>OY987334.1:46188001-47388001 GCA_963920685.1 Polydrusus tereticollis | reverse complement strand
ATTTATCAATAATTACTTTACTGTCAAAATATGATCAAGTTTTAAAGAATTTGTTAGAAAACAAGAAGAAAAATTCTGTAACCTATTTAAGTTCAACTATTCAAAACGAAATTATTCAAATATTCGGGAATGCTGTTAAAAAGAATATAATTAAAAAAATTAAAAATACTTCTTTTTTTCATTAGTTTAGTACAGTATAAATTATTATTTTGTTTTGTTTTTTATTTAGGTATTTATTTACAAATACTTACATTTAAAATGTAATTAAAAGTATCAGTGTATTTGTATCTTGACTTTTTAATAATATAAAGATTACGTAAATTAAAAAACGGAAAGAAACGGTTTCTGTTTATTTAATCTTTATAAAAAATCCCTTCATACAATAGGAGGGGGGCCGCAGTAGCGCAACCAGGGGGGGGGCTGCTGGACTGCAGCCCCCCCCCCCCCGAGCGAGCTTAGCTCGGGTCGTTTAACTACCTGTTTACAAGAAAAATAAACTCATCACTACCTAAGATAGGAAAAATTACACAAAAATTGAAACGAGTCTGGCTGTTTTCGTGATTTTCTGTTGTGTCTTTATTTTTCTTACTTGAAAACCAAGCATCATCATTGAAAAAAGGGCGTGGCACCTAAAAATTTTTCGCCTGCGGCGCTATTTTCTTCCAACCCCTCCCGAACTCATTTTCTGGTTGCGCCACTGGGGGCCCGACTAAGATTTTGGAACACAGACCCGGGGCTGGGTTAATACGCCACTGTTACTAATAACGCCGACAACCCGTAAAACTATCGAAAACTGGACAGCCTGATAAACAAAAGAAGTAGACATGCTTATTTGATTTCCTATTTTTACATTTTTAGATGAAAACGGACAGAGAAAGACATTTAGAGGTTGTGTACCTAAAAATACCAAATCCATTTCAACAGCTTGTGATTTTGTGAACCAGAAAGTAGTGGGAGGGTCAGGAAGCACAGTGTATGGATGCTACACATGCAATAGTAACCAGTGCAATTTTGGAATTAGTTTACAAAACTCTGTGTTTGTTTTAGTGGCAGGTGTATTTGTAAAAATGGTTGTCTAGTGCGGAAAATATCGATTTGATAAAATGCGAAACACTTTAACCGTGCGGAAAATGTGTTTTTACTGTAATTTATAATAAATATTATCTTTATCTAAATTATTTTGATATGTTTTCGGAAACGGATAATTTAATTTTAGACAGCATAATTTGTGTTTCGAATTAGACTATTTTAATTTCACATTAGTCAATAACTGTACTTCAGGAAACATAAATGTGTATACGAATTCGTCAATTATTATGTGTCACAAAGCATTGTATGCATTTCAGACTAATATTAGAATATTGTGAGGTCGAATTATTGAGGGGTTAAGTTTGGTGATGATATTTTAAATGTTGTAATGAACGTGATGTACGTACGTAAGAGTATAATAAGTATTATTTTACAGGACGGGCGAGTACTGGAGGCCTGCGAGTCCAGTTAAAGTACTTTTCGGATGTGTAACGTATAATATTTTTTTTAATAGACGCAAGGCGACACAGATAGTAACGAGTGATTATTAATTATTTTGCTCAAGGGCGGCTGTGACCCAGTATACATAGTGTAGCAGTAGCGCCTAGATTAAATCATAGGGCGAATTTGCAAGAAAGCAGCGTTGTCACGTTGAAAACCTAAAATAATGTTTTTTGACGGTATGTAATATAAAATCCTGAGCTATCTTACTTTGAAAGCCTACTTTATATGGCCGCCTCCTACTTCTAGACACCTTCTGATGTTTCTTCTTACCCTCAGAGACACATTAACCAATACGTTTGGAGAATTATTAATTTCGGCAATTTTTTCTGAAATCCTTCGTTTAAGATCATTTATATCCTCAATTGGTGTTCGATAAATGGAGTTTTTTATAAAAGGTCACAAGAAGAAATCGCAGGGTGTTAAATCGCAGGAACGACGTGGCCATATTTGTTGCGTATTTCGGCTTATAACTCTGTTTTCAAAAAATTCACTTAAAAAATTTAAATTTTCTCTGGTTACATGAGGTGTAGCGCCATCTTGTTGGAAGTAACCTTCCCGCAATTCATCATCGTGAAGCTCATTAATAAATGTTGTCAGAATTTCGATCCGATATCTCTCAGCTGTAATTGTGCCATCAAAGTAAATTGGGCCTACTATTCTTCTAGAACTAATTGCTGCCCACACACCAACTTTTTGAATTAACATAGCCTGATAAATAAAAATAAGCCTCATCGGTAAAAAATGTTTTTTCAAAAGCACCACTATTTTCTTCTTGAAAATTGTTTAAAAACCATTCACAAAAATTAAGTTTTTGGGGAACGTCATTGGGAAGGAGTTCATGAGTAGCCGTAACACGATAAGGGTATAGATGCAGATCCTTTTTCAAAAGTGTTTGACATGTACTGTAGCATAAATCCGTTTGCTGAATTTGTTGAGATAAATGCCTAATAGAAGTTGAAGGATTATTTTCCATAATTTGTCGCGCTTCTTCAATAACCTCATTCGATCGTTTCGTTGGTCTTCCAGCCCCTTTTTTATGTTGAACAGAACCAGTCTGACGAAATTTATCAATTAGGTATTGTGACCCAGTACGAAAATTATGAAAGGTCACCGCAACATCAGGAAACTCGGTTCGAAATTCATCAAAGCAGTCATGCATAGAGTAATTCCACACACCGCCTATTTTGTTTCCATTTCTAAAAAAACTTTCAACAATAAAAATTTTTTGTGCTTCACTAAACATTTTTACTGTAGAACTTTCAATCCGGCAACAAAGCTTCACCAAAACTTGATACGCTGGAAAATAAAAAAATAAATCATATCCTGCAAATAGCACTTTATAATAGTCAAAAGACGACTCCCCGGAGAAATATTAGTTAAAGCAATAGTAACCTACCTTCAAATAACTGCAAAAATTACAAAATTTCTCCAATTTTTAAACTTTACAAATACACAAATTCAAATAAGACGTAAATGTCAAAAAACAATTATGTCATCTTATCTACGCAGTACGGCCATGATGCTTTTAAAATGCATGGCCTCCCTTGAGCAAAATAATTAAAAATCACTCGTTACTTTACCGGCTCCCCTTTTTCGCTTTCCGACCTAGACTAATAAAGTGATATTTTCCGGTTAATAATTATCTAGGAAGTGCTTGTGTTCCATTCGATTAAATAAAGAATGAGTTTAATTTTACGAACTGTAAAGGTTGAACCTTCGTTTTCGTCAGATCTATCGTCGGACGCGTTTCGCCAGTTTCGCCATATCACAGTTTATGAGTAAGGCTGGGATCTCACGATAGGAAACGACACATAACGACTGTATGGACGCACAAAGTAATACCACAGCTTAATATAACAATTTAAGCTGTGGTAATACTACAGGGAGATGCAATTTAAAGCGACATCTCGCGGTTCTCGGTCACATCACCCGGCTCAAATATAACTTCGAAAAGTTCAAAGTCAGCAAGGAAACACCTGAGAAGATCAGAGAGCTAGTCGTAATTATAGGAGTCGCCGCCAGGTAGCCCCGAAAGTCTATCGTCGATGAAAAAACGGAAAGCAATAATTACGAACTGTAAAGGTTCGTCCATTCCTTTCGGCAGAACCACCCCTAGACGCGTTTCACCGTATCACGACTCATTCGTAAGGCTAGGATCTGTCTAACCTTTCGTCTGTCTCTGAACTTATAGAAGTTGTTGTCGCTTTGAGTTGCATCTCTTATCCTTAACTTAACACGATAAAACAAGTAATATCTGATCTAAAATTAAACAGAATTAAATGTGACTTATCTGAAATACAATTAATGTTTTCTGAAATGTATATGGAAATGGTGAAGTGTTATATACACAGTTGGATTATGGACTATGGAATAAATTAGAAATTAGATCTTCACCAAGCTTATTTTTTTTAGTCGGAGGTTGTGCAACCTCATGTGATGTTGTCACATTAAGGTTAAGCCAGGTACGCACTTAAGAATATTGAACAGTATGAAGGCTGATGTAAAATTTAAAATATGTTATAAAGTTCTTCAATTTTTTTATGATATTAAAATTGATAACAGCAACTCCTTCTTTCTCTTAGTCCTACCCTTAAATAATGTAAAGATGATAAAAGTCAAGTTACTTTCTTTCTTTGATATTTCCCTCCAATTCTTCTTGACCACTTAATATGTATTTCCCAGTAGAGAAGCACTATGAGTATACAGTAGAGAAGTACTACCATGATCGTCTAGTAGATATGTAACAGACGCCAAGAACTATGCAGTTTTCCAGTATTCATAAACTAAACACAACACAAGTAAATATAGCAATAGCCGAATCAAAATTCAAAACTAAGCGACAAGATCCAAGAAGTCTTCGAAGCAGCATCAGATGTCAAAGAAATATCTTGACGTGAAAACCCAATTAAGACCCCGAATGTATTTCCCTTTTATTTTATTTTCTTCTGCATCTTCTGTAATTGTGCTTGCCTAGGCCTTCCTAGGTTTTCCTCTTTTATTCTTTTCTATCGCTTTTGTATCAAAGACTGATTTCAGTAGCTTCTCCTTTGGCATTCGATATACAGGATGTTCAGGAAATTGTAGGAAATCTCTCGGATTTATATAGTACACAGAAAGATTTTTTAATCGTACTATGCTAAACCTAAAGACATTTCAACTAGTTCACGAACGTCTAAGGGAGAATGGTGGGCGATTCTAGTTGATAAGGCAATACATAATATTGACTTTCTTCATAATTTTAGAAAAGTTTGGAAAAAATAGTACTGATGGTGGTCTGAGAAGAACCGTACGTATGCCGCAATTAGAGGAAAGTATTTTAAATGCTGTAGATAACACTCCATCAACGAGCACTGGAAAATTATCAGCACAGTTTATTACGTCGGAAACAATAGTACATGAAGTTCTTCAAGAATAGCTGTTGTATCTATATCACTTGCAAAAGTACCTACATGAACTGATTCCTGAAGATTTTCCTCGTAGAATGCAGTTTGCAAACGGGCTATTGGATTAGCAACGATATAATGTAAACTTCATTAGCATTATTCCTTTCACGGATAAACCAAGGCTTACCAAAAATGGTATCACCAATTTGCACGACACACATGTATGGGCTGATAAAAATTCTCATGCCACTATTGTTTCGCATCATTAAAATCAGTTCCAATTAATTAATATCTGAGCAGGAATCACTGGTAATTTATTGATTGGACCATTCGCATTGCCGGAACGCTTGAATGGACAACTTTATTTGGAGATCCTCCAGAACACTTTTCAGGATTTAATAGATCACTTACCACTTGAAATCCTTTATGCACGATGGGGCACCATGGGGACCAAGGCTGCGCTATTGTGGTGGGTACAGGTTTGAAGTGTTTCAATAATTTCGTTAAGGTGCCACCTAATACATCACTGCGTTTTTTTTAAATTCTTGTATTTTTTCGGATTAAACAACTTAAAATAAAGCTTTTCTGTTGTTTGAATGACTTTGGCATCACTATCACACCTTGTTGTCGAGAAACCAAATAGAAATTATGGCGCTTTTTATTAAAAATGAACCATGAATTCGTTTATTATTCCTTTTCTCGAAAACGGTTCATTCTATCGACAATAAACAATCTTTTTTTCTCGTCCAAGGTGCAAGCTACCCAGATTTATTTTTTTAATTCTTTATCATACAGGGTGTAAAATTTAAGCATTAAGTTGTAAAGCTTAGTTCGCCCCTGGTAAACTAAAAACGCTAAATATGTTTTAAGGACACTATTTTAAATTTTGGATTTGTTTTTTGGGTTTTCTGTCATTAATAAAAAATCCTGTTTTTGGTTTGTTACGTTTCGATTTATTCAATCATCATCAGACTATAAAAAATGACACAATATTAACGATACATAGTAATACAAGAAGAGACCAACATTTAAAGTTAGGTATACACATTATGAAATATCACAAAAAGTATATTTTTACAAGGAAAACATGTTTAGAAAAACGTCAACATAAATACTAAAAATATTAATCCTATATACACTCGATTTGGCGATAACAAAGGTGTATTTTTGTGGACATTAAAAATTTTGTAGTTTTTTATTTATTTTTTTTGTTTTCATTTATAAAATGATGATATTATTTAATTACAACTGAAGTAGTTATGCTAAATTATTAATTTAAAAGATCATTATAGATACAACTAAGGTTATCGGTATCTGTTCTAAAATTTAAAGTATTATTGTTTTTCTTAATGTGAATCATTTTCTTTAATGTTTCTTCTCCTATAATTTGGTTCGTAATCCAAAACTTGAACTTCTTCGAAATTAAAATTATGAGTGAGGTCTAACGCGTGCTTTGCAAGAGCGGTATTATTTTGACCCAATTTTCTTATACTCCTTTTATGTTCATTTATCCTGTTTTTTAAGTATTGTTTGGTTTGTCCGATGTAAGTTTGTGTGCGTGCAGTCCAAGCAGTCAATTTTGTATATTATATTTGTTTTTTCCAATTTTGGTATTTCGGGTTTTAATTTGGTGAAAAGCTTTTAGGGTTATTACCGGGTTTTTCGGCGATACTAATTTTATATGGTTTAAGGATATTTTTAATTTTATTGTTTATTTCGGGAATACAGTGTCACCATTAAAGTCCGCACCATATGGAACTTTTTTTTATTAATGAGGTTAGTTAAAATTAAATTTCGGCAATCGTTTTTGCTTCAAATTAGACTAAAAATTATATAATCAAATGTCACCATCTGTCATTCGGTATCTGTCAAAAATTACATTTTAATCAAAAAATGCTGAAAAATGGCATTGTTTTACCGAATTTCAAAAAATTTTATTTGAAAAAGTTGTTTCTAGTACAATTCTTGGCCTAAATACAAAGTTTCAGTTTTCTAGCTCAAAGTTGATTTTTTTGCCATTTTTTCTAATTAACTTTTTTTTTATTTAATGTAAGTTCGCTTAATGGATATTAAACTATTTGCTTATACCATACTCAATATTTTATTTAGTTTGTATGAGCTTTTTTTTACTAGAATGCCATTTTTTTTCGAAATTTAAAATTAGAGGCAAAAAAATTTGACACAGGTGGTGTAAAGTTATCCTAATTTAAAAATTTTTACAGATAGACGTCAGATATTCCATTTTTTTGATAGTACATACACCTAAGAAGTTTAAAAAACTTATAATAAAATTCCCAGATATCAGATTAGTTCAAAATTTAGACGCATTTTCTTTTTATCCACAATAAAATATCAAGGCAATTTTGAATTTTATAAGTAGGCTATGGAAAAAAAAACGAATTAGAGTGCCGAATAAATAAAAGAAATGTCATAAATTTGAATATTTTCGCAAGTTATAGTTTTCAGTGTTATCACCAATGTTGTCCATTCAAGAAAAAATAGAAATTGTCTTAATTTGTGGAGAGAATATGCCTCATCGGCAAGTATCTGCCATTTTTAATGAGAGGCATCCAGAAAAAAATTTGCAGCATAGCACTGTTTCAAGAATAATGTCAAAATTTAGAGAAACTGGATCTGTTCAAAATAATTTTAAGAAACCTCACGCGGCAAGTAAATACGATGAAGCAGCACAACTTGATGTTTGTTTAACTGTTATTGACCACGGTCAAACTAGTGTAACCAAGATAAGTGATTCAACAGGGTGCAAGAGGGAAAGCGTTAGAAAAATTCTTCAGAAAAATCGATTTCGGGCATATAAACCCAAGTTTATAAACACATTAAAAGAACGCGATTTTGATATCCGACTTGATTTTTCGTTTTGGTATCAGGGACAATATGAGGAGAATATTCTTTTTCCATACAAGATATTATGGACAGATGAAGCCACTTTCTCTTTGAATGGTACCGTGAGCTCACAAAATTGCCGATGGTGGTCCCAAGAAAATCCTAACTTCACAATTGAATGTCGCGACCAGTATCATTTTAAAACCAATGTTTGGTGTGGAATTTTGAAAGATGAGCTTATTGGACCATACTTCTTTAGAGTAAACTTAACTGGTGAAAGGTACCTGAATTTTCTTGATAACGAGATTACCGAAGTTTTGGATAACATGCCCTTACACCATAGACATAACTTATGGTATCAGCTTGATGGTGCACCGATACATCAAACTGTAGCAGTGAAAGAACGCATAAACCAATTATTTAAAAACAGAGTTATAGGGCGTGACAGGTCGCCTGACATAACCCCACTAGACTTTTTTCTGTGGGGTTATCTTAAGCAGAAAGTTTATAAGAATCGACCGTTTAGAAATATCGAGCATTTGGAACAAACGATAAGACAGTGTTGTGCCGATATAAGACCAAGCTTTTTACAAAATGCTGTCAAAGACGTTTATAGACGGACGGGTGTTTGTATAGAGCGAGAAGGACGTCACACTGAAATGTGAAATTTATATTGCTTTTGTGTTACCTATTTAAAATGATTAAAGTTCCTTTTTGTTCCTTTTAATAATAATGATAGTTTTAAGTATAAAATAAAATTTTTATCAAATATTTAGATGTATTTGTCATTTGAAAAACGAAACATCTGACGTCTGTCTGTTAAAATTTTTAAATTAGGATAACTTTGCACCACCTCTGTCAAAGTTTTTTGCCTCTAATTTTAAATTTCGAAAAAAAAAATGGCATTCTAGTAAAAAAAAGCTCATACAAACTAAATAAAATATTGAGTATGGTATAAGCAAATGGTTTAATATCCATTAAGCGAACTTACATTAAATAAAAAAAAAGTTAATTAGAAAAAATGGCAAAAAAATCAACTTTGAGCTAGAAAACTGAAACTTTGTATTTAGGCCAAGAATTGTACTAGAAACAACTTTTTCTAATAAAATTTTTTGAAATCGGTAAAACAATGCCATTCTTCAGCATTTTTTGATTAAAATGTAATTTTTGACAGATACCGAATGACAGATGGTGACATTTGATTATATAATTTTTAGTCTAATTTGAAGCAAAAACGATTGCCAAAATTTAATTTTAACTAACCTCATTAATAAAAAAAAGTTCCATATGGTGCGGACTTTAATGGTGACACTGTATATGGTAGTGAAACAAAATTATTATTTTTGGTTTTATTGGTTGTTTGTTGTTCAGAGTTATACATTTTATGTATTCTTTTCTTAATAATTGGTTTAACAAAATCTTTGGGGTATTCTTTTTCACGAAGTATTGCCCTTACTTTTTCTAAACATTGTGGTCTATGCTCAGCATTAGTGAGTGTTACAGCCCTATCAACTAGCGAAATAATAACACTTTTTTTATATTTCTTGGGTGTAAATGAATTAAAATTTAAGTACCTCCCAGACCATGTAGGTTTCGTGTACCATTTTGTATTAATATTACCATCGTTGTTATGGCTAATGCTGAGATCAAGAAAATTAATTGATCTATTTCTTTCTTCTTCATGTGTGAATTTTAGTTTTTGATGAAAGGTGTTAAATTTGTTTAAAGTATATTGAATTTTATTTTCGGGAATGCAGAGTAAGCAGTCATCAACAAATCTTTTGAAAAATTTTTTTATAACTGAAAACAAAAAAAAATAAATAAAAAACTACAAAATTTTTAATGTCCACAAAAATAGGATTAATATTTTTAGCATTGTTTTAAAATGCAAACAAGAACGTATTGTGAACCGCTTGCTGTTTAAGTTGTTAAAATATATACGTGCATTTTGGATAGACACTCGGAAAAGGTATGTCTTTTATGATTCTTTTTTCACTTGGACGTTTTTCTAAACATGTTTTCCTTGTAAAAAGATACTTGATTTTTGTGATATTTCATAATGTGTATAATCTTAAATGTTGGTCTCTTCTTGTATTACTATGTATCGTTAATATTGTGTCATTTTTTATAGTCTGATGATGGTTGAATAAACCGAAACGTAACAGTTTTCAGATTTCCAGTGGCGCCCTTCAGGGCATATATCTCCTTAGGGAGGGCCTGTAAGAAAAAATTTATAGGAACTTGTCTTCTTATTTTTACATGTTCTATCTGAATACGAGAGATTTCCCACATGTTGCCCCCTGTTTATTAATATATTTACTATCCACCTTAGCCGGATCTCCACTATTTTCTCGTTTATAGGTGCTATTTCAAATTCTCCCTAAATGTTTAATTTCTTATCATATCTCTTCTTGTTTTTGCAAGTATCTTCAGGAGTCTTATTTCTACAGCATTAACATAACACAGGCCTGTGATTGTAAAATTGTCTTAAATCTAATAGCTGAGTTTTATATTTATGTGATTACGGGAAAAATGGAGAAAAAGATTCCAAATCGTAGGGTTCTTGACAACTAACGATTATTTTTTGGGGATTACCTAAAATTCTGTTGGTCCTGTTTCACACGAACCAGAAATTCCTATTGCCTTGCCCCCAGGAAAGCTAGACGATGTTTCCGAGGAGTTAAATTAGGTTCCGATATTTCTAATGACGACCATGTTGATGATAATCTGAATGATCTAGGTCACCCATCTGGAATTAAATTATTTGGCGAGGGACTTTAGACTAAAAGAGAAACATTTGTTAGCACCTTCTTTTTCTTGGTTTTGAAACAGGGAAAGCAATTTCATTTATTTTTTTAAACAAAAACTTAAATTAGTTTATTGCTGTAATGTACTTGGGCTTATGGAAAGTTTTAACATTCCTTATGGAACGGACGAATGGAGATTTTTATTGACTCTTTAAAAATAAGTCTTAAGGTGTGTAAAATACTATGAAAATCTTAAACTGCTTCTTTCCAAAATAAAATACAAGATTGGATCATTTGCGGGGACTCACTTTGATTCTTGGCCAGTAAGGTGGATATACACTATCGGACGTAAGTATTGCAACAAATTGAAAAATCAAAAATTTGCATAATATTTAGCGGACCTACGAGGGCCTGTTGTAAAAATCACAACAACATTGTTTATCGAGTTGGCCGTGATCATATAATAATAATAATAATAAATAAATATTTATTTCATCAAACAATAATAATAATATATACAATACAATTTCATCGATTAATACAATAAAATTAACAATATATTACATTCCATGTAATCGGAGAGAAAAAAAAATAGGAGGAAATAAATATTAGAAAATTAATCTAGGTGTGTCTTGTATATGGTTTATGTAATCCATATAGAAATTACTAAGTTTATAATAAACTTGTCAGCATTTCTAATTGGATGACTTAATCTTAATAAACTAGTCAATCTGTGGAACAATAACAAAAAAATTAATAAAATAAAAAACAAAAGAAAATATATGCTTTTTTCAATCCATGGCAGCAACAAAAAAAAACACACAAAAAAAAAATACAAAAATGTGCACAAAGAGAGTAAAAGAAAGAAAACGCACATATACCACGGACATATATTCCATAATAAACAGAGAGAGAAGGATACATTAATATGTTTCAAAATTGATATAATTTTCAATTAGCCATCCTGTTAATTTATACTTAAATGTTTTTCGTGTGGATTCGTTCTTTAGGACAAGAGGAAGTAAGTTGATCTGACATAACAAAACATTATTCCATCAACAATTACGATTTTATAATTGGGCGTTCAGTAATTTGGTGTTTTTCAAACGACAAAAGTATTGCAACAAACATATTTTATTGCATTTGTGTAGTGGTTTTGGGAGTAAATCCTAGCTTGCAACTTAGAATTTGTTGACGCCACTTCAAAGAAGTATTTTTGGAAATGGGAAAAGGAATTGCTGAGTCCAAAGATTTAAGATCACGGATTCTAAGAGCTTTTCAAGATGGAAAAAAACAAGCTGCTATTGCTAGAAGGTTTTTGTTAATTCCCAGTACAGTTTCATGGATAATCTCATATTTTAATGAAAGATATCATTTAGATACTATTGCCAAGTCAGGTAGGCCAAGAAAAACACATGTGCGCACAGATAGGTTAATAAAACGCATTTCTGAAAACGGTCCGTGGAAGTCTGGTCCTCAAATCAAAGCCGAAGTATCTGATATAAACATTTCCTGCAGAACGATTCAAAGAAGGTTAGTGCAGGCAAAGTTATATAGAAGGAGACCAGCAAAAAAAAGCATTAATTTCTGCCAGAAATAAAGCTGCTAGGCTTGCATTTGCACGAAGGCATATCGACTGGACTGCCGCTGACTGGAAAAAGGTTCTTTTTAGTTTTTGTTTAATTCTGATGGCATGAGACGAGTTAGAAGACCTGTAAACCAGCGTTTCAATCACAAGAATGTAACGCCTACAATAAAACATGGCAAAGGTAGTGTTGTTTTGTGGGCTTGCTTTTCGTCTGGGGGGATTGGTCCTCTACACTTTATCGATGGGATAATGGACAGGTTCATGTACAGAAACATTATGGAAAACGTTATGCTTCCTTTCGCAGAATGGGAAATACCCTTACGGTTCATTTTTCAGCATGATAATGATCCGAAACACACATCAAATCATGTGCAAGAGTGGTTTAGACAGAACAATATTAGAGTTTTAGACTGGTCTGCGCAATCTCCCGACTTGAACCCGATAGAAAACCTATGTGAAGAAGTAGAACGACGAATACGAACCGAATTATTTCCCAATAAACAAGCACTGATGAATAAAATTTCAGAGGTTTGGAGAAACTTGCAACTTTCTGTCTTAGAAAATTTAATCAACTCCATGCCGAGAAGATGTGCCAAGGTTATAGCTAACAATGGATATGCTATTGGTTATTAAACTTGTGTATATTTTTAAATGTTATTCTTGTTATTTTAGCGTGTTTAAATTGTTCGTTCTTTGTTTATTTAATCAGTTAACCTTAATAATAAAAAATATTGCAATACTTTTGTCGCCACTATTTCTTAATAAATTACTCTGAGAATTATTTACTGCATATGTGGTTTTAAATCCTACTTCAAAGAAGTTTTTGTTTTATTTTCACAGTCTCAACTATTAAGAAAACGACACTAAAGTTTAAAGAAGTATGAAAATTTTTTATTAATTACAATTTAAATTTGTTTTTAATTTGTTGCAATACTTATGTCCGATAGTGTATATACTAAATTTTCCTGTTTTTTGTGTGAATGAGACAGTCGTGACACTATGTTAAAAATGATTATTAGCCATTAAGAAATACTTTAAATCCAGAAAGTAAAAATTTTATACACGATAACTTAGTTGATCCAAGCAAAGTCTTTCTTCCTCAGCTCCATATCAAACTTGGTCTCATAAGGCAAATTGTCAAGGTATTGACTAAAGACGAAGAATGTTTCACGTATCTTTCTAGCAATTTTCGAGGATTTTCAGAGGCAACATTAAAGTAAGGCGTATTTACCGGGCTTATGAAGAATGCTAAGCGCCCCAGACACCAACTTCTATAGGTGTAGCCCCAACATACCAACGCATTTGAACTATTGGAAACCCTTGTGGCATTAAGTGAAGAGCAAGGTGATAGACTTCATCAAGTTCTTAAAGAAATTGAAGAAGGTACCAGGGAAGCAGTGGCGGCTTTAGGATTTGGTCTTGGGGGGGGGCGCAAAAATGGTTTCTTGCGCCGAAGGCGCCCCTTTGCGCCGCAGACGAAAATTTTTTGGGTGCCACGCCCTTTTTTTGGGTAAAATACCTAATTCTAATTTTTCTTCCAAACTTAGAGAACTAAAAAACAAACTTAAAAATAAAATAAGATTTTAGTGTTTTTTTGTCAAAATCTTAAAATGGATGGATTAATGGGCCCCGGTTGGCCCGACGATTTGTCCGTTACTGGGGGGGGGGGCTGCAGCCCCCTCCTGGGTGTGCCACTGGCGCAAGCAATCCTAAATAAGATATTGGGTCGAATTAAAAGATAATAAAATTATAAAATATTTATTTATTAAAGAACTCGAACAACAACAAAACTTAAAGCAAGAGATTTTTTGATTGGAAATCAAATATAATTTTTATAATAAATAAATAATTATCCTCCCTAAACAATCACAAATATTAATAAAAGGAAGATCTACCCGAATCCCGAATCTACCTATATTATTTATTTATTATGTATCCAGTGATTTCTGTTATTAGGTGTTTATAAAAAAAATCATAAAAGGGAGAAGTCACCGGGGAGAAAGATTTTTGAGCTATATAGGGATATGCCGTTCCTGTGGGATATTTCCAACGCTCAGAAATGGAAATTTTGCGGAACAAATACCATTTTGACACCTAACCTATTGTTCTGTGATTTTAACCTTTACGACTCAAGATTCGAAACACGCTCCCTTTGTTTCTGTTTTCTGTGCACAATGCGAGATCGGGTGGTGTGGAGAGCAGCACCCGATTCTCCCTTTCCTATATGTCCTGCAAATCGGACCCTGCACGTCATATTCAATAAAGAATGTGTAAATAACAGTAAAAATGTATATTACATTAAAAATAATGTGTACTCTATCATTATTGTGAACTACAAAAAACATATAGAAGTATTATGAATGAATAAGTATAATTATTAATACCCAATGTATTATGTTAAATATGTTTAGTAGTAAGGCCCGTGGTTCGGGTTTCTGCTGCGAGACTGGAGAAGAAGAGCCCTTGGGGGGGGCGCGCGCCCCCCCCCCCCATCCCCTAAAGCCGCCACTGCAGGGAAGGTGGAATATAAATATGCTTGCTGACTACTGTTGGCTTTTTAAAAGAAACAATCCGCAGAACGTTTATCAGAGGAAAAGTACGAAACGAAGCTTTATAGGTCAACGAAAAATATGCCATAAAGAATTATAACAATTTTTTGTAAACTTTAAGTTATCTTGGGATCTTAGTTCTAAATCATTTGCCAAAACTTTCTATTACCAAAGATTGAATGTACTAAAATCACATCTTGTGTACTTTCTTAAAAATTAAGTACCCTTATCGTGAAAAAACTTTACGCGATGAAAAATAATTAAGGTCATATTAAAAATCAGTTCTAGAAATAATACAAAAGTTGCATAACATTTCTAAAACAATTTTCGCAAAGTAAATTTTTGTAGGCGTGTGTTATTTTCTTTTGATTATTATTTGTTATGCCAACACCAGTAAGAATTCGATTTTATTACATCTTCCCCCTTTTCAACAATTGCATTAAAGTTTTTCCTGTATTAAAAAGCATGTAAATAAAATAATGTTTAACCAGGAGATTACAAACGACGCCGGCATACCGAATACCGGCGGGGCCTATAGAATATTCCGCTAATATTTGGAAAATGAAATGAAACGAGAATTGTAAGTTCCATTGCTTTTCAGTTTCTGTTGATAGTTGTTTTTGACCATTGACGCAGGCAACGTTTTAATATTTTAATAATGGAAAAATGTAATGTAAATGTTTTTATGTACAACTGTCATGTAATGACTATGATTTGACACTCTTTGAAATGTCATAATAACCTTAATCCTGGATTTATAAACTCGAAAAGTTGGCAAGGTTGGGGTTTAGTTGGTGTTGGAAATATGAGTTCAATTTAAACTAAAGGGAACACTCAGTTCCATTTGTACACTCGTTCATGTTGTTCATGTAAAGCTCATGTAAGGTTCGAAAACTTCCCGGGTAGTTCGAAATAACCAATTTTTATGCTCGGAATTCGGAATATCTAACCTCACAAACTTGATCATAACTTCAACCTTACCAACTTTTCGAGTTTATAAATACAGCTTTATTATTAACATTTTAAATGAAATTAAGCTCAAGGTGTTTTTGGTATTTCTTTCGTGAATTATCTGACACAAGATTCGAAACAACATTGAAAGCTTCGCTCTCAATATTGGATAGCAGAGCATGGCTTAAACTTATTTTAAAATGTACAACTTGTAGACACAACTGTGACAATAATAAAGAGAAGCAATTTAGTGACAGTCGTACCTATATCTGTTGCTAAGGTAATATAAATTCTTATTACCTGTATTTTGTATTCAATTTTTAAACTAATTATTTTTACTTAAATAATCATTATAATACTAGATAATAATATTTATAGTTGTATATAAAACTTTGTATGTAACACATAGGATGTGTATATTATTAAAGTATTTATGCGTGCGTTAATACTATACAGAGTGGCAAAAAAGTCGCACATAATGCCTGTAACTTTTGAATTACCTCGTATACGAAAAAGTGATCTTTATGAAAGTTGTTCAGTAAATTATTCCCCTTATTTCTACCTGCATGAATTTTCTATCATTTCTGGTTTGGTTGCCATAGAGACTAACTTACTTTTTTAATATGGAACACCCTGCATATGATGGCATATTTGGATTCTACTGGTAAAACTCTGAGTTTTTATATTTTAAATCTTTATTTATTTAAAATTGAAACAAACTTTATAATAACAAAATAAATAGCCTAGAAAAGTGAAACCTTTTCAGTAAACCAGGTGTTCAAAATGACAACCATTTTCTGCTAAGCAGAGTGCCAGTCGATCCCTGAACCCGTCTACAACGTTTAAAAGGAAGTCCTCTTGAATGGCCCGAATTTCAGCACTAATTATGATTTTTAAAGATTCTAAGTCATTTGGACGGTTAACGTAGACTTTGTTCTTTAAGTGTCTCCACAAAAAGAAGTCGAGCGGGGTTAAGTCCGGGGATCGCGCTGGCCAGTCAATAGCACCACTTCTGCCTATCCAACGTCCTGAAAATTGTTCGCTTATGTATTGTCTAACATTTGCCGCATAATTCACAGGTGCTCCATCTTGCTGGAGCCTCACCTGTTCGTTTATGCCATTATTTACAACCGATAAAACCATTCTGCAAGAACGAATTGTGTGATTCCTAAGGAGGTCCAAATATTTTTAGCCATTTAAATTATCATCTATGAAAAAAGGTCTCACAATATGTCTACCAACTATGCCCGCCTAAACATTAACTTTTTCGGGCCTCTGAGTATAATGTGAATTAAAACAACACTTCTGTCTTCCTCCACAAATATTATATATTTTGAAAAATTTTTTAACGATTGTCCCTACATGTTTCGACTATATATACAGTCATCCTCAGGGGAACTAAAAGGAATGTGTGAAAGTACAAAAATAACAGGTACTATAAGAGACTTACCTATATCGAGTGTAAATTGGGTTCTAATAGTTGTCTTAAATTAATGAGTACAACATTTAAGATAATCATAGCAAGTGAAATATGTTTAGTTGAAAACTAACTTGAGGTAACTCAGAGTTGTGGATATGTAAATCAGCACATTTTAGTTTATTTTAAATTTGTTAATAAAAGTAAGAGAATTTAATTATTTTTAATGAGTATAGTATAAAATAAATTTTAATAATTAATATATAAACATTTTTCGATATAACATGGTTTATGTGGAAAAAACAAAAAAAAAAGAAATTTTTCCCTTCTTTCTTGGATTATTTTAAAAAACTATGAAATTTCATGTCTTGGTAGATAATAAAACTAAATATAGTAGGATAGGGGCTAAGCCCCTATGGGTTTAAATAAAACCACATTTTAGTAAAAAGAAATAGAAATTTTTTTTTTAAGAGAAACAAAGTTTCGTGCTAATCACTACCACGTTTGACTTAAAAAGAATTTTTACGAAAGTGTGGTTAATGTATAAAACGAATGAAAGGTGGTGTGACATAATATGGCATAACAAGTATCAGACTGTAGAAATCCTAAAAATGGAAGTGTCGGTACAATCTGGAGGAACTCGATAATACACAAGCTATAGTGTACCTGATGGTTAAAAGTTGTTAAACACATAAAGTACCTAAATATGGGAAAGATTGAGACATCTGAATGCATAAATTAATAGTTTTCATAAATTAATAGTTTTTAACAATTAAAAAAAAATATTTTTAAAAAGGGAGTTATAAAAGTTCATGGGAGGGCAGATACTACACCGAAGTATGTATTTAGAGTCAAGGTTCACTGCACATTACACTAGGTGAATCTTTAAGAATTTAAATCGAAGATTATAATAACATTATAAGGAAAAACAGTATAATATGACAAGGGTTGAATCCAACAAACTAGAATGAATATTGGACAGACTGACGTAGGTATGATATAATTAACAATTAATTGTCAAGGTTGAGTAATATATAATGGGATGGAAAGAGTGATGGTATATAAATGAAGCAAATACGAATGTTGTAGCACTAATGGGAGGGGTGGCGCCGCCCCGCCAAGAATGACAACGGCAAAACACCAGGATCCGTAAATCGACCCCACAGCAGCAGCCTCAAAACTGAACCCATGAGACTAATGACTAGCCGATGCACTGATCCATGAGTCGCTGATTCAAAGGTCCAAATATGACCCCCAATGCCCACCGCGAGCAGGTGACAGGACAACGCCAACCCCCCAGAGGCAAAACAATCGTGATGCTATCTTAAATTTAGAGAATTGAAGAAATTTGTACTACTATGGATAATTTGATCATTGACACAATTTATATTAGTGTTGTTAAAATTTTTATTAATTTCGACAATTTCAAGTAGGTCTAGCTTATTGCCCTTATTGCAAAAATGTAAGAGTTTAGTGTTTGTTTCAGGATTGAAAGTATGTTTGTTAGCTGATACATGTCTTGAAAAATTTGATTTAATATTAGATGGTAATAAATTAAGCCTTGAAGCTCTTTCGATCTCCTTACAATGTTCATTTATGCCAATTTTGAATTTTCTACCAGTCTGCCCAATATACGCTGTAGAGCAGCCATCGGTCGAACACGTAACATCATATACACCAGATCTATCCATGAGTGGGATGGCATCTTTGTATTGCAAACGAATGATTCTAAGGTGTGTTTAGTTTTAAAGCTTACGTTGAAGCCATAGGATTGAAGAATATTTTGAGTTTATATGATAAGGGACCCCAAAAAGATAAGGAGCAATATCTATTGTTATTTGGTTCTTTAGATATTAGTTGTTTGTAGTATCCATTATTTGCTGCGATTTGTTTAATAATGTTTAGCTCATTTTTAAAATTAGTTTGATTGAGGGGTATTGAGAATAAACGTGAAAAAAGGGAATAAAAAGATGCGAATTTTGGTGAATCGGGATGATTTGAAATATAAGGAATAACAGAGTCTGTGTTAGTGGGTTTGCGATAGACACTAAATTCAATGGTGTTGTTGATTCTGGTGAGTCTTATATCCAAAAATTGAAGAGAGCTATTTTCTTCAAGTTCATGAGTGAATTTAATAGATTGGTGCAACGAATTGAGAAAGGAAACAAAGTCATTAAGTTCTTCATGACTGCCATTGAAAACTGCAAAAATGTCATCAACATATCTTTTAATAGTGATAATATGTGTAAAGCGATGGTTATTTTTGATTTTTGATTCTAGGCTTGCCATGAAAAGTTCTGCTAGAAGAGGTGAGAGGGCAGATCCCATAGCTAAACCTGAATTTTGTTTATAGAATTTATTATTAAATAAGAAAAAATATGAGTATAACCTTCCTGGAACAAGTGAGTATTCTCAGCAGACCAATAACGATAATTGTGTCTATTAACAATGCCATTTAAATGAAAAGTAGTTTCACCCGAGAAAATGATATTTGTTGCTAAGTTATTATCGTTATTGCATCTTTTCATCATCAGCTCACAGAATTCAGCTCTTCTATAAAAATCGTCCTCGTTTAACTCGTGCACCAACTTTATCTTGTAGGGATGCAACTTCTCCTACTTAAACAAAATTTTCACTGACTGATGAGACACATTAAAATCCATTGCCATTGGCCTGGATAATTCTATTGGATTTTTATGTATCCAAAGCTTTGTCTCCCTAGGTTGCTGTTTTCAGGTCGACCTGATCTAGCGGTTTTCCTAACTTTGCCTGTTTCTTGAAATTTCTTTACCACTCGACACACCGTTGACTGATTTATTGGAGGCCTATTTGGATATAATTCATTGAAAAGTTGACAAACCTGATCTTGCGATCTCTTCATATTTCCGTAACCGCTTTGTTAAAATATCAACTCGTTATTTCTCATTCAGATGAACCATAGTGTAAACATATTAGAAATCAGGCAACAGAAAATTAAACAGGAACTCAAAACTGACACCTCTTAGGTCGCTGTCATGAAAAAACCTCGACTCAACTGGTGGGCATTAGGTCATCATCATCATCATCAATCAGCCCTTTGCATCCACTGCTGGATATAGGCCTCCTCCATTTCTGCCCACTGTCCTCTATTTTGAGCGCTCTGCATCCAATTTGTGGTTATTCTTTTGATATCGTCCGTCCACCGCGTAGGAGGTCTTCCCCTGTTTCGCTTGTCGGCCCTTGGTCTCCACTCGAGCAGCCTTTTTGTCCATCGTCCATCCGTCATACGGGCCATATGTCCGGCCCAGTTCCACTTGAGTTTTGCCACCTGGTAGACAACGTCCGTGACTCCTGTTCTCGCCCGTAGGTCCTCATTTCTAACGTGGTCCCGGAGTGACACCCCGAGTATCGATCTTTCCATCTTGCGTTGTGCTATTCTAAGCTTCTTAGCGGTATTAGGTAGGTAGGAATAATTATAATTAGGAAGTTTTTCATTTCTTAGCTGTCATTATCTCGGAAACGCTTGCAGATATGGGAAAATTTGAAACACAAAAAATTCAGAGTTTTCCAAGTAGAATTCAAATATGCATAATATGCAATCATATGCAGGGTGTTCTATTTAAAAAGAGTAAGTCACTACTCATGGTAAAGAAAAGGTTAATATACAGGGTGTTCTGATTAAAACATAAAAGTTGATACTACTTTGTAGTAGAAGCGGCCACACTGCATTGTTCTTCTATGCAAAAATCTAAATTTGTGGATTGCCTCGTTGACTAGTAATAAAATGTTCTTTAGACTTTTGCGGACAAAAATTATTATCATCAAAGTGTGCTTTGTATCTAAGGTACCGTAAACCGGGCTACTTGCCCACCCCGGGGTAACTTGCACACCACGTGTTTTTTATTTTAGGTTATGTTTTTTTAAAGTTTAATCGCCGGCTTTCTGTTGTACCAGGTAAATAAAGATTAAAAATGGTTCGTACTTACAAAAAAACTCCGGGAGCCAGAACTTACCGGAACTAGTCAGGGAACGCGTTGCGCCAAGCGGTAGACGCAATAAATGCAGGTATGTCGAGAAAATTAGCAGCTGAAACTTTCAAAGTAGAACGGACTACGTTAGGTCGAAGACTTCATGGTGCACACTCGAAATCAGTTGGTCGTCCAAAGGTCTTAAGTGATCAAGAAGAGGCTCTCATTTCAAGAACATTGGGTGTTGTAGCAAATTGGGGATTTCCTCTCACAAAGGTTGATATTCGTGACGTAATAAAAAAATTCTTGGACAAACAAGGAAAAAATGTTCCAATATTTAAAAATAACTTCCCAGGACCTGATTTCTTACAATCATTTATAAATAGGAACCATATAAGTGTCAGAATGGCTTCAAACATAAAGAGATCCAGAGCATCAGTGGATCGTGATGAAATTTTAAATTTCTTTAATAATATTGACTTAGCAATTAGAGAAGTGAAAAGCTCAAATTTGTATAACTATGACGAGACGAACGTGACTGATGATCCTGGCTCCAGGATGGTGGTGGTGCCAAGGAACACGAGGAGAGTGGAAAGAGTTCAAGAGCATTCCCGTGCTACCATCAGTTTAATGGTTTGTGGAAATGCCAATGGAGACCTTTTACTACCAATGGTTGTATATAAAGCTTTGAATCTTTATGACAACTGGACGCAAGGTGGACCACGAGGAACAAAATATGCGAGCAGTGCGAGCGGATGGTTCGACATGAACTTATTCGAAATGTGGTTCTTCCAGCTTTTCCTGCCTCACGTCGAATCCACCAGAGAGAATAACGACCAAGTGGTTCTCGTTGGTGACAACCTGGCAAGCCACTTTTCACCAAGGGTGATAGAGGCATGTGGTACAAATAATATCTACATAACTCCCTTCCCAGCCAACGCCACGCATATAATGCAGCCCCTTGATGTGGCTGTATTTGCCCCAATGAAGAGAAAATGGAGAGAGATTCTCGATCAGTGGAGAAGGGAGTCTCGTTTCCAAGGCTGTATCCCGAAAGAACAACTGGTTTGCATCCTGCAAATCCTGACGAAGTTTTGAAGCGCATTCCTGGTGGACTAGAAGATGCAGACATCGAAAGAGTATTAGACAACAGCTTGGTTGATTTGTTGAAAGAGCACCGTGGAACAGGGGTTGAGAAAAAACGTAAAAGGGGAAAAAAGTCGAACCTGGAAGTGATGCGTCTCGCACTGTTACAGACCCTAATGTTTCTGAAAATCCTTCAAACGTTCCTGAGGAATCTCGAACTACAGCCGAAGAACCGATACCCTCTTCATCTAGCGTTTTGCCATGCACACAGCAACTCCCTACCAGGAAGAGCAAGAGGGAAAGAAAGAGCAACTCCCAATGTGGTATCTGCAAGATTAATTGGAAAGACTACGGAGGCGCAATTGGATACAATGCACGAAATGTCGCGCATGGATTTGTGGACCCTGTAATAAAGACAGCAAAGACCCTTATTTTCAGTGCGAACGGTGTGAGGATTCGGACGACAACGAATCTCCATTCGATGACAGTGATGCCGACAAGGACTTCCAAGTTGACAATAATTAGCCAGTGTTTTTTTTTTGTTACATTTAGTAGTTAGTTCGTTGGCATTTATACAGTAGTTGTTTTTAAGTTTCATGTATTTTAATAGAAAAAAATATATTTTTTCTTTAAAAATATTGGTTTTTAATTGGTTTATGATGTTTTATGATGGCCCTTGTTATAAAATAGGTTCCCTTTTTTTTTCTTCATATGACTAAGGGGTAACATGCACAGAGTAGGCTTTAGAATGCAATTTATGAACATTTTGCCATGGATGTGCAAGTTGCCCCAACCATGGGGTAACTTGCACACCCCAAAAACTATTTTTTTTTGGGACCCATGGCTGGATTCTTCCAATCTTTATACCAGCCATGGGTAGCCCTTCAATAGGTAGGTACAATATAATTTTTTCAAAGTTGTAAAGTTACAATGTACGGCGGTACATTGGGAAATGTGCTGAAAAGGTGTGCAAGTAGCCCCAGTTTACGGTACTATTGCTTAGCGGTGGAGCTTAATACCTCTTGGCATTTTCAATCAATATCATCTTCAACTGTCGTTACAAGTAATATGATTCATCGCTAATTTATCCAATTTCTTGAATAATTCACGCAATTGGTTTTACGGAACAGCACAAAAAGTTTATGGTCAAAGCGTATTTTCGAAACAGGGTTAGAATAAATAGTGAGTGACACTACAATCAGCGCTTGTGCATTGACGATTTTTGCGAAAATTTTCCTACCGTCGCTTTTACTACTGGGGGATTTTTATCATTGCCTGAAATGAACCTTGGCTCTGTTTAGGAAAACAGGCTCTTTACAAAATAAAAAGAGCTGGAAGACTATATACAAAAACAGAAAAACGGATTGCAAACGTTCGTGAAATAATGCCAAATATACCAACACAATGTGTAAGACGCCTGTCTCAAGAAGTGGAGAGATCTTATGGAACATGCAGGACTATGCTTAAAAAAATAGTTTTATTTGTTTATTTATTTATTTATTTATTTACGGGAAACCCCCAATAACAGTTTTACAATTTACAAAATATATTATTAGATTATGAACATAAGCTTATCCCAAATATTATTTCAAATAAACAATACAACCCCTATTCCAATCACTAGTCCATTAGGTAATTACTAAAACTAAAGAGTCATCATCATCATCATCCTCAGCCTGTATTCATCCACTCCTGGATGTAGGCCTCTTCCAAATCCTTCCACGCCCTTCTATCCTTCGCGGTCTGGATCCAGTTTACTCCCGCGACTTTCCGGATATCGTCCCGCCATCGCTTCTGGGGTCTGCCAACGCTTCGCTTGGTCTGTCTCGGGCGCCAAACCAGTATTCTGTTGGTCCACCTGTGGTGGTCTTGCCGTGCTATATGACCCGCCCATCGCCACTTTGACTGCGCCACCACTCTCAATACATCCATCATCCGAGTCCTCCTCCGAATCTCATCATTTCGTACCTTATCTCGCAGAGTAATTCCAAGCATAGCCCTTTCCATTGCTCGTAGTTGTGTAGTTTGTAGTTTATTTGCAGATTTGCGAGTAATCGACATGGTCTCGAGTCCATATGTAAGTACCGGCATCACACAGGACTCAAATGCTTTCCTTTTCAGGTGTATCGGAATTTCTTTGGATTTGAGAATAAATCCCAGCTTGCCAAAAGCCGCCCAGGAAAGGCCTATTCTTGATATCTCGGAATTCTGGTTTTCTTTACCGAGCTGAATTTTGTGACCCAAGTAGATATATTTGGGGACATTCTCCAATAGTTGGTTGTTGATATTTACCTCGATGTTATCCGTACTCATGATCTTTGTCTTAGTTAAGTTCATCTCCAGTCCAACTTGCAATGATACCCGGTGTAGTTCTTGAAGCATGTTCCTAATTTCTTCACCCGTACTTGCGATGATCACGATATCGTCTGCAAATCGTAGATGGTTTAAACGTATTCCATCGATTTGATTCCGTTGTCTTTCCAGTCTAGTTTTTTGAAGACATTTTCCAGGGCTAGTGTAAATAGCTTCGGTGAAATTGTATCACCTTGTCTTACTCCTCTTTTGATTGAGATCTTGTCGGTTTTTAGATCTTCATCTATTTTGACACTTGGATAGAGGCATTTTCGTAGATTTGCTCGATAAGGCTTGTGTACCTGGAGTCGATTCTTGCGTCGTCCAAGGATTTAATGATTGCCCAGGTTTCGATAGAATCAAAGGCCTTCTGGTAGTCCACAAAGGCTAAATGGAGTGGTATGTTATACTCAGTGCTTTTCTCTATGAGGGTTCGGAGAGTCTGCAAGTGGTCCGCAGTGCTAAATCCTTTACGAAATCCTGCTTGTTCGACTGGTTGGTACGAGTCCATTTTGTTGGTCAACCGGTTTGTTAATATTTTTGTTAGCAGCTTATATAAATGAGATAACAAGTTAATGGGGCGATAATTTTCTATGTTGTTTCTGTCTCCTTTTTTATACAGCAGGATGACTTCTGCGTTTTGCCATTTGTTTGGGATTCTTTCTTCGGTTAAACATTTATTTAGCAAAACTCGCACACTCTCCAACAGCACTTCTCCTCCGATTTTAATCATTTCATTAGTAATTTGGTCCTCGCCCGGGGTTTTTCTGTTCTTCATGCCTTGTAACGCTGCCCTGAGTTCTCCGATATCTATTTCGGGGACGTCTTCTGATCCTACAACTAAAGAGTAACCCTACTAAATTGCCTTTTAAACATTCCTAAGGATATACCAAAAATCTCAAGGCGATGATCATTAACAACTCTAGAGTATCTATCCATAGGTGAATTCAAACCATAACTTGTACGGTGAAAAGGAATATAGAAAGAGCTAAAATTCTGTCTTCTATTTCTAGTTACTATTTCAACATTAACTTCACCTAACAAATCAGAACAATCAATCGTACCGTTAACAATGCCATACAGAAAAGTAATCCCAGCAAAAACTCTCCGGTCTGATAGTGTCCGCAGGTTCAATTGATATTCTATCACAGAATAATCATGATTTTCAATCACCACTCCCAGCCTAAATGCACAAAAACGAAGAAATTTATGCTGAACTCTCTTCACAGTGTACTTATGAACTGCATGGTATGGAGACCAAACTACTGCACCATACTCTAGCCTCGACCTCACCAATGAACAATAAACACCCCTAACCGTATCAACATTGAAGCCGTTACAGGTTCTCAAAATAAAACCCAACATTTTAGAAGCCTGAACCGTAGCTGTGTTCATGTGATCTATAAAAGATAGCCCTTCATCAAAAATAACCCCTAGTCTCTACTTTTTTTTACATATTTTAAGTCTTCCCCATTGATTAAGTAAGCTGTATGATACTTCCTTTTCCCCTTATAAAAACTAATCTGACAATACTTAGAAATATTCAGATATAACTTGTTCGTTCTGCACCAATCGCTCAATCGGTCCAGGTCATCCTGCAGAAGCTGTTGATCGGACCAGTTATTAATCACTCTAAACGCCTTGAAATCGTCAGCAAAAGTAAGACCCTTACTGTTCTGAAAGCAAGCAAAGATTGTATCAACGAATGGATCAAAAAATAATGGAGAGCAATGACCTCCTTAAGGAACGCCTGAGGTAACCAAAATTGCCTCAGACTGAAAGGACCCAACCTTCACCATCTGCCTACGACCAGACAAAAAACTCCTTGTCCAACTGACCGTCGTCTCACTGAAGCCTACATCGTGCAATCTCTTCAGAAAAGTATAGTGATCCACTGTATCAAACGCCTTGGAAAAGTCCGTATATATAGCATCTACTTGCTTAAACTCTTCCAAGGCTCTAATTATTAAATCATGATAAGTGAGCAGATTGGTTACTGTTGATCGACCAGCGCAGAAACCATGTTGATTTTTATTAATTAACCTGAAACACACCCATTTTAATTGATCACTGACTAGATTGTCGAACAGCTTAGGAACCGATAATTGTATGCAATTCAGGGGCGTGCGGTCCATAGAAGCGATGGAAGCACTGCTTCCCCTACCGCTTTCATAAGACAAAACAAATTTTATATTAATCTATACCTATCCATACAATTAAAATACCCAAGTATTTATTTCTATCTAATTTCCAAACCAAATCCGGCCCTGTATGCATCCCTGACCAACGCAATATTAAATGTATCGAAGTGATCTCAATACGTGTATACTACACTGTATACGCGTATACGAGTAATAATTAATATGGTCTGCCGTGCCAAGTAAAGGGTAAATCGTTAGATCTCGGTATTTCCTTCTCCGCGACGCGACGCCGGTAACGAAGCCGCCAAAATATTTAGTTTCCATGTGTTTGTAGTCGGCGGTTACGATTGTTTGTCGCGATTTTTCGCCAGGAATACGCGGTACACGGTAGAGGATCTGTCTGACTTGACTTTGTTTATCTTACTTCTTGATTTATTTTGTCATGGAGCAACCAATTGCCGGCCCATCGAGTTCGGGAAATGTAAAGTGTATCTGTTCTGTATGCAAGTTATTGGAAAAAGGATTTTCAACGCTTTTCTTTGATGAAAAAAGGTATATTATTGCAACAGGTAGGCCTACACCAGATTTTAATTTAAAGACAGAAGTGAAGGCGGCTAAAAAATCCGTTTAAAATTGAACAAACTGTGAATTCAAAGTAAAAATGTATAGATAGTTTTCTGTATTAGTTTCTGTTATGAAATTTTAACTTGTTTTTAAAGACTCTTAGGCAAGGTTGCGTCACTAAAGAATTGGTTTTCGACGGGCAAATTACGTAAAAATTAATAAAAAAACATAGGTAGCCATTTAGAAAATAGAAGAAATATTAAAAAATCCTAAGTACATAATCACACATTTTCGACAGTACCTACATGACAGTATTCTACCTGTATTTAAACGTCGAAAAATTGCCAATATTTGGGCGTGGTCCTCAAAAAATTTTTCGTCTGCGGCAACTGGCCTCCGGCGGGACTACCGGCGGTGCTTCCCCTTCTTCATAACTCACCGCACCCCCGTGGTATGCATATACTCCTATAATTAGTTACATTTTCTTTGTCACCACATTTGAAAATAGGAACAATAAAACTATCTTTCCAAAGGTCTGGGAAGACCGACGAAGACAATGACTTGTTAAATAACATTTGCAAAGGAGCAACAAGAGTGCATAAGCAATGCTTAAGAACAGTGGCGTATTTAGGATTGTAACACGGGGGGGGGGGGGGGGTCCATTTATTTTTTTGAAGAAAATGCGCCGCAGGCAAAACTTTTTTAGGTGCCACGCCCTTTTTTTGACTGTCTGAACTTACAAAATTTTACGTTTTGATAGCCGGCTCAAAAAAAACGTAGAAATAAAGCAATTTTTAAATATAAACGCCAATATTTGCATTTGAAATATTAGTTTTTTGAAGGTATGTATAACGGTATACTATTTTACTCACCTGAATTAGAAAACACGGAACAAAAAATAAAATTCAACAATTATTAAACTAAAAGACTGTGGAAATCCCCAAACATCTGGAAAATTTGAAATAATGTTTCATGTTATTTATTGCAAATAAA
Organism: Polydrusus tereticollis; assembly: GCA_963920685.1. Classification (NCBI taxonomy): domain Eukaryota; kingdom Metazoa; phylum Arthropoda; class Insecta; order Coleoptera; family Curculionidae; genus Polydrusus; species Polydrusus tereticollis. Next base: position 47,359,906 of record OY987334.1, on the reverse strand, counting down.
TGAATGTGAATATCAGTTTTCTTTACTACTGAGTCCACGGGGGGGGGGGTCCAGACCCCCCGGACCCCCCCCCTAAATACGCCACTGCTTAAGAAAAACAATTTGGAATCCCGTCAGGACCCAAGGTGTATTTATTAGAAAGTTCCACTATTTTATTGTAAATCTCTTCTTTAGAAATAGGGTTGAAATTGAAATTTTCTGAGATATTTGAGGGGGTGGACAGTTCCAATGCATTAACATCGTTGCCTGGCGTATAGACCGTTTTGAAGTACTTTCCAAACAAATCAACTATATCCTTGCCATTATCAGCTAGCTCCTCCCCATAAATCATCGACTGAGAAAGTGAATGATTGACTTTAAGATCCCTGACATACCCGGGATTAGATTTGAATTCCATGTCGACTCTATCCAAATAATAAGTCCAACACATCTCACGAACTCTCTTACACGCCGAGCGTAATCTTGCAAATTCTCCATAATCATCATGAGATCCTGATTCCATGTAAACTTTATGTGCAATTTTTTTTTGAAACGTAAGTTGTCGTAACTCGGGTGAAACCCATTTAGGATACGTATTAGTTCTGTATCTTTTTAAAGGCACAAATAATGATATGCTATAAGCTACAACCTCATAAAAATATTCCAGAGCCACATTCACATTGTGTTAAATTTGTTTCCTTATAAGGTGCAAGTATTCCAAGAAATACGAGCTGTACATTTTAAAAAACGCAGGAACTACTGTCAGTGGTTTACCCAAAACCTATTCGAAGGAAATGATTTCTTAGACCTGACACTTTTTCTTGTTGAAGCCTAGTTCCACCTCAATACTTATTCTTTTGTAAAGTCCACATTGTAGCCTCAAAAGATTGGTGTCTGGTTGGCTGTTTCCCGAAGAAGAATTGTTGATCCTTTATTTTCCATGACACAGTTATAGCACAGCTGTATAGAGACAATATTTTCAATCCATTTGTGGAGTAATTACTTGACGATAAACTACGTGTTGGTTATCTTCAATAGGACGGTACAACCGCCTATACATCCGCCAAAACTATTAACTACTTACGCAATTTTTTCGAAGACAGATTAATCAGATGTTGAAGAGACATTGAATTTCTACCCAGATCACCTTGTTTGGCGGTTATGGATTACTTTAATTTTCCTCATTTGAAAAACAATATTTTGAAAACACCAAATGAAAATTCAGAACAGTTACAAGAAAGGATTAGGTATCCAAAAATGTGGTAACATTTTTTCATACATGCTGATCAACGCTGTCGAAAGTATGAACTAGATGTGAATTTGTGCCTGGAGCCAATTTCAGTAATTTCTATAATTCTTTAGCCCCCTTTACTGCTACGCCCCTGGCTCCTGGTAAAGCAAGCTATCTAACTGAGATATTTACAACTAAATAATAAATGTCTAATTTGAATCAGGGTGTAGTTTTAAGACGAGAACAAACGTAGACTTATTCTCTCGGATAAATATTAGGATAAGGGGAGGGTAGCTAAAATAAATAGATGTTTTTGATAGGCTGGGAAATTGGCAGTATCTGACGAATTCGATGTCAAGATTGCAAGGCGAAAGAACAATATAGTCCGGGATGCGTGGACTCCATTGTTAAACACGAAGAACCGTGATTTGGAGCTATCACATCTCTTAACATCTCAGCTAGGAATCTGTTCTGAGGCTTTGTAATTTTTTTTGTTCTGGTAGCGCTGTTTCGATTTTGTATTTCTTTTATATGTCGGGCAGTCTTTCGATTTGGGAGCGTTTATATCTTCTTTAAGGCATTAGTTACACTGATCTGTGACATTTCTGAGGTCTTGGTCTTATTAGGCGACTTATTTGGTAACTTTACCGCCACTAACCTAAAAATATGTGACTTTTTCTGGATCTACCATTCAAACCTAGATGTTCATCATTTTTATATTGTTGTTATTTTCACCACTAACATGAGATTTATCCATTCCTATGAATAACGAATCGTGCATACTCAAAACAACGCGAAAATGTTAGGTTATCTGCCATACTATTTTATTTACGATACATGTGGGAGATGCTGTACGTGGCAATCGAGCTATCCACTTAGCCAGACCAGGGAGGAGAGAGAGAAGACCAAACACTGGAATGGAACCCGCATAAGCAGGTATCTAATGTCAGGTGTCGCTGAAAGCCAATTGTCGGTTTTTGCGAACCGAAAACGCGATATAACAGAAAGAATTTGGACCCTTTTCTTTTATAATAATAACAATAATAATAATAATAATAATAATAATAATAATGATAATAATAATAACACAACAAGGCCTTGATACATTAAAACAGAAACTGTCCGTATACGCAGGCCGTTTGAGACGATACAAAGCCAGTAATGCGCGGAGACAAGACAACGCCCTATTCCAAAGATCGGAAAAAGCTTTCTACAGGAAACTAAATGATGGAGATAAAGAGGAGGGAAGCACCTATCCAACAAAAGAGGCAATAGACCAATTCTGGAAGGACCAGCTAGCCAGACCTGCAAACTACAACGTTAACGCTAGTTGGATTCGTGAAGAAAATGTAATATCCCAGAACTACAACGAGATGCAACACGAACCATTCACAGCGGCAGAAATATCCGCCATCACCAGGGAGTTACATAACTGGAAAGCGCCTGGCCCGGATGGAGTACATAATTACTGGATTAAGAAATTCTGGTGCGCGCATGGGAAACTGGCTGCATTAATTAATGAAACTCTGAAAGACCCCTTAAAGCTGCCGCCATTTCTCACCCAAGGAATAACGTATCTTCTGCCAAAAGACCGCAAAAATACACACGATCCATCAAAATATCGACCAATCACTTGCCTCTCCACATTATACAAGCTGATAACATCCTGTATTACTAAGAGAATTTCTTTCCACTGTGAAGGATACAACATTGTAGCTCCACAACAGAAAGGGTGCACCAAAGGAGCCATGGGATGCAAGGAACAATTAATAATTGACTCAGTCATCAGCAACCAAGCTTACTGTAAGCAAAGAAACCTCTATACTGCCTTTGTAGATTACAAGAAGGCCTTTGACTCCGTACCGCACGAGTGGCTCCTTTGCAAATTAAAGATCTACAAAATCGATCCTTACTTGATAAAATTTCTACAACACGCAATGGGGCTGTGGAAGACCAAGATTCACCTTAATGAGGGGACCACCAATATTTCCACCGACATTGTTCCAATAAAACGAGGAATATTCCAGGGTGATTCCTTGAGTCCTCTGTGGTTCTGTCTAGCTATGAACCCTCTCTCCAACCGACTAAACTCCACAAGATATGGATTCGCTATTAAAAACGGCAACCAAGAAGCAAGTAGGGTTAACCATCTTCTATATATGGATGATCTAAAACTAATAGCCGCTACCAAAAACCAAATCGATCAGATGCTTAAAATAGTGGAGGAATTCTCCAATGATGTCGGAATGCAGTTTGGCCTGGATAAATGTCGTACTCTCACCATGATAAAGGGAAAAATACAGCAAAACCCGTTCGTTATGCAAGATGGCCAGGAGATTCAGGCAATGGGAGAAGGCGAGAACTACAAATACTTGGGGATGAAGCAGGCTCAACGCATCAGTCATGCAGCGATGAAGACAGATATAAGGGAAGAGTTTTTTAAGAGAACAAAAAGGCTTCTGAGAACGAAACTGAACAGCAAGAACCTGTTCAAAGCAAATAACACCTACGCCTGCTCAGTTCTGTCCTACTCATTCGGCATTGTAGACTGGAGCGTGACTGACGTCGAAGGGCTACAGCGCAAAATCAGAACCCAATTTACCAAAACACTCAAACACCATCCAAGAAGTGCGGTAGAGCGGACCACTTTACCACGACATCAAGGCGGAAGAGGTCTGGCAGATATTGGGAAAATAATGGAACAACAAATAACCAACTTAAGGGAGTACTTCCGCAATAAACTCCAAACTTCAGACCTACACCATGCTATTTGCGAAGCAGACCACTCTACTCCTCTAAGATTGAGGGATCAGAATGTCCCACAACACCACAAGACCAATGAAGAAAAGCTACAGATATGAAGGGAAAAACCTCTGCACGGACGACACCTAAACGAGGCAGCCCAGGATCACGTCGACAGTCTTGCGTCGAACTACTGGCTCATCTCTGGACAGATGTTTCCTGAAACGGAAGGAGTTCTACTGGCAATCCAAGATCAGGTCATACCAACTATAAACTACCTGAAATACATAATTAGAGACGACTCAGTACAGGCAGATAAATGCAGATATGGATGTCAAACGGCAAAAACGATCCAACATATCAAGGGAGGATGCCAGATGTTTTCTGCAACTGCATTGGTTTTTGTTTCGCATCAACTGTATGAATATTATTTACATCGTATTCTTAACGCGTTTTACAAATTGGATTAACCTTGCTAACTTTGTTAATGAGGAGAATCACAACATTCTTTCAACAATAAAGTGTATTTGTATTTGAATTACTTTGAGGACTTCTTTTCTTAATCTAACGTTGTGTTTATCCTATTATAGACGCCAATCAGGCTCTTACAACGTTCTATTTATTAGAATCGGAAAAGACAATTTTATATTAATCAAACAGGAATTAGAACGTCGACGAAGACCAATAGAACGTTTCGCTTTATCCAGCCATGTAGTAATTATGTAAATATTGAAAATAATGCATGAATCATTTAATCTCGCTCAATTTCCCCCGGAATTATGCTCCCATTAATTACTCGTTCGAATGGCTTCGCATTATTATTTACGGCCTGGATTCGTTGTAAATTAAACACAGGAATACGTCTGGTTTGCTTACGAACATTTATTGTTGTTGGCGAATTAAAATTTTGTTCAAAACCCTTAATATAAAGTTATTTACGTTAGAAGTCAGGCAAGAAATATTTTATGGGACAAAATGGGCAGGCTGCGAGTCAGAATAGTTAGACCCATAGCAAGGGCGGGTGGGGGTGGCAACCTAAAGGCATTTCTGCTTTGTATAGATTTTTATTCTTTAAAATGGTCGTGTTAAAATACAGGGTTTACGGAAAGTATCGGGTAATTCTTCGCCAGCATACATGGGAGGTCCTAGTCACATTTTTCTTAATGCTCCATCTAACAAAATTACTGGACCACAAAAACGCACGTAAAGATTTTTTTAAACAATCCTGTATATTGTAATTAAATTTTGTAACTTTGTACAGCCCATATGGGCTAAGAAACTCATAATAGTATCTTTCTTGTACACAGCCAGGGAAGCCTGACTTGGCATCGCACTTGTAACGTCAAAATTTTGATGACATTTTTGGAAAACTGGATTCGAAACCGCCCCACCTACTCTTCTAACAGCCTGTAGGATCTCCAAGCAATTCTGGCTCTTATTTGATAACAGGAGAACCGCAGCGTTATTACAACACACTCGGAAGGACCTAAGAAATATCACTGCCGTGGTTACAGGACACTGTCTTTTCTGTAGAAATGCCGAGCGTATGCCAATACCAGCCAACTTTTTTCGAGTTCGTCTTTGTCCGTATATCTATCCCTGTTTAGCAGTGAATAAGTAGCACCCAACTGACCATTCGCTTTATTCAGGCCCTGGTCCGCGTTTGTATTCCAAACTATCCGCTTATCGAAGCAGAGACCCAAGTATTTGATATTATCTCGCCAGTTTATCCTGGTGTTATTTATAAGCAATCAAGTTTGCGGAAATTTTACTCTGGACTTCGAAAAGTAAACAGCTTGGGGTTTAGTGTCGTTTAAACGAATTTTCCATCTTTTCAACCATTTTTTCAGAAGTTTTATATGGCGTTGCAGCTTTAAGACTACTAACCTGGGCTGATTGGCAATGACGGTTATCGCAGTATCGTCAGCAAACAGATAAATAAATACAGTATAAATATTGTACAGAGCCGGTGTAAGAGGGGAACCTTGAGGTACTGCGACTCCGACGTGTTGCACACTTGAAACTCATTTTCTGACGAAACTGCGAAAGTCCAGTCTGTCAAAAAAGAGTGAATAACCTTTATTAGGTAATTAGGCATACCTAACCTTATCATCTTTAGTATCAGTCCATCGTGTCGTGCCAGACCTTGTCGAAAGCTTTACTCACGTCGAACAGAATAAAAAGAGAACCGTTAGAAGGAAACTGCAAAAGATGCGAGACCCATCTGACAGCACTATGTTATACAAAAGGAAAACAGAAGCTCAGAAGAAAGATCAAAAAGCTCAAGGAAGAAATAATAAACTCTTATTTACAAAATTTGTCTACAGACAAGGATACAAACTATTCTCTCTGGAAATCAACCAGAAAGGGCAAGAGACCAATAACTTCTATACCTCCCATCAGGAACGGTGTAGGTGTATGGGCCAGGGATAATTAGCATAAGGCGATTGTATTTGCTGAGCATCTCTTTGAGATATTTACGCCTAATCTAGTATAAGTGGATGGTATCTTGGCAGAGATTTATAACCAAATATCAGAAAACATAATTCATGTTACTACCCCTCTGGAAGAAGCAGCGCAATTTAAGGCAAACTTAAATCCGATAAAAGCACCAGGATTCGACTTAATCACTGGCGAAATTTTGAAACAGCTACCTAGAAAAGATATGGTAATGATCACATACTCATAATGCAGCCTTTATATTGAAACATGTAGCGGCTTCTCGGAAAGTTGCAGAAGTAATATTGTTACGGAAACCGGGTGAACCACCTACCAATGTCACATCTTATTGACCTATTTCTCTTCCACCAATCATTCTAAAATTATTTGAGCAGCTACTACTAAGAGATTGCGGCCACTGATCGAAAATAATAACCTAATTCCGGACTTTGAATTCGGATTTGGGCAGAAACATTGATCAAGTGCATCAAACAACCCACATAATTGAAAGCGCGCTTGAGGAAAAACATGTGTTCCGCAGTATTCTTAAATGTCGCATAAGCGTTCGATAAGGTATAGCGTGAAGGTTTGATATACAAATTAAATAAAATACTTTCTAAGCAGTATGTAGAGATCTTAACATCCAGCAAGGAGGATAAATATTCCGACTTAAAAGAAATAAGAGCCGGCGTGTCCCAAGGAAGCGTCCAAGGCCCGATTATTTATTTGTTATAAACCAGTGACTTACCAGTATCGGATGAAACTACTATAGCCACATTCGCTGATGGCACTGCTATTCTCGCAGTTGATCAAGAGACCATGAGAGCTCTACTAGGAAACTCCAAATAGCAAGCAACATGGTAGCTGACTGGACAAGACATTGAAAAGTCAAGCTGAAAGAACTTAAATTATATCTATGTAAATTAGCACAGCCAGTTCTCCTGGATGTTAACGGTAGAATCGTGCCCCATGAGATGAGTTCTAAATATCTTGACATGCCTTTTGAGGCTAAACTTTAGTGGAAAGAACATGTGAAGAAGAAATGAACTTGATTTTCGGCCGATTTTGCTTGCTTCTCGGCATTGATGTAGGTTAAACCAAAACAATATGGAATTTTAAGGCCTGCGTCGTAGCCTAAGAGTTTGGGGTTGTACTTAGGCACACTAATTTAAATTCCACCTGACCTACCACGGGTAGCTTCGAAGAAACCATATGGTGCCGTCCTGATGGATTGATGTAGCTGCATAGCTGGATTCATCGTGGACCCGCAGGACAGTATAAACTTATCTTGATTTTTTTTTTTTTATTTCATTTTAATAATATCTTTTGTTCTAATTTAAGGCTGTCTTGGCAAGAGGTAACACTTTTATAACCGGACATCATTTAAAGATTTAAAGGTTCTAGAATCTTTGTAGGTAATACCCTTTTTTATCCTAAATCTTTGCATCCGAAATTTAAATAATGTAAACCGGAATATTTCTTTTAATAACAAGCTAGCTTAAACTTCTTTTCTCTAATGAAAACTTTATTGTTTCTGTGGGAAATTTTGGTTTTATTACATAGATTTCCAGCAGGTACTGAGGTTCGGTGTATTTTCCTGGTTTAAACTTTTACCAAATCAGGTGGCGCCTAAGGCAAGCCAACGACATAGGAAAGGTGTAAGTATGTTACGGACCACGACCTAGTGCCTTCACTATAAGAGCTACCTTAGGCACTGAGTGACAACATATTGTCCATGACAAGAGGTTGCCACAGTCATAATAGGATAAAAAACCTACGAGGGCGGTGCCAAGTTCATTCCTGACTTCCCTGGCTATGTACAGGATGTCCATTTTTCGATGTAATTGCAGGGTATCTCGATAACTAGTAAAGATAGAGACTTGCGGATTTAAAATTACTACGCTACCTTGTCGTGACACAAAAGATGCCGCAAACAGAATTGTCATAACTTTCTTAGTTTTTATGCTACAGGGTGTTTTCGAAAGTGTATGCTTTTGACCACCCCCTGTATTTTGGTTATCCTTTAACTTATTGTATGATTTTTTAAATGCTTGCTCCAAATCTCAAAAAGTAAGATTCCAAGAAAAAATTAAGCACGCCACTGAATTCTACTTAAAGAACTCTCTTAGAAACAGCTTACAATTTTTTAATTAGTTCAAGGGTAACCGAAATACAGGAGATGGTCAAAATGCAAACAGTTTCGAAAATACCTTGTAGCTTAAAAAATAAGAAAGCTATGACAATTCTGCTTGCGGCATCTTTTGTTTCACGAGAAAGTAATATTTACTAGTTACCGAGATATCCTGCAGTTACATCGAAAAATGGACACCCTGTACAAGAATTATTCTAGTATGAATTTCTTAGTCCATATGGGCTGTACAAAGTTTTATTAAAATATACAGGAAAAAATGATTATGGAACTACTAAAGGGTGTCTCAAAATGTCCGCACATTTTAAATATCGTGGCATTTTCGTTTTTGTCATAATAGGCTTCTGAAAATTTGATAGCTGTCATGTAATTCATTGCGATTAATAGCCATGAAGCGCTACATGGTAGAACAGCGCGTTGTTATCGTGAAAACGTATTATAAATGTGGTTCATATTATGCGGAAACAGTTCTTCTCAGAGTGCGAGCCGTTTTTGGAAGAAATAATGCACCAAAACATACGACAGTGCAAAGACTGATCAAGAAATTTGAGCAGTAGTTCAGTTGGAAACGTAAAATCAACAGGGCGGCCGCGTACTGCTTGATTTATTGAAAATATTGCAGCAGTGTCGGAAAGTGTTGGTGAGAATCCAGGCATGTCGATTCGCCGTCGGTCACAGCAAGCGAACATTACCAAAAGCAGTATGCAGCGAATTCTTACGAAATATTTGCATTTGCTTGCCTATAAAATCCAATTTACCCAAAAATTGAAGCCAGCAGATCATGGTTGCGCCGTGAATTTGTTAATTGGATTCTGGAAAACGAGGAAAATGACGGATATTTTTCGAAGAAAATCCTGTTTAGTGATGAGGCACATTTTCAATCAAATGGATACGTCAATAAGCAGAATTGTCGAATTTGGGGGGAACAGAATCCTCGTGTTATTCACGAAAAACCAATGCATCCTCTACGAGTCACCGTTTGGTGCGGTTTTCGGTTCGGCGGAATAATTGGGCCATACTTCTTTGAAGACGAGGCTGGAACTGCACTAACAGTGAATGGCGAACGTTATCGTGCAATGTTAGAAGAGTTTCTGTGGGCTGAATTAGACCGAATTAATGTGGAAAATTTATTAGGATGGAGCGGCCTGTCACACTGCGCGTGAAACAATGGACTCGTTATGACTGAAATTTTCTGGTCGTGTGATGATGATCAGAATTGGCCACCACGATCCTGCGATATAACACCGTGCGACTTCTTTCTCTGGAGTTTTCTTAAATCTCGTGTTTATGTCAATAAACCAGCCGGAATTCCTGACTTGAAGAACAAAATTCGACGCGTCATTGATGAAATTCGTCCACAAATTTGTGAAAATGTTATCAATAATTTCGTCAAAAGGGCAAGGGTATGCCAGCAAAGCCACGGTGGACATGTGTCGGATATTGTGTTTCACATTTAATGGTGATATGTTATCTTTCTAATCCTACTAAAGTTTTGACATATTTCAAGAAATAACAAAAACAATAATAATAATAATAAATAATCTTTATTCAGATAAACAGACCAAAGTAAAATATACAGAGAGGAAACATAATATTATACTTTACAGAAAAGAAAACAGACGACTAATTACCGTTATCTGAAAAGGCGAAGTTCACCCCTTGCCGTAAGCAAGGTTTGGTCTTCCACTTAACCCAACTAGGCAATCTTTAATCCCCATTTTATCTATAACACTACAACCAAAAATTTGGAGGCAAAAAATATATATACATACAAAAATAAAAATAAAGTTTTACAGGAAAGAAAAAATGTTATGTGGAGGATTTAGTTACTCTGAAATTACAATTTGTAGCCAATTTAATGTAGTAATAACTACTTATCATAAATAATAATAATAATGTTTTATTACAGTAAGCACAATAAAAGAAGGAAAAAAATAAGAAATAAAAATATAAAAACAGTAAAAACCCGCAATTTAGAAACGAGTAAAGTAATCAATTAACTGCAACACATCTTATTAGCTACTATCAAGTAAGATAAAAGAGAGATAAACAGAAATAAGTATATCGGAAAGAAAAAAGGAAAAAGGGGAATGCCGGACGAAAAGGAAAAGGAGTATTAGGTTAATGGTAAGAATAATAAGAATAATGAACCTAAGGCATTCAATAAAAATTTTCTAAATTCCTTTTTAAATTTTAAAGGGGGTTTTGTTTTTAGTTCTGAGCATACAGCATTGTAAATAGCATATACGTTATATGAAAAACTACGTTCAAACATAGTGGTTCTATGGAAAGGTGGTGTTATGATACCTTTGAATCTGATATTAAGATTGTGCACATCTGTACGAAAAATAATCTTACGGTATAGATGTAAAGGCTTTTGCAGCACTATTATTTTATGAAAGAGAGCCGCTGAATGAAGATGTATTCGCTGTTTCATAGTTAACCACCCTGCATCTCTCAACTTATGCCGCACAGAACAACGCTTTCTTATACCATAAGCAAATCTTAGATAATAATTCCGAATTTTCTGAATTTTCCGAGAGGTTGCTGCGGTCAAGCATGGGCCGTATACAACATTACAATAGTTAAACGTAGATAAAGCCAGTGACTCGCATAACATAAGCTTAAGACTTGAATCCAGGACAGTACGGGAGCTGTACAGGATTTTAAGCTTATAAATGCATTTCTTGACACATTCAAAAATATGTTTTTCAAATCTCAGATCTGTATCCAACCAAAGTCCCAGACTTTTTGCTACCTCGGAGAAAACTGTTGGCACGTCATTAATAATAATTTGTAAATCATTTTGGACAGCAGATCGATCCTTGATTTTACTAAATAAGAGAGCAATAGTTTTGTTTGGATTTAAAGACAGTGAGTGGTCTTTAGAGAAAGCATACATGGCATTTAAATCTCTATTGATCAGTTCACAGGCTTGGTTGGTGTCACTAGGGAAAAAAGAATAAAATAATTGAATATCGTCAGCATACATCTGTTTAGAGCAACTGACAATATCCTTAGTGAGAAAGGCTGTGTATATTAAATATAATATCGGTCCCAGTATCGAACCTTGCGGAACTCCACTCGATATACCCCTGACGTCAGAAACCTTTCCACCAGCCGATGAATTTCATTATTAACTGGAGGGAATCATGATTTAGCGTATCAAACGCCTTAGAATAGTCAAGAAGAACAAATACTGTTAATTTGCCAATATCAGTGGCTCTAAACATGTGATCCGTAACATTCAACAAAGCTGTCGCACAGCTATGACTCCCTCTAAAGCCAGACTGGATATCGGGGAGAACCTGATTGTGCTCAATATGTTCCACCAGTTGCCTCTTAATACACCTCTACAGAATTTTAGATATAACTGGTAAAATACTAATTGGTCTGAGGTCTTTATAATAAATGTGTTTTGTTAACAAATAAAAATGTGCGTTCATTTTGGGACACCCTTTAGTATTTTTTTGACCTCCACTGTACGCTGATGGAATATTGCCCTATGCTTCCCGGACACCCTGTATAGGCGGTTATTTTTTTATTAGGTAGGGGCAAACATAAATATTTGAAGAATAATTGCGGAAACCGCAAAAACAATTGAACAATTTAATCCGGGACACTTTTTTGTAGGGGTGGTGCAGGCATTAGCTTTTAGAGTTAATGGATCTACATATTTTAGTATTCCGTAACAGGGTATACATTATAACAGTCCCGCGGGTAAACTGATATTCCATCCATCAATTTTGTTTTAAAAATGAATTTCGCTCGGCTGCACGTTCCAAGGTATTAAAATGGATTGGGTCAAAATTAAACGTAACAAATATGGTATTAAGAGGGAGAAAGCGTCCACAATTCTCGAAGAGACATGAGCAAATGCAATAAAAACACGTCTTAGTCTTAAACATTATTTTTGTACAACTGTCAAAAAAAGTTGACATTTTTTCATCGCTATCGATACGTAAACCTTTTGTTTTTTTAACAGTGAAAAAAAGACTTTTTTTCACGGTGAAAAAAAGACTTTTTTTAACTGGAAAAATGATTTACAAAAAAAACGATAAAACATTACTTTTTAAAAAATGTATTGAATTTTTTTGTACAAATTTACTAATTAATTAGCAACTACCAAAAAATCTCATTTGTTACAATAATAATTGATGGTGAAGTTCGAACAATTGCTTCCAATATTAATTCCCGAAGCTAGTCCACCTTGCTGCTGATCAGAATATTCCTTGAAAAGTTGAGTCCACAGTTGTATCAGTTATATTGATTTGTTTGGAAGTAGAGGAACAATTTAATTTATTAGAAATATCAATTTTATTACTCAAACTATCTTCTATATATCCTTCTGCTATGGCGGCAGATTTCCAACCACCGTGGCGTTTTATAGATGTCATGTTACCCCCTGCATTGGCTAAGAGAGTTGCAGAACTCCTCCTAAAACAGTGACCTGTGTAGCTCTTATGCAATTCTTTTCCCAGCCATTTTGCAATCAAGCTAGGAATTTCCCCTATTTTATTTATTCCCACATGTTGGTCAACACATTTTCCTCTTGAATATTTTAAAAATAATCTCTTTTTGTGTGTATGGGACGGCCTTAGTACTCTATACTTGCGATATATCTCAATATAATCAGAATTTGAAACGGTAAACATTCTTGGGCAATAGGTCTTTGTATCCGGTATTTTAACAATCAATATAGACCCGGTATCTTCAATGTCATCAATAGTTACCTTCAATAATTCTTCACGGCGACAAGCACCGCTGATTCCCAAAATTAACGCAACCTACAATTAAAAAAATATTGAAATTACTGAAATAATACAAAATTTTGATCATCTGTACCTTATAAAGTAAATTTGTTTCATCATCAGCTTCTTGAATGAATTTATTAATATCGTCTCTCGATAAAACTTTAGATTTCTTCCCTCGGTATCCGACGTTTTTGTTCTTAATAAAAGGCACCAATTTTGAAAACTTCTTTATATCAATATTTTCTTTAACATTCAATGTACTCTTGAACATTGAGTAGACACTCCATAAAGTAGAAGGTTTTACAGTTTTTGATTTCTCCTCAAAATAGCATATAAGTACCTTTTCAGACACTTTTTGTATATTTTTCTTGCCGCACCATTCACGGAATTGGTTATAATTTTTCTCGTATATAAATTTTGATTTCGCCGGTAACATGTTAGCTATAGCCGAATTTGCTATATCGGCTATATCTGAAGGAATCTCGCTATCACTATCGTAATCTACATCCATTTTAAGTACTTATACTATTTATTTAAAAAATTGCAATAAATATGAACAGCTATCAACGTATGACAACAAAACAAGCAACGTGCCAACAAACCATTTCTATAGTAACGACAGGGCTGTTAACTTGATTATGTGAAATTATATGGTAAAATTTTTATTATAATATACAATTTTACCGATTAATTCAAACTTTCAGTTGTACAAAAAATGTTATTTGTATTTCGTTTGTGAAATTCGTGTTTTAATGGCACATTCGAGAGAATTTTTCGCCTCGACCTGCGGTCTCGGCAAAAAATTGACACTCTCATATGCCATTAAAAAAACACTCACTTCACGCACTTAATACAAAAATAACTATTTCGTTTACAACGAAATTGGTTATATGTTTCGCTCGTTAAGGCATCATCAAACCTAAAAATCATATACAGGGTGTTTTCTCAGTAAGTACAAAATTTAGGAGCATATTCTTGAGTCAATTTAATAAAAAAAAATTGTATGCAGAGTGGCCAAAAGATCGCGCATAAACTTTGAATTATTTCCCAAGTTTCTCCCTGCATGAATATTTTCTGTCATTTTTGGTTTGGTTGCCATAGAGACTAACTTACTTTCTTAAATGGAACACCCTGCATATGATTGATATTTGGATTCTTCTGGGAAAACTCTGAATTTTTTGTATTTAAAATTTTTAAATATTTAAAATTGTAACTTTACAAAATAAGTGGCCTAGAAAATTGAACAACAACATCGGAATAATAAACAAGTGAAACCTTCTCAGTGGATCAGGCGTTTAAAATGACCACCATTTTCTGCTAAGTAGAGCTCCAGTCGATCCCTGAACCCGTCTACAACGTTTAAAAGGAAGTCCTCTGGAATGGCCCGAATTTCAGCACTAATCATGACTTTAAAAGATTCTAAGGCATTTGGACGGTTAACGTAGACTTTGTTCTTTAAGTGTCCCCACAAAAAGAAGTCGAGCGGGGTTAAGTCCGGGGATCGTACTCCTCTTCTGCCTATTCAACGTCCTGGAAGTTGTTCGCTTATGTATTGTCTAACATTTGCCGCATAATGCGCAGGTGCTCCATCTTGCTGGAACCATACCTGTTCGTCTATGCCATTATTTACACCCGGTAAAACCATTCTGCTAGAAGGAATTATATGATTTCTGAGGAGGCCCAGATATTTTTCGCCATTCAAATTATCATCTATGAAAAAAGGTCCCACAATATGTCTACCAACTATACGCCCGCTCAAACATTAACTTTTTCTAGCCTCTAAGTATGACCTTCCTGGAACCAGTTAAAAAAATTCATTGCCATTAGCCCGAATGATTGTGTTAGATTTTCCTGTATTGAGAGCATGATATCCAAAGATTTGTCTCCCCCGGTTGCTGTTTTAGGTCGACCTGATGTAGCAGTTTTCCTAGCGCGGGTTTCTTGAAATTTCTTTACCGCTCGATACACCGTTGACTGATTTATTGGAGGTCTATATGGATATAATTCATTTAAAAGTTGACAAACCTGATCTTGCGATCTCTTCATATTTCCGTAACCACTCATTATTAAAATTTCAACTCGTTGTTTCTCACTTAGATGAACCATAGTGTAAACAAATTAAACAGGAACTTAAAATTGACACCTCTTAGGACGCTGTCATGAAAACAACTTGACTCAACTGGTGGGTATTAAGTAGGATTAATTATAATTAGAAAGTTTTTCATTTTTGAGCTGTCATCATCTCGGAAACGAAAAGATAGGTGAAAATTTGAAATACAAAAAAGTTTTCCCAGTAGAATCCAAATATGCAATCATATGCAGCGTGTTCTTTCTAAAAAAAGTAAGTTAGTCTCTACGGCACCCAAACCAGAAATGACAGAAAAAATGTATGCAGGTAGAAATGTGGGGAATAATTTACTGAATAACTATCATAAAAGGTCACTTTTTCGCATACGAGGTAATTCAAAAGTTACAGGCATTATGCGCGACTTTTTTGCCACTCTGTATAAACATGTGGCTTAATATGCATGTATGGGGATCTTGCATGAAAACTATAGAAGATAGAGCAAAACCCAACTGGCTTAATATATTATGGTGTATTTCATTAAAAAAAAAGTAAGCTTGATAGGTTCTAACTATTTATGGCCCCTGTATAACTCTAATAATAATTATCTTAATAGAGCTGTCAAGAAAATAAAATCCACATAAAAGTTGCAGTGTCATGGATATCTGCTTTGGAGTAGAATATACTGAATCCATAATATTCAGTGCTATTATAATATGTTTCAATCTAATTGATTGACTGTTTTAATTAAAAAGAAGATAGAAAATATTTTTATTTGGATTTCAGCCAGTAATACTGATCAGCGGGTTTTTAGTGACCTAGTGTAAAACAACTAAGTACTTAGAGAGAATTGTATTAATATTTCTGTCCCTCCGTGTGTGTGTGGCCAGCTCGCGAACATATTTTGTTACAGCTTATTATGGACTATTTTTTCCATTGAATTAAGGTACCCTTACATTTCGGTTTCCTATGCCAAACTTTGTGTATTCCATTTCTGACTATCATCTATCCATAGTATTCCGGTATTCATGTGTTTAAATATGTATATTTGTTCTCCCTTTTTTTTTGGTTTTATAATACTTATATATACTTAGTAAACGTGAATACCTCGAACGATCAAATTGATATCTACTATACCTTTTTTACGTATAAATATTTTGAGCTAACGTTTTGTCAATATGCCGATGTCTCCGGTTTCCAGGGTGGGAAATATAGAAAATGCTATGATGATGGCTCCAAGATCCAAATACTCCGGAGCTAAACTCGAACCCCGATCGGATCTCTGGGTGGGGGCTGCTCCTGGCGCCTCATCAAGCCAAGGTATCCGAATATCCACCATTTCCAACAGCCAGGCGCGTCCGTCGAACAACATGCAAAATGGAAATGGTGTGACAACTGAAGTTGTTAAAATTAGCAGCTTCTAAATTGACTTCTGCAGTCTGCAGTCCATCAACATTTACAAACTACTAAATCTTATATACTTGCACTAACCGAAACAAAGGTCAGATCATCGATTAGTACGGTGAGCTATTTATATCCTGGGTACGACTTTCATCACCGATTTAGGCACAATTTTGGCCTTTGCCTCTTTGTCCGCAATAATATTTCTTGTCAACGAAAGGAGACACTGGCGCCTAATGACTTTGATGTAATGTGGTTTAAAATATAAACGCAGAGAATTACCTAAGTTATCTGCTGCCTTTACTGATCCCCAAGCGATACCCATTATAGAGACTTGATCTCCTCTATTGCTAACTCTATCGACTTTTTGCAAACCATCCCAATTCCGAAATTGTCACCCTTCAACGTTCATAATATTAACTGGCTCAAATACATCCGACGAGCAAGGTTGCGAAGCCGAATCCATTGCCATTAGCTCTGGCCTCACCCAACTTATGGGTGAACCAACTCGGACTTCAGACCGAGATGGTGATTTTGCTAGTGGAATGGAATTACCTAAATGACCATTTTAGAACCTTTCCTTGGCGGAACATTTGTTTTACCTCTGATGATCCATCCGTCTGTGCTAGAGAAGTATCGGAGGTTATCCCTACTGGCATGGAAGCCTTCATCTCTTTCTCAAAAAAGTGCTCTTCTAACGGCCAGGCTTAGTTTAAAATTGCGAACAAGCTGTAAAATTTAAAAAATATTTCTAGTGACAATGGCGTCAAAACCCTAGCGCCAAAAATCAGACCATCTTTGTTAACGCTCGAAACCAATGCAAGCAACGATAAACTAAAGCAAAAAAGCACACAACCAGAGGATCAAGGATAAACTTCTTGAATGTCCTAACGGATGAAAATCTTTTTGGTCGATAGCTAAGGCCGTCAGTCAGAACTTTACTAAGTCAATTATTCCACCTCTAACACGCTGTGATGACACAATTGCGATCAAATTTCAGGAAAAAGCAGAGTTACTGGCGGAATTATTCTTTTCACATTCAACGGTTAATTTTTGGAAAAAAACTACACCGAACATTCTCCCTGTAGAATCTTGAGGAGGAAAGAAAGCTTCTGGTCCTGACGAAATTCCAGTTATCGTAATTAAGACATGTACTGATAAATTGACAGCGGTATTTTGTAGGCTATTATTAAACTTATCTTACAAAAAAGGAATATTTTGTTCTTGCTGGAAAACTGCGCGAGTCTATTCCATTCCCAAGAAAGGCAAGAAGATCTTGCCGAACAACTATCGTCCAGTCGCATTGCTTTCGGTTATATCAAAAGTTATGGAGAAGGCTATCAACGAAAAATTACAAGGTACCTGGAAGGCTCCAATATTATTAGTGACCGCCAGCTTGGATTCCGTAAGTCTAGGTCAACAGGAGACCTTTTCGCTTATGCTACTCACGTTTGGAGCAACACAATCGAACATGATTGAGAGTTCCGGGCGGTAGCACAAGACATTACCAAGGCCTTTGACCGAGTATGGCATGAGGGGCTCCTAAATAAAGTGAGAACATACAGAATGCCGGTTAAATTTTGTTCATGGCTCTCAAGTTTTCTTAAGTGGGGCTATCAGGAGACGGGAATTCCATAACTTCCTAATTTATCAGCAGTATCATTTAACAATGACAGCTTGCTTGTTTACAGTCAACACTTGGAAAACCTCCACGGTGATTTCATGGAACGATTCTAGGACATTTTAAACATGGACGTATCAGACTGGGTGTTAGATCCTTTTTCAAATGGCAACACAGCAAGATCATCCCAGTTAGAAGAACAACTTATAGAACTGACAACAAAGGAGGAATTAAAATTTAAATTCAAGAACGGCTACCAAAGATTTTGGCTGCCGAGCCAAAATCGATTATGGTCGATTATTCAACGATTTCTGTTAGATTTCCCATCGTCGTATTTATCTGAACGTGGATTTAGTGCTGCAGCGACGTTGCTAACTAAAAACAGAAATCGGCGAAATGTTACTGAACGTGGCGACTTACGGCTGTATTTAAGTAAACTCGAGCGTGATATTAACAAACTCCTTAAAATGCATCAGATTCATCCTTTGCATTAGATATTTCCGACATATTTAGCATCAATGCCGGAGTCCCTCAGTGTTCTATATTGTCGCCCACCCTGCTTTTACTATACATTAACGATCTTTTGGAAAACCAAAATCCAATATATAGCTTTGCTGATGACGGCACACTTGTTTCATCGTTTACCTTGGATGCTTGAACATCAACTGCAAATGCACATGTCTATAGGCAGCGATAGTTCTCACATCTCAACCAAGACCTGAAAGAAATTCTGTCTTGGGGTGAATAGAAGTAGAATTTAACGCTAAAAACCCCAGGCGGCAGTTTTTTCTAAAAAATTTAATGTTGAAGAACCGGATATAGTCATGGCGAGACACTCGATTCCCTTCAATTCCAAATCGATTAATTTATTGGGCGTCAATTTGGATAGTCATAAGTCTTGGCATAGTCACGTTGCGGCCATTGCTAAGGCAGCTTCGCAGAAGCTTGGAATACTTTTCCGAACGAAGAATCTCTATACACCTCAACAACTTTTGATGTTCTATAAAGCCCAAATTCAACCATCGCTGGAGTACTGTTCGCATATTATGTCGCATCTGACAAACAACCTGGAAATCCTTGAGCATCGAAGGTAGGCTGGCTCAACTGAGGTTACATGACGAGCCACTGTAGCCCACCTGTACGTGGTTTAGCTTAGTGCCCTACGAACGACACTGTTTAAAAATTCTTTTATCTGGAGAACGTCATCACTCTGGAATGACGTCCTTGAGGCCGTGTTCCTCAACGAGCATAATCTTTAAATATTCAAGACCAACGTGAATCGTTTCCTGCGCACACGCACAGCTCGCAGAGCGACATGAAGGATTAATCCTGCAGTGCTGTGCCATATAATAAAGAAGAAAAGGACAAACACCAAATATTTGATTTTTCTAATTTAAAAAATCAAAAACAACTTGAATGACACCATGTATCTCAGACCATGTAAACTATTGGATTAATATTAAACACTACTATTTTTAAATGTATAAGAAGTTTGCGGTTTTTGCTGTATACAATTAATAACCGGAGACGCTGTACAATCTCAGATTGGTAAAATTGAAAGGGTTTCGTCAGCTTCTCGCCGCCACTGACCAAAGTATTATGTAAAGGGGGCACATCTCTCACAAACAGACCGAATTAGTAGCAATTGCGTAGCCCCGGGGCTGGCCAGTGCGAATCAGTGCAGCCCTAATTCGCAAATTCGTTCGAATGTGTTTGTGGGAAAGCGAACAGCCCTCGGTGGCCCCGGGGCCCATTCTCGTATGTCCAAGCGCGGGCTGATGTGGTGCCGTGTGCAGAAACGAAAAAATTATGATCAAACAGTAGCTGGTTGAGTATATGTAGTAATACATTTAGTAGTGGATTTGTGATTTATTCGGCTAAATATTAAATTTATTTAAATTGTCAATACTGGTTGACACTTAATGCATTTTTATCGCATATACAGGGTGTCTGGTAAGCGCACATGGCATGCTCTCGTGTAGGGTGTAATAATGAAAAAATAAAAATAAAAATTGAAAAAGAAGAAAAATAGAATCAATAATGATTAGGTGATTAGTGAATTAATAATAATAATAAAATTTGTATTGCTCAATGATTAAACTTCGTCTCGTCGGTTTTAAGCTGGATTTATAAACTCGAAAGGTTGGTGAGGTTGAAGTTATGATCAAGTTTGTGAGGTTAGATATTCCGAACTCCGAGCATAAAAATTGGTTATCTCGAACTACCCGGAAAGTTTTCGAACCTTACATGAGCTTTACATGAACAACATGGACGAGTGTATAAATGGAACTAAGTATTTCCTTTAGTTTAAATTGAACTCCTATTTACAACACCAACTGAACCTTAACCTCGCCAACTTTTCGAGTTTATAAATCCAGCTTAAGAGCAGGGTCATGATTCGTAATAGCCTTACATTAAAAAACATTCTTTGGTTAAATTTTAAAAGGGTAGATTAAATTAATTTCTATTAAAAGAGCATTTAAATCAGTGGCGGCTCGTCGTATAAAGCAACTGAGGCCGGGCCTCACATGTAAAATTAATAAATTATTTATTTAAATATAAAACGTTTTTTGACTAATTTCCAATCATTAAAAGAATCAAAACAATAGAACATTGAATTACCATCAAAGTTCAACATATTATCTCTTAAATTTAGCGCGCACCCCATCCAACATTAATTTTAAAAACTGAAATCGTTGCCTGACCGCATAAAAAAAAATGTAATCCCAAAAAATTGAGCTTCCTTTACGTCACAAACGCTATGCTCTCCAACCCGGCACCTCCACCGCATTAATTGCGCAGAACATGAAGAATAGTCAAATTTTGTAGGCGAGTGAGGCCCACTTATTTGGGCCTATATATCGTATTATTTTTACAGTAGCTTGCAATGGCTTGCATGTTGCCAAATGTGTATTGAACAAGGACACTTATTGACTTATTTACTTATTATTTAAATGTTTTATTTTTAAAAACATAAAAAAATAAGTTAGAAATTCATTGTTCTATAAGATATTATTAATATGTAAATATGCAATTAAATCCCAATAACAAAAAACAGATAAAAATTAAAGATTATAGGTGGGTGCCTAGTGCCTATTTGAAACTTGGCAATGTTTTATTGTTAACAGGCTCATATATCTTTTCTTCTCGTAGGATCAGGTGTCGGGTTATTAGATTTAATTAGTGCCATTCGTTTATGATTGTTAACCTATCGTGATTTAAGATTTTCGAGGCAGGTCTGCGGGTTAAAATACTGACACCTAATTAATTTGTTTTCTTGTTGTGTTGGTGCACATACCGACTCCTAGAGTCGGTTGTGGTTGGTGATAGGAGGTAAGGTAAGGCAAGAGCCCTTTACATCAGGTGAGTAAGCCGATTTGCTTTTTATTTTAATAATTAATACAGTATTGCCATTTCCAAGGTCCAAGGTTTCGTTACATAAAATTATTTTTTTTGTGCTTTGTGCACAATATTGTTTTGTCTTTGCTTGAAACCCCTTTCTCGCGACGACCTGAGATAGAAAAACGGCAAATTTTGAAGAGTCGACCAACACCAAAAATAACGGCAGTTTTTAGCGAAAAGAGGGTGGGTCGGGAAAGTTCGCGATCATTTCAAACTTCATAATATGATAGTTACAAATTGCTTTGCGGGAGTTCATATAAACAAAGTTTGTATTGCTGGCCGTGTATTTTATTAGGCAGCGTAAAAAACAATTGGGGTTCAGGGGGTGGGTATTCTGATTTAAAAAAATTTTCACGGGCGGTAAAATCACACGAAAGTTCCAAAGAACATATTAAGAATTCTGTGGCGCTTACGAGAGTAGAGCAAAATGGAGACACAATAGCGGATGCACTGAGAGAAATTGACCCTGACTTTGCAAATTGAATATTTTTCTCGTGAAACCTAGTATTTCAAAATAATTATATTGCTGGTTGAATTCCTACTCATTTTAAGCCAATGACCTTGAAATCGCGAAAAATTTTCGCCTGCGGCGCTATTTTCTAGCCTCACCCCATTATACACCCACGAGCCGCCACTGATTTAAATTGACTTTGAATTGAAGTTATGAAATTATATGGATGAATGATGAATTATACGCAACGAAGTTATTGTTCTATTAAAACGTCTGGGCGACTATACCAGCCTGCACGCTTCTGCTGCGGCAGCTCCTCCAGCTGGGCAGGTGGGCTTCGGCTTGTTTAATAAACCGTGGAAGCACTCCTAGGGTGGCTCGTAGGCTCAATGTCCTTGGTTAGAGCACATGTGGTTCCTCAACCTTACATATGGTGAAAACCCAATAACAACCCAAGCCCCTAAAAATAACCAAGAAAAACAAATTACCCACTGAATTCCCATAAAACAACTAACCGAAATAACCAAAAGAACAAATAAAAGGAATTAAAGAAGCTTACCTCTAAAAGAAGGGTGAGACCTCGTGGTCTTTTTAAAAAAAATGGCCCAACGGCGACGGGCTCAACCTTCTTCTCTGAAAGTATTTTCAAAAAGTAAAATGAAGACCGCAAGAACTCTGAAGGAAGACAACCCCCTTCCCCAGCAAAATCGGCTGACTCAATGTTGCCAACTGAACATAAACCCCAACAAAGGAAAATAAGAAGAAGAGGAGAACAGAGACACAACATAAAGGATCCAAACGATCAGAACGAACAAGAGTCTGGGCTTTTACCAGAACCTAAATTACATAAGAAAATAAATCAAATAATTTCAAACAACTTTGTTTACGCATAAAGTTGCCAAAAGTACAAATGGGCGTTCTGCGCTTTCACGGGAACCAGAAACGCAGATATGTGATTCAACTTTACGCGGCGGTGGCTAGCGCCATCAACCCACAGAGCAGCAAAAGTAGTGCGTTCGCCCCATATTTTGGCTAACGTTATGCAACCAAAGATGATACAACCTAATGAACAATTTTAACAGTAAATAAAAGGAATGCACTTTGTGGAAACATATCTGTATAAATCCAAGGCAGTCTAGCTTCCCCACAAAATAAATAGTGGCAATTTTAAAATTGCTACAACTGACCCTACAAGACACAAACATGACTCTATGGACCCAAAGGCTTATTCCAAACCTAGAACCATGGGTTAAGAGAAAACATGGAAAGGTAACCTACCCCCTCACACAACTTATCAGCGGGCAAGGATGCTTCCAGTCTTACAGACAAAAATTTAGGAAAGTGGTAAGCGATAAATACATATATTGCGTTATGATAGATACCGTGTTATTAAATAATCAAAAAGAAAAAGATGTCATAAATAAATAAAATTTTAATTCTTCTTTTGTGAAGAGACAGCCTACCAAATACTCCCAGAAGGTGTTCATTGTCGCAGCCTCTCTGGGGGTACACACCAAATTTTCTAAAATACATACACTTCAAGAACCGCCTCTGCACTCTCTCAATGATCGTGACCCAAACATTATACTGAGGAGACCAAATTATACTAGCATATTCTAAAACTGGCAGCACAAGGCTATCAAAAAGATGAAGGCTCACTTCAATATTAAACTCTTTTGTGTTTCTAACAATAAACCCGGCTATTCTCTGTGCGCTTTCTATTTTTGACAAAATATGATTGGAAAAAGACAGAGTTGGGTCAAAGATTACTCCCAAGTCCTTTTGCTGATTTACTCTTGTTAATTTAGTACCATTTATGGTATAATCGTAGGTAATTATGTTTTGATTGAGGGTAAAAGACATGCAAGAACATTTCCCTTCATTCAATTTAAAGTCATTTGAGTTACACCAATTGGTCACATTTGAAAAATCATCCTGAAGAGATTGACAATCTTCGATCGAGTTGATTTGAAAGAAACATTTAAAATCATCAGCAATAGTAGTCCCACCACATTCTTAATATTGCCGATTATATTATTAATAGCTGCCAGAAACAAAAGAGGCCCCAGATTGGATCCTTGGGGAACCCCTGAGGTGCTCTTGAAAATAGTTGATTTGCAGCCCTTAACCTCAACAAACTGAAATCTGTGACTCAAGTAGGACTGGATTAATTGAATGATATACGAAGAAACATTCATATCCGATAATGACCTGAGAATAACACAGTGTCGAACCCTATCAAACGCCTTTTCCATATCGGTATATATGACATCCACCTGGGCTTTACTATTCATGGCTTCGTGGATGTACTGGCAGAAAGTGGTCATATTGGTAAAGGTTGAGTTTTTTGGTAAAAAGCCGTGTTGGCATAAAGTCAATTTACCCGATATCTCTTTGAAGAGTCTCTCATATACTATAAGTTCAAAAACTTTAGATACTGAACTCATAATACTTATTGGACGGTAGTTCCTTATTTGATTTTTGGGACCTGACTTATGAATAGGAATCATTTTGCTTACCTTCCACCTATCTGGATAAACTGAGGTCCTAAGTATTAAATTGAACAAATATTGTAGAGGTTTTAGTAGGTAATCACGACAGCCTTTGACTATGTATGCTGGAATTCCATCCGGACCAATTGCTTTGTTTGGCTTGAGCTTATTGACCGCAGCCATTATTTCATTGCTAGAAATCATGTTTTCGCAGAAAAAGTTCATTGGATATGATGGGTGGCAGTCAATTTCATTGTCATTAATGTATACGGACTTAAAAAATGCAGCAAATCCATCAGCGACCTTTTGAGAACCTATATATGCCTCAAATCAAAAAACGTGTCCATATTTCTCTAAGAGACCTGAATATAATATTCAACCAAAAGAACCAACACAAAGTCCCGGTCTCAAATAATTTAATATTTAAAAAATTAGGTTACATGTTTCGCCTTTAAGGCATCATCAGACCTAAAAAGATGTCAATCAGCACGCATATAAGTGAGCGAATCTCACTATTAAACCTACCTGATACACCAAAAAACAATTTCAGAAAAATAAAAATGTCAAAATATAAAAATATAAAAAATGATGAAAGTTACAATCACATCATTGAAAACAGTTAGAAATTAAACTAAAAATTGTATATAAACAAAAGGGTACAACAACAAAGTAAAAGTGTAAGGTTCGTTAAATAAGTACTAGGCATAGTAAGCGGGGGAGATGCAGTTTGTTCTCTGGGTGACTGCATCTCCCCCGCTTACTATGCCTAGTACTTATTTAACGAACCTTACACTTTTACTTTGTTGTTGTACCCTTTTGTTTATATACAATTTTTAGTTTAATTTCTAACTGTTTTTAATGATGTGATTGTAACTTTTATCATTTTTTATATTTTTATATTTTGACATTTTTATTTTTCTGAAATTGTTTTTTGGTGTATCAGGTAGGTTTAATAGTGAGATTCGCTCACTTATATGCGTGCTGATTGACATCTTTTTAGGTCTGATGATGCCTTAAAGGCGAAACATGTAACCTAATTTTTTAAATATTAAATTATTTGAGACCGGGACTTTGTGTTGGTTCTTTTGGTTGAATACTATATATGCCTCGCCGTCGAAAGCCATCTCCTTCATTATATCAGAAGAATCCCTCAAACTCTTCAAAAAAGACCAGAACACCTTCGGATTATCCTCAGACTGGTCTCTACGTCATTTAAGTACCTATTATAAGCCAACTTAACTTTATTTTTAATAATGGTCCTAAGGGTAGTATACCTGTGTCTCCAATAGGGTGATTTAAGTTTTCTCGATTTTAGAAAGAGATTGTGTTTTTGCCTAAGAAGCCTAATGATCTGTTTATTAAACCACACCGGGTATTTCCTATCTGACTGAATTGACCGCGGGACGCACTTCTCAAAGATATTGTTAAGTGTTGTATAGAGAAAATCGGTGGCCATGTTTACATTCGAATAGTTCTCAAAGTACTGGCAGCTTTGCTTAGCAAAGAGTCATATAAATATTACATAAGTACACTTATAGCAACTGAGTAAAGGCATTACAAGTATAAAAAAGAGAAAAAAAAAATAGAAAAGTAAAAAGGATTACCATACAAAAAATAGGAAAAAAATAAAATCAATTTCTCACAGGTATATGCAGTATACAATAAACAATCAGCAAAAGAGAAAATTGTTAAATATAAAAATAAAAATAGAAATGAATTTGCAATGCAGATACGCTCATTTAACTTTGAAATATACCAATAATTCATTATTAATAAAGCTTCTAAGCAGGGGCGCCGACTCCGTGGGTGCTC
Organism: Polydrusus tereticollis; assembly: GCA_963920685.1. Taxonomy (NCBI): domain Eukaryota; kingdom Metazoa; phylum Arthropoda; class Insecta; order Coleoptera; family Curculionidae; genus Polydrusus; species Polydrusus tereticollis. The sequence continues at coordinate 47,333,368 of OY987334.1, read as the reverse complement.
GGGGGCTCCAGCACCCATGAACGACAAACAGGGGGTGCAGAGCACCCATGACCCCATTACCATTTAAATTGTTCGGTTATGAACAATATCAATATCTCTACAACCTCACCCGCTCGCGGAGCTAGTTTACTAATAGATCATTTTCACATGACGTCATTGTCATGGTGCTGGAGGACAAACAAAGCAATTTCGCTGACACTTTCCATCTTTCAAATCTCTTTTTATCATTAAATTCCTGATAGAAATTCTTGACCGTATCGAAACTCTAAATGCTACTTTACAGAAGATTTCTTTACATCTGCAAATGGCTGTCGATAATATTAATACGGTCAAGGAAATAATTTCATCCCAAAGAACTGACGAAAAATTTCAAAGTTTGTGGAAATCTACTCTACATTTAGCTCATATCTTGGAATTGGATAAACCTAAAGTTCAGAAAATGAGGAAGAGACCTAAAAAGATCGACGACTCTTCAAGTGAACCCCATCAATTTTCCTCGTCTGCTGACTTTTATCGAAAAATGTATTTTGAAGTGTTAGATAAAGTCGTAGGTTGTATTGAACAGCGCTTTACTAAAAATGCTATGACACACTTGAGTAACATGGAACAATTTCTTACAAAGCAAAATGATAAAAGCAGCAGTTATGTGAAAGATTTCTACGGAGATGATTTTGATGTGGATCGTTTAATTCTTCATCGTAATATGCTTTTAGATATTGCTACAACAAAAAATGTCACACTGAATAATGTGGAAGATGTTGTTTCTTTTATAATTTCACATTGCGAATCTATCTTATCTTATCTATAAGATATGATATTTGAAGTTATTAAATTAGTTAAAATCGTTTTAACTATCCCAGTATCGACATGCACCGCCGAAATGTCATTTTCAGCATTACGAAGAATAAAAACTGATTTAAGAAGTACTATGACCCAGCAAAGACTAAATGATCAAATGGTAGTGCACGTAAACCGAGAAATGACAGATGATTTGGACCTAGAAGAAATCGCTGATATATTTATAAATAGAGCTGTAGTTCGACAAAATACGTTTGCATTGCATTGAAAATCAATTGATTTCAATAATATGATTTTATTTTGATATATTATTTAATACGTACCTAATATAGTATAGTTGTGTTGGTAATAAATAATTTGATAAATCATAATTCGTTTAATTTTTTGTTGAAGTTAATGGTTTATCAAGTGTTGGGGGCATTGGGGCATTTGGACTCATTGGGGGAACAAAAACACGGAGGCACAAGAGCATAAGCTAAAATATTTTTAATAGAAAACTGATGTTGTGTTTAAAATAAATTATCCTGCTATATGTATAGCAACCAATTTTCTTATAATATTATTAGTTTTTCTTCTACTCCTTTATTATATTCCGATGATCCGTTATCCTGTCACCAAAAAAATTATAAACTCTTTTATTACTTACAATTTATATACCTACCTACTTATCTTAAATAATAATTAAATCTTGTAGTTTAAAACCACGAGTAATTTGTGCCAAATTTCCATATTTCTACGTTTTTCGAGTCGGGCTATCGAAATTCGATAGCGGCTAGATTCGATTAGTTTTGATAGTCCAAAAAAGGGCGTGGCACCTAAAAAAAATTTCCCTGCGGCGCCTTTCTTAAGAGAGAAAGAAACAAATATGGTCATGCGCACCCACTAACATTTATAGAAGTCGGCGCCCCTGCTTCTAAGTCTAAAAATATTTAAATAGTAATGTACAACTGGTTTTACTTTATGTGGTATAATATCGTTTAGAAAAATATATATAAAAATATATAAATATATATAAGTTCTCAACGCTAAATACTACCTCATTATCAGAAATTAGACCCTGACGAAGAGGAGCACACTCAAAGAATACATGCTGAAAAGTTTGTGTGACATTTGAATTACAGATACTGCAATTTTCTTTAAGATCTATGGAGTAAGAGACTCCATCAAAAGTAGCCTTAAAAAAGCGACAATTTGCAGTTCGAACTTGAGAGAGAAACTTTAGATATTTAAACGAAATACCTTTAAATATTAGGTATTTTTTTGACTTATCATGATTTAAGATACGACTATATTATAAAAGTGGGAATGCTGAAGTAGAAGCGAAAGAAAGGTCTCTCTGTACACAAACCTATTAAAACTTTTCCAGCAAGTCACTTATATGCTCTTTAAGATAAGCGCTCGATAAAGATGAAAATGACGTCGAAAAATTTATTTTTGAGAAAAAGACATTCTTTACTTGTTGAACCCAGTTATAAGTAGGGTCGGCATGATTAAGCTGCAGCTGTCTCTTCAAGCAGATATAGGGGTATCTTGAGGATTTCATAGATAACAGTTTAATGAGCCAATTAATTGTTAATTTAAAAATAGTTAGTGAGATGTGTATAATTCCAAATTCCAGACGTACAATACTGTCAGGTGTATTAGGGGGTAATAAGGAAGGCCTTTTAAATAAATCTACTTGAACACGTTCCAAAACCTCCATATAACGTAAGCTCCAAAGTTGAGCATTATTGAGTAAAACGCTCAAAATAAGAGAGTTATAGAGTGACATTTTAGTCGGCCAGCTGGTATGATTACATTTGGCTATAATGCCTCTAACCACCCCAGTAGCTTGTTTGCCCTTTAAGGCAGTGTCCTCGGACATGGAACTAAAAAGTGATGAAGAGGCAAAAGATGCCCCTAGGTATACATATTTTTTTGATATTTCCACCCTTTCATTTTTAAATTGAAAAACATGGTTGCTCCCCAGCGTGCCACCGCCTCGTGAAAAAATCATAATTTTTGTCTTTTTCAAATTAACCGTAAGTTCATTTAGATCTATGTAGTCTTCCAACATTAGTAATTTTCGTTTCATATCGATTTCTGAGGTAGACAAAATGACTGCGTCCTCACAGTAAAGCAAGATTAAAATGTCAGACAAGCTGTCAATACTAATACCCGAAAGCCCTCTACCTCGAAAGAATTCCTCAAAGTCACTCAAAAAAAGAGAAAATAAAAAAGGGCTCAAAGATTCACCCTGAAAAACACCCTCCGAAACCGGAAACTCCCTGGTAAATTCATAGTTACTTCTTACTCTAAAGTTTGAGCAATCATAAATAGACTTTATAACAGAAATAATTGTAGAAGATAAGCCAAAAGCGTAAAGTTTTTTCCATAAAAGGTCATGCGATGTTGAGTCGAATGCTCGTTTAAAATCTATATAAAGAGCATACACTTTATATAGACATGTATTGACATCAATAAAGTGAAGATATTGTCAGCGCAACCTCTCGACTTTCTGAAGCCGCTCTGACATTCTGGAATACATCTGTTCTCCTCAGACCATTGCTCTAGCCTTTGCAAGATAATTGTGGTGAAAAATTTTACAATGCAGTTGACGAGAGCTATTCCACGATAATTATTGACATTATTGACCGGACCGCTCTTATTTATTTATTTATTTATTTATTTACTTACAAACTCTACAGAAATACATCCAATTAAAGAGTAGGTTGGTTAAAACTTAATTAAATACTAAAACTATCACAAATGCATAAAGTGCAAAGGTAAATTACATTAAAATGTATCCTGAACTTGTTTCCTAAATGTGGATAGATCTATATTAAAAATGTCATACTGATCACTTATATTATTATACAGCTTACACATAGTTATGATAGGAGAGTTAAGATAGTAGTTAGTTCGTGTAGTATCTACATACATGGTTACAGGATGTCTGGTTTGATATTTCGGGACATGAAAATTTATTAGTGCTAATAGGTTTTGGTCATTAATTGTATTATTAATTATTTTATGTAAAAACAACAGATATGCTACAGATCTACGATTTTCAAGTGTGTGTAAATTGTGTCTTTTCAATATGTCATGTTTAGGTATATGAAACTGATATATGCCTGTTTCCTTATAATTTATATATCTTAGCATTTTATTTTGAACTTTTTCTAAGCTATATCTATGTATATCATAATGTGGGCTCCATACAATGGAACAGTATTCTAAGATACTTCTCATATATGATACATATAATGTTCTTATACATTTTAGATTGTTAAAGTCCTTGCAGTTTCGAACTATAAATCCATACATTTTATATGCTTTATTAGTAATGTCAAGTATATGGGTCCTAAAATTAAGTTGGGTGTCGAAAGTAACTCCAAGGTCCCGCATTTCACTAACACGAGATAAGACTGTTCCATTGATTGTATAATTAAAATTAAATAGGCTTTTTTTTCTTGTGTAGCTAATGATATAACATTTGTTAATATTAAGTTCCAGGCCATATGCATCTGACCAATCGTGGATTTTATTTAAATCTTCTTGGAGTTTATAACAGTCATCTATATTTTTTGTTTTAATGTATAGTTTTAAATCATCAGCAAATAATAATGTTTCCGCATGGCCGATGTTATCAATTAGACTGTTTATAAATAAAAGAAACATTAGCGGTCCAAGGTTAGATCCTTGCGGTACCCCAGACGTTGGTACGAAATATTCTGAACTGTACCCCCTGAGAAAAACTTTTTGCTGCCTGTTACTAAGATAAGATTGAAAAAATGTAACCAAGCCGTCACTGAAGCCAAATTCTGTATCCAGTTTATGTAAGAGAATGCTGTGTGAAATTCTGTCAAAAGCCTTTGTAAAATCAGTGTAAATTACATCCACTTGACATTTCTTGTCCAAATTTTCCGCTATGTATTGCGTGATGTTACATAGATTTGTGGCAGTTGATTTATTTTTGAGAAAGCCATGTTGTCTATGTGATATTTTATTATGTACATGGTTATAGATATATTTATAAATTATTGTTTCAAAAATTTTTGCGGGACATGACAAAATTGCAATTGGTCTATAATTCTTGATATCCGAAGTATTACCTTTCTTGAAAACCGGGCATATTTTGACTTCTTTCCATTTTTTTGGAAAACTTTTAGTGCTTAATGACATGTTAAACAGCATTCTCAACGGCTCAGCAAAAAATCCTACTAGACCTTTCACAATATATGATGGCAGATTATCAGGTCCTACAGATTTATTAATTTTAAGGCTTTTGATTGCTTCGCACACATCATCATGAGTAATGTTACTTAGTGAAAATGATTCATACATTTCAAAATGCTCAGTGTGCTCTATAGTGGGCTGCTCAGTCCCAACATACACAGAACTAAAATAAGACGCAAATGCATTTATCATATCCTTGCCGCCAGCGTACTCATCATCCAAGAACATTTTTTGTGGAATATTTGATGCACTTTTATTATTTCTAATGTGCTGCCAAAATGACCTCGAGTCTTTCTCTATATCTGTTTGAATTCTATTTAAATATTGTGTATATGCAGTTTTAGCATCTTTTTTAATTTTGGCCCTAAGCTGTATAAAACGATTGTACCTGTCTTTATTGAAATTTCTTTTGTTACTAGTCCTTAACTTATCTTTAGTTTGTATATCTTTTATTATTGAGTTATTGAACCAAGCTGGGTATTTTTTATGGGGTCTCGTTTTTGGTACGCATATCTGAAATATTGAGTTGATTTTTTCATAAAAGTGTTCAACTGCCAGGTTAATTTCATCAAAGGATTCCAGGCAGTCCCAATTGACATTTTGGAATAGTTGATACATCGCAGCAAAATCTGCCTTTTTAAAGTTAAAATTTGTTGTATTGTTACTAGGTAAGGTTTTTTGCTTTGGATGTTCTAATGCGATTTCAATTGTTAATGGTGGATGATGAGCATCGATGTCGACAAAGCCACAATAGCTGCCAAATACCCTACTTACAATATTAGTCAAAACTAAATCTAATAAGCGATTGTTTGCATTCAAAATTCTATTTTGTTGATTGCAGTCATAAAAACCTTGAAAGTTTAATAATGATTCAATTTGTTTATCCATAAAGTTGTTAACATAATATTGATTTAAATGCGTAACATTAAAGTCTCCCAGAATGACAAAATTATTTTGACATAGGTATTGTAAGCTCTCAATATAAGAGAAAAGTTCATCCCGATCTGCAATTGTACTGTTGGGTGCAATGTATACTAGGAGTACATATATGACGCTAGATCTATCAACTTGTATCTTAACGGCTAATAAGTCAATCTGAGGTACTTTGAAATCTAAATTGATAGAATTACATCGATATTTACTCTTAACTGCGAGAAGTACTCCTCCACCACGCTGGTTTTCACTTCTGTTGCGACATCTAAAAACTGAAAAATGTTCTGGAAACAGCTCACCGTCATTGACTCTGTCAGTAATCCACGTTTCGGTTAGTGCTACAAGATCGTATTCATTATCAGTTACACATACATTATTATAAAATTCTGCCACTTTACTATTTAAGCCACGTACGTTTTGATAGGCAATCACAAAGGTAAACTCTTCTTTGTTGCACTGTGGGTTTTCAACTATGCTCTCTACTTCTCCGCTAAAAAATGCTCATTAGTATAATTTGTGTGATGTCGTTCTCGTTGAATCCTTTGGTTGAAGACAGGGCAGTTTAGATCGCGGGCTGTGTGGTTTCGGTCATTTAATTTTAACTTACTGCAGTTTGGACAATTATTGGTAGTAGCGGTACATTCTGTAGCATTATGAGCCTCACCACATTTGTAACAACATTCTTTTCCTGTGCAATATTTGGAAACATGTCCAAAAAGACAACATTTGAAACATAATGCTACGTTTGTGTATTCTTGTATATACACTGGAGATAAATCAAAAGTTAGATTATTGTTTTTCATTAGCCACTTGAACAGTTGAGGTGGTGTTTGGAGAATCCAATTTTCTTTGTTCTTGTTTCGACAATCCCTCTTTGTTACAAATTTAAACAGGTCAGCAACATTAATACCAAAGGTGTCCGTTATTTCCAGGTTTTCGGCAATAAACTCCTTGACAAATTCTTCATGGGAAAACCCCTTAAGAATGCCAGTAATCATAACCATGGGATCATTGTTGGAAATACTTTTAGTTTCCATGCCTCTGCTTACTAGTGTATTATTTAGTTTTTGTTGTTGGATAGCGTTCTGGCATTCAATAATTACAGCCCCACTTTGAAGATGTTTCACTCTTTTGAAATTACCCTCCATATTGATATCCTTTACACATTTTTTTATTTCTTGTAAAACTACCCTGGAATTAGTTTGATTCTTTATTTTGATTAAACTATCATGTTTGGGTTTTTGGGGTGGGGTCTTCCATTCTGGAATATCTGGTTTCAATGCTGGATTATTTGTGGCTGGGGTATATTTAGTTGTTTGTACTACTTCACTAAATGCAGGCTTATTACTGACTGGAGGTGGTAAAATAGAAGTAGCAGCTTTAGCGCTGTTATTCTTGACAGGTGAAAACATACTTATTGATGCTATTTTGTGATTTAGCTCCATATTGGTTGTCTCAGTTTGTCCAATTCTAAAAGCCAAAGTGGTTACCTGTTTGTGTAGAGTAAAAAGTGCGGATTGCACAGGGTGAACTTCATTTGGAGGAATTTTTTCAGTTGCCTTTTGAAGAGTTTCAAGGGCGTTCAGTGCCTCATTTAGGATTAGCTCAGTAGGTTTGTAGGATTCGCACAATTCGGAAGTGATTGTAGTAGGTTAAGTTTTCTGGTTGATATTTTGCCTTTTAACTCTGTTTTTTTCCAGTGATGCTGGACTCGAACCAGATCGTGGTCTCTTGTTTTGCTGGGAAATCTCATTATTATCAGGTAAAACTTCGTTATCTTGAATTGATGGTTCCTTTGGCTTACCTGGCGGTGGTGTACGAGTAACAGCCTTTCTGGGTGTAAATATATACGCATTTTCAACCTGCGAATAAGATCCTTCAGGGTTTGCTTCTAAATTATTGACCGCTCCTGGTATTTGCGAGTCATTCCTCTCATTGTATACGTTATCGTTTATAGTACTTATCTCTCGGTGTTTACCTGACGTTTTTATTGTTGATTGCTTATGCAGCATAGTTAGTATAATAATACCCCAACTTTCAGGAACCGATCGCTACTCCAATATCTTGTTAAAAAATGAATTTACGCAAATTACCCATGTTGACGGCAATGCCTTAAAACATTCGTATGGGACACCGTCCTCACCAGGGCTTTTCCCATTTTTACAACGAGCCAATGCCGCATACACGTCACTAACAGTGATTTCCCGATCCAAGTAAGGGTGTCCTGCATCCAAAAAATTGTAACAAAGTTCAATTCTGAGGTTATTAATAGACAAATAAAAAATTTCCCATTTACCAGCTGTCAGCTCAGAAGTGTTTTTCTTTTGACGTATCTTTCTTACAGTGCGCCAAAAATCAGTCGAAGTTTTAGTATTAGAAGGTGCTGAAAACATTGCATTTTCATATTGATATTTTCCCTATTTATCGCATATTTAAAAAATCTTTTAGCTTCTACAAAACGAGAACGAAAAGGTTCCAAAAAATTGTTTTTCTTGCAAAGTTTTAACGTATATTTTAAATTATTTTTTAGGGTCTAAGGACCCTCTTTGAAGTAATAGCGGAAGGTAGTTCCAAAAAGGAAAGCAACATCGTCCAGAGAAGGAAGGGCTTGCCTGAAAAGTCAAGAAATCAACCGTATAACGTAAACTTTACTATAAACCGAATTTCTAATGCATAAAGTAGATTTATACCCTGCAGTTTTAATTATTTATATATTCAACGGGGTTAACGCAAAAATTTATTTATTTAAAACTAAACCTTCCGTCACGAGATAAACAAAACATGCACAAAAAAACCTTACCGATCGGTTTCGTAAAAAAAAGCATAAAAATTTCAAAAATATGAAGAACAACCGAACCGGGCTGAATTCAAAATAATTACCGTAAAAAAACAGATTCTGTATTGTTTCGCTAAAATTAAAATCATGTCGGGCTCCAGGCTCCCAGCGAACAAATTATGCATCACCTTTTAAAGTATATTTTCATGTATAGAGAGGTTAAAAAGTGGCATTATTTTAATACATTTATTTTTGGTTTGATCTACAATAAATTTTGCTGCAGTGATAAAAAGTTTACTTACAGGGTGTTTGTGTATGCAAAAATCTTTAAGAAATTAATCTCTCTCTGATTGATACATTATACCATGGGTCTGCAAACTACGGCCCGCGGGCCAAATCCGGCCCGCGACAGCTTTTGGCTTTTGTTGTTATTGTTGTTGTGATAAGTTGGATAAAAGAAACACAGAATGATAATAACTCGGTTTTATTTACTTACTAGGTAAAGCTTAATAACAAGTATAATACGCAGAAAATTTAACTTAAGCTACTAACATATAATTGAAATTAATCCAACTAACATTATAAACATATATAAACATTATAACATATAAAATACTAATCAGATGTATGTAATTGTGATCTTCCACTGACAATGGTTTGCAGTTGTGGACCAATTTTACTGGTACCAGTTATTAAAAGCGATTTAAGATGCTCATCGGTTAACTTAGATTTGTAAACATTCTTTACGGATTTCATTTTGCAGAATGTTTTCTCACAAGTAAGTAGTACCAAAAACAGAAAACAGCCCACGAGCAAATCTATGCGAATTATCAAATTGTGCCAGTGGAAGACTCTTATAAAGTTCCAACAAAGATGAGCTTTGATATTTGTTCTTAATTATATCACTGCACTATAGATCAATAATTTCCATTTGAAGTTCTGGGGCTAGGGTTTCAATGTCGGTATCAAAAGGATTATGAAAAATCTTAATTTCATTCGCAATGACATCAATGTCTGAGAGACGAGTATCAATATGTATATTCAAATCACTCGAAGCTTTGATTGCAAAATCGACGGGAAACTCAGTTTCAGTAGTACGACTGAATATTTCACATGTTTTAAAATTTGTGAAACATTTTTTACGCAATTCTGATTGAAACAGTATTATTTTCTGCCGGAATGATTTGATATTAGTGTATAAATCAGGGAAAAGCTGGTTTTCTCCTTGCAACCTCAAATTCAGTTCGTTCATATGTTTTGTCAACTCGACGTAGCGTAGAATGCTAACTTCCGCAGCCATTCCCTATTTTGTAATTTGACTGAATTACGATGCTTTTCATTCAAAAAAATTCCGTTCACTGCTCGAAGTTCAAAGAAGCGGCGAAGGACTTTTCCGCAACTAAGCCAGCGTACAGCAGTATGATATGGTAAATCATTTTCTCCAGTTTCTTTAGTAAACTCGCGGAATTCTCGGTGATTCAGTCCAGTGGATTTGATAATATTGACAATTGATGTGGCTGGTTTTAGAACTTCAGACATATCCAAACATTTCCCGCACAGAGACTGTTTATGAATGACGCAATGTAAGACTAACGGTTTTAAACTACCATCATTTTCTACAGCCTATGACACAAGAGCGACCACTCCTTTATTTTTACCACACATGTGTTTGCCTCTATCATTTGTAATAGATTTCAAGTTTTTCCATTGAAGGTTCTTTGTATTAATGGCATTTTCAACTCCCTAAAATACCTTCACCAGTAGTCGTGCAGTGAATACTATCAGTATCAAGAAGTTCTTCATACACTTTATAGCTTTTATCTACTCCTCGAATTAAAATCAATACTTGAGCAGTATCTGACACATCCGTTGACTCACTCAAAGCCAGAGGAAACTACTCAAGATGTCCATTTTTGTTAGATAGTTGAGTTGATATATTTTCTGCGATGGCTTCTATCCTCCGAGCCACAGTATTTGCTGACAAGCTGACAGATTTAAATAAATTTACCCTTTCGGGGCACATTTCTTCGGCTACTGTAATTACGCATTCTTTGATCATTTCTCCATCGGTGAATGGTTTTCCACGTTTTGCGATTTCAAGAGCCACACGAAAGCTGGCACGAGTTGCAGCCTCTTGTTCAGTATTGAGTTTCGTAAACGAAGATCGCTGCGATTTCAACCCGCGCTTCTAAGCTTCAAATTTTTTTGTCCGCAAACTTCCAGTATATTTTGAGTAATTTTTAAAATGTTTCGTTTCATAATGACGTTTAATTCCTTGAGAGCGACTATGGTTTTATTGCAAATCAAACATAGCGCCTTCTTACTGGACTCAATTACAAAATATTGAGAGTTCCATTGATCTTTGAATGTTCTGCATTCACTGTCTATTCTTCGCGTCTTTTCCATACTAGTAAATCACACACAAAAACCACAAGCCAAATCAAAATACTGTTAGAAAGATGTCTTTTAAACACGCACAAACACGTTTTAAGGAGTTACGCAATACTTTATTTCACAACACACAGATTCGCTTCCTTCGCGTTCCCTAGGTGGACTGACTCGCGGTCGCGCCGCTAGCCTTTTTATACTCCAATTACTGCCATCTAGAAGTGAGTGGAATACATCAGAACTTTCGTTCTTCAGAACGCGATTTGAGAGCTATCTGTTAGCGATGGATAGAGGGCACACAACCTATTGCCGCGTGTAACCACTAGATGTCGTCAAGCGTCGCCATCGATACAATACAGTACAACACAATAGTGATTGAACTAGCGAACTTAGCAAGCGTATGCTCGCTCAGGGCGCGTACTCGGCGACTAGTCTAGAAATTATAGATAATGGCAGGAAAATTAAAATGGTGTTGGCCCTTGGAACTTACTTACATCAGTATGGCCCTAAGGCTAAAAAGTTTGGAGACACCTGCATTACACCATTATGAATAACGGTACCAAATTTCAATCAAATCGGGAAAAGGATATGTTGGGAAAACGATTGCTCAAATGCAATAAAAATAATGAAATTAAATGCAACCAATGTTTTCAAAATCAATACTACTCTTTGTCTAGATAAAATAATTGATTTTCAAATATACCATTAGCAACACAATTCCTTAACGGTCAGAGAAACAGCGAAACAAAATGCATCTAAAGTTTTCAGAACGAATAATATTGTCGCCCAGACAAGCTACCAAATTTGCAAATATTATATATACTAAAACAGCGGCCTGTCGCTACGGTTAATTTAGCAAGAAATTGTTCTCAACACAATTCAGTGGTAAAAAGTTTATTTTTGAAGATTGTAAAAACGTGTATGTGCTTTGTCGCTGAGAGATCAAGTTCACCGCAGTACACAAGGGGGAAAATTAACCATTGATCCAGAGAAAACATGGCGGAACAGTAAATAGCCAATTAGAACACAACGCGCGAAATATGTTGCCTTGTGATTGGCCGGTCTGACAGCTGAGCGTGATATTCTAACGACGAGAGCACACACGTTCTCTCGAGAACCACTGCGGGTTAAACTGTTGAAAGGTCAACACGTACCTCAACATTAAAGTGAGTTAGTGTCCGACCGAGCGTCCGACGGATATGACAAAAAATTGCATTCGCTGAAATAAAAGCACCAAGTAATTGTAGTAATGTTATGAAAAGTTAGTAATGTTATAAGTTAGTAGTTAATCATGTATTAAAGTGTTATTGTGTAAACAAGTGCCGAATTGGATAAATAAACGCCAAATTAAATGGGATCTAACTGTTTAATTCACCCAACCAATATATGAAACGAACCAGTGAAATAACCTAACTCGAGAAATATACAAAGCCTCATCCGTGTACCGGTGGGAGTTAAAAATAAAACTTGATTCCCACAGGATATTTAAAAGACTTATAAAAAGCGATTTTCTTTAAAAACTTAGACATCCTGTATATCAAAAACGAGGCAACTCCGGACACAAGTTCATATGAGCTTCTTCTCTTTAAGTACCTATCATAAGGAATCACTCTCTTAAGTTACGTACCATACTTCTGAAACACCCTGTATATTTCAATTCCCAAAGTGTAGAGAAGGTTAGATTTAGATGTCATGTGCAAAAAAATCGGTCTATACAGAATGTGCTGGTTCAAAACCCGCGAAGTAATCGGTTCAATAGTATAATAATTGGTATGATTACTTATCATAAAACAAATAAGTATTAATAAATAGTAAAACCAATTATTCGGCATCTTTAATTTAGAATTTATTTTTATCTCTAAGGAAACGCAAGTGATGAATGAGACATAAATATAAATAATACTCGATCTAATAAGCACTTTATATTCCAAAAACTATTTTATAGACATTCCTGGGAGTGTATAACGGCCTTAAATGACCGGCTCGATCCTAAAGGACGATTTGTCGGTCACGTGCCGCTACAGGATAAAGGGTCAGCGAAGAATGGCACCCGTTTTAATCAAGTGCCAAAGGACACTTCGGGAAAAGGGTACGGGATAGTGGCTATTTTTGGGGTTATTAAAATTAGAGGAGGGTTTTATGGGAAAAATGTGCTGCGGTTGCCGTTCCACGTCTGTTTTCATTGAGTAAAAAAGTCGTAATTCATCAATGGGCTACTATACTATTAAATATTGAACGGGTAATATAAGTGGGACGACGCCCACTAAGGCCCACGCGTAAGGACAATATTTTGCACAAAATTCATTCAGACTATACCGGGTCATGCATGGCTTAGTCGAACAAAGGAAATCCCATGTAAATTTTGAGGTGGCTCAATATTGGCTCCCCTGTACATTTTAGAAGAAAATTGTATTACAATTTTCTAAAGAGGCCGATATAGTAAACCTATGTGCCAAATTTGAATAAATTTTAATAAGCCAATCCTAACTTATTCAATTAAATGTAATAGCAAAATTATGAAATTTTTATCGTTTAGGTAATACAGCAAACCCCAGCAAATTATTATTTGGCATTGACAAAACGAAAAGTAGCGTCAGTGACAACATTTTCATTGAAGGCGCTTTAACTGTAGCTAAATATGAGCTATTCCATTAAGGAGAAAGTAACCATGATTAAGTGGTATTATACAGGAATCAGCAGAGCAGTGTTTGAAATGTTTTCAGTTCAATTCCCTGATAAGCCTATCCCTTCCATTTCATTAACTAAACTTATCATTAGTAAATTTGGGTCCCAAGGCACTATAATAAATAACTGCAAATGCTCAACTCAGAATGTGAATAGTGCTGACGAAAGGGATAATAGGGATCTTGATCTTTAACTGCAAGTGGAGGAAAATAAAATGATTAGCACGAGGATTCTTGGGCAAGCCGAAGAAAAACTTTAAGCCGCAGGGTTGTGCACTTTAAAAAAACATAACTATTTTCCTTACTAGTATGAAAAACATTCAATGGAAATAATTATCGAGTTCGCTAAATGGCCGATAGGGGCGTAACACTAAAGAAAAATTGAAAAAAGGGGGTTTCTTTACAATTTGCCTAGATAAAGTATACTAAAAATATGTGCAAATAAAGTTCTCGTCTTTTATCTACAATTTTTCTTTCACACTTTTTTCTCTAACTCTTTAGATAAAGTGGTGGGGGTAAGGCAAACATTTATTTGAAAAATATTCAATATCTCGGAAATGCCTTATCGGAAAATACTATGCTTGGCGGCATTTGAAAGAGTTTTTTATGCTCTATCAGCTACATTGCAAGACATGTTTTTATTTCGTTCACTATAGTCGCTAGATGGCGCTTTCTAGTTTTTTTTTAATTTTATGATTTTTCCAACAAACCCAAATGCAATGATAGATATATTATCACGCCGATTTGAAGAGGACTAAAGTCCAAAGCAAACGGTAAAGACCGGAAGTTTCTATCATTTTTCTAACCGTAGATATCAATAAAGAACTCATAAAACAAGGACCACCACTATTACATAAAATTATTAAAAAACTGTCTGAAAGATGTATAAATGAGAATCGGATACCCAATGAATGGAAAGTGAGCTGGATTACCCTAATATTTAAAAAAGGAGCAAGAAATCAGTGTACAAATTATAGAGGACTTTCGGTGAATGGCACGTTTAGCAGACTTTATGGAAGAATATTAACAATACTTATAGAACAAGACTATGACATATACCAAATTGAAGAACAAGCTGGTCTCCGAGCTGGTTGATCGACAATAGACAACATATTCTCACTAACACAAACTATAGAGAAACGATTAACAGTAAACCAAGAAACCAATCTAGTCTTTATAGATATTACGAAAGCCTACGATAATATACCCATAAAGAAGTTGTTTGATATTGTTGATAAATCATCAATAAACATTACACTAATAAAAGCAATAAAGCAAATGTACACAGATATTGTCTCCAGGGTAAAGATTGGTAAAGCTCTGACACCCTAATTTAAGGTAACTAAAGGTCTACGCCAGGGCTGCTGTATGTCGCCAATTCTTTTTAATATTTACCTGGATAAAGCACTATCCCAATGGCGAAGGAAATGTGACGGAATGAGAATTCCAATAGATTACTACACACTCTATACCCTACACTACGCAGATAATCAAGTAGTATTTGCGCAAGATTCCGTTGACATCGAGTATATGACCAGGAAGCCATTTGAAGACTACGCTAAGTGGGAACTGACAGTCCACCTGACTAAGACAGAATATATGTGCGTGGGTGGACCAGAAACAGACCTAATATTGAACAACGGTAATATAATAAATGCATGCCAAAATTACACTTACCTTGGAGCACAAATTTATAATAATGGAAAACACGAATTAATGATCAACTCCAGAATAAGTCTTGCACGTAAAATCACGGGAGCTTTAAATTTCGTTCTATGGCAAAAAAATATAATAAATAAGACAAAAATGCATATATATAACACCCTCTGTAAAAGCTCCCTTACATATGAAATTAAAGTCTGGCAGATTAATCGGAAAACTGAAAATAGACTTCTTGCCACTGAAATGGATTTCCTTAGAAGATCAGCAAGAAAATCCCGTCTGGAACGAGTCAGGAATGAAGATATTCGAAGAATGATGGGACGAGAAACAACTATTATGGATGACATACGCCAGAAACAACTCATTTGGTATGGACATGTCAGTAGAATGAATGAAGATTGAATCTCAAAAAAGATTCTAATGTGGCAACCAACAGGCCGAAGAAAACGAGGGCGTCCAAGAGAGACTTGGAGGCAAGAAGTGACTCGGAGGCAAGAAGTGACTCGAGCGATGTCCGAACGAGATCTCAAAGAAGGGGACTGGACGGACAGACAATACTGGAGACTGGGAACCGGAAGGCGGCCACACTCGCTGTAAAAACCGGATGTATATATATGTTCATTGTAAATGCCTATAAATTAAAATGTTCATTGTATATAAAAGAAAGATGTTTTCCCCTTTTCTTTTCGTCAGACCCAATCCTCGGACGCGTTTCGCCGTATTACGGCTCATCGGCAAGGCTATAGGGTCTGACGAAAAGAAAAGGGATCTTACAGTGTTTTCAACACATAATGTATAAATACATATGCGAGATGTAACACGTGGCGACATCTCGTAGCAATAGCAAATGTATATGCCTATAAAATAAAATTTTGTAACAAACAATTCAGTTTTTTTTTGTAAGCCAACTGAAATCTTGAATAGGTATTTTTAAGCTACTTGGGTGTAGTTTAATAAAAAAAAAATTTACAGTCCTTTACAAAGATGCAACCGGGGATGACATTGAAAATGCCGAAGCAGAGTGCAACGCTTGCGACTATTGTGAGATTTGAGATCTGCGAAAACTCATAGATTTGAATGTAATATTTAGGTAGATGATATAAGTTTAATTGATTCATAATATAAAAAATAGTAAAATAAAGGTTATAAACTCTAAAGCTGGATTTATAAACTCGAAGAGTTGGTGAGGTTGAAGTTATGATCAAGTTTGTGAGGTTAGATATTCTGAACTCCGAGCATAAAAATTGGTTATCTCGAACTACCCGGGAAGTTTTCGAACCTTACATGAGCTTCACATCAACAACATGAACGAGTGTATAAATGGAACTGAGTTTTCCCTTTAGTTTAAATTGAACTCCTATTTCCAACACCAACTGAACCTCAACCTCGCCAACTTTTCGAGTTTATAAATCCAGCTTAACGAGCCTCTAAGGCTAAGGTATGGTTTCTCTGGAGCAGTCAGCTGCCGTGGCTGGCGTTCGCGATTAGTAGCTCGGTACTGGTTTAATGCGATTTGTATGTACACGGTTTCACTGCCGCAGCTCAGCGACACAGCATTCGCCGTCAATTGCAGCAAAAAAGCAGTACAAAACAATTCTGTTTATTTTTCAGCATAACATTACAAAGCTTATAATTAGGGTAGACTGGGGCAAGTGCGAAGCCCTTTTTAATAGTTCAAGTTTATTTCCTTCCTACTTTAAATATACAATATTTATAAAAGTGTCTTTGTAAGAAAGTACTAGTTTAATATGTTTACTTTGCATACTGCATAGGGCACTCATGAATTATTTTTGAGATCTTGAGATTTGAATGATTATTTTACACTTACCTCAAAAAGGGAAAGTGTAAAATCGGAATACAATTTCCATGCATGTTCGCAGAAGTGGTAATGGGAAAGTGCAAATGAAGTTTATATCTCCTATGCCAATTTTTCTTTTTACAGGCTTAAAAAAAAATAAAAATCTGGGAAGTTATGAACTTTTTATTGTTGGAAAATAGTTAGCCAAACAAATCATAAAAACGAAAAATTAAAAGGTGCCTTTGAGAAATAATAAGTAATCCAAAATAACCCTCAAAAAATTCCTAATAACAAGAATAATATATTTATAAACGTATTTAGCCGTTCAAAACCCAATGTTTGGCTTTAATCTCTAAAACAGTAGGAATTATTCCCAAGGAGAAACTAAAACAGAAAAGAAACTTAAAGTTTAAAAATTCGAATAATTTTATGGAGCTTTGTTAAATATTGTATCCCGCAAATTTCACATTAAAATGAAAACCTCCTCGGCGTGTTACTACCGGTTCAGGTAAACGAGTCACTATATCGTCTAGCTGTACTACATCGACGTCATCGGTGAGTGGCCATAAAAAATTGTCTTTTAATTTTCTAGTAAACTTGATTTCAAAGCCGTTGTCAACAGTGTTTACCTGGCCAATAAAATGTTTGTTTGCTTTTGGTAATGTGTATTTAAACAGTACCCAGTCTCCAATGGAAATATTGTCTTTGTTTATTTCAGGAATCTGATCTTCGCAATCCGATTCTACAGTGAAACTTACACTGTACACTTTCATTATCTGATTCACTAGAGCTGGATTCAAATTGATACGGACTTGGCCGACTTTGTTTACTCTTTCGGTCAATTTTTATAGCTGGTTTAGATATAGTAGATGAACTTGTAGAGAGTTTTGACTGACTACTTGCGATAGTACCTGCAATGGTTTGGCCACCTTGAATTAAGCGCTTTCGTTTCCTTGGATTAGAAGAAGGACTCTGTCGGAACGAATCAAGTGGTAGATCATTAAAACTTGCCTTCTTTTCTTGCCGATTTTCGGTTGTAGCTGGTACTACAGCTTCAGTTATAGGATCCTGATGATTATTTAGTATATTTTCTTCATTTTGATCAGAGCTGACAATTGCTTTGAGATTGGTGGCACTAGATGCTGATGAAGGAGCTGTAAGTAATTCTGCATTAGATGCTAGTTTCCTTTTAAATGAAGCGCCAGATGTAGAAGGCTTTACTGTTTTTAACATTGACTGTTCGAAAGTAGCGGTTTTTTCTGTTACATTCGGTGCTACAGCATCGTGTTCATTCCTTTCAATATCAATGCGTTCTGGCCTCGGTTGTAAATATGTTACAGATCTTTGATTTTTTAAGTGTTCCTCCCATCTTTTTAGGGCATCGATGTGATTTTTCTTTAGGAATAACATGTCTATTAAATGGAACCATACCACCCTTTCTGAATCCTGTTTTTATGATTCCGGAATCTACTTCAGCCCAGGTTTTCACTAGTAATGTGGCGAATTCCCTTTTTGGTAGTCATTGTCCCTGATGACGTCTTCGCCATGTTATTACTTCCCTCTCACGCCTTAAAGGATCTAAACACACTCAAATCGAGAAGTTGAAGTAAATGACTTGTATGTGCTGGCAGCTTAAGTATATAAATATTTTCTTCTCTTGCGGCTTCAATTAATAAGCAATCCACATGCGAGACATGCCCATCATATATAACAATAGTGCCTGATCACGAACCAAAGGAATAAAAGTCTTTAGAAAGTAATTTCTAAATATTTCGGAGGTCATCCATCCATTGGCGCTGGCTGCATATACGGTGTCTTTAAGGTGGTCTTCATTTCTTTCTAAAATCCAGAAACTCCATACATTATTGCCTTTAAATATTATCAATGGTGGCAATCTTCTACCACTAGCACTTGCTCCTGCCAGGACGGTTATATTTTCTCTGCCCGATCCAGCAATAATTCTTGAAGAGGGTTTGCCTTTCGCGCCAACAATTTTAAGACGAGAAGGATCTGTACACAGTGAAGTTTCATCTAAATTGTAAATACATTCAGGACGATCCTGAAGACCCAACTCCAATATATACATGTGTCCGGAGTTGCCCCGTTTTTGATGTACATGGTGTTAAAGTTTTTTTAAAAAAATCGTTTTTTTTATTATATTTGTAAATATCCTTTTCCCGATTTTATTGCAATTTGGTACCGTCATTCATAATGATATGAGGCTTGGCGCCAGTGGCGTCCCGGGAAACACTTAATGGATATTATTGACAAAAAAATGCACGCCACTGACTTTTTTCTAATTTTGATATTTTTTCCGGATATACCAACTAATGATACAATTTTAAAATGTTTTGATACTTTGACGTCTTAATCAAATTGATTTGTTTACTTGGTATGCTGCAGCTTTGATTTAAATATGGTACCTATAGTATGAATTCATATCGGCGTTCATTATAAATCATACATAAGCGCTTTCCCTACGAAATATGAATATGATCTGAATGGATCTGAAGCGCGCTCCAGCCGCGCCAGCCAAACCACCCTGTGGTGACGGCCGATGGCCGATTGCTACGCTCGGTGTATTTCGGTGTGACGTCAGGGACAAATGCAACACAAGAATTTCGAATTCCGTACCCCTACTAACGTGCCCGTGCGATAATATAAACATTTTCAATGTTAAAATAGGTTTTGTCCAGGCAACAAAAAAAAGTTTAAATTTGTTCCCCAGTGATTATTAATAATTGCTTAGTGAAACACTCTGTATACTTTTTTATTCGAATTCATAATTAAACATTTTTGAGAATGGAAAAAGCAATTTGATCAATACACCTCAATGCTGGATGCACCAGTGGACAACCTTACTTACCTCGTGCAGCGCGGAGAGCATGCAATAACAAAAATAATTACAGCGGATTCCCTCGGGAAGGACAAACAGATATTTCAATGAAGTCACGTGCCGATAATTGTCTGAAAGGAAGGTCCGAGGGCGCTGAGGGTCAACGGGGGCAGCCGACCATTTCAATAAAGTATATTGTGCGAGTGTCGACTTTATTTACGATTATTGCGGTCTTCGCTCATTATTAACCGCAGGGCGACCGATCAGGTCTAAATTGCCGAAAATTACCGAAATTCTCAGTGGAATTTTAATCTGACGATATAATGGCTTTTTTAGTTTCTAACGTTAATTCGTTTCGTACTAATTGTTTTGTTTCACTCCTTCATATATTAATAGGAAACAATCTTACTGACACAAGCATCAAGCATGGCAAAAAAAAGAACGAAGAATTTGCGCATATCTCCGCCCATCACTACCCCTTTCTTTTATTTCACCCCTCCGTTCAAACCACAAGATATTGTGTAGTTAAGTGTCAAGTTTACGAGTAAAAATCTTTCCTCATTTTTATGTTCTTTTTGTACGTAGATATGTTAATAAAACAAAATATCTGGCAACACTGCATGACATACACAATACACAAGCTATGCCGCGCTTATGGAGGGCTTTACCGCGCTACACGGATTAGCAAAACATATAAAACGATCTGTCAAAAATCATTCGAAAACAAGGCGGCGGCATGCAGCACAGCAAAAGCGTGCTCATTTGAGAGGAATGAAAGCCCATTTATAGCCGTGCGCTAAAAAGAGACGGGGACGACAAGGTGCATTTATTACGGGAAGCGAACCGTCCATATCAAGTAGCGATAGCCACGGAGCACATTTTTCCTGCGATAAGCATTCGGGATTAGAGACCAGCTACAAAATATTTAGTTAGCGAAACGATAATTGGTTAGGGAGCTTATAAAATCATGTTAGAATTGCTTTGTAACAGACATTGTATTGTAAACTAAATATGTAATTTATAGTGAATATTTGTCGATGTGGGGCTGAATCTTAGGGAGGCACGTGCTCAAGTGCTCCTATATAAGAGCCGCCACTGCTTACTGATCTTAAAATCATTAAAATAATTTTAATTTTTTTAATTCGGGATATTCGGGTCATGGGTTTTCAACCTCAATGTGGGCTCCCTTCTATACTGAATTGATAACACTGGAACTAACCTAAAGTCTATTTACTGTGAAAAGAGACACCATGTAACATTGCTACGTGATGAAATAGGATATACTATGCTGCTGAATGCGAGAGAGTAGTAAAATGTAAATTTGTAATGACAGGACCCATTAAGCAGGGTGGATAACTTAAAGGTTGCATTGTAAATTTCAGGTAAACTGCAATAATAGTTTTTAAAAATTTCGGATTTTAGACCTACACAACCCGAATCGGTTCTAAATTAGGGTCACCCTAATTTGCATACAAGAGAAAGACGAGTTTGGTGAATAAAAGGAAGGTGACAACGGAGTTAGTTCAGGTAGTTTATTAGAATAAAAAGTATAATAATAATTAACTAGACTACAATTATAGAGTTAGCAGACAATTGAGATATTAATTATTCTAATATTAAGTAGATAGAAACTTATACAGAAGTAAGAATTATTCACAATCCACTGTCTTTATTTCCTGTTGCAAGAGGTTTCCAACGTCTCTCATTTTAATAGTGGTGTTATGCGTTGCTACAAACCCTTTTACTTGTGCCCACACCAATTCTATGGGATTTAATTCACAGTGATATGGCGGAAGGCGAAGTACCGCTATATTTCGTTTTGAAGCGATTTCGTCGACAACAAGTTTCGTAACAAAGAGGTTTATTCAACTTTACAATCTCCAGTAGCTTCTTTTTCAGCATATCTTTATGAAATGGCTTCTTTTTTACAGTAAGCCAATGAATGATGTAATTTTTTTTCCAAGAAGACGTTGATTTTTTTCGGATTTTCTTGAGTGGTAGCTGGCATTATCCATCACTATAACAGACCCAGGAGAAATAAGATCTAGCGTTTGCTGGAAGTATTCTTTAAAGACATCAGCGTTCATGTCTTCATGATAGTCTCCAGTCCGTCATCGACAAATCCATTTTTGCTACCAATGTGAGTAATTATTAA
The DNA here is from genome assembly GCA_963920685.1 of Polydrusus tereticollis. Lineage (NCBI taxonomy): Eukaryota > Metazoa > Arthropoda > Insecta > Coleoptera > Curculionidae > Polydrusus > Polydrusus tereticollis. The sequence continues at coordinate 47,311,120 of OY987334.1, read as the reverse complement.
TCTCTTACCTTTTCCAGAGGGTGCTTTTATTCCAATGGACCATCCTTCCATGAAAGCTTGCCTCGCGCTTTTGATATGTTTATCCTGCCATATTTTACCAACGGTATAACCTTCATTTAACCTAGTATCGTCCATACAGTGTGGCCCAAATTGGGCCTACATGTATGGGGATCTTGGAAACTATAGAAGATAGAGAAACGGTTAAATGGGGAAAGTTTTTGACAATTATATTTCTAACCGAAAACCGTTTAGTGCGCGGCCCTATCTTTTTTGGTTTTTGAAATATGTTGAAAAAACCAAAAAGATGTATTTTCGAAAATATGCTGTAGATTTCTTAATATTCACTATTTTGGCAATCTGTAAAAACATTTTTAAAGCAACTTTTCAAGTAGATTTCAGTTCTGCAATTTAATTTTGAACACGACGTTTCAGTTATTTTATACCATCATCAGGTTCATTTTTTCTTATGGGCGCCATATTGTATTTTATGCTTAAAAGGTAGCTTATGACGTTCGCTTTTCAACGATGTATTATTTGTTGGAAAATAAATGAAATTGACTTGAAAAATAAAGAAAATTAATTTTCGCAACACGTCAAATTTGACAACTGCACTATAACTCCCTAAATTGAATACCAATTAAAAGGTTTACATTTTGTAGTATTCACAAAACACTGCTTGCATTGTTTCAATCAACAATATTACAATAACCTATGAATCAAAAATAAAATCCAGTAGCCTATGACCAACCACTACCGTTTGAAAATGAAACAAAAATATTACTTGTCAGAACGAGTAAAAGTATAATAGTTTTTATTATTATTATCTAATAATAACGATTTATTTGTGTATTCTGAATTTAAAAGAAAATGGCATTGCGTTTTTCTCACGAAGAAAAATTTGATTTGCTAGAATGTTACATTCATTGCAACAGAAATGCAAACCTTGCATTAGAAAGGTATTTTGAAGATTTTCCTGAAAGACCGCAGCCAAGTGTCAGATTTTTTCCAAAAATTGTTATAAACCTGAGAAACCATGGAAGTTTTGAAAAACCGCGGCCCAAGAGTTACGAGAAAGCAGGTAATAACGAGCGTGACGAAAATGTCAGAACCTATTTTAATGCCGCTCCGACATCATCTACAACAGCGTCGGCAAGAGACTTACCAACCCCGCGAAGTACCATACAAAGAGTCCTTAAGGAAAATAAATATCGACCATACAAGCCAACTATAGTTCAGGGTTTACGAGAAACGGATTATCCAAGAAGAATGCAGTTTTCAAATTGGTATGTGAATCAATGCGAACAAAATCATGATTTCAGTCGTCTTGTAATTTGGACCGATGAATCACATTTTACCAACTGCGGGGTATTTAATAGACATAACCATCATTTTTGGGCAACAGAAAACCCTCACCAATTGGCTCAACGAAGACTGCAATCCCGATTTGGTTTTAATGTATGGTGTGGTATGTATGGTAAGTAATGTCACCTATCTTGCTAAATACATAGCAGGCATTAAGTAACCCAGCTTTACTTTTCTCCTTACATTTTAGACAACAGACTTATAGGACCATTCTTTTAGAATCATACGTTGAATGGCCAAAGATACTTGGAGCTGTTAGAAGATCAAATATTACCGGCAATTAGAGCAAGAGTTCCTCAAGATCAATTGAATAATATTTGGTTTCAACAAGACGGTTGTCCCGCACATAATGTTTGGGAAGTTCAAACTCTCTTAAGACAGATATTTGATGACAAATTAATTTCAAACGGCGGACCAGTTAATTGGCCTGCTAGATCCCCTGATATAACTCCTCTCGATTTTTATTTATGGGGTTATGTAAAAAATTAAGTATATGAGTTTGAACCCCCGGAATCTGTACAAGAATTAGAAGAGAGAGTGAGGAATGTGTTTACGAGCATAAATGGCAACACGCTTCGCAGGGTCATCAATACTGTGTTAAAAAAGTGTCAAAAATGTATTAATAAAAACGGCCAACATTTCGAATAAGTCTAGTAAGTTAGATATTTTTTCTTATTTTCTTTTCAAAACAATAATTATTATTCATTGCGTTCTTAGTTTTCTTTATTTGAAATGTTAATATGAGATTTTTAACCATAAGGAAAAAATAAAATAATGTATTATAATATTATGATATTTTAAACAAATTTAACCCTGCCTAATGTGTTCTTCTCAAATTTGACGTGTTGCGAAAATTAATTTTCTTTATTTTTCAAGTCAATTTAATTTATTTTCCAACAGATAGTACATCGTTGAAAAGCTGACGTCATAAGCTACCTTTTAAGTATAAAATACAATATGGCGCCCATAAGAAAAAATGAACCTGATGATGGTATAAAATAACTGAAACGTCGTGTTCAAAATTAAATTGCAGAACTGAATTCTACTTAAAAAGTTGCTTTAAAAATGTTTTTACAGATTGCCAAAATCGTGAATAATAAGAAATCTACAGCATATTTTCGAAAATACATCTTTTTGGTTTTTTAAACATATTTCAAAAACCAAAAAGATAGGGCCGCGTACTAAACGGTTTTCAGTTAGAAATATAATTGTCAAAAACTTTCCCCATTTAACCGTTTCTCTATCTTTTATAGTTTCCAAGATCCCCATACATGTATGCCCAATTTGGGCCACACTGTATAATAGTATTCCTGTTTTCCCTTCGAAACTGTCCAACTGCCCTCAAATATTGGCGTCGCCAGCAACAAAAACTCATTTTCTTTAAAGTTTTCCATAGTTTCTTCTTACCCATGGGTGGAATGAAATCATCCTTCTTCATTTCAGACATTATTATGTCCAAGGTAGGTATTTCTTTTTTTTAAGTAAAACGAGTGTATGATTCTTCTGATGGCAGTCTTATCATCCTCATTTATTACAGTTTCTTTTCTTATTCTTTCGCAAAACCACCAGCGAATAACCGTTTTACTTTTTAAATCGCCCTTGTAACCCCGGACCTTATAGTAACTCTTTGGTCATAGTGGATTAGTCGCTTTTACGCCATCATCAAGTTAATTGTTTTACTTTTCAATTCACCTTGTAGCCAGACCCAGGCCCGGCAAGTCTACCTTGTCAATTAACTTAAAGATTCCAGGCTTTGGGATAGGCAACCAAATATACACACTAATCACTTGAATAAAAGTATACGTCAAACACGGCACAATCGGATTTACCGATAAATTTAAGGTTGGTTCCAACCCGACCAAAAACCGTACCAGTACAGTCTCCGAACGGACACACAACTAATTTACCACTGCAACAGTCGATTACCAAGTTCAAAATTTCATTGGCTGGCTGGAAATGATTTCAGGTTCAGGCATAGAATAGGTCCGGGGTGAAAGCTTTTAAAGTGAGGTCAGCTAGCGGTTGTTTGTTAGTAATCTTAAAAGAAAAATACTGAATTAGCGTAAAAAGAGTCTGTTGAAAAATAAAACTTTCGGTTTAGGTTCTGTGTTTGTTTAGGATTAGGACTTCAGGCAAGTGTTTTAGAATTTAAATAAAATATCTTGTTTGAACGCGCGCACCACACAATGACAAATATTCAATATATTTTTAGTTTGATATGCGGATTTTCGTCTTCTGTTGCATTCGATGAACAAAGTAAAATAAAAACAATGGCCGTGTCCGACGACCCCTAAAATGTTGAATTTAATTAACACTGGCGCTTACAGGAGTAATACGTAATGTTGAGAAAATTGCTGTCAAAAATATGTATGGATTTCGGGAAGTGAAACCAAAATTTAACTGTTTTGTTAGTGATATTTCAAATCAAAAACAAAAATTAAAAGAACTTGTTTTATTTCGTAAACAAATCATTTTTATATGACTTAACAATGACAACGAAGTTGTTTAGATAGAACAATCACTCAGTTTTGTGCCAACATCGCAATTTTTAAAATTTTTACCATACAATTCACTATGAAATTCTTGACACGATTACGATGCAAATTAAAACTAAAACTAATTGTTTTTGATATTCTTAATGAATGCATGGGTTCTATAAAGATTTTCTTAGGTAGGTATTTGTTGGAAAATCTGTTGTCAATGCTTGTCAAATCAATAATTTTTTAGAGAAGTAGTTAAAAGGGTAATGCTATTAATTAATTAATTGTATCCTCGCGTATCCCCGGTTATGGTGGTTATGAACCCCCCTCTCAAAGAAAAAAGTGATACTACATAATATTATCATGAATAAAGAATGTGTGATTTAAATTTTCTCAAACCCACCTTTTTGCATAGAATTACAAAAAGGAATGGACGAGAATATTTATCGTAGTAGACAGAACCGAAATTTGGGCGTAGCCTCCAAAGATTTTCGCCCAAGGGCGTTAGTTTTGAGCCTTTTACGCTCCTTGACCCTCCCTAACATTGTTCTTGCATCCTCGCGCCTTACAGACGCTCAAGACAATAATAAAGTTCATTTTGAAATTTCTCTTGGACATTGAGAAAAGTTCTTCTATCTATGGTTAGTGGTTCATTGGTAAAGTCTGTTCAAAGATATAAGGAAGTGACTAACTAGTGATCCTCATTAGGAAAGGCCCGGGCCAGCTGTAAAATTGAAATATGGCCGAACAGGTCCGTATTTTGCTTAGAATTTAATCATGGTTTGTAATAAAAATAAGTAAGACATTAAATAATATTTTATTTATGTTTAAATGTGAAATTACAAGTTATTTTATTAATAAAAATTATATTTATGATTACAAAAATATACAAATTATTCGATACTTATATAATAATTATTCACTTAATACATATATCAATATCACTATCGCTATCATCATCTGTTCTAATTATTATTTGTGCTAAGTATATTGTTTATATGGATATAGGATTTTTCCACTTTTTCAACATGTGTGACAGCATTTGCCCAACTTCGTGGAGGGATGTTAAAAACTTCAGTTTCTATAAGCTCAAATACACTGGAGTTAATAGTAGGGCAAATATTGTTACGACGAATGGCAGATTTCAGTTGGTGCCAAACATGTTCGATGGGATTAAATATACAATGGTATGGTGGAAGCCTTAAAACTGTATGCCCTAGATTTTTTGCCTAATTATCACAGAAGTATTCCTTTTGCAGTTTTAAACTTTGTAAAACCTCAATTAATTGCCCCTTGGTGTAATCTTCTTGAAAATAAATCTCATTATCATACATTTTGGATTGTTGCTTTTGTGTCATTTGAGGAGGGAGTCTTGGTCAACTGCCTACTATGGTAGCTTGCATTGTCCACAGGGTTGCCAGGTCTGGTGAAATTTCACCAGATCTGGTGATTTTTGATCCCTTTTGGTGATTGGTGAAAAACTTTTAATAAAACTACAAAATCTGGTGATTTTTTAACAGATACGCGACCTAAAGCTACTCAAAAACATAATACCTCCCGGTTCCGGTTAGCCGGATCGCATTTATTCAAAATAGGGATTAACCGAATCGATATAAAAAGAACTTTTCAATTGAAGGTACCGGCAACAATGCTCGCGCTAGCTGTTCGACTATTCGCAATCGTCGGCGCCGGGGCCGGGGATTTCGGGGAATTCCTTGACAAATCTCGTCCGTCATTCGTATTCGCGCGAAAGGCCCATTATTTATTATGTACATATTGCTGATTGCTTATGGCTATAGCCTTTTGTTCTGTGGGTTGTTTAAATTTTGCTGTGACTAACTCCTGAATTTCCTATAATGCTATTATAGTCGGGCTCATTTATACAAAGCTTTACAGGTAAGTTCAAATAATTTAATTAATTAGGAAAGACAAACAAAAATTTACTTACTCAAGAGTTAAAAAAGACAAATAAACGAAAATAACCAACATTGCTTCGATTACAATATTCCAGATAAGGTTTTGGATAAACATTCTTCACTAATTTATGAGAAATGATATAATATTTAAGCCAGTGTTTGTTAAAGTCTAATTTTAGTAAATTATGTTAAAAATTCAAGTTAACTTAATGTTCTCGTTAAAAATATATTTTTTATGTTTGCATTCATTTTTTGTTTTTTTTTAATAAGAATTTGATGAAAATTATTATTATTAAAAATAATAATAAAAAATACATATAAAATCTGGTGAAATCTGCCAACTTTTCAATTCGCAGAATCTGGTGAAATCTGACAACTTTTTGAGCCCATTGCTGGTGAATTTCTCATTTTTCATCTGGCAACGCTGATTGTCCATTACAATTACGCTATTCGGAGGTATATTTGGAATTACAGGCGTCCCTCGTTTTACGCGGGGGTTACGTTCTTTGAAAACACTGTGTAAAAAGAAACCGCGTATATCGAAACAAAAACATTTTATTACATAAACTTTTATTAAATACATAATATGTATACATATGTACATATTATGTATAAGAACATTAAACGTATATGTACTATGGCATCATAAATACATATAAAACATCTTTAAAAATACAAACAAAAACATTAATTTTTAGAGAAATAAGACGTAATTTATATACTGTATAGCTTCGTTGCGTTAATTGTTCTCAACTTCCTTGTATGCTGCCAATGCTGCAAAAACCTCTCGTTTAGTTTTTAAACTTTTTTCCATTGTAGGATCTTCGCTGATTAACAGCTCACTGCTTTGGTGCCGGGACTACTTCATCATCTTCACCTTGTTCTTGAGCTTCATAATTGTTCTCCGTCAGTTCTATGAGTTCTCTTTCAGTAAGTTCATCAAATCCCTCTCCAGGTAATGACTTTCCTAACTCAGCAATTTCTTTGATTTCGTCTCTGATATGAGGCACCTTCGTATGAGACTTTACACTTTCTGGCCATAGGTTTTTCCAGCAGCCATTTAATGTCGATTGTTTAAGTTCACCAATCGATTGTATAATATTATGTAGGCAATCTGCAATTGTGTAATGTATGCATCGAGAAGCAGAGGCGCGCGTCCGCAAGGCGGGTACCAACCGCGTATAAGTGAACCGCGTAAAATAAATCACTGGTGTCAAAAGCGCAAACGCGTATAAGCGAAACCGCGTATAAATGTGCCGCGTAAAACGAGGGACACCTGTAGCTTGTTTTTAAACCAATCTTCAAATAAATCAGCAGTGGTGTCCTCATGGTAATCCAGAGAAGAATCTTTAATGTTTTTTGCAGACAGAGAAAGTCCATTTGGAATCCAACCGTCTTTAGGTTCAGCATGCAAAATCGTAATTCGTTAACCTCTCTTTTTAATAGCGCGCTTGTTTTACACTTGCCGCTTGAGTCAACCCAACCCTTTTCCGGGGTATCATATGTGTCGAACCAGGTCGAATCGGCCTTTGCTGATCCCTGTAAATCCTAATTTTTTGCAGATATTCGGATCGCCATTCCCGAATTCTACTGGATTCCATTAAAACTTGTCTTTTGTTAATTTTTTAAATCTAAAAGTCATGTGTTGAATACACTTCCTTAACGGTATTCTGTCACATTTACCGCCGGTTTCATCTTTTTCAAGCCTCTTAATTAAATTATCTAATGTAGGCACGCTTTGTTCCTCGTATAACTTGTAAATTTAACACCGTATTATATCTTGCTCACTTCAATCTACCTTCGAGAAAATGCCAGTATCGGTTATTTTTTTCCTCGCTAAAATGGGATTATTCACAATTTTCCATACAGTTGATGTTGGAATTTTTGTTATTGTGGCTGTTTCTTCTAACGCTGCTTGCTTGCTGATCACACGTTCAATGAGAGTTGAATAAACATTGTTTATAACTTCCTTAGAAAAGTGTTTTCTGCTTTTCGACGGGATAATCTCCTGAGATGCATTGGGCTCGCACATATTTTCCATGACTCACACATGAACAAACAAACGCTGTATTACACACGAAGTAAGAATAATTGCTAAGCTTAAATTTAACTAGAGTGGCTATATATGCAGTCTTTAGAACATAATTTGGATACCGCTTATCTAAAGGGAACCAAGTGACTTTTGGACAATTTGAGAAAAATCGATTTGAATATTACAAGTTATATTACAAATCTAATTGTAGATATTTTGGAATAACTTTTAGTTTAAAAAAAAATTATGATTTAGGTAACACAATTAGACTTATTCAGATTGGATTAAAGTTTAATATTAAGTTTAAAAGGTAACTTTTGGTACTTGGTTCCTTATTGAAAAATTAAAAAATCCATGACCTCGTTCATTTGTCGTTTGGTTCCATATAATAAAACACAGTCGATGTTAAAATTATTGTAAAATAAAAAACACTTAAATCAAACAGAAAGCATATTTATTTTATAAAAAGCATAATTTTATTATGAAACATTAATTTGAAGATATTTAGTTTTCTTCTACTTCAAAATCAATGTCAGATCCAAAACCTTCCAAGTCTTCTTGAAATTCGGCTGTTTCTATATTGGTGTTATAAAATTGTTTACACTCCTCAGGAACTAATGACATTAGACTTTGGATATCAGCCGCCTTTTTTTGAAAAATCGGCTTTCCTGCTGGATACAATATTTTTAATTTTCCCTGAAAATTTCCAGTTAACGATTATTTGATACCTTTCATTCTTTTCTCTATTTTTAGTTCCTTGTAGTCATCCCCTACGTGTGAGTGTTTAAAGAAAATACTATATGGTTTTTCCTATTCTATTTTTATTACTCTAGCATTAAGCCAATCAACTTTTTCTCCTGTTTCTAATACTTTCCTATTGGAAATAGTATTTTCAATATCCTCAATAGAGAAAAAAAGATCTGTGCACATCTCACTTACAACAAACTTGTTACTCTTTTTGCATGACAAAATAATTGTTTTGAAATCCTCCATGGTATAGACTCGTATTTGGTGCTTTAAAGCCCGTTCAATTTCTCCAAAATCAGTGTCGTTAGGCAAAAAACTGTGCCCAGGTATGAGGTATTTAAAAATTATTGTTTTAAGGGTCTTGTGTCCACTGAGAACAGCTTTTAGAAGCAGAATTATTTTAACATTGCGGTTTTGTCCGCCGCATGAATCCGACCACATAATCAGCACAGCTTAAATTGTTATATTAAGCTGTGTAATCAGTTCTTCGACATTTGGATCCAAATATTTTTCGATAAAAAGCTTTATGCACGATCCTACCTCTTGAGCACCCGACCTGCTACTCCTTCCTTCCATAAAAAGCAATAGGGGGTATTTGTTGACGCACTGTGTATTCCTTCATTGTACACAGACAGTTATCGCTTGTAGTACGTTATATTGGTCGGAAGCCTAGGTAAACTCAATACTTTTTGCATGTCATAGCTGATTGCATCATGTGTCTTATTTGCTGCACAGAAATCTGCCTTCATTGCCCCACGGGACATCAAACTATTTCAGTTTATCTAAATAGAACCAGTCGCTTGGATCCGTTTAGATAAATTAGAAATACATTTTAAAGCGAGAGGCGCTTGGTTCATTGGCTCATAGATGGCGCCACGGTAATTGATTCCGTATGAATATTTTACTGAAGGTAGACAACCGATAATTAAGTCGCTTGGTTCTATTAGGTAATTTTAGCTATTTTGGCGCTTGGTTCCTTTTAGATAAGCGGTATCCATTTTGAGTCAGGTAAAAATCGGTTTAAAATTACCAAACTATTACTTTATTAATGAAATTACGTCTTCCGGATTTGCAGTTTACTTTAAGACATTTTTAAATACGGACCATAGGTTGTTATCATCTCAATCTATCTTCCGTATCAGGCAAAGTGTTGTGCGTGTCGTGTAGAACAAGCATCACCATTGTAGAAGTGTTTCTGCGGTTGCCGGAGGCGGTTTCCTAGCAACAGAAGCAGCAAGTCGGGATGAGGGATAGAGAAAGAAAACGGGGGCGGGAGACACACTATTACTTTATTAATGAAATTACGTCTTCCGGATTTGCAGTTTACTTTAAGACATTTTTAAATACGGACCCTTGGATAATCCCATTCAAAGGCAAAGTGTAACTTTCGTATATCTCTGGACAGGCTTTACCATCGCAGGCTGTATCTGAACGTGCATGAGGCTCGCTATACTCTTCCTAACGGAAAATCATTTTACCGTGTATCGATTAGTATTTCAAAAGCCCTTTTATCTGACTGATTGCTCCCTATAAATAATAAGTAATAATACAAAAAATACCAACAGATCGGTTGGTATTTCAACCGCAATGGGAAATTTGTTACCGGTAATGCAGACGCACGGGCTCATTGATTGTTTTTAATAATTAAAATGTCATCAACAAATGTTCAGTGGACGAATCGGTGAAAAACGATTGCGTGTAAAATCGCGTAAATCTACTGTGGGCCGTTTATATACATATGCATTAGCTGATAGACGAAAAAAGTGTGAATACGAAGCAATAAATTGTCAATGAATTCAATTTAAAATGCATTTTCAACTCGAAAAAACATTTAGCCATAGGTATCATTATAAGAATAAGAATAAGTATTCTAAAAATTAATTGTTAAGTTTTTCAAAATGCCAAGTCATATAGGTATTACGGGGACAGGGTGGGTACTTGATTCCGTATTCTCTTGACTATACTAATTTATTGGGCGCTAGTTATGGTTTTAATGTGCCTTGACGACAACTTTTATCAAAGTTCGACCATCGCTAGAATACTGTTCACACATTTAGTACTCTACACCCAAGCATATTCTGGGTTGCTGGGTTCCTTTCAAAGACCTCGATTCACTGACAACCACAACTTTCCTTTATAGGTGCCAGGCTAATGAAGTTGAGCCCGCATCAAAGCTGATGCAAGTCGTGATGCTGAAGCACTTCGATAAATGGCCTTGGATGTGACCTCAATCATTCTGGTACTTCCAATAGCAGCTATATGCTCTGGAGCCCCGTAACACTATCTAAAGTTAAAATAATTATCTAAGCTGTTTCAAAAAAGAATGCTGCTGGTGATGATGGAATTCCTTGCACCCTTTTGAGTTCTGTAGCCGATATCATTGCACTTACATTAGCTGACAACCGTCAAGGATATTTTAAATGATAAATTGGTGAAAGCAAGCGGCTGGTTTGTTCTTTGACTACAGCCACGCGTTTGATTTGGTCAATCATAAGTTGCTTCTGGCTTAATTGCATTGCCTTGGAGTAACAGGACTGCCCTTGAGTTGGCTGTCCTCTTACCTTTGTGATAGAACTGAGAGGTTTAAATTGAATGTAAGTTGTGGGGAATTTTATTCTGGGGAGCTACCGGTGAGCGTGGGGGTATCTCAGGGGATTATTATTGGACCCCTACTGTTCTTAATTTTTATAAGTGATGTAACAAGGAACAATCCTGCTAATAGCCTTGCTATGTATGCAGATGACATAACTGCTGACAGTATAAAGTGCATGAATGATTATAGTCTATCCAATAGTCTTTCTCTCAATTTGTCCAAGACTCAGTGTTTGATGTTTTCTGCCAGTGATTATTACTCTATTTTAGTACGCATGCAATAAAAATATTCCTGAAAGCACAGGTACTTGTTCTTATTTAGTAGTTTTTATTGAATAATATCTCTATGCGTAGATCAGGTAAACTAAGCAAGGAGTAAGTAGTAATAGATATATATTATAAAAAAATCATAAGGTTTTCGGAAATATACAACTTATTTTGCTCAAACAAAATAAAATATCATATTATCTACTTACTGTTTAAATTCTAAATACCTATAATTATTGTCCATGTACCTATCGAAGAATTGAAAAATAGCAGATTTACCTGTAAAAAATATCCAACATACTCTTTACAAAAAAAAAAGTACTTCTTACTAGGTACCCACACTTTTTATTTCAGTGTAAAGCCTTTTCTTTATTGTTAAAGTTTTTCTTTTAGTGTAATAACATGCAAAATGACCCAAACTCTGACCAAGGGTACAAAAGAGCTAGTGCCCTACTTAAGAAACCAAGAAACTGATCTGTGTTTGACGGATGCAAAGGATAAAGCTGAATTGCTCGCAGACAAGCTCAGCGAGTCATTCAGCGAAAATCTAACTACAGATCCGATCAAAGATGGAAGGGTCTCCAGAGCGGTCGGTATTTACAAAACGATTCAACATCCAATGTTCCTGAAGCAACTTTAAATGAAATTAAATATCTAGTAAGTACTCTTTGCATAAGGAAAGCCCCTGGTTTCGAAGAAAATAAAAAATGTGGCGTTGCAAAACCTGCTAGATAGAGCTTTGCAGAATATAGCAAGTATAACCCAGGCTATTATTAAAGAAGACCATTTCCCGTGCCCTCAAACCACGTGAAAATTGTTTTAGTTCACAGTAAGGGGGAAGACCCCAGGGTGCCGATGAGTTACAGAGCTATCAGCTTGCTATTAAGTCTAGGCAAGATAGCAGAAAAAACTATTCTGTCTCGCATAAATGATTTCGTTCTTACATTCGGGTTCCGACCAGAACACTGCACAGTAAGACAAACAACAAGACTAATATCGCAAATCACCAAGAGCTTTACTAGAAGAGCGTACTCCGATCTTCTTTGACGTTTTGACGAGCTTTCGACAAGGTCTGACAAAATGGCCTTCTATTAAAATTAATAAGAATCGATGTTCCAAATTAACTGGGGGTCCTTTTTAGACAATAAAAGTTCCGCAGTATCATCAGAGAACGCGCTCTCCACGACAAAACGCATCGGGGCTAGAGTGCCGTAAGGCTCAAGTCTGTCCCTGGTGTTGTACAATATTTACACGCACGATATACCGCGATACAGACAGACGCAGCTTTATCTATTTGCTGATGATACTGCAATAACTGCTATTTACAAACAGCCGTGACTAGTCGTCACTCGTTTATAACGCCACATAAATCAGCTTGAAAAGTGGCTTTTGGCTTGGAGAATTCGTTTAGATCCCGTTAAGACAAAGGCCATCGTTTTCTCGGAAAGTAACGTTAAACGAGCAGAAACTAGGTTCAGAGTCAACGGGGGTCATGTGAATTGGTGCCAGGAAGTGAAATATCAGGAATTTGTCCAGCTCTTATTGGGCCTATATTTTTTGACAGCAGAGTGCGATATTTGTCATCTCTACAGCAAGAACTTGCTCCAAATTTAGCAGTTTTATTTCCCAGTGCCTTCGATCCAAATGCGGATATTTGGTTTCAGTAGGAGGGGGTGCCACCTAATTATGCGAAGCCTCTTCATGATGATCTAAACCAAATATTTCCAAATAAATGTATTTGTAGGAGGGGTTTAATAGAATGGCCATCGAGGTCTCCGGATATTACCCCACTTGATTTGTTGCGGTGGGGTTACTTAAGAAGTAAAATTTTGACGATAAAACCCGAAAGTATTGAGGTATTAAAATAAGGAATAAGTTATGAGTCTGAATTTATTACACCGGAGGTTATTCAGAATGTAAGAAATTGATTATATTTACGAGTAGGCTGCTGCCAGGTGAACGGACGACATTTTCAACGCGTTTAAAACTAAGCGTAATACGTTTTATTAAAGATATTTTTGAATTGGACTGAATTAGTCTTAATTATTTTTTAAAATTTTTTATAAAAATCTACCAAAGTAACAATACAGAATTTATTTCATGTTAGATGTTCTCTTGGTATGTATGTTCCTGGGTTTCCGCACCGTTCAGTATTTTGTCAGTAGTATAGAGCACTCCTGAGTATTTTTCCTGCAGCCTAATAAAAATATTTTGTTTATAAAACATTATTTTGTCTATAATAAACTAAAACATTTTTGCTTTTTAATGTTTCAAGGTTCTTAATAGAGAGTTACTCTACATATGTTTCGCCTTATTAGGGCTTTTTTAAGAGTACCTGATTAATACTAAATTTTAAGAAAGATCCTTAAACTATATAATATACCTTCTTTTATTGACCTAATTATATTATGGGGTTTTTTTTTATTGCTGTTTTGGAAAGTCCAGGGATGTTGATGGAATACATTTGTCAATAATAGGGGTATGGTGGAAATTTTGTTGGTAATTAGTAGTAATAAATGTATTATTTTGCAAAGATTTTTTGATTTCTAATTGTTCTAATAAATTTAATTTTTTGCTTTTGTTTTCAGCATGAAGTAGTTCTATTTTATTTAGATTTATGAAATGATCATTTTCAATACAATGTGTTGACATTCCTGTGCCTGTGTTTTTGACATTGTTTAAGATTGATGTTTTATGTTCTTTAATCTAGCTTATCTATATTGTCCTTATTATTCACAAGTATCTGTCCTTATTATTCACAAGTATCTTACCTAAGTTTTATTTGAATAGAATAGAATAGAATAGAAAAAAGCTTTATTGTGCAAAGAATACAAGACTCTTGTTGTTGACAAAGCGAATACAAAACAGATCTAAAATATAAATCATTAAAGGTAATTTTCACATAATAAAGAGTAATAGTTTTAAAATTATGCAGGTATATATTTTCTATAACATAGTAACATCAATACACATAAAAAAAATAGAAAAAAGCTTACACATTTCAGAGAAGTCCCTAGCCCATTCCTCAACACCGTCAATATCTTAAAATCTACCGCAGTATATTCATATAAACATTATTAAACACAAAAATACAATGAAAATAATAATCAGAAATAACATAAAAATAAAAAATACAATCAGCAATAACCATAGAGCAATTTTTAAACAACAAGTAAGGGTAACATACATAATCTCCAAATAAACAATTTAATAGGGGAATCCTCAAAGTATTCGTTTAGGTTAGGGTATAATATGCTTTACCCAATAAAAAATTTTTAATTGCTTTTCCTAGACTCAGAACAAAAGACTGTCATGTGTTGTATGTAGACACGATGGACAGTTTATTTTGATATTTTTTAAATATAAGGCATACAGTCTCTAACAAAAATAAACAGTAAAGTGTTAAAATTTTGTTTGATAAAAATAATGGTCTACATGAGTCTCTACGTTCAACATTGTACATGTACCGAACAGCTCTCTTCTGCAACATAAACACCGTGTTAAAAAGATACTGAGAGCAGTTGCCCCAAAAGCAAATACCATAACGTAACTGCGATTCTATTAGAGAAAAGTATGCACTTCTGGTAGTGGAAGCATTCAACTCAGTTGCCATAATTCTAATAGCGTAACACCCCGATGCAATCTTTTTACTTAAATTTGACAAATGAGTAACAAATTTCAATTTATTATCAATGAAAAAACCTAAAAATATATTTTCAATTTGATTAAGAAGTTTCTGACTATGTAGAACTGTATTATGGAGGTCACATTTAAAAGTTACGATATTTGTTTTAGAAACATTTAGAGAGAAACAATTTGATTCGCATTACTGTTCAATTTTTCCCAAATCATTGTTTACATCATTTTGGAGGCAATCAACATCTTTGTGTCTCCAAAGTATTGTGGTATCATCTGCAAATATCGTAAACTTACCACTTACTTGAACAGCTGCCAAGTCATTAACATAGATCAGGAATAGCAAGTGTCCAAGCACGGAGCCCTGGGGTACTCCCGATCGAATGTCCATATATTTGGAAGATGACTCCCTAAATATTACGCTTTGAGTACGACCCATGATGTATGATTGAAACCAATTCAACGTTCTACCCCTAAAACCAACCACTTCAAGCTTACTCAGCAGTATCCTGTGATCCACGCAGTCGAAAGCCTTCGATAGATCACAGACCACTGGCGCAGCTGACTTACCGTCGTTAAGTCCCATATACAGGTCCTCCAGAAAGGAGAAAATTGCATCACTTGTATTCTTAGACTTTTGAAATCCAAACTGTTTAGAAGACAGTAGGCTATGCTTATTAAGAAAAGCCAGAACTCTCTTACTGATCAACTTCTCCACCACCTTTGTCAAAGACGGCAATAAAGAGATAGGCCTGTGGTTTGCTGGAGAGTCGCAACTTCCGCCCTTGTGCAAGGGTACGACAGTTACTATCTTTAGGCATGAGGGAAAGATTCCACTTTCAAATGAGTTGTTTATAGCATCTACCAAAAATTGCAAGACAACATCCGGCAAGTGAAGAAGTACCCTTAAAGAAATGTTATCCCATCCTGAAGCATTTTTGTTTTTCAAAGTGTTTAATATCCCCTTAACTTCAACTATAGTAGTTGGAACAATAAAAAAAGATTCCGGTACAAATATCTGACTTAAGTAAATCAACGGATCAATTCGAGTTTCCCTATTACTAAACAGTGTGGAACAAATAGTGCAGTAATAAGTGTTTGAATCATTGGGAGACAATATACTGTCGATTGAAGAGGTATTATTTTTCCCCTTAAGTCGTTGACAATCTGCCAGGACTCCTTTGACCTATTTTTTGATTTAATGATTCTTTTTTTTAAATACAACCTCTTTGCCGCTTTAATAGTTTTCCTATAAATAGATCGATATTTATTAAAGAAATCCATGAACTGATCATTATGAAGAAAATACTTTCTGAGATAATGCAATGAACGCATACTTCTCATAGAAATCTTAATACCTTTTGTAAACCATGGTTTCTTATTTTTAATTTTTATATTTACAATAGTTGACGCAAATAGTTTTACATCTTAAGTTATTCAACTTATTGCTGACCTTATTACTGAATTTTGATATGTGATTGACAAATTTGAAATTGGTTTCTTTTGGTGTATTGATACAATAAAATTCTTTCTTTAACAGTTTCTTTTGTTTCTTTTTTAGTAAATTATCTATTAAGCTTTCTTTGTATCCGTTGTTGTCTGCTATCTGGTTGATGTTACGGAGTTCTTTATTAAGGTTTTCTTTATTTAACGGGAAAATTACTAATCTATGTATAAGACTGTGAAAAGGAGATAATTTTATTTGCCATGATTGCTTAGACTTATAAAGAATTACTGTGTCTGTAGTAGTGGGTTTTCTATAAATGTTATATTCTAAGTGATTGTCTACTTTTTTAATATTAATGTCTAAAAATCTTATCTCATTGTTACCTTTTTGCATAGTAAACTGTATGTTAGGTATTATTTAAGAAATTTAGTAAAACTAAAAACTGGTATAATTTTCAATCCGTACCATTCCAAATACAAAAAACATCGCCTACGTATCTGTCCCAACAAAAAATGTGTTTGATATAGGGGTTATTTGAATCAAAAATTAACTTTTCAAAATTTGGCATACATCTTTCGGATAATAAAGGAGAAATTGGGAAGCCCATTGGCAATCCATCTTTTTGTTGGTAAAATTCTTTGTTGAATTGAAATAAATTTTGTCCAATACATACTTTAAGTGCATTTTTAATTTCTGTTTTTGTAGTATCTTCTATTGTGGCTTCATTGAAACATTAAAAAGCAAAAAGTGTTTTAGTTTATTATTTTAAAAATGTTTCGCAAGGATCCAACTGCCGATTTAATCGAATTTATTGTTTTGTCTGTTGGCACCCCTACAGCCGTAAACATTCACACTAAACCTTTTGCCTATAGGAACATAATTAAGTAGGTATTTTTCCTGAAAAAGTCGTACATGACTCTACTACTACTTACAGCACTTTATCACTGTTATAAATATGTAAATGTTCAGTATTTTCAGTCTGTGTCACTGTAAAGTACCCATAAAGTACAAGAAACTTTGTTACTGTTACGTAAAAAACCTGAATAATATTTTTCCTTATACTATATGTATAGGTACACCTAATACAGTGACAAGTAGGTAGCAGTAAAGTAAGAATTTGGTGAATCCCTGCAATTTAGCATCATGTATCACCGGAATTTTACTTTTCATTTATTACGAGGGACAATTAAAAATTATTTTTTGAAGGTAACAACTCAACTGAATAAGAAGCTTTTTGATATTTCAGCGATGTTCTTAGGTATTAAAAAATCTGGAAACTCAGATATTGAAGGTTAAAATCGATAAGACGTGAATAAGAAATTTTGTGTTTGAACCTTTTAAATTGTGTTCAGCATGGCAGGAAAAATTCCTTATTGGGCTCTGCGAGCGGTGCATGTGCGAAAGAGACGATTTACGTTAGGGTCACGTAAGGTCAACCCGATCTTAAAATGTTCGGTCCAGCGTGATAATCCTCTTTAGATAACGGCATTTTTTGATAGTGTCGGTTGAAGGACACTGACCTGAGCAACGTGCAGGTTGCTTGCAGTTGTTCATTGTACACCTGAGAGCAAGAATGACGCTTCTTTAAATGGAATACTGCAGTCTTAGAGTATGTGCTTCTACAGCCCCAACAATGTTTCAAACTTCACCCCATGTCTTGTGATACATCGTTTCAAAGGCCGTTGAAACCCTGTTCCAACAACAATTAAAACATTGTAATTAATAGAATAATAAGTCAAACTTTATGTAAATTAAGGGTAGTTTTGAATGCGCATATATATGCCTTGTGCGCCTTTAAAATATGCAGTTATATTCATTTTCTTGACCAAATATGCGTACTGGTATGCAATATTTCTCAATCTATTATAGTAAAATAGGGTAAAGAAACACAATGGGTTTTTAAAAAGATGATTATTTAAAAAAAAATGCGAAAAAAGGCAGAGAAAAATAAAAGTAAACAATTTTTTAACCTGAATTTGTATAAAATTTTTATTACTAAATATTTTTCAAAATTTTCAACTAAAAAGGATTGTCTTCTATCAGTAAAAATATGTTTATACAAAAAAAAAGCGTCTTCTAACCTCTACTGATGTAATCGGACAATACTGCAACTTAGGTATTAAAGTATAAGACCAAGATATAATTTCGTTGGATGGTTTACCTTCATAAACGCTTTTCACTGCAGTAAAGTATTTAATCCTTCCTTCTTTTTTACAGTTACATCCAATTTGCTCCTAAGTTGACCTCCTGCTTTACCGGGAATGTTGTTACATTCAGCGAAAAAGGTTTCAACAATACTAATTGAGTCTCTTAAACAAATTTCTATTCTCTAACAAGGATATTATGTCCGGTATAAAACTGAAATTAACCTTAATAAAAACAAGATCTTTAGGTACACTTGCACTATTTAACAACTCTTTACCTTACACAACATACTGCGAATCGTTATCTAAATCCAAAATTATTTCCTAAATGGCTTCGAAATGTTCTGCGTAGAATATTGCAGCCTTAATTCATGTTCCCCACCACGTAATTACAAGTTCTGGAGGTAAACTAACTCCTGGTAATCTCTCCTTATACATCTGCACTCTTAGAGGTGCTTTTAGAAACACTTTTTTTATATTTAAAATTGATTCAGTTCTGACGGTTTCCGCGACTCGGTTTATTCCCTATAAAAGACAAGTAACATGTGCCATATTGGGACAAAAGATTTTTTTTGATGTTTGATGTTTTGGCCTACTTTTACCATATACGGTGCTGCATCCAAAAAAAAGCACTAAAAACTTCTCTTCTGGGATTGAATTTGGTAAGAAAAGGCTCGATAGGGACTGCTGAATAAATCTAGTTACGATCACATTATTACTTTTGTCTAGCTGCTTAGAAGCTAGTAAATATGGGTTTGTCGCTTTATCTTCTTGAAGTGCTCCTATCATAAGATGTGCGATATATCTGCCACAAGCATCTGTGCTTTCATCAACAATAATGTAAAAAATTTTATCACCCAGTGAAGATCTAATTTCTTCTAAAACGGTTTCGTATACTAAATGGGCATTCTTCTTTCTAAGCGTCGATTCGTCAGCTGAACTGGCTCAGATTTCATTTTTTGTAGCTTTGATTTACGCAGCGGTGTTTTCAAATGTTGATCGACTTGGACTTCTTTTTACAAACAATAATTTTTGCACAAGCTTTACAGAAGACTTTTTCTCCACTAAACTCTAACTCTGGGAAATTTTTAATTAACAAACACGTTCTCGCCACTTTAGACATTTTGAAAACAAATTTGAAATCACTAGTTTTATACTGAAAATACTGAAATCTTTTGACAAACTAAAACAGGAGTACGTATTACAACCCGATATAAATACAATATACCTGCAAACCCCGGAAACCCCCAAAATACCTTGTGTATAACGAAAATGTAAATATTAATTATTGTATAATTATCTTCAGATTGAAAAATCCCTGAAATAAGTGCAGTGCTGGACATTAAACCTATGAGGCTACGAGTTTTCATGCATTTTAATAGAAAATTGACAGAATATGAAAAGGGTGTCCCACGACGATTTTCCCAGCATATTGCTCGGAAACGGAACCAGATAGAAAAAAAAGTTCAGAAACAAAAATTGAGGACTTGTAAGGTAACATCTAGGAAGGGTAATTTTAGATATACAGGGTGTTTTAAAAATAGTAATATTGCTGCCAAGTCAATTTTTTTAAATGGAACACCCTGTATATTGTTAGTTTACCGAAAAGCTTGTTTCAAGAGAAATTCAACCATACCATACTTGGTACGTTTCTAATTTAAAATGACTGAAATATGAGCGATTAAATGATTAATTACGTAATCATGAACAGATATGCAATAATAACAATAACCACCAGCGAAATATTGAAGAGTATGACGGGGGCTGTCATGTCACGAGTCAGAAGTAGTTTCATTGTTAATTATTTTAAGTAGTGACAAATGCCTCCGCTTTTTTATATGACGAGTATGTCGACATGCTCCTGATATACGGAGAATGTCACAAGAATGGAAGACGTGCTCAAAATCTGTATAGTCAACGATACCCGAATCGTGAAATACCAAGCTATAGAATGTTTCGTAATGAAAACTTAAGAAGTGGTTCCTTTCCCAGTGGTAGGGCGCAAACACCAAGAAGAAAACGAGTCCGAACAGAAGACAACAATATTAACATCTTGGCCTATGTTCAAGTGTATCCACATGTCTCAACTCGACTCCTCGGGGAAGAATTAGGTATTGGAAAAAGTACAGTTAAAAGGACACTAAAATATTATAAATACCACCCCTACAAAATTCATCTGGTGCAGGGTTTAACACCTGAAGATCCTGAACGCCGCCTAAATTTCATTGCTCAATGAAATTTGAACAAGACCGTCTTTTTTTCAACAAAATTTTATGAAGCGATGAAAGTAGGTTCCACAACAACGGCATAGTAAATCGCCACAATTGCCACTACTGGTCATCTGTAAATCCTCACTGGATTAAGGAGACTAATTTCCAGGTAGTTTGGGGGGTTAACGTTTGGTACGGTTTATTTAATGGCTATCTTATAGGTCCTTAGTTTTACCAAGGGACACTAAATGGAGAACGATTTTTAAATTTTCTTCAAAACGAACTTCACTTATTACTTGAAAATATCCCAATCAATGAAAGAGCCTCTATGTGGTGGCAGCAAGATGGAGCTCCCCCTCACTTTGCCAGGCAAGTTACAAATTATTTAGATACCACGTTTCCTGCGCGCTGGATTGGCCGAAATGGTGTGATCCGGTGGCCACAACGGTCACCGGATTTGACCCCTTAAGATTTTTTTCTTTGGGGATATCTTAAAGAAATTGTGTATGTAAACCAACCTAGAGATGTCGAAGATTTGCAAAACAAAATCATAGCAGCTTGTCGAACTGTTACTCCAGCTATGATTACAGCAGCGTGTACCAGAAATCTTATAAACAGATTTGAATATTGTATTAGTGAGAGTGGTAACCAATTTGAACATATTTTGAGAAGAAGTCGTAATTAATTTTGTTTAGTTATCTTCTTATTTTCGATTGATTGTTACATAATTTAATAAAGTGTTATAAATCGCTTATATTTCAGTCATTTTCAATCAGAAACGTAACAAGTATGATATGGTTGAATTTCTCTTGAAACAAGCTTTTCGAAAAACTATAAACAATATACAGGGTGTTCCATTTAAAAAGTTGACTTGGCAGCAATATTACTATTTTTAAAACACTATATATATATCTAAAATTTCCCTTCCTAGATGCTCCCTTACAAGCCCTCAATTTTTGTTCCTGAACTTTTTTTTCTGTCTGGTTTCGTTTCCGAGCAATATGCTGGGAAAATCGTCGTGGGATATAATAAACTGGAAAATAAGTTATCACCCACACTATTTTTGTTTTGCAGAGTTTCACACGGTTTAGGTTTAGATAGAGCCCTAGATAAAGCCACATTGCGTTTTGCCTTGCTCTGGATAAGTCCTAACACTGTGTGGCTTTATCTGGGGTAGAGTTGCATATTATGCTGGTCTGTATATTCTTTACCTGCCTGATTTTTGTCACGTCAAGGGAGACTGCTTTTAGAAGAGGTAATAGTAGACATGCACGCACCCGATGGTTCCGATGTGGTGGAAACTTGTTGTTGATCCAACACCAACCAACTTCGACTTAAAAAATACACATTTATATTGCCGCTAAACTATATAACTTTTTGCTACATACCATTGCAAAGTATTGCCTATATGAATAAATTTAAGTACAAGGCAAACAACTAATTTTTGAAGGTCTGCTCATACATCATGGAAGAGTTTTTTGTTGATTGATCTGTATAATGTATAATTATCGTTTATACGGGCAAATTTTAACTTTTAAAATACTTTAAATCATTTGAAGATGCTAAGCATGTTCTTATAAAGCATAAAATAAACAACTAAATAAATAAAAATAATTAATAAATACCCCTGGTATATAGTAATTTACATAAGCAAAAGTTACCGACATCGACATCAGGAATCCACCAGCACTTAGCAGAAATTGCTAACACACAGGTTGTGGGAAATGCAGGAAATACTTGCGTCATATATTAAACCGTAGTTTAACTTACTAGACAATCCAATGCCAACTTTGATTTAAACGAATCCAATTTCTCGTCTAGTTAGTACTAACGTTCAAAACCGTTTCGGTGTAATATCTCAAGGTAAATAATATTAACTGGTGTTTGTTTGTTTTGCGAAAAGGATCGTGAACATGTTTTCTCGAGAAAAGTGTTTTTATTTTCTTGTGATGATTGGGTGCGGTGTTTTTGATGAAGGTACGTACATAACACTTAGTTTGAGGGGTGATTGGTTTTTAGGGATTCCATATTTAGCAAAAGTGAAAACACAGGCAAAATTATGATTTATATATGTGGTAATTTTGGATTAGTGGAAACAGCGAACTAATTTGGGGTCGCTGATCATAAATATGATGTTCTTTTCTCCTGAAATAAGAAAAAAGAAATAAAAGAAATTTTAAACTATTATTTGTTTTTCGGCCTTGTTTAAGGCTTAGTTTTTGCTAATTTTAACAAAAAAAGTATATACCATGACTTCTATAGTCCACCTTACGGTTCTGTGGCTATAGAAGGAATGCGAATAAAAAAAAGACTAACGTACCGGGTCTGCTAAGCTTACCAATAAATTTTAAATAAAAGTAACCTAATTTTATGATGATTAAACCGCGTATGAATTTTTTTTCCGCCCACGCATTTTCCGGCGGCCGCTTCTAGCCAATAAAATAATTATTATGGACACATGAATAAAATAATGCCTAAAAAAATGTGTGAACCGCTGCGTTTTTTCTTTACCTATTGCCACTGAGAGTGGACAGTGGTGTGCATGGTTTAATTATTAAAATAAGGAAGTAAATTTAGTTTACTAACTTTAAAATATTTATATGAAACGAGGCACCACACGCTTATGCCGCTACAGTTAAACCTGACTTTTTTATGCCTTCTACTACTACTCCCCTGTCTCCTTAGCCGTCTTAGCCACAGACTCGTAAGGCGGACTATACAAGTGAGATTTAAGTGAAAATGGGGAACTATTTTTTCTTGCCGGAGAAAAAAACATATTCATGATCAGCGTTTTATTAGAAAGTAGCCATTTTCAACATTTGCTTTGATTAATCTTTACATCTTTTTTGTATCATTATTTAAAAAAAAGTTTATGTTTAATTTAAATGTTTTAATTAACTAAGTGGTTTTTATTTTTTTTCTCGAAAACGAAGCAAGATACGAGAACCATTTAAGGAAAAAAATTGTACTATTAGTTGGTAAGTCGGAAAAAAAATCAAAGTTAGAAAAAAGTCAGTGGAGTACATTTTTTTGTCAATAATATTCGTTAATGTGCTCCCCGGGACGCCGCTGGACTTAATAAATTTAATCTAGTTGGGGCCAATTAGGCCTCTTATCATTATGAATCACGGTACCAAATTTCAGTTAAATCGAGAAAAGGATTTTTAAAAAATTATATTATAAAACCAATTTTTTTTTATAGAAATTTAACACCCTGTATATCAAAAACGGGGCAACTTCGGACACATCTTCATATGAACTTTTTCTCTTAGAATATTATTAGGAATCAACCTCTTAAGTGACGTACCGTACTTCTGAAACACCCTCCTGTATTCCAAAAATTAGCTTGAAATTCACTTTTTTTCAACGAATCCACACCGTATATGTAACATTTTTCTGACCTTAAGTAAGCTATCAGTGCTATAACTAACCTGAACATTTAGTGTCAAAAACGAATTTTCCGATGTTTTTGTGTTTAAAAGTAAATACCTATTTATACTACATATTACAATGTTTTTGTTAATAAAGCTACTGTATCTTTTTTAAGGAGAATAGTTTGTCCGATTTTAAGAGCATTAATTAGTAAATTATTTAAAAACAACCTAATTTTTTTATGCATTAATCCCACTTATTTGTAAAAAAATTTAAATGCGAATACACTAGGGTGCAAAAAAGCTATGAGCTTAAACTGAAGCAAAGACAGACTAACAAAAAATTTTAAGAAGGAAATCGAGGAATAACTTTATTACTAAAATGTTCACATAAAGAATCTTTGGGTTCAATTTCTACCAATAATTAGGGGACATTGCTCTTTATAAGTCTTAACAGGAATTTTACACATACTATTGTATAGATAATGAAGTTAGTCAGATATGGGGAAATAACAAATATATTAATACAGTAACTATTTCACAAATGATGAACGAGTTATCGGAAATATTACATATCTTATCATCGGTTACATTTTTTTTTCCTTATGTGAGGCACAGCAGGATTATTCCTTTATGGCGGTGCGTGTGCGCAGGAAACGATTCACGCTGGTCACGCCTACGGCCTCAAGGGCTAACCATTTCCCAGCGTGACTTATACATAACACACTTGTATCATACCATAAATAACTATTATTTTTCATCTATCAATTATTTACTTATAATACCTAAGAAACGGTTGCTATAAACATCATCATAATATCATAGAAAATATTAGCGGGCGATAAAGTTCATAATGCCCGGTGATTTTCGTAATGCCGAGTAATTATTATTAAAGAAAATATTGAACAAAATTTGTATTTATTTTTAACAAGTTTGTTTTATAATATTATTCTGTTTTCCTATGTTAAATGTACAATTTTTGAATTTTCCTGAGAAAGAAGCTGGACCAACTATGAAATTTTGCGACTTGATTGCTGAGCTTCTCGATGTACATGCGGATTCCTGCTTCATTTCAACATTAATTAACATATTTTCTTTTTCGGTAACAGAGCTAACGGTAGCTATCATTTTTGTTATTCGGTTTTTCGACGTGATGCTTTCCTCTATATAACCCTCCGCTACGCTAGTACTCTTCCACTTTCCGTGTAGCTTAAAGGTTGCAAGGGAAGCACTACCCTCGATAAGAAATGTCCTGTATTATCCTTGGAAAATTTTGCTATGATTGAAGAAACACGTCCTAGTGTATTTTTACCCACAGGCATAGCCATGCATTTACCATTTCGGTTTGTAAGGAAAAATCTGCGTTTCTTAATTCCTTTTGGCCTTAATGCAAGGTACTGTCTAAACAATTTTAAGGCATCTGTTTGGTCTCCTTCAATTATAGTAAAACTTTTTGGCGTAGGAGTTTTAGTTTCTGGTACCTTAACAAGCATAACAGGTCCATTATCCTCAATATCATCAATGGCCATTTTTATCATCTCACCTTGTCTTAGGCCGCCAAAAACTCCCATTACGAGTACCACTTTATGCAGCAGGAAGATATCATTCGATGCATTTTTGATAAAAGTTAAAACCTGTTCACCTTTCAAAACTTTTGACTTTTTAGGAAGATATCCCTTTGATTTAACTTTTAAAAATGCTATTAATTGACAATATCTTGAAATATTAATGTTTTCCTTTGCTATAAGTTCAGACTTCACCTGGGAATATTTTGTCCAAAGGCTATTTAATAATTTATTAATTTCCGACTAAAATATGGTAAAAATAATTATTACCAATACATACCAATTCCGAATTCCTAAAAGTGAACCATCATTACTGTTTCAGTAATCACCGTAATTTGGTTTTTTACTTTCCATTCTAGAAAGTTTTCATACTCCTTGTCGTACAAGGCTTT
The DNA here is from genome assembly GCA_963920685.1 of Polydrusus tereticollis. Taxonomy (NCBI): domain Eukaryota; kingdom Metazoa; phylum Arthropoda; class Insecta; order Coleoptera; family Curculionidae; genus Polydrusus; species Polydrusus tereticollis. The sequence goes on along the minus strand of OY987334.1, from coordinate 47,284,959 downwards.
AGACTTTGCCGGTAATAAGTTTTTCTTAGCTGTTTCAGCATTTTCTAAAATATTTTGTGGAATTTCCATATTTTCGTTTATGAAACGTAAAAGACGCTTAAAATAAACAACCCTTAGCAACCGTCAAACTTATTCTATGACAACCGATCAAAGCTCACTAAATATTAAAAATTAGCGAAAATAGTTAAAAAAAATGCTGAGTTTAACTATTTATATTTTAAAATTAATGAAAAATAAAGTATTGTATACACCACCGGCTTTACCAGTGGCGTAGCCACAGGGGGGCGCAGGGGGGTGATCCCCCCCCCCGCCCCTCTTGGCCTGGCGCCCCTTTACTACTTAAAAAATAATTCTTAAAAAACAATATCGGTCTTATTTTATTTTTAGTAAAGAAGAGCGATCGAAATAAACTTAATAAAACCGGTTTTGAGAGCATCCCATCATATTTAATTTATTTCTTTTTATATAGCGGATTTTAACTTCATTTGGGGCCAGACCCCTGTTTCCTAGGGAGCACGAAGAAGGTGAATTCCTACGAAATTTGGGCGTGGTCCCGAAAATTTTTTGTCTACGGCGCTTTAGCTCCGCAATCTGCGCCCCTCCCGCCCCAAAATGCTGGCTACGCCACTGGGCGTTACTAGACTATAATGCCCATCAGGCGAAAACTATCCCTCGGGCCAGTTGCTTTCGCCTTTCGGGCATTATAGTCTACTTATCGCCAACTATTATAATATACCTACTGATTTAAACTAAGCATTGTTAAACACCCAAAATATAAATCTCATTAAATTCAACATTAATTCCCCAACTACGTGACGTAATTTTGGGGCACCCCGTAAAATTATTTACGAACAATCTTGATACGAATCTAAATTATAATTTTTATTTACTATTTATATTTATAAAGTTACAAATAAATAGTTTAAGGTTAAAGATAATATGTGTGCATGTTAGACAAACATAATATATTGTTTATGAATAAATATTCCCAACACGAAAAGTAATTAGCACTTATGTTAGGTTTAACAATGTTGTCGAGCTCTTAATTTTACACAATTATAAAAGATAATTGTGTAGTCGTTATGAACGATGTGGGTCTTAATTTCCTTATACATTCCATCAAGTTGCTAATTATCCAGAGAGTAATAAGAAACATAGTTTATTATAAATAAATAAGCATGTAAAAAATATTTGAAAATCTCAGTTATTTTATTGGGTTAATCTCTACGTTAAATCGTTTAAAATATGCTATTCATGTACAGCGTGTAACAGAAGTATTGAACGCTTTAAATATCTTTAATACCGTTTGTCCGATTTAGCTGAAATTCGGTATCCGTATATAAGAGGTTATCGTGGAGCTGCTAGTGACATTTGCAATTAAATTTTTTTTTTAAATGGAACACCCTATATTATTCAAAAAAATGATTCCGCAACAAATTCTAAATAACTTTTATATAAGTTACTTAATGTCTAAATCTAGCCATTTTTTTGATATTCGGGTTTAAATATCATAAGAACTTCTTATCCAAGAAAAGTGATAGAGATATAAGTAGGTCTTGGAAATTTGTGGCAAAATTAAATTTTGACAGCGACATTGACAAACTTTCCAGAAGGTATTTGTGCTTCATAATTTATCAGTTTTAATAATTTTTAAAATGGATTTACTAACAGAAACATTGCGAATCGAAATATTAATGATATTGGGTTACGGGGATCGAAGGCGAACACAGCAGGAGGTTGCTGAGATTTTTAATAATAAGTATCCCAACCGAAATCCAATAGCACGGTCCACAGTAAGCAAAATTTTAAAGAAATGTAACGAAACTGGCCATGTAAAAGACATTTCAAAATCTGGGCGTCCAAAAACTGCGACAAGCGGCGATAAAGCTTTAGATATTTTGCTTAGCATAGAGGAAAATCCACACCACTCTACTCGAATTATTGGCCTCGATTACAACACATCGCACATATCGGTAGATCGCGTATTAAAGTGTGAGAAGTTCCACCCATACAAAATTCACCTGGTTCAAGAACTCTCTGAGGATGACTTTGACGGGCGTTTAGAATTCAGTGAGCAAATGATGGATTTGTGTAATGCTAATCCAAATATTATTAATAAAATAATGTTTTCCGATAAGTCGACGTTCTGTCTTAATGGAAATGTTAACCGGCATAATATTCGTTATTGGTCCAAAGAAAATCCTCATTGGATTCGAGAACAGCACACCCAATTTCCGCAAAAAATTAATGTTTGGGCAGGCATTATAGGACAAAGGATAATTGGCCCATTGTTTATGGATTATAATTTAAATGGCGATAGATATTTGCAGCTCTTAAGAAATGAAATTGTTCCTGCTCTTGCGATCCTATTTCCAAATCCTCGTAAATTAGTTTCATTAAAGTAAATTGAAACTGATTATCAATAAACAAAATTTTAGACAACGTTGCGGGATTTAATAACGAAGTATGGCTGCAACAAGACGGTGCACCACCACATTACGCCAGACAAGTACGGGAGTATCTACTTAAATGAAGTATTTCTTGAAAGATGGATAGGGAGACGGGGTACAATTGAGTGGCCAGCTCGGTCACCAGATCTGACTCCACTCGATTATTTCTTGTGGGGACATTTAAAAAATGTGGTCTACAAGACAAAGCCACATGATATAGAAGACCTAAAACAAAGAATTGAAGTTGAGTGCCGACGAATCGAAGAAACAGATATTCTTTCTAATGTTTTAAATACTTTTCCGCAATATTTAGCATATTGTGAAGAAGTAAATGGAAGGCACTTTAAACATCTAATTTAATTTCTTTATTCTGTAATAAGTAAGTTTAAACAATAATTACCTTACAATAATGTTTCAATAAATTCTCAATTTTCGAGCTCGAATATGAAAAGAATGGCTAGATTTAGACATTAGGTAACTTATATAAAATTTGTGGCAGAATCATTTTTTTGAATAATATATAGGGTGTTCTATTAAAAAAAAATTATTTTAAATTGCTAAAAACTGTAAATTTGGCAACATTGCAAATGTCACTGGCAGCTCCGCGATAACCTCTTATATACGGGTACCGAATTTTAGCTAAATCGGACAAACGGTATTAAAGATATTTAAAGCGTTTCATACTTCTGTTACACGCTGTACAAGTCGTATTTTTTTATTTTTTATTTTTTAACCTTTTTATTCTTAGTTTCAACATTGAGATGCTATGAATGCACAGAGAGCGAGCCCAATGCCTGTGGAACACAATTTGACAAAAAGAGCGTAAGGATCACTGATTGCCAGACCTCAATTTACACTGTTGATGATAATGCAGCTTTGGATAAAATGTATGCGTGTTTGTACATTAAGGAAACCGGTAAGGTTTGAAAAATATATTTTCCTATAGCTGTTTATATAACCGTGCATGTGGTTAAAAAGAACTGCTCCTGGTTGAATTTGCCTTGATTGATGATCTAGCGCGTTGATTGGTGAGGAAGACTAGCACCAAATGTAGTGAGAGGCCACTCTTATTACAATATCTTTTAATTTTTGATGGTATGAAACTCAACCCCTCCACAAATACAAAATCCAAATACAAATAGTTTATTAGTGTTATTATACAGTGATGGGCTAAAATATGGGGCGGCGGAACTTTCGGCCCCATATTGGGTAAGGTACCTGCTAGAAAATTTGGGTCAAGTAATCTTGCAAGAAATTTCGGCCCCAAACATTGCAGGTAAATAATTGGCCGGTGAACTTAAAAAAGGCGAATTGAACCAAAAAGGTGGATTAGATGCCGTGTTAGCGCTGTTTAACCAATATAAGTCTATAAAAGGGGCAAACAATTAATAATAATATTCCCCGGTGAACTTGAAAAAGGCGAATTGGAACCAAAAAGGTGGATTAGTGCCTGAACTAACCTGAACTAACCAATATAAGTCTATAAAACCGCATTAGCCGAGTTGCAGGTCAAAAATTGAGTTAGTTCAGGTTAGTTGCATTTTCATTTTATAAATGATTCAAAACACAAAAGATCATAAAAAAATTCAAATGTTATAACGTTAGACCATTGGGGCCGAAAATGCCTGTAATAAAAACATGACCCTTCCATCCCGGGGCCGAAAGTTCCTGTCAAAATCGGGCTGCTACCTGGCCGGGGTCGAAATTTCCTACGCCCAAAATATGGAACAAATTCATTTAAAAATCAGGTATTAATTTTTTGAAAAAACGGTCGGACACGTCGATTATAATTTTTTCTCCCGAATTTTTAGCCTCAAAAAGAAATTATACAGGGTGTGTCAAAAAGTAGATGTATCAAAAATCTTTTGTATTTTAAATAGAACCCTATTTTTCAGTCGAATTTTGTATTCTACGTCACATTCTGCGCATAATTCATGTAGCATACCCTATCCTTATCTTTAACGGTCTTAGAGAAAAATTACATCATAAAACGAAATTTTTCTTTAAAAAAAGTTACATGTACCTACTTAAAGGTAAACAGGTAAATTTAAATGAATTGTCACTACGATAGCAAGTCATGTGTCAATCAAAAATAATTTTAGGTATAATTTTGAAAAACGGTGATCATGGTGCATTTAAATCAAACTCAAAGAATCGAAATTTTAATTTTAATTGGATGTGGAAACAAAACAAGAAATCAAGAAGAAGTTTGTAACTTGTTTAGCGCTAAGTATCCAGAACGACCGATTACAAGATCTACAGTGAGTAAGATTGAGAAAAAATTCAGGGAAACAGGGAATGTAAAGGATCGTCTACGGCCAGGTCGTCCAAAAATTAGTGAAAACACAAAATTGAACATTTTGTTAAAAGTTGAAAATAATCCCCATAGTGCATCCACTGAAGTAGCCCTTAATAATGATGTGAGCCGACGATCTGTTTTGCGGGTATTGAAACAAGAAAAGTACCATCAGTACAAAATTAGGTTGCTGCACGAGCTAAACGAAGATGATCCCGACCGCCGACTACAGTTTTGTGAAACTATGATGGAAATTTGCAACTTAAATCTATTTTTCTATCGCAACATACTTTTTAGCGATGAAGCTACGTTTTGTTTGAATGGTTCGGTAAACAGACAAAATTTTCAGTTGGATGAGAGAACAACACACGCAAAACCCACAAAAAGTAAAGGTTTGGGCAGGGATATTAAATGATAGAATTATTGGACCTCTTTTCTTCGATGGAAATCTTACAGGAGACCGGTATTTACAATTTCTTCAAAATGAATTAATTCCCACACTAGCAGCGGATTTTCCAAATCCGAATCACCCTAATCTACCAGAAGCGTCTATTTGGTTTCAGCAGGATGGTGCTCCGCCTCATTTTGCTCGACAAGTACGAGAGTATTTGAATACTGTATTTCCCGAACGATGGATAGGTAGAAGAGGACCCATAGAATGGCCTGCAAGATCTCCCGATCTTACATCAATGGATTTCTTTCTTTGGGGTTATTTGAAAGCAAAAGTATAACATTTAATAAAATAATTTTCGTTTTATGATGTAACTTTCCTCTAAACCCGTTAGAGATAAGGATAGGGTATGCTACATAAATTATGCGCAGAATTTGACGTAGAATTCAAAATTCGACTGAAAAAAATAGGGTTCTATTTAAAATACAAAAAATGTTTGCTACATCTACTTTTTGACGCACCCTGTATAATTTCTTCTTGAGGCAAAGAATTCGGAAGAAAAAATTCTAATCGACTTGTCCAAGCGATTTTTCAAAAAATTAATACCTGATTTTTAAATGAATATGTTCCATATTTTAGCCCATCACTGTATGTCATACTGCTGTAATAACTCAGGCTACACCAAATTGCCTCCACAACATAGTAATAGATCGGGTGATCCTCAAGTACATGAAGAAAATCTAGGATATAATTCCTGACATCATTTTAAAATGAAAAATTTATATGGACAGATGCCCTAAAATGTTTACCCTCTAAGATACAGGGTGTTAAAATAATTAAAAAATATATATTTTTTTAAAATTTCGAAAGTCCTTGAAGATACTTTATTGAAAATTGGTATCAACTGATTTTGTATTATGCTGCACTTTTTGGTTAAAAAGGTTTTGCTTATTTTTACCAGTGGCGTGCGTGAAGATACCATCAATATTTTTCTTGTGAAAATATTTGATACGCCACTGATTTTTTTTTAACTCTGATGCAGTTTTATGCATTATTGATACAAGCTAACAAAAGTTGTCTCTACTATGTTTTTGAAAAAAACAGTAGTTTTAACGAAAAATGGAAAAAATTGTAAAATCCTCAAAAAAAACTATGTTAAGGCATCGCTGATTCGACATTTTTTCAAAGTAGGCTTATGTCACATATTGTGTAAATAATTGTGGAAATGTCACGAAATCAAAAGACAGAAAAATCAGTTAAAGCTTTAGTGCGTCGTTTTTGTGAATTGTTTATCGATTTAAAATTTTAAAGTTATGGCTGATCTACAAGACAGTGGTCATTTGGCAGATGTGCATTTTGTTTATGGTCTTGCTGATGGAAATGCATACGAAGCAAGCCGCATTTACCAGGCAAGATATCAGAATCGTGTAGCACCATGTGCTGAGACCTTTGTAAGTCTTCATCGCCGTTTATCAGAAACAGGAAGTTTGGCAAGAGTTTCTGATATTCCCGGCAGGCCAAGGACGATAAGAACACCACAATTAGAAGAAGCACTATTAAATAGAATTGACGAAGATCCAGAAATCAATACTTGAAGAATTGCGCATGAGGTAAATGCTAGCCAGCAAGCCGTTTTGAGGAATCTTCACGATCATCAAATGTGTCGTTACCACATACAACGAGTTCAGGCCCTTCTACCACGTGATTTACCTCAACGCGTTAATATTTGTCAATGGTTTTTGGAAAGGTTAGCCAGAAATCCACAATTTTTAGACAATTTCTTTTTTTACCGATAAAGCTAATTTTTCTAAAAATGCCATAACAAACTTTCATAACAATCACGTTTGGAATCAAGAAAATCCACACGCTATTAGCGAGAGACATTTCTAGTACCAATTTTCGTTAGATGTATGGGCAGGAATACTTGGTAACAGACAATAGGTCCTTTCTTTCTTCTCCAGCGATTAGATGGCCAAACCTATCGCAATTTTCAAAAAAATGAGCTGCCAATATTATTGGAAGACTTGCCATTAGCTCAGCGAAACCAGTTGTTTTTTATGCATGATGGAGCTCCCACCCATTTTAGTGCCACAGCCAGAGAATATCTAAATGCTGTATTCGGAAATCGATGGATCGGTAGATGCGTTTCACTACCTAATTCAACCGTGGCCGCCGAGGTCTCCAGATTTAAATGTACTGGATTTTTATTTCTGGGGCCATTTAAAATCTCTAGTTTACAAGACTCCAGCTGAAAACCAGGAAGATCTTAGAAACCGGATAACAATGGCTTGCGAAAATATTAAAAACACCCCAGGAATTTTTGAACATGTTAGAAATTCAATGCGAAGACGGCTAGATGCTTGTATTTTAGCAGAAGGTGGCCACTGTCAACAATTTCTCTAAATCCAGTTTGTTTTGTGTTTGAATTTAGATTAACAAATACGTTAATATGAAATAAAACAATGCAGTCTTCCTCCACAGTTTAATTGTTAACATAAAAGTTATTAGGTTCCCGACATGTTTCGAGCACTTAAGTACTCATCTTTAGGGGATACCAACATCGAGTTTAACTTCGAAATAATAAGTTGTCTCAAATAAATGAGTACAACAGAAAGGCTGGAGACTTGGTGCATTAAATGGTTAAATAAATGGAATGAGAAGTAAAGTTAAGATTGAGTTTTGTAATTTAGATAAGTGTAACATATTTAAGTATGATAAAAGAAGATTATGACATCTGAAGGTAATTAAAGAAAAGTGTGTTTAAAAAACAAAACGTTTTGCGGAAGAACCGCGGTTGTGTTCGCACAAAGGTTGTAATGAATCTTCTTTTTGAACTTTTAAAAATTTTTGAAATTAAAAAAAAAAAATTTCATATTTTTAAAAAACCTAAAAAAAGCTAAATTAAGACAAACCCCTCTCATTTAAAAATCTTTCATTAGTTTTTACAAAATTCTTATGTAAAAATTTTTTTCTTTTAAAATAAAACCTATGATTTGAAAAATTAAAAGAAATCTTCTCTCCTCCAGAGTTCACATTCTTTCTTTATTTAACTTAACATAGGTGTTACTCCTCTAAACTTAACCATACAAGCTCATGATTCTTAATTTTTTAAACAAACTTTTCTTTAATTACCTTCAGATGTCATAATCTTCTATTATCATACTTAAATATGTTATCTAAGTTACAAAACTTAATCTTAACTTTACCTCTCATTCCATTTATTTAACCATTTAATGCACCAAGTCTCCAGCCTTTCTGTTGTACTCATTTATTTGAGACAACTTATTATTTCGAAGTTAAACTCGATGTTGGTATCCCCTGAAGATGAGTACTTAAGTGCTCGAAACATGTCGGGAACCTAATAACTTTTATGTAACAATTAAACTGTGGAGGAAGACTGCATTGTTTTATTTCATATTACATTGACTCCACTGAAAGTATGGACTATTTTTTCAACTTTAAATACGTTAATTATATTGGAAACAATTTTAAATAAATTACTTGTAGTATAAATAATTCATAACCTGTTTTGTACTTATTTAATTAGTAAATTAATTTTGTTTAGTTCATATCCGTACTGCATTGGAGTTATCTTTAAAACTACTGTTTTTACCAAAAACATAGTAGAGACAACTTTAATTTAGCTTGTATTAGTAATGTATAAAAATGCATTAGAGTTTAAGAAAATCAGTGGCGTATCAGCCATGCTATTAATTTTTTGATTATATTTTTTTTTTGTATTTTTAAGACTGATTTTGATTTTCTTTCTTTTTCCTTTTGGCAACCATATATATTATTTATAGTTTAGTGCTAACTTTAAGAAGCTTCTGGCTGTTGAGGAAGAATCGGTACCTTGTTACCTATCAACAGACCTTTATTTACCATATTGTTGCCGCATTATATTGTTAATTGTAATACTGTTATGGTAAATAAAAATTGTTTATTATTATTATTATTATTATTAAATATCTTTACAAAAAAAATATTGATGGTATCTTCACGCACGCCACTGGCGGAAGTAACCAAATCTTTTTTAACGAAAAAGCGAAGCTTAATACAAAATCAGTTGATATCAATTTTTAATACCGTATCTTCAAGGGCTTTTAAAATTTAAAAAAAATAATTCCTTTTTTTTTATTATTTTAACACCCTGTACTGTACTTAAGGATTACCCTGTATACAGAAGTCAGTGACAATAATGAAGATATCATTTTAAATTTAGAATATAAATATTTAACAGAACTGTAAAAGTTCGTGTGTCTGGTATTTTGTTTTGTTGTTTTTGATGGATAGAATAGAAGGTTTTCGTATATAAATATTAAGAGAATAGTCAAGATCTTTAGGTTGGTAAATGCATGCCTACAGTCAGTCCTGTAAGGTAGGCCAGACAATATGCTGTCCTTCGTTGCATCGGAAAACTGTCATTGCCCCCAGCTATGTCCTCACACCGAAATTGCATAAGTGATGACAAAGAGAGAAATATGCTTGTCTAATCATTTGTGCAGAGATACAGTCAGCCAGTTCTCGGAGCTTGTGCCCAGTCTCCTTCAACGTGCATCTGTGTGGGCGCCCAAACGTAGTCCCCTATTCAGATGTACCTCCAGGCACTTCATACATGAGCCTGCACTGTCATCCTCCCTTTAAACTGCTAACTGCTCGAATTGAAAAGATTATGGGATGATAACCATTGTTCAGCCCTAAATAGTGCACCCCCAGAGTGCCCTTGCGCTTCATCAAAGCTCCTCCCAAGGCTGGAAATTGTGGTATCGTCAGCAAAGAGAGTGTAATGAGCATATGGATCAAATAGAGATAAGTCATTGAAGAATAGGAAGAGCCCCAATACTGATCCCTGAGGTAATCCAATACATACCTTTCCCTTTGCTGACTCCATCCCAGTGACTTGCTCTACCTGTTGGCGGTCTGAGAGGTAGCAGCGCAATTCTGCCCTCGTTAAAATTATACCGTTTAAGTTTATTTAGAATGGCTTCGTGAGGCGCACAATCGAACGCCTTGGTTAGATTACAAAACCTACTGGACAGACACCCACGGTTGTGTCTAGACCCTTGCAAAAGCCAAACTACTTATCATAAAATTATGTTGAAGTAAGTAGTAAGGAGTCTCCTCTTTTAAAAATTGGTATTACGACAGCACATTTTAGAACCTCAGAAAAAATATTTTTATTCATGCAATGGTTTATTAGTTTAGTTAGTGGGGAGAAAATAAATCGAATTGAATGAATAAAAAGGACTATTTTCTATTATTGTTTTCATATAACTTCTGGAGTTTACTCGTTTAAACACAATAAGTGAACCTTAAGGGCTATATATTTAACTACAGAAAAGTATCACTTTTTCTACTATAATAGTTATACAGGGTGTCCGGTAACTTATGGGCCATAGAGCAACTGGAGATAGTAGATATAAAAATATGTCTTTTGAGCCGAATTTGCCCAAGTAAAATGTTAGAGGTTAAAGAGATACAGGGTGTTGAAAATGAAAATTAATTTTTGAAAAATGATGATAATTTTGAAACGGTTTAAGATATCGAATTCAAAATCGGTATAACTAGGTTTTCGAGAGTGAGAAATTCGAATTTGCTGTTAATTTCAAGATACTCCCTAGAGGGCGCTTGCTACGTGCTTCATGTTGAACTAATTCATCCATATTTTTTTAACCGTGCAGTTACTAGTATTTATACTTTAAACTATAAAAGAAACTACCTTTTTACGTAAAAAAGGTACTCTTGGTCGATCTCGATATCTCAAGCCGTTACCCAGATTCTAGGACTTGATGATAAAAAAGCAGAAAAAAAAACAAAATGAAAATATTGGAAACTATTAAAAATTTGTTTTAATTCACTTTAGTAAATGTTGAAAGTGTCCACCGTTTACTTCAATACATTTTCTTAAGCTTTTTAACAAATGACGTCTCACATTCAGGAAGATATTTTGATTATCTCCTATAACAATGGCGGCTTCTTGAATTTTTTGTTCAAGTTCTTCCCGTGTATTGGATTTATCACCATATACCAAATCCTTCATGTGACCCCACAGATAAAAATCTAACGGGTTAATATCTGGGCTACGCGGTGGCAAAGGAAATTCGCTACCGCGACCAATCCACCGATGTGGAAAACGCTGATTTAAATGATTTCGAACAGGAACTGCAAAGTGTGCTGGGGCACCATCTTGCATGTACCACATATTGTGTCTTATGTTCAGAGGTATATCATCCAGAAGGTAAGGTAAATCGTTTTCTAAAAACTGCAAATATTGTTCTCCATTAAGTCTCTGCGGAAGCTGATATGGGCCGATCAAGAAATTGTCGATAATGCCGCACTAAATATTTATCGAAAACTCGTGCTGAAAATGTCTTTCTTTGGGTAGTCGTGGATTTTCCAAAGCATAGTGATGATTATTTTTCCAGTTAAAAATTCCGCGTCTTGCAAAAGTTGCCTCGTCAGTAAATAATATTTTTCTCAGGAACATGGGATCTTCGTTATTCTTATTTAGTAGATTTTGACAGAATTCTGATCTGACTGGCAAATCTCCTGGCAGTAAATTTTGAACGGGCGTGAAATGGTAAGGAAATAAATTTTCTGCATTGATGACTTCTGAGACGGTCGATTTACCTATTCCTGTAGAAGCTTCCAAACGCCTAGTGCTTAATTCAGGATTTTCCGCGATACGAACCAAGATCTCTTCTTCTTGTTCGACCGTTATAGTTTTCGGTCGTCCACCAGGATTTTTGACATAAAACGAACCTGTTTCACCTAACTGATTGAATATTCTTTGAAATATTTTTCGGTCTGGAATGATTCTGGTTGGGTAGAGTTCTACATACCTTCTAAGTGCAGCACGACTATTATAATTCTGTTGTGCATAAACGCAGACCATATCACGTAAATCACGGTTAGAAAACTTATTAAGCCTGGGCATTTTTATTTGAAAAGATTACAGTACTTGGATATTGCAAAAACTTTTTATTTACGTACCCTTGACGGGAAAAAGTAGAAAATAATGACAGTTTTCACCGCAACAAATTTTGTCAAAATGCAAGGCACACTTTGTGAATTAAATATTTATCAGCAATCAACAGAATGTGCAATGGAACATTCAGACGCTAGAATCTGGGTAACGGCTTAAGATATCGAGATCGACCAAGAGTACCTTTTTTACGTAAAAAGGTAGGTTCTTTTATAGTTTAAAGTATAAATACTAGTAACTGCGCGGTTAAAAAAAATATGGATGAATTAGTTCAACATGAAGCACTTGAAATTAACACCAAATTCGAATTTCTCACTCTCGAAAACCTTGTTATACCGATTTTGAATTCGATATCTTAAACCGTTTCAAAATTATCATCATTTTTCGAAAATTAATTTTCACTTTCAACACCCTGTATCTCTTTAACCTCTAACATTTTACTTGGGCAAATTTGGCTCAAAATACATATTTTTATATCTACTATCTCCAGTTGCTCTATGGCCCATAAGTTACCGGACACCCTGTATAGGATTGTTGGTATGTATTATGGAAACGGTCGATTATTTCTTAAAGTATAACAGCTAGGAAAAAATATTTAAGACAAAAGTTTTAGGGTTTTTTATAGTCTATTTGAATTTTAAAAAGTTAAGCATGCAGTATGAGTCACAAAGCCGTAGAGAAATAAAGTTACTTTTTTTCCAATGGAATACCCTATATCTTAGAATATCTTTGGATTTTGCATAAAGCTTAACCTAATAGTTTCCGAGAAATTGAGTTTTCATTTTTTGAATTTTGACAGCTTCTAGCTTTCTAACGGTACGTCTTAGAGTAAAACGGCTTACATGTCCCTATCTTAGTTTTTAACTCTCTTCCTAAAAGTGCCAACTTCCGGTTAAACCGGATGTAGCTCAAAAACCGGAAATATAGTACTTCCGGTTTAACCGTAAGTTGGCTTTATCGGGAAGATAATAAAAAAGTAAGATAGGGGCACGTAAGCCGTTTTGCTCTATAGCGTACCCTTAGAAAGCTAGAAGCGGTTAAAGTTCAAAAATGTAATTTTTCAAAACTCGATATCTCGGAAGCTATTAGGTTTAGACTTATAATGCACTTAATAAAAAATAATTGTAATTTTATGTAAAATCCAAAAATATTCTAAGATATAGGGTGTTCTAATAAAAAAAAGGTAACTTTATTCCTCTACGGCTTTCTGACTCATTCTGTATAATTATCTTTTTTTTAATTCTAATAGGCTTTACAAAACCATAAAACTTTTGTCTTAAATATTTTTTGCTAGCTGTTTTACTTTAATAATAGGTTGCTCTTTAAATACTAATTATTTTATTCGGTTTCAGACGTTCTCCTCAAGAATTCCACGTACACCAGGAGATGTAGCATCAAAAACTCCGCCGATACTTGTGAAAATATAGTGGCCAAAAATCAAATGACATCACGAAATTTAAGAACGACTTGTGTACAGTGCGAGAAAGATCTTTGCAACTCTTCGTCGCTGTTAAGCAGAAACATTATTATGATATTTGTTACGCTTAGTTTTGTAGTGTTAAGGTTTTTATAAAATAATAAAGATAAATACATCTTACCCCTTGAAATATAGAAGATTGCACAGGGTGTCCGAAAATGACACATTATAAGATATGATTCTAAATAAAAAAAATATGAAAAAAGTTTATATTAACATAGGTCCGCAAATAATTTCATAAGGAGCTACAGGCCCATGAAGATGAACTCGTCAAAATGTGTGTGTGTTTTTCTTTTTAATTTATTAAGAGTTAGTTACAATACAAAAATAAGCTTCTAGGTAAAGAATTTTTCACAATAAATGGTTGACTCCGTTTAGCTACCTGGGACGTTTTGCAAGAGCTCGGCCATAAAAATGCAAATAAACTGTCGGTCAGGGTCGGATTATAATATGTAATTATAGCAGGTAATATTTAACTATCTTGTGCTTGCGATAACATCTTTCAGTCTTTGTGTTTCTTAGGAAGTGTTCAAGTTGTGCTACGGTTACGATACAATAATTTTAAATTATTTACCAAAAATGTATATGTATAAAAACAGATATTATGTGGCGTCCGTGGGTAAATATTAATAGTGGTTCTTCTAGTGTTCCGTTGAAGAAAAACCACTTATCTCTTGATGCTAAAAACATTGTAAAAAATGTATATATAGTTCTTTACTTGACCAAGGACTTGAGGCGAGTGCTGCCGCAAGTGTAACAAGTGATATGACTAAGGTGCCTCTTACTACAGTAAGGCGAATTGCAGTAAATCCCGTCAAATCAAGAAAGAAGCGTATAGATACCGGTTTCAATAAAAGTATCGATGAAGGCGATAAGGACCTAATAAGACGAAAAATCTACACCATGTACGAAGAGCAACGTGTCCCTACATTAAAGAGTCTAAAACAGCGGCTCACTAGTGACGAAACCCAAATAAACTGTAGCATCACTAGTCTTTGGAGAATTTTGTCTGAAATGGGCTTCAGATAACGTTAAATTGATAAAAGACAAGTACTGATGGAATCCGCCCGTTTAAGAAAATGGCGTTACGAATATATAACATCCATAAGAAAATACAGATCTGAAAATCGTCCAATAATTTACCTCGACGAGACGTGGTTTGACACCCACGAAACACCTTCCAAAGGATGGCCTGATTCATCCGGCAAGTGCACAACAAATGCTCCGTCAAATAAAGGGAAAAGAATTACTATCTTACATGCAGGATCAGAAAACGGTTGGGTCCCAAATGCCTTGTGGCTTTCTGCGAAAAACATTAAAGACTCCTGTGTAGATTACCATGAGGATACGACGGCAGAGCTGTTTGAAGAATGGTTCCAGAATTGTCTTTTGCCTAACATTCTCCGAATAGCGTGATAGTAATGGACAACGCAAGCTATCATAGTCGACAATTACGGAAGATTCCAGGCTCAAATAACAGAAAATTAGAAATTCAAAACTTTATGGCGAATGACATATATTTCGAAGAGAATTATACAAAAAATGAACTTTTACAAGTTTTAAATGCATTTTCTATCAAGAAAACATATGTTTGTGACACAATGGCAGCGGAAATGGGACATACCATCGATCTTGTGTTATGTCGATGGGACATACAGTGCTACGGGTCCCTCCCTATTATGGTATTTTTAATCCCATAGAGCAAATATGGCACCAATTAAAATCAAAGGTTCGGTCACAAAATATTTCTCCGACTTTAAGTTGTAGTGTGGTTAATAAGAAACTGTGTTCCTGATATTCCCCCCCATAGTTGGAAAATTCAGTTCGTCATGTTATAACTATTGAAAATTCATATGTTACTCTAGACACAATTAAACCGATTATAATTAATTTGGATAATAGCGATAGCGACACAGAACTAAATATAGAATAGCATTGTATAGCATATGTGTAATATAATATAAGTTTAACTACTAGGTATTGCGGCTTTTAATACAATAATTGCAAAATTGACAATAAATGATTTTTGATTTGATATGTATTATTTATTTAGGATATTTCATGTCATTAAATAATATATTATTTAAACGTAGCAATGTGTGTAAAATTACTTGTTCTCTAAAAACCTCAATAATTTTAATTAGATTGCATAATTACCTTCATATTATATTATATACCGAATTAAATATCTAAATTCCTACCCTGTAGTGTATTTGCTTGTTGATTGTGTATAACAATGGGATTAAACCGGTAGTTTTATTGCAGTCAATAAGTCGATATCATTTAGGGTGAAAAATACTGTACAAGTATTATAACTCTCTTAACATAACCAAATCAACAAAATAGCTAGGAGTAATTCTGGATGATACTTTATAAAGCGAATATGTCAGAGGAAAATTAAATGCAGTTTGTTATAGTTTTCGAGTATAATCCAAACACACAGATTTTAAAACTAAAAAAAAATATTTATCATGCAAACTTTGAAGCTAACATTCAATATTATTTAATTTTGTATGGGGGTAGTAGAGATGAAGAAAATGTATTTGTCTGTCAAGAAAAGGTTGTAAGAATTATGTTGGAGTTAAGCTTCAATCAATTTAGGGAAAATAAATTGCTAAAAAACTATAGCTGCCATTTATATACAGGAGGGCATAATATATTTTTATAGAAATATTCATTTGCTTAGCCACATAACACGTATCTATCTAGATACACTGTAGTTACCCAAGACACAGACTGTAGTTACCCAAGACACAGACTTACGATAACTGGAAAAAATGCATATTAAAAGTTTTTCAATCATTTACCGGCAAATATAAGAAGAATTAATAATGTTGGTAAGTATATTGAAAAAGGCAATATTTAATTTATTAATAATAATAGGACCTCACAATGTTAGTGAATATTTTGATTTAGTGAGAAATTTATGGAAATGTTACTGTTGCTGTGATCCTGTCTCTTTTGACGTTGTTTCATTTTATGTTGTAATAGTGTTGTAGCATACTTACGAAATAAAGATTATTATTATTATTGTGATTTGGTGATGATGGTCGCAAGACCTGTTATGCACTCCCTCTACGAGGAACATTAACTCATCCCAGATATCACCGATATGAAAAGGATTGAGCTCTGTGGGGGCCCCTTCCGTGTTATTGGGCCCGTGGGGTTGTTCTTTGGTTACCTTTATACTTTTTGACTGTTCGGCTTGTTAAAAGTACTACTGCTTTCTGCATATCCTTCTAGAGATCTTGAGGTACGTCTAGAATTCTAAGGTTTTCCAAAAGTTTGTTTGGGATTACTCCTGTGGTTGAATTTCGATGCTGTCCATATTCCACTCTCTTCTTATTTGCTCCTGGAGGTCCCGATTTCCCCAACATGCTTCACTAGAAGGTTGTTGGTATTTGGTATAGCTACATCTATCAATGTCGTTTTCCTTGCCCTCTTGTCTACCACAGCAAGATCCGGTCTGTTGTGGACCACCGTCTGATCAGTAAGAATAGTCTGATCCCAGTACATCTTGTAGTGGTTGTTTTCTAAGATCGTCTGTGGTGTATATCTGTAATGTGGGATCTTCTCGTTTTGGACAAGCTGTAGCTTCACCGCTAACTCCTGGTGTAGGATCTTGGCCACTGCATCATGCCTCTTTTTGTTTTTTGTTACAGAAAACATCTGGCAT
This sequence comes from Polydrusus tereticollis, assembly GCA_963920685.1. NCBI lineage: Eukaryota > Metazoa > Arthropoda > Insecta > Coleoptera > Curculionidae > Polydrusus > Polydrusus tereticollis. Next base: position 47,267,684 of record OY987334.1, on the reverse strand, counting down.
CCTCCCGTGATGTGTTGGATCGTTTCTGCCGTTTGACATCGGTATCTGCATTTGTCTGTCAGTTGGTATGACCTGATCTTGGATTGCTAGTAGAAAACCCCGCCGTTTCAGGGAACATCCGTCCAGACAGTAATTCGACGCAAGACTGTCTTCTCTTAAGTTATCAATATTATCGGTATTACACATAAATCCGGCTTTCATAGAGCATTTTTTATTGTTATTGTGGACAAATTGCGCCAGGCCACCGAAACACATTTCAAGGGGTTGGTTATGGTAATATTATTTTTGATTTCTTGAAGAGGGCAACCACTCATCAGGGTATCAAATCTAAAAAGCCATGTTTTCATGATGTCTGCTGTCATCCACGCTTTTTTGCTCGAGAGGTAACTTATCGATATTTGCGCCCTTAAAACATCGAGGATTCTTGCTTTTGCCTATTTTAAGTGGTTCTTCTATCTTACCTTCCATATTTGCACAGAGCAGAATTGTAAATCGTTGTTTTGCTGTTTTCTTTTCCAGTACACTTGTCATCTTTCAATGTATATGTTTATGTTGGCAATGCACGATAGTAATGCGTGTTTGATTCAGACCTTTTTTTTTCATATGGTTTTTACTTCACATTCCTCGTCACTGGTCGCATACTGGCATCCTAGATTTATTCAGTATTGCTTAACAATTCGTCATGGAAGGACCGCAACAGCGAACAACAAATTGTTCAGCTGTATTACGAAAATCAGCGTTCTGTGAGAAATGTTTTTCGTGCACTTCGAGCAACGTATGGTATGCATCATCAACCTTCCGAGACCACTACTGCCAATACCATCCGCAAGTTTGAGGGGCAGTGTACGTTATTGGATGATACGCGACCGAATAGACCACACACATCCAGCCCGTAATGAGGACAATATTGCGGCTGTAGCGGAGAGTGTGACTGAAGACCGTCAGCAATCAATTCGATGCCGATCTCAACATTTGGGCCTATCGTATTCGACAACTTGGCGAATTTTACGAAAGGATCTTGGTTTGAAGGTTTACAAAATCCAACTCGTTCAAGAATTGAAGCCACAAGACTTGAATTTACGCTTTAATTTCAGTCAATGGGCTCTGGAGCAGCTTAATGAAGATCCGCTGTTTTCTCGTCGAATATTGTTTAGTGACGAGGCACATTTTTGGCTTAATGGATATGTCAATAAACAAAATTGCCGTATTTGGGCTGATGAGCAACCCGAAGAGACTGTCGAACTACCGTTGCATCCACAAAAATGCACTGTTTGGTGTGGTTTATGGGCTGGTGGCATCATCGATCCCTATTTTTTTTTTAAATGCGGTCGGACAGAACGTAACCGTCAATGGCTAGCGTTATTGCGCCATGATAACAGACTTCTTGTTGCCTAAAATTGTAGCCCATGATGTCGACGACATTTGGTTTCAGCAAGACGGTGCTACGGCACACACAGCGCGCAAAACAATAGCTTTATTGACAAATCATTTTGTTGAGCAGATAATTTCGCGTTTAGGACCTGTTAACTGGCCGCCTAGTTTGTGTGATATCACACCCTTGGAGTTTTTTTCTTTGGGGTTATGTTAAATCAAAAGTCTTCGTCGATAAGCCACCTACGTTTCAGGACTTGGAAGCCAACATTACTCGCGTAATTGGGCAGATACCGGTTTAATGGCAATTGTCTAAGAAGATTTTGTGACAATAATCGAGTTACGTTAATAGGGGGTGACCTTAGTGCCAAGAACCGAATTTGGGGTTGAGTTTCGGATTGCAATATTTCATGTTTTCTGGTGCGGTCGGTGACATAGCCATAACTTTATCTTTAACAAACCCCCATAAGAGAATATCCAATAGGGTTAAATTCGGTGATCTTGCAGGTCAGTTCACAGAAACCCACGACCTGTGCAAAATGTGGCGAGGCACCATCTTGCTGAAACCATAGTTCTTGTTAATTTGCATCATCATCCAAAAGCTGTGGCGAATGGTTCTTTAAAAAAATATAGTAAATTTCTTCATTTAGGTTACGGTCAAAGACTGCGGGAGTCTCCAAACATCATATACGCCACAGTACAGAATCAATACTTCAATAATACCATAACTTTTACTTACTTTTTCCTTAATGGAGTAGCTCATATTTAGCTATTATTAAAGCACCTTCAATGAAAATGTGGTCACTGACGCTACTTTTCGTTTTCTCAATGCCAAATAATAATTTGCTGGTGTTTGCTGTCGTACCTAAACTGTGAAAATGTCGTAATTTTGCCATCACATTTAATTGAATAAGTTAGGATCGGCTTATTAAAATTTATTCAAACTTGGCACATGGGTTTATTATATCGGCCTCTTCAAAAAATTATAATACAATTTTTTGTCTACAATGTACAGGGCAGCCAATATTAGCCACCTCAAAATTTACATGGGATTTCTTATGTTTAACTAAGCCATGCATTACACGGTAGGTATTAACAAGCAATGGAAATATAAAATAGGCTAAAAACGTTAACAAGTACGCGCTCTCTCTCTAGAAGGAATTTTAAAAATATTATCTTTTTCTTGTCTCTAAAAATACAATTCAACCAATTTTAAATTAGTAGGTAAGGACGTTGAATAGTTTTCAAAATATAACTAACTTTCACAAATAACTTTTCATATTCAACGTATCACATTACTTGGCACAATCTTCTTATTTTGGGTTTATTTTTATTGCCACAAAAAAAAATCATGTGAAATTTTGGAAATAAATATTTAACACAAATACAAAACAAACAAGACAATAATTGTGTTTATTTTAATAATATTACCAAAACCCCCAATATAATTTAAACGTTAACTGCGTTATAACCTGGAACGGTTCTTGTCGAACGTGTCAGTGTCAACAAAATGTGTCCGTCAGTTTTTTTAGCCCCTCGTTCAAAATAATATTCCTCTATTTGCTTTTGCTTATTAAATAAACAAAATGCCAGAGTATTCAACCCACTGGAAAGCCGAGTTTATTGAAAAAATGTTGGTTTAATGTTTTTCGTTTCGGAAATTCTATTTTAGTTTAGATCAATACATTATTTTCACCGCAGTACATATTTGAGGTTTTAAAGCAAAGACCTTTTTCTGCAAGCGTACGAAAGTAACTACTTTCCGCGCGTATATGCGAGCTGAAAATTGCACTATTCCGCACTAACGCTAGAAGTTTTTTAACACTGATGCGGGAAACGCAATTTTCAAGGCGTCCACTTCATTGCGTTCTTTTCTACTTCTCATAAATTTAAATAGGTATAAGAATTTTGAACTCAAAGTCAAATGAAGACAAAACAAAATACTCAGAAGCTCAAGCAAAGGTTAGAAGAAAAATAACCCAGAGAGAAGAGAAGAGAGATAATAAAACCAATCTCACTTGAATAGTGGGAGAAACACTTCTCTAAACTACTTAAGAAAGACAGGGCCGAATTACCCGGATTACAATATTTATCGCTTGGACAGAGAGGAAGTAACCAATACGCGAACCAGGGGCGGCGGAGTTATGATCTGTATCAAAAACTCTTTAAATTCATCAATTATTTCCAAGAATATTCCTACTGTTGAGCATGTTTTTGTTTTGTTAACAGTTGGCAAACTGGAGATGGTATATATTCCGCCCAATTCTAGTACTGACAAGTATGTCGACCATTGTTCTGTGGTTAAAGATATTGCCAGAAATCATCCTGCTGCATCGGTTTATTTATTTGGTGACTACAATTTGCCCTCTGCTGCCTGGTTTATGTCCGAATCTGGGGAACAGCTTGTCCAAAGTCCTAATGGTTATCCAGCAGAAGTAGTTTGTGACAATTTTTGTTTCATGGGTTTATGCCAGTTAAATCATATTCCCAACCTGAACGATAGGTATCTGGATTTGGTGTTTGGTTCGACGCACTATGACTTTTTTATTGAATACGCCGACGATGCTCTTTTTTGTGATAGTCATCACCACCGAAGTTATAGTTGTAAAATTTCTGTTACTGATCAGGACGAACTCTCCTATGCTGAATATTTTAGGGACTTTCTTAAAGCAGATTATGTTGGAATTAATAACTTTTTGGCTCCCATAGATTGGGAAGTGGTGCTTTCAGGGAACATCGACGCCGCGACAGAGAAATTCTATGCAATTTTAGATCAGGCTATCGGTTTATTTATTCCTTTTAAACGTAGAGTGTCTTCCTCTTACCCTGCATCGTTTACAGGTGAACTAGGGCGATTAGTCAAAGTCAAGAAAGCAGCTCACACCCAATATAAAAGGTCTAATAATATTAACAATTATTTTTATTTTAGTGATCTTCGATCCAGGTGTAAGCAATTGTCCATAGACTGCTATAAAAATTAGATATCTAATCTTGAGAGCCATTTGCAGACCGACCCTAGGTTATTTTGGAAATTTATAAATTCTTCACGGACGAAAAATGGCATCCCTAGTACCATCCACCTTAACGGCATTAGTGCTACCAGTAGATCTGATATTGCCGATATTTTTTCCGATAATTTTTCTGAATGTATAGTGCTAATCCTATAACCGATTATAATGCTGATGAAAGTAATATATCTGAAATTGTTGACATAAACCGAATCACATTTTCTCTGCAGGAAATATTTGAGGGTATATTATCTTTGCCCAGTAAACTTAGCTCAGGTCCTGACAGGATTCCACCATGTTTCATAAAAAGTTGTTTGTACACCATTTCAAAACTTTTACATTTCTTGTTTAACAAATCAATATCTGAGCACAGTTTCCCTAAAGCTTGGCTTTGTAGCTATGTTTTACCAATATTTAAAAAAGGAGATGGACATGATGCCAAAAATTACCGCCCAATAAGTATTTTGTCATCCATACCCAAGCTTTTTGAAAAAGTGTTGATACCCTATTTGCAGTGGCACTGCAAAAGTGTTTTTGATTCTTGTCAGCCTGGATTCGTTCCACAAAGGTCTACCACAACCAATTTATTGGTGTATGAACAAGACATTCTTTCAACTTTGGGATCATCTTTGCAAGTGGATGCAATATATACAGATTACTGTAAGGCTTTTGATAAAGTTAATCACTCCATTTTACTATCGAAACTTAGGGCTATGGGTTTTCCTACATATCTAATAGAGTGGCTGCAAGGGTACCTGTCCAATAGAGTTCAAATAGTGAGAATACATGGCTTCTGTTCGCGTGAAATATCGGCGGTGTCAGGTGTCCCTCAGGGTTTCCACCTGGGATCATTGCTTTATGTACTTTTTGTCATGGATTTGACTAAGTGCTTTTCATACTGTAAACCATTATTTTTTGCCGACGATTTAAAAATATATCTTAAAGTAAATAGTGTTGTGGATTGTGAAAATCTTCAACATGACCTAAATAAGCTTAGTGATTGGTCCAAAAAGAATGGCATGACACTTAGTATAGATAAATGCCACTGTATAACATTCTCTAGAATTAAGATACCAATAATATTCGATTACACTATAGAGGGCATTTCACTTAATAGAGTTGACAGGGTTGCTGATCTGGGGGTTGTGATGGATAGCAAAATGTCCTTTATTCCACACATTAAGGAAATTATATCTAAGTCATTTACTAGGTTGGGTTTTGTGTTGCGGAACAGCTCAGATATTTCAGTTTCAACAGTCAGAATTTTGTTTGTTTCATTAATCAAGAGTATACTTAACTATGCTTCTCCAGTCTGGACTCCTTTCTATCAAGTACACATTAATAGGCTTGAATCTGTTCAAAATAAATTTTTGAGGTACTGCGGCTATAGATTGCAAGTTCCACGAGAGCAATGGTCTTACGATGACATGAGAAGTATGATGTCTATTACTTCACTACAAACTGATCGTACTCGCATAGATCTTAGCACACTTTTTAAACTAATATTCGGTGATATAAACTGTCCGGATTTATTGCAACAGTTGCTCTTTAAGATTCCTTGTTGTAACACTCGTAATGCTGACTTACCATCCTAACAACTATACTTATAATAGTCCTTTATCAAGGTTATCTAGACTAGCCAACAGTTACAAGTGTGAACTCACTGGGATTTCCTATTCTCAATTCAGGCGTCGGTGTTCCTTGATTCTCTGATTTCATTGTATGTTTTCTTATTGTTATTTTTATTATTGTATTAAACCAATCTACTTTTTGATATATTGTATATATACAATATGTGTACTTATTTCTATTTTATTATACTTGTTTCTATTGTATAAAGGGGTAATCCCGTAAAAAAATAAATAAATAAAAATAATTAAAATAAATTTCAAGAACAAAAAGATCAAAAGGTTCAAATACTAGCATCACCTATTAGACTAACTACAAACGAAGTAACAAAAATTTGCAGAGCCCTAAAAAAATAGAAAGGCACCAGGTTCTGGAAACACAGCGGAACTAATAAAAAATGGAACAAATAAGCTTTACCAACATCTCACAAATCTATTCCAAAGAAATATAAATGGAATGACGGTACCCAAAGAATGAAGAACATCATTAATATCAACCATCCACAAGAAGGGAAAGCGGGATGACTGCAAGGCATTGCCGTCACTAGTACCCTAAGTCGAGTTTATGGGAAGATCAAAAAGAGAAAGATTGAACTGGAATATCGGGACATGGAAGCCGAAGAACAGGCAGGATTCCGAGCGGGAAGATCCACCACAGACCACCTATTTTGCGTCATCCAACTGATTGAAAAAAAGCTCGCATTCAACCAGGTAGTGCATCTTTTGTATGTGGACCTTAAAGAAGCCTATGACAGTGTACCTCAAGACCAGTTATGGAAAGCCCTTGAACAAACAAATATTAGCGCAACCCTTATAAAAGCCGTAAAAAACCTTTACGAGGAAAACAGGGCACAGGTTAAAAACTTCGAAAGGTTTTAAAACAGATAAAGGACTTAAACAAGGGTGTTGCAGTTCACCCACATTATTTAAAATATACCTGGAACAAGCACTTAAACCCTGGAAAACAAAATGTAGTACAATGGGCATCCCACTAAATTAGACCACACTGTATACCCTATACTTAGCAGACGACCAGATAATGGTGGCTCAAGAGTACGACGATCTAGAGTATATGACAACAAAGCTAATAGAGGAATATAAAAAGTGGGGCTTGGAAGTAAATATAAATAAAACTGAGTATATGTGTATTGGGGGCATGCAGCAAGACATTATGCTAGAAGATGGACAATGTATAAAAAGATGCCAAAACTATTTGTACTAAGGAACAAAAATCATAAACGATGGTACACTGGACAAAACAATCAAGGAACGGAACATGCAGGGAAGCAGAGTTACAGCTATGATGAATGGAATACTGTGGGACCCGCAGGTATCAAAACGAAACAAACAAAGAATATTTGATACAACCATAAAGAGTATTGTCACATGTGAAGTATGGCAAAGAAAGAGCCGAAGGACAACAAATAAGGGCTACGGAGATGGACTACTGAAGACGAGCAGCGGGCAGATCCAGAATGGATAGAGTTACGAACGAGAGGATTAGAGAGATTATGGGAGTCACACACGACATAATGGATGATATTAGGGTCAAACAACTGAAGTGGTATGGACATGTATAACGGATGAACGAGAAACGACTTGCAAAACAGATACTGAGATGGATTCCATAAGGAAGACGAAAACGAGAAAGACCAAGGAAAAGTTGGAAAGAGGGGATAGACAAGGAGATCAAGTTGAGAGAGCTCGAGGAGACCTCTGGCAAGACCGAGATTAATGAAGACTGAAAATTGGAAGACGTCGGAGAACGTTGTAAACCAAATTATATATATGTTCAAAAATTTTAATTACCTACTATTGAATATTTAAATTACAAAATCTAATTGATTTTAAGATACCAGGGGCGTACCCAGGGTTTTGAGCAGGGGGGGGGGGGGGAGACAGATTAGGAGATTAAACTATTTGCTAAACTTAAAAAAAAAACGTCACAGGTAGGGAGTCCACGCCTATTTTTTTTTTGTTTTCAGTATGTCTCACTTTTCATGACTCCCATATTATAGCGCTCTCATTAACAATACGATTTGTCTCAAATTTGGGTGGAAGGTACTTAGCCATTAGGAGATTGTGGCATGATATAATATTTTAGGTCCACCAGTGGCGTTCGTGGTCGTGAAGAAAAGGGGCCTAATTTTCGAAAAATATATTGGGCACACACACAATAATAATGTCCTAACGTAAAGCCGTTGGTTTCTAATCAATAGTATATTGACCTTTATATGTGGCGAAGAAATATATATATTAAATAATAAATATCTCAAAGTGATAGATAATACAAGTCAATAAAAATAACCTAGGTAAATACATAGCTAATTCAAAAATTGAAAATAAAGACAAAATAACACATAGCGGGGTCTACCAAATACAATGTGATGACTGTGATGCAATTTATATAGGTCAAACAGGTAGAAACTTTAAAACTAGGCTTAAAGAACATAAAACATCCATTTTAAAAAAACAAAATAAAACAGGCATAGCGGACCACTGTATAATAAATATTACTCATGTCCTAGTCTGGAGAATTCTTTAAAGTTATTTGTTATATCCGTACCATATTCAACGGGTCCAGGCCCTACTTCCTAGGGATTTTCCATTACGCATCAATTTCTGCCAATGGTTTATTCAAATGGTTACCGAAAATCCCCAATTTGATGCCAGAAAGCTAATTATCCAGGAACGCCATACAAAATTTTCATAACAATCACTTCTGGGCAGAAGAAAACCCACATGCCATTACGGAATCCCACCACCAAGAGCAATTTTCTGTAAATGTTTGGGCTGGAATTATTGATGATTATTTAATTGGGCCTTATTTTTTACCAGCCAGATTGAACGGAATCAATTATCCCCAATTTCTTGAACACACTTTACCAAATTTGGTAGACGACGTCCCTATTTTAACCCGACATCGTATGTGGTTTTGGTTTATGCACGATGGTGCACCTGCCCATTTCAGTCTCTTAGCACGAGAGTTTTTAAATCAACATTATAGTAATCGATGGATAGGGCGCAGAGGAACACAACCGTGGCCACCTAGATCCCCTGATCTAAACAGTCTAGATTTTTTCCTGTGGGGACATCTAAAAACGTTGGTTTACAGCATCCCAATAAATACTGAAGAGGAGTTGAGAAACCGCATAATAGTTTGTTTCGACACTATCAGGAATACTCCAGGAATTTTTCAAAGGGTACGAGACTCAATGAGGAGAAGAGCTGAAGCATGCATTCTTGCAGGTGGTGGCCACTTTCAACAGTTAATCTAAATTATTTTCGTTTTTGTTCACACGGTATTTAATATTAGTTGTTTTAATTTAATGTTAAAAATAAACCATAGGCACATAGCGAATGCGCATTTAATGCTTTTTATTTTTTTTGTCGGAAACTGTTTGTCGGACGATAAAAAGGCAAGATATTAAATTTGGCCTAAAATGAATGAGTACTTTAAAACTAATTTTTATCTTGAGAAAAAGCAGTGGCATACATAATATTTTTCCAAAATGTCTAGTCCAAACTCTTTCAGGACGCCACTGGTTAAAAAATTTTGAAATTTTTCTACGCCAAAAAATGGCTATTGATGCTTAGAGGGCATGTGTGAAAAATTCATAAAGATAGCTAGAAAGTTGTTAAAGTTATGATAGACAAACGATTTTTTTCTTAAAACTTTAACGCCCTGTAGTTCGAAAGTTGATAGGTTAAGGATATATGTTAATTTGAACTTTTCTTCTTAAAATCACGTAAGGATTCACACCGTTAAGGATCAGCATCTTATTCTTAAACACCCTGTATACACAATATCATTCTCTTAATTTTATTACTTTGATATAAATACCAAATCACACCTGTTTTTAGTTGTACCTTTGGCCGATACCTGTAAATTAAGGATCAAAATAACCCATCATCTGTCAATTTTTATTTTAATGACATGTAGAATTTATTATTGTCTTATATGCCTTTGATAATGATCCGCAAGGGTTGAAGCACGTGTTAGGAAACTGAATTAAATTGTCAAATATAACAAGTACTACTTTAATTTCCTCTACTATGGAATATCAATTTCACCAAGCATGTAGCACATCACATATCAAATTTTATATCTGGGTGTCTATTTCCGGTTAAAGTTCCTTCATACATGTAATATTTAATTTTAGTGCCAAAAATAAAGCATGATACGTTAAATCCAAAACCGACTTTGAAGTTCTCGTGGAAATATTACGTGTTTGTTCTCTTGGGACCAGTACCTTCAATTGTTTCGGTTTAGGATACCAGAACTCGTAAAATAAGCCTGGTCGGACCATACCACCCTTCTTTCAAAATTTGTGTTTTCCTCCAACATTTGTAGGTACCAGTTGCAAAAAACTATCCTACGTTCTGCGTCAACATCTTGCACTTTTCTGCATGATATGGATGGTTGTACCGTGACAAAAGGTCAAAACATTTATATCTTCTTCTTCTCTGTTTTCCTTGTTATAAAAATTAGGCCTTGGTTTTTTAAAACATCTGTACTCAATGAGATTGGCTTGGGTTTTTGGAATATATGTTGAACAATTTTTCAGAGAAATAAAAAATAAACTTAGAAGATCAAACAAATACCAGTAGGTACCTAATATTTGTGACAATAATCCGTAATGGCGCATTTACAGAATTTGGTTCTCTGTCATGCCTATTCGCGATTGACCATGGCATAGCCTTCTATACGAAAAATGATTGATTTTACAAAAACTGTTAAAATTATCTCTTTTTTGAAAAAATAAATATGGTCTATTATACAGGGTCGTTGGTATGTATGGAAACGGTCGATTATCTCTTAAAGTATAACAGTTAGCAAAAAATATTTTAGATAAAAGTTTTAGGGTTTTTTAAGGTGTATTAGAATTAAAAAAAAATAAGTATACAGGATGAGTCCGAAAACCGTAGGGAAGCAAAGTTACCTTTTTTTAAATGGAACACCCTATATCTTCGAACATTTTTAGATTTAGCATAAAATAGCAATTATTTTTTAATAAGTGCATTATAAGGCTAAACCTAATAGTTTCCGAGATATCGACTTTTGAAAAATAAAATCTTTGAACTTTGACAGCTTCCAGCTTTTTAACGATACGTTTTAGAGTAAAACGGCTTACATGTGCCTTTCTTACTTTTTTATTATCTGCCCAAAAATATCAACTTCCGGTTAAACCGGAAGTTCAGACTTTTAGGAAGATAATAAGAAACTAAGATAGGGACATGTAAACCGTTTTACTCTAAGACGTGCCGTTAGAAAGCTAGAAGCTGTCACAGTTCAAAAATTTCATTTTTCAAAAGTCGATATCCTGGAAACTATTAAGTTAGACGTATTGAAACGTATTGCACGTATTGAAAAATAATTGTTATTTTATGTAAAATCCAAAAATATTCTAAGATATAGGGTGTTTTATTTAAAAAAAAGTAACTTTGTTTCTCTACGGTTTTCTGACTCAACCTATATACTTTTTTTTTTTAAATTCTAATACACCTTAAAAAACCCTAAAACTTTTATGTAAAATATTTTTTACTGGCGGTTTTACTTTAAGAAATAATCGACCGTTTCCATACATACCAACAACCCTGTATATATTTTTAAAAAGCTCTTAAAAAGAGAGCTAAGACAAAGAAATAATATATGTATATTAAAAAAACAAACAAAAGTTTGAGTAATAACTCAAAAACAAAACTTTTTAGAAAGAAACTAACTACGTCACTGAATTTTACACAAAAAAAATATAATAAGCCATTTTTACCTTATTGATAAGTTATCAAATAATCGAGAAACAGGTGGAAACTGAGAGGACTATGAAAATTTCGTTTGCGGTAATGAGAGTTTCATAAAAATAAAAAAAAAGCAGTAAGCCGCAAACCCCATCTTTCTAGCTTTTACAATAAAGGAGTTAGTATATAAAAGCACACGAAAATTGGACACCCTGTACGTTGGTTAATTGATAAAACTGTTCAAAATCAGGAAATCAAGGTTTCCGCATAAAATGTTAACGATTTCATTGGAAGATCTAATGTACGCACAGTGAAATACCTTTGCTCTTGTACCGGGTGTTCCACCCAAGGAGGTAATCGGCTATATCTCAGAAAGTTTTAACACTAGGACTTTTGGAAAAAATAAATATGGATAAAAGCGGGCAAGAGAAATTGCTGGAAATTATTTTCAAGTTCGAAAAATGACCGCTAGGGGGCGTAAGAGAACTTTCAAAATAGAAATGCCGATTTTCCCTTGATTTTTCTTAATAAAAATATGCTAAAAATATAAGCATTGTATTCTTCATAAAATTATGCAACTTTATGTTACGAATCGTTTTCTTCTATTTTCAATAATAAAGTGGTGGGAGAAGGTCAACCTTTTTTCCTTTCAAACGCTGATATCTCTGCTTTGGATAAACCGATTTTATTCAACTTGGTCTTGAAAAAAAGCCCTTCTTTTCCTCTACACGTAGATCTATTAACTATACCATATTGATTCTGATGGTAGCCACTAGATGGCGTTTTTCCATAATTCCTCAATGAATAAGGATTTTCTCAAAAAAATTAAATATTATGATATGACGTTTTCATCATATTTTATTTTAGGCTCATAAAGGCTATTAAATAGTGGAATAAAAAATCCAGGTCCGTATTTAAAATAAAAAAGTTGATGATGGTCGCTCGAATCCGAAACGTCGGATTAAAAAACTAACCCCATCGGCTTATAGAGGAGGAAAAGTTACTACAAAACCGCAACGTAATATCTTTTGTTAAACTAGAGAAATTAGGGATAATAATAATTAATATGGAAAAATAGGCCATTTTTTAAAACATTATTATTTATTAATTTCTCTAGTTTAACAAAAGATATCACGTTGCGGTTTTCAGTTCCTTATAGTAACTTTTCCTCCTCTACAAGCTGATGGGGTTAGTTTTTTAATCCGACGTTTCGGATTCGAGCGACCATAATCAACTTTTTTATTTTAAATACGGACCTGGATTTTTTTTCCACTATTTAATAGCCTTTATAAGCCTAAAATAAAATATGATGAAAAAGTCATATCATAACATTTGATTTTTTTGAGAAAATCTTTATTCATTGAGGAATTACGGAAAAACGCCATCTAGTGGCCACCATCAGAATCAATATGGTATAGCATAGTTATTAGATCTACGTGTAGAGGAAAAGAAGGGCTTTTTTTCAAAACCAAGTTGAATAAAATCGGTTTATCCAAAGCAGAGATATCAGCGTTTGAAAGAAAAAAAGTTTGACCTTCTCCCACCACTTTATTATTGAAAATAGAAAAAAACGATTCCTAACATAAAGTTGCATAATTTCATGAAGAATACAATGCTTATATTTTTAACATATTTATATTAAGAAAAATCAAGAGAAAATCGGCATTTCTATTTTGAAAGTTCTCTTATGCCCCTAGCGGTCATTTTTCGAGCTTGAAAATAATTTCCAGCAATCTTTCTTGGCCGCTTTTATCGATATAAATTTTTTCCCAAAGTCCTAGTGTTATTACTTTTTGAGATATAGCCGATTACCTCCTTAGGTGGAACACCCGGTACAGGGAGAAAATAGTTTAGTTTTTAGATTTAAGTCCACAATTAAAAATATTCTCTCTGTAAAATAATATGCTCGTACCAAAATCACCTCAATACCGAATTTCAAAAGTATAGTGTACAGTGTATTCACCTTATAAGAAAATAAACTTTTCACTTTTTTAAGTTCCAATGCTATTAGATTTTCTCTACATTAACCTTTAGAACGTAAGTTGGCCATCTAAAGATAGTTGCGGAAATTGCATTGAAATAAATTATTTTTAAAACACATATTTGTTGACGACATATATTCATAAGAGAGTTTTATCAAATAAAAATGTTACTTTCCCAATTACCTACTTCTTATTCATAGGTACACCACAAACGTATTTATTACCTCCTCCTTACGAAAAATAGCCTAGACCCGCCCTTGATTAGATCCAACCATGAATATTGCCTAAAGCAAATACCCTACATGACTTGGCTTCTTCGCCATTAATATTAAAACATAATGTTGATTGACATTATGTCAATCTAACTATGCATAAACTAAACCGTCTTGAAGGAAGCCATGTCGTTGGCCTATAAATATAACCTTAATTAGATTAACAATTTAGTAGTTAGATGACTAATGGATTTGGTAAGCAATTGGGTTTCTGGGTGAACACGGGCTTGATTGGTCATAAAATGGATTCTGGATCACCTAATTATAGTTAGTCGTTCATAATGTCTCTGAAACCCCATGTATACACGGGACGAAGATGAATTACGGTACAATTCCTCATAATAAATGGCTATTGCAGTATGAATGGCCTTGACCTTTGATGCATAAGCGCATTTTTTCCGGTTATTATTTTACTGAAAATGATCATTAGAATACCTACATATGACAACGTTGCATATGAACAGGGCCGGAACTCTGACTGTAAAGGCCCCCAGGACAAAACAAAATGTGCTGGCCCTATTTGTGAATTACTTATGATATTAATATACAGTGTGTGTATAAAGTTTGGAAACTGGAAACGGCTTAATAACATCACAATTTATTGGCCGATTTAAACCAAATTTGGAACAGTTGTGTAAGTGGATCTAACGCACCGAATGACGGTATTGGCGTTGTTGCCAGCTTTTTAGTTTGTCTGAAATTCGAACAAATCTTATATTTTTAAATGTAACACCCTGTGTATTTTTTCGTTTATAGTTTTTTCTTTAAATTTGTTACACTTTTGGTATAACATACTTTGTTCCTAATATCAGTAGTTTTCGAAATAACGACGTGTTTTGAAAATATCAACAAATTGTGTTTTATTAACTAATAAAACACCAGTTCAGTTTTGATGTAAAGTCATAAAAGCTGTCATTTTTACATTCAAAAATATCTTTAACTGAAAGTGAAATAATTACAATTCTTATGATGAGAGTATATTTCGATAGGGTCAGGTCTTACGAAGAGGATAAAAATATACTTAATGACGCATTTCCAAACGGAAATCCAATTTCAAAAGCAACTGTTCTAAAAACTGTCCGACGGTTCGAAGTAACTGGAAATTGTAGAGATAGGCGACGATCAGGACGACCAGCAGTAGTAGATGAAGAGAAAAGTTTAGAAATTTTCCAACATGTTGTTGAAACCCCTGTTTCTTCATTCAGAAAAATTTCTCAAGTAAGTGACGTCTGCTTCAAATCCGTCCATAATATTTTAATAAAACAAAAACCCTTTCAAAATACATGTAGTTCAAGAGTTATCAGAAGATGATTATAAGCGAAGAATTGAATTTTGTGATATTATGGTGTCAAGGTTTGACCAAAATAACCAGTTTTTCAAATCTATAGCATTTTCGGACGAAGCAGCATTTATGTTAAATGTTAAAATCAATAGGCACAACTGTAGGTTTTGGGAAAATGAAAATCCCCACTGGATAAGAGAAGGTCATACACAACGCCCTGGAAAATTGAATGTGTGGGCAGGGCTTCTGGGTAACCGCAAGATCGGTCCATTTTCTATTGATGAGATTTGACATCACAACTTTACCTTGAGCTCTTGGAAACGCAAATAGTGCCTACTATACGAAATGTAATGGGTCCAAATTATGCAAGTACATTCTTCCAATAGGACGGAGCTCCTTCCCATTTTGGTCGAAACGTGCGCGAATTTTGGAATAACACTTTTCCGAATAGGTGGATCGGTAGAGTGGGTACAATCGAGTGGCCACCTAAGTCCCCTGATTTGTCTCCTAACGACTACTTTTGATGGGGACACTTGACGAACAGAGCTTATACCACAAACAAAACCTCAAGATTTGGCCGATTTGCAGCGTCGAATTTTGGACGAATTTGAATTAATAACGCCAGCAATGATTTACAACACAAATAAAAAATATTATTTTCAATTAGCACACTGTCAAGCTGTAGGAGGAAAACAGTTTGAACATTTAATATAGAAAATATATATTTTCTAAATTGTACTCGTTATTTCGAAAACTACTGATATTATTTATTTATTTATTTATTTTCTTTGGGATACGAACAGGATATGCTCCCATAAAGGTATCCACTATTTACAAATACAATTTAGTTTAATTAAAATGTTCATAGTGTACTTATTCTATCAACTAAACAGATCTAAGTAAAACCTAATAGGTACTCACTAACCTAAATACTAAAAGTCAATAAATATTCCTTTTAATTTGTTCTTAAAGGCTTGTAAGGAAGTAGAAAAAAAGTCCACTGCATCACATACCGAGTTAGAAAATTTAAACATTCTCGAGAAAGTCGAGTTTAAAGAACTATTTGTCCGAGAAAAGCGGGATTTAAATAAATTTATATTCCGAAAATTCCTCTGAGGAACATTGAAGGTCACCAATGCCAGCAGCTCAGAAGAATCAATTTTTGAGTTAATTATTTTATAGAGGTTAAGTATATCATTAACGGATCTTCGATGTTCCAGAGACAACAACTTATACTTAGAGCGTAGCATTTCCAAATTATCATATCTAATGTTATCCCTAAATGCTAAACATTTTGAAAATTTATCTTGGACAGATTCTATACGCGACTTATAAACAACATATTGTGGGTTCCAAACAGAAGAAGCGAAATTAAGACGACTAAAGACGTATGCGTAATAAAGAGATATTCATGTTTTATTATGCCTAAAGTGTTTGCCTTGTCTATTTACAAATCCGAGCATCCGGAACGCACTTCTGACAGTGTTTTGTATATGAATGTCGAACAACAACTTGTCATCAAAAAGAACTCCCAGATCTCTAACTTGACTCACTCGTTTTAAATAATGCCCACCAAGGTTGTAGTTGAAGACCATTTTATTATGTTTGCTGATATTAGGAACAAAGTATGGTATACCAAAAGTGTAACAAATTTAAAGTAAAAACTATAAATGAAAAATATACAGGGTGTTACCTACATAATAAAATATAAAATTCGTTCGAATTCCAGACAAACTAAAAAGCTGGCAACAACGCCAATATCGTCATTCGGTGCGTCAGACCCTCTTACACAACTGTACCAAATATTTGGTTTAAATCAGCCAATAAATTGTGATGTTATTAAGCCGTTTCCAGACTTTACACACACTGTATAATAAATATCTATATCCGTTATCTATTAGAATATCCGTTAAGAAGTACTTTAGGATTTCTTTTTCTATTACAAATTAGGGTTATTTTGACCTTCCTTATACCGGGTGATGCATGGCTTAGTTGAACATAGAAAATCCCATGTAAATTTTGAGGTGGCTAAATATTGGCTCCCCTATACATTTTAGAGAAAAATTGTATTATAATTTTTTGAAGAAGCCGATATAGTAAACCGATGTGCCAATTTTGGTTAAATTTTAATAAGCCAATCCTAACTTATTCAATTAAATGTGATGGCAAAATTACGAAATTTTCATAGTTTAGGTAATACAGCAAACACGAGCAAATAATTTCTATGACGCTATTGTCAAATATTTACGTAAAGCTAGATATAACGAATTATTTTGCATTAAAATCACATTTTCGTTTTACCAATGCGGCAATCATGCACACATCAAAAATAAAAGACACCATTATGTTTCTCTTACTAAACCTTTTATTTAACATAACATACCTAGGACTATATAGATTTTCACAGAACCATTAATTAATTAAATGAAATAAAACAACGGCAGTCTACCTCCACATATTGTGGAGGTAGACTGCCGTTGTTTTATTTGGTTATATCAACTCCACTGTAATGGACTACTTCTTCAAGTTTAAAAATTAATTAAATGTTCAAATAACCCTCCATTAACAGCTAAACAGCATCCTAACCGACCGTAAAATTAATTTCTAACATTATTGAGTTGATATTGGGAAATTCTTTCACATTCTAATGAAATACAGTTTTTTAGCTAGTCTACATTTTCAAATTTTACATGTTAATAAATAAAAATTTTAAAATTACCCCACAGAAAGAAGTTGCTTGGCGATAGGTCAGGAGACCTGGCTGGCCAAAGGATTAGATGTCGTGGGCCAATAATATTTCGGTTAAAAATATTTTGCAAGTATTCCCCAACCATGAGAGAATTATGGACAGGACTAATGCTAGAATCATACTCGAATAATTCGACTATTCGAATACTCAAATACCGAATATTTTTATTTAAAATTATTCAGGTGTTCGATTATTCGAGTATTCAAAAATTTGAATATTCCATTAATTGCATGATTAAATGTTTCAATATTCGAGCATTCATTTATCAAATCTTTTTACTTTAGAATTATATAATGTTACGTGCACCAGCCTTTAAAAATATTTATAATACAGTGTGTAAATAATGTATGGAATAAATTCGATTAAAATTCAGTTAATATATTTTGAGAAAAATGCCTTATATATTACTTCAAATTTCGATTCTTCGAAAGGAACCGCTTTCAAAAACCTAATATACTTAAGGTCCAAAATTCGTAGTTTAGAAACCAGAGCCACCTAATGAAAAAATCCCTAATTTATTGTTATTATTAAATTTATCATTAAATTCTTTTTATTCAGGTTACCCTTTATGTGTACTTCCCAGGTATGGACTTGTTATGATGCCTTGACGGTGACATTTCTTTTACTGTTCTGTTCAAGGTTCACATCATCAAATTAATTTCAATTGTAGATTATTTTATATTTAAGAGATACAATACGTTTGTTTGTGACGCAAAGAATTGAAATTCTCATAATAATTGGGTATGGTGATAGAGTTCGGACATAACAGCAAGTCTTAGTATGTAGGTACGTTGTTTAATGCTAAATACCCAGAAATAATCCAATAATAAAGTTATTCAATGTTTGAATATTCGAAATCGAATATTTGAATATTAGAAATCGAGTATTTGAATCTTCGAAACCAAATATTTAAATACTCTTAGATGATATTCGAATATTGAATAATTTAAATATTTATATAATAAGTTGAAAAAATAGTCCATACTTTCAGTGGAGTCAATGTAATATAAAATAAAACAATGCAGTCTTCCTCCACAGTTTAATTGTTAACATAAAAAGTTTTTAAGTTCCCGACATGTTTCGAGTACTTAAGTACTCATCTTCAGGGGATACTGAAAGGATAATATAAATTTGAGAATGAAAAGAATAAGATAAAGAAGGACGTACCCAACATCGAGTTTAACATCGAAATAAGTTGTCTCAAATAAATGAGTACAACTGAAAGGCTGGAGACTTGGTGTATTAGATGGTTAATTATATGGAACGAGAAGTAAAGTTAAGATTGAGTTTTGTAATTTAGATAAGTGAAACATATTTAAGTATGATAATAGAAGATTATGACATCTGAAGGCGATTAAAGGAAAGTTTGTTTAAAAAATTAAGAATCATGGCTTGTATGGTTAAGTTTAGATGAGTAACACATATATTAAGTTAAATATTTTAATATTTTATTTATTTAACTTAATATATGTGTTACTCATCTAAACTTAACCATACAAAGGAAGGCTTCAACATTATTAGTGACCGCCAGTATGGATTCCGTAAGTCTAGATCAACAGGAGACCTTCTCGCTTATGTTACTCATGTTTGGAACAACGCAATAGAACACCATGGGGAGTCCCGGGCGGTAGCACTGGACATTTCCAAGGCTTTTGACCGAGTATGGCATAAGGGGCTCCTAACTAAAGTGAGAGCATACGGAATGCCGGTTCAATTTTGTTCATGGCTGTCGAGCTTTCTTAAAGACCGTTCTCTGCGAGTGGCGATGGACGGATTTCTTTCAGACACATTTAACATCAACGCCGGAGTCCCTCAAGGTTCTATTTTGTCGCCCACCCTTTCATTAACGATCTTTTGGAAAAAACTAAAAATCCTATATATAGCTTCGCTGATGACAGCACACTTGTTTCATCTTTTACTTTGGATGCTCGGACATCGGCTGCTAATGCACATCTCTATAGGCAGCAAGAGGTCTCACATCTTAACAAAGACCTGGAAGAAATTCTGTCTTGGGGTGACAGTAACCAAGTAGAATTTAACGCTAAAAAGACCCAGGCGGCAGTTTTTTCTAAAAAAGTTAATGTTGAAGAACCGGATATAGTTATAATGGGACACTCAATTCCTTTGGCTTCATCAATTCATTTATTGGGCGTAAATTTGGATAGTCATATGTCTTGGCATAGTCACGTTGCGGCCATTGCTAGGGCAGCCTCGCAGAAGCTTGGAATACTTTTCCGAACAAAGAACCTCTATACACCCCAGCAACTTTTGATGCTCTATAAAGCCCAAATTCGACCATCACTGGAGTATTGTTCGCATATTTGGGACTCTGCTCCTAAACATACCCTGAGATTGCTAGATTCCATTTAAAGAAGAGCCATTCGCTTGATCGGTGACCATAGTCTGACAAACAATCTGGAAAGCCTTGAACATCAAAGGCAGGTTGGCGACTTGAGTCTATTTTACAGGTATTTTCATGGCAAGTATTCAACTGAGGTTGCCCGCTTGATACCACCCAGAGCGGTGCATGGTAGAAATACACGACGAGCCACTGCAGCCCACCAGTACGTGGTTCAGCTTAGTGTCCCTCGAACGACACTGTTTCAAAATTCTTTCATCTGGAGAACGTCATCACTCTGGAACGACCTCCCTGAGATCGCGTACCCCAACGAGTATAATCTCCAAAGATTCAAGACCAACGTGAATCGTTTCCTGCGCACACGCACCGCTCCTAGAGCGCCATAAAGGATTTATCCTGCAGTGCTGTGCCTTATCATAAAAAAAAAAAAATACAAGCTCATGATTCTTAATTTTTTAAACAAACTTTCCTTAAATCGCCTTCAGATGTCATAATCTTCTATTATCATACTTAAATATGTTACACTTATCTAAATTACAAAACTCAATCTTAACTTTACTTCTCATTCCATTTATTTAACCATTTAATACACCAAGTCTCCAGCCTTTCTGTTGTACTCATTTATTTGAGACAACTTATTTCGATGTTAAACTCGATGTTGGGTAAGTCCTTCTTTATCTTATTCTTTTCATTCTCAAATTTATATTATCCTTTTAGTATCCCCTGAAGATGAGTACTTAAGTACTCGAAACATGTCGGGAACTTAAAAACTTTTTATGTTAACAATTAAACTGTGGAGGAAGACTGCATTGTTTTATTTTATATTTATATAATAGAAAAAGTGAGTATTCAAATACTTAAATTTCGAAAATCCCGAGCACTAGGCAGGACAACCATCGATTTGATACCAGATCGCCTGATTTTCGAGTTTAACTTCTTCTAGTGCGGGTTCAAGTCGATTTTGTAGTAAGTCCAAATAGGTTACTGCTATAAGGTTGCCTTTTATAAAAAATGGTCTAATAATATGATGTCCTTCAATTCCCGCCCAAACATTTTTTTTTGTGAATATTGCGTCCGAGTATGAACAAGAGGATGTTCATTTTCTTGGCTCCAATACCGGCAATTTTCAACATTTGGTTCGTTGTTGGGGGTGAATGTACATTCATCGGTAAAACAAATATTTCTAAAAAAATCCCTATTATTATTTGCTGTTTTCATTACCATAAAACTTTCTCCGTTCTTCATCACCGTTGCCGTAGCTCTTGATGTTTTTCACACTTGTAAGAAAAACATTTATGGTTTTTTAAAGTGCGCAACACTGTGGTTTGATGTTTTCCTACGGCTTGCCCAAGAATCCTCGTGCTAATCATTTTATTTTCCTCCACGCGCAGTAAAATATCAAGATCTCTATTATCCCTTTGTTCAGCTCTATTGACATTCTGAGTTGAGCGTTTAGAGTTATTTATTACAGTGCCTTAGGACTCAAATTTACTAATAATATGTTTAATTAATGAAATAGAAGAGATTATCAGGGTTGAACTAAAACATTTCAGACACTGCTCTTAAACTGTTTCCTGTATAATACCACTTAATTATAGTTACTTTTTCCTTAATGGAATAGCTCATATTTAGCTATAGTGAAAAATTTTCGTTTTGTTAATGCCAAATAATAGTTTGCTGGTGTTTGCTGTATTACCTAAACTATGAAAATTTCGTAGTTTTGCCATCACATTTAATTGAATAAATTAGGATTAATAAAATTTATTCAAACTTGGCACATGGATTTATTATATCGTCCTCTTCAAAAAATCGCATTACAATTTTTCTCTAAAATGTTCAATATTTAGCCACCTCAAAATTTACATGGGATTTCCTATGTTTAACTAAGCCATGCAGAAACTGATGTCAATTCCATAAAGGAGATCTGCATCGTCCGAAAAACTTGTATTCTCTCTGCACTATTCCATAATATATCTAAATTAAATCCTTTAGGATAAAATTCACCCCGCTCTGATTTTAAACGGGGTTTTCTCCCAAACAACGACCAAATTTCCTAAAAACTCATCTCCTAGGATTATATATGGCCCTAATACAGATACAATGCCTTCCCCCGAAGGGATCTGCTGGTAAGACCTACTAATCCACTTTTTACTTCCCGTATCCCGTATCCCCTTCCCCTCAATTTCGCTTAATAGTCACCTCTATTGTAACACGTTCACTTCTTACATCCCGATCGTAGTTCAGCAACCTGAATATCGCAGTTTCTTCGGCGCGCGAGGGCGTCGCGACGTTTGTGGTCACGTGACAGGGCGGGCGCCGTTCCGAATCGGAAGCGACGCACGTTCCGGGCGTAGGATATAGATCGGGAGCTTGCTCTTGCACGTTTTAATTTTAGAACCATTTTACTCGTCAAAATGGCTTAATCCTTTTCAGTCTTCGTACTGGATTCTGGAAGTCGAGAAGTGAATACGTTCGACAGTGTTGACGGCGGAGACGAAGGTCTTGCTGTTAATTTCACAGATGAATATGGGATATTTAGATCGGTGTTTGATACCTATTTGATGGGAGTTACCCATGACATCATTGACGATAAGACAACAACTAACTGTGATGGTACGGAGATGTGCCAAGAAAAGGGCAATGGAAGGCTTCCTATACAAACAATACCTACTATGGATCTTCCAAGGGAAGTTGGATCTTGGGATTCCAAACAGAGATGACTTGGAAAGAGGACTTATATGAAAATAAGTTAAACGACAGAAAAGGGTGGAGATTGGATACTCGAAGACGGAACGTCTCGTAGAACTTTAAGGTGGGATTTCGTAACGACGTCCAGCCCTGCTTTGCAGTGGGAATTAAGTATTTAATTGAAGCGGTTCGTCTTGAGTATGAAACGGCTTCCCGTTAACGGCTACTTTCTTACATAAAAGATAAAGATTACTTCTTGTGATGGATATTACGTTTTCTTCTTTAAAAATGCCTCGGCGTAAAAAAGAACCCGAGAAGACCACACATTTCTCGAAAAGGAACCCTGTAACTTGACAGGTAATTTCTTAAAGAAATCTTTATAAGAATTCGTCTGTAGAAAAGTCCTTGTCTTATTGTTTTAAAACACGCACTAAACAATATACAGTGAGTCCCAGAAGTAATGTCTAAATTCATTTAAAATTCAACCTTGTGTTTTTTTGAAAAAACGCCCGAATCCGTCAATATTTATTTCTTAATGCGGTTTTTTTGATGGTTAATTCATGTATACAGGGTAGCCCAAAAATAAGTAACAACCATCAACTTAATTTTTTGAAATGAAAATCGTCCAATCCGCATTGGATGATGGAGGTTCACAGCCAGTACCCTCAAAAGATAAATGTGTGGGGTGAAATAGTGAGCGGAAGACTAATTGGTCTATTTCTCTTTGAACAGTCTTTAACTCAACATGTACCGGGTGTCCCACTAAGAATGGCTGTCGGCCGTATCTCAGAAAGTGTTAGTCGTATGGCTTGCGGAAAAAAAATATATGAGGTAAAGTGGTCATGAGAAATTAATGGAAATTATTTTCAAGTTTCTCAGACTGGCGCTAGAGGGCGCAACAGTAACGGTAAATATGAATCACGAAGTTTCCTCAAAAGTCGCCTAGTTAAGGTATCCCGAAAATAACATTTTTGTATATTTCGAAGATTTATTAATAAAATTCACCTATAGAACGTGTTCGTAACTTTTCAAATAAAGTAGTGGGGAAGGTTGAACATTATTTGTAATAAATGCTGATAACTCCGGTCTGGCTTAACATAATTTAGTAAACTTAGTTTTGTTAAAAAGGGCTTTTCTCACTCTATATATCGTCTTATGAACTACGGCAATATGTGTTTTACGCTAGGCGCTAGGGAGCGCTGTCTTACAACTTCAAAAACATTGCGCGTTTTTTCGATAATTGTAAATATAATAGTATATTCGATTTTACCTGATTACAAGGATGATTAAAAGTCTAAGAAGTCAGAGAAAACCGCAAGTTAATATCTATTTTCAATCCGGAGATATCAACAACAATAATCATAATTACGGAACATTATGATTTTATTTTCAAGTTGCCATTGTAAAGGTTTTTTAAAGAGTCAAATAGGCCCTGGAAAAACAAAATATGAAGGTACGTATGTTTCAAACAAATAAATCGTGTATACAGCCCTTACTTTATTAAAAATTTCACACTGTTTTTCCCCGCTAATTTTAAATTAAAGAGGAAAAAATCTGAGTCCGTAGTGCGAATTGTGTCAGGCTCTCCAAACGCATGAAATTTCCAAGAAATATATACCTCAGTCAACTAAAACTTGATTTATTTTATTTGGTAAACAATAGATTAACCTATTGGACTTGACTCGATTGTCACTTACATCTGTGTCAAATGAGCGAGGATTTTTGTGCCTAGAGCGCGTTAAAACTCATTCTCGTAGCACAATTAACCAGGAACGACTCTCGAGTTTGTAACAGTAATTATTGGAAAGTACTTAATTGAAAATAAAATTGTAAAAAAAACTGCAAAGAACATCTGAATTTTATGCGCCGTAATTCACCATTTTGTCGCCATTTTTGCAACATCTAATCTAAAGTCCCCGTATATAAAATGAATTAAACAGATTTGAAAAACTTTTTTTCATTGTAGTTAGAGTAGTTGAAACGAAAATATGTATATTAGTTCTGTGATGAATGGCATGCCTCTATTTTTATTTAATTAGAATTTATGTTATCTCAAAAAACAAAAATAATATGCCAAACCAACAAAAAAACTGTGACAATATCATTATCACGCATTAATATGTGATTTATATTTTCTAAAGCCTACCTTTTTGCATGGAAATAAAATAAGTGTTATATCATCATCATCATCAATCGACCAATCGCGTCCACTGCTGGACATAGGTCTCCCGTAGCTTCCTCCATTCTTGTCTATTCTGTGCTGCCTCCATCCAGTTAGTCTTTATCCTTTTACCAATAGAGATTTCGTTGCCAAGGTATTTGTAAGAGCTCACTTGTCCTATGCTTACACCGTCTATCTTGATTGCCTCACTCATAACCAGATTTGTCATGTATTGGGTTCTATTCGTGTTGATTTTGAGTCCAACAGAGTCTGATGCCTCCCTGAGCCTCTGTAGGACTTGCTTTGCTTCGTCCATACTATCTGCGATAATCAAGATGTCGTCGGCGAATCTCAGATGGCTTAGTTTTTCGCCATCTATGTTTATGCCCATGTCACCAAAGTTGGCCTGTTTGAACATATATTCCAGGAGGGTTGTGAATAACCTTGACGATATGACATCTCCCTGGCGTACACCTCGTGCAATATCAAAGTCCCCGGAATCATCCTGCAGCCTAACACAAGCTTTTGCTCTTTGGTATACGTGTTTGATGACCTAGGTGTATCTATGATCGACACGGCAATCAGCAAGAGCCTGCAGCATTTTATGCTGGTCTACTGTGTCGAACGCTTTTTCGTAGTCGACGAAAATTATGCAGAGGGGTTTATTATACTTAATGCACTTTTCGATAAGGGACTTGACTACTTGCAGATGGTCGTTTGTGCCAAATCTAGCTCGGAAGCCGGCTTGCTTGCGGGGTTGATATAGGTCGAATTTATTTTTTAACCTCTTGCAGATGATTCTCATAAACAGCTTATATATATGCGACAGTAAACTAATAGGTCTATAATTTTGTAAGTTGGTGATGTCTCCCTTCTTATGCAGCATTATAACTATCGTTCGACCCCATTGGGAAGGTGCTGTCAGGCAACCATCAAATAACTTGCATAATGCCCTTAATAATGTAGTTCCGCCGGCTTTTAGGGACTCGACCACTACGCCGTCGTCGCCACTTGCTTTATTGTTTTTTATATCTCTTAGTGCCCTTCTTATTTCGTCCAAGAGTCCAAGGTAATATGTGGAATGTCCTCGGACCCCTGATGTCGTGTCGCGTAGAAGTCCTCTACAACCTTTAATATTTTCATTTTATTTGTTGTTATTTGGCTACTCTGTTTTGCCAGCTTGCAGATGTTTTTCCTGCCTTCGTAGAATGGTTTCCGTAGTGATTTTATGCCCTTATTTTGCTCAATCACCCTTAAGATTTCGTTTGTGTTGTATGTTCTTGTGTCCCTTCGCACTGCCTTGGATATGTCTCTATTTAGGCGTCTTAATTCCGTTGTGTTTGTTGTATGCTTATTTGTCAGGTTTCTTCTTCTTTCCATTAGTTGTTTAGTGCTCGTACTGAGTTTTTCGTTTCGTTGGGTGTTTTGTGTTATATATAAATGTGGTAAATGACGTAAAATTAAAGAATTTATCATACAATGCAAATATTACAATGAATGGTAGACAAAATTTGGGGGTGGCCTGCAAAAATTCTCCTGTCGGCCCCAGCTGCCAACCCACGAGCCGCCACTGGAGGAGGTAACAAAACTCAGAAGTAAAGAGAGAAAGTACTCATTGATAATGTCACGTATCCGTTGTTTGGGGGTAGCAGGTACAGATCAAGGACTGGAGTTTTTCAACAGAACTTCATTTATTTATCTTCCAAGATTACATTTCAGCATAGGAGGCCTGGCCGGCGTCTAATCATGGTGCCTGAAGGGTGGTCAAACCATTGGGAACTTTAGAAAGGTAGGTAGCACGCAGCACCCTTGCAATAGGAGCCAAATGCGAGTAAAGTTCTTTTCACGAATAATGATTCTGATTTAATGACTACTATAAAATGGGTGCCAAGTGGGGTGGTAAATACCCGTAAATTCCCAGTATTAATTTTCGGCGCCGGACTATAATGATTTCTAGGTAAGGTTAGATTAAAACAAGATAATTTTAAATGTTTAGAAATCTTAGGAATATTTTGAGAGATATTGCAATATTATTTTACGAAATATTATATTAAACGTATAAAACAGCATTATGTGGCGTCCGTAGAAAAACATTGACAGAGCTTCTTCAAATGTTCCGGTAAAGAAAAAGCATTTACCTCTCGATGCTAGAAACATTGCAAAAACTGATTATAGTTCTTTACTTAACAGAGAATTTAGCGCTAGTACCGCTGCGAGTGAAACTAGTAATTTGAATAAAATACCTCTGACTACAGTAAAAAGAATCCTGCCAATTCTCATCAAATCAAAAAAGAAGCGTAAAGATGCCGATTCCAATAAATTGCGGAAAGTCTACACCATGTACGAAGAGCAACGCGAGTTATATTTTGAGCCGAGGGAAAGGCGTTTTTAAAAAACACTATTTTCAAGAAAAAACAACTTTAATCTTAAAAATCCCTTTAAATATAACAAATTTATTTGGGAAAGAAAGAAGCTTTACAGACTAGCTATTACAACAGAAGTAACGTACTTATCTAATTAACTACTATTTATAAGTTTTGCTTATCGCTGTTCTAGGAGTGGTCAAAAGGAGCTTGTAAGCAGTTTTAGAGTATGTAACTCCTCCACCCTTAGAGAGGCATATAAACTTTTAAGTTTCTATGGCTTAAATAAATTCATTTGTTTCAGTTTTTTTTACTGTTTTGATTTTTAGGTAAAAAGACCATAGATACTTCCAAGTTATAAATAATACAATAATACTTAAAATTACATATAGTAAAACTGTCCAAATACTTGTTTTATTATAGTATAAAGGTGTATTTAATAATTTTGAATTTTCAGATTTTTGGAAGTTTATTTCTTCCTGTATTTCATTTAGTTTATTCAGATTAATATTGTTAAGATTGAGCAGTTTTACCTTTTCATACACTATTTTTTGTGTTACATTATAAGTAATACGTGGTAAAGGTATATTCATAAAAGTATTTTTTATGCTTCTATAAGATCTAATAGCAATATCTCCTATTTTAAGGTTACAAGGAAAATTAAGTTCTAATAAATATGTACCATTAAATAATATACTATTTTGTGCATTTTCGCATGTTTCAGTTCCTATCATTTCTTTATTGGTTACGAGAATCCATTTATTAGTATCGATGTTTTGAAGTTGTATATCTTCAATATCAATATACAGGGTGTTACAACTAGAAATGTTGTGTTCGTATCTTAATAATTGTACTTCACAAGGAATATGTTTATAGAACTTTTCTAAATGTATATGAGTACATAAATAATTATTAAATGTAATACGTTTACATGGCTGATTCGAATAGCCAATATTTCTTTATTTTATTAACTTTTAATTTTTAAGGTATTTTCTATATTAAGGATATTGTTGGTTGTTGGTTTAAATGGTAGATTTTCGAAAGTTATTTTTTGATTAAGTGATTGTAGTTCGAGACGAAATTCTTCTGTATTAATTATTATTCTTTAAGTTGTGGTATATTGGTCTGTCTCCGTAGACGAAGGGCCATCTGAAATAAGGGGCTTTTTTAATTCCTTTATGTGTATAATTTCTGTCTTACCAGGGCTTTTAGTATTTTTAACTCGTACACGGTTGTGTTCAAGTATTTCGGTTATTATGAATGGTCCACTAAATTTTGGTTTATTTTTATTTCTCTGCGAGAGCTTTTTATATACTTTTTGATTTATTTTAAAGTCAGGGTTTTCGTTTCCTTTATTATTAGTTTTCGCTAAAACTCTTTCTTTTTCTTTATCAGTTTTAGTAGTGACGTTTTCATAAACTGCATCGACTTTATTTTTGTGGGATGATACGTAATCGGAATAAAATGACGTAGGGATTAGATCTAATGGGTCTCTGGAATTTGTATGACCTAAGACAAGTTCATGTGGTGTATATTTTGTAACGCTATGTACAGTACTATTATATGCAATTATTGCGTACGGCATTAATTCATGAGCAGACTTATTCTTATCTTTTTGTTTTAAAATTCTTAGATGTTCGACTAATGTAGAGTGAAAACGCTCGACAGGCGAATTAGATTCATGATGTTTAGGGGTAGTAAAATGTACTGTTATTTTTTGAGCTTTTAATAATTCTTTTAAGAGTTCGTTATTAAATTCTCCACCGTTATCACACGTAATAGATTCGGGGCATCCGTAAAATGAGAAAAAGTTTACTAGTTTATCGCATACAGATTTTGCGTTTTTATCATAAGGGTATGCTTGTCCGAATTTTGAAAATTTGTCAAAAATTGTTAAAAAGTTTTGACCTTCAAAAATAAAAGTATCTATATGTAACATTTGAAATGGTTTAGAGGGTGTGTCCGTTTTTGTTAAAGGAACGAATGATTTTAATCTACTATACTTTAAAGTTTGACAGATATTACAGTCATTAATAAATTGATTAACATCGTTTTTCATTTTAGGCCAATAATATAGTTCTTTTAAGCGATTAAATGTCTCTATTATACCTCTATGGTTTGTTTTTCCTTGGTGTTGATGTTTCATAAGCATAATTTTTTCTTCTTGTTCTGTAATATTATTAACTAATTTTGTACAGCGTATGATTTTTGGATTTTGAAAATTTTTTAAACAGACATTGGTAAAAATGGGGAAATTCTTTATTATAGAAATATACATAACAGATTCTTTCAGGGTTCATATAGTCTTTAATAAATGTCTTTATAACTTTGGGGTTATCAGGTAATTCGACATGATTAATTTTAAGTTTTTCAAAATTTTCAGTTTTTATTTTAATTTCAGGATGCGGAGACTTTTTTATTAAATACTGCAAAGATTTGTTATTTATTATTTCGTCTAGTATGTCAAGGTTTGTGTTCTCTGTGTCAGCGCGATTACTATGCACAGTTGCATCATTAGGGGGCACGAGTTGAATGTCAGATAAAATTCTTATCTCTTGCTGATTAGAGCAACTTGGTTGTTCATTGTCTTGAAAAGGATGTTCTGCAAGGTCTCGTAAAAATTCAACGATATTTTCGCTTGAATCGCCAGGATTGTTAATTACTGATTCATTTTCATGAACATTTAATTGAATACGGGATAATGCGTCAGCATTAGTGTTTAAAGAGCCTTTTTTATAAATAATTTGATACTCAAATTCTTCTAAGCGTAAACGCCATCTAACTAGTTTTGAGTTAGGTTCTTTTAAATTAAAAAGCCATACAAGGGGTCTATGATCAGTGTAAATATAAAATTTGCGTCCAAATAAATAGGGGCGAAAGTATTTACATGCCCAGACAATGGCTAACAATTCTTTGTCAATAGTAGAATATCTTGTTTCAGATTCGTTTAATGTACGTGATGCGTATGCTATAGGCTTATCATAAGGAATAGTGCCTTGTGATAAAATGGCTCCTAGAGAGAAATTACTTGCGTCAGTAGTTAAAAGAAATGGTTTTGAAAAATCTGGGTACTGCAAAATTGGGGCGTTAATTAAAAGTTCCTTACAATGTTTAAATGCATTTACAAATTCGGATGTATGTTCTATTTTAATATCCTTTTTTAAACAACGCGTCATAGGCTTAGTTATTTTGGCAAAGTTTTTAATAAAGCGTCTATAGTAACCAACTAAACCGAGAAATGACTTTATTTCTTTAGTGGTTTTAGGAATCGGAAAATTTTTTACTGCATAAATCTTATCAGGGTTTGGTTTTACACCTTCGTTGCTAACAACGTGTCCTAGATATTGAACTTCTTTTCTTAAAAATTCGGATTTATCGAGTTGAATTTTGAACTTGGAATCGCGTAATCTGGAAAAAACTTTTCTTAATTTTAAAACATGTTCTTGGAGACTTGTACTAAAAATGATCACGTCATCTAAATATACAAAGCATATTTCATTTTGTAAACCTCGTAAAATGTTGTTCATAACCCGTTGGAAAGTTGACGGGGCATTTTTTAATCCGAAAGGCATTCGTAAATATTCATAATGTCCTGTGTCTGTACTAAAAGCAGTTTTAGGGATGTCATTCTCATTCATTTGAATTTGATAAAAACCATTAGCAAGATCTAGAGTCGTAAAATATTGAGCTTTACCTAGCTTGTCTAAAATTTCAGTTATATTAGGAAGGGGGAATTTGTCGTCAACAGTGACCTTATTTAAGTTTCTGAAATCAATGCACATTCGCCATTTTTGTTTACCTGATTGGTCTAATTTTTTTGGAACGATCCATATTGGGGATGACCAAGGGGAATTAGAGTCTCTTATTATATTTTGAGATAATAAGTTTGAAATTTGACTTTTCACTTCCTCGCGGTGTATTTCAGGGTACCTATACGTTTTTGTATATAGAGGCGTTTCGTTTGTTACTTTTATTTCATGTTTAATAGCATTAGTAAAACTTAACGGAATATCTTCGCAATGAAAAATATCTCGAAATTCATAGCAGAGTTTACGCATTTGTTCTTTTTCTTCACGGTTACAGTGGTCAAGCCTTATATTTTTTAAATTAGCCTTAAGCTTATTATCAATATTTTGTTCAGGTTTTCTATCATATACAGGGTAGTCAATAAAATTCATCTCGTTTACGTCTATGGGATCTACGTCAAGATTTTCACAAAATGTAATTTCAATAGGATCCTCACAGGGATTTAAGGCGGTAGTGAATGCTAAATTATTTTTGATTTTAATTAGACATTCGGGTATTTCAATATCATCGAAATTTTGATAAGGTAGAATAGCATATCCTTGTGACATGTTCACAGGTATTTGAATTTTTTGGATAGTTCTTGGTTCAATAATATAAGTTAAATTACTTTGTAAATTATTTGTTAATTTTTTATTTTCGTATCTTATCGGAATCTTTGCGTTTGGCAATGTAAAAGTATAGTTATAAAAATCTAAATTAGCGTTTAACTGCTGAATAAGATCTAGTCCTATCAAACCATCGAATTTATCAGAAAAATTAAAAAGATAAAATTTATGTATACCAGGGGATTTAAAAGTTGGGAAAATTGGTAAAGAAGCGACTTCGTTATGAAATGACGTTGCATGTGCCGTCTGTACTTGAAATATTTCTTCTTTTATTAAATGAGGAAAATTTGTATATGCAATTTGCGGATTTATAAAACTTCTAGTGCTACCTGTATCTAGTAAAAATTTAGCGTTAAGTTCCGGTATAAATATGAATGGTAATTGTATGTTATAACTGTTAAGGTATATTATGTCTTGTCCGTTTTCTGGCTCGTCACCGTAAAATTTACATTTTCTTGTTCGGTGTTAGGAATTTGAGAAAAATCGGATGAGTTAGCGGGATAACTCAAGGGTATATCAAAATCATAAGATTGGTCATAATCTGTTTCGGTTGCATAATATTCAGTAGGATACTCATTATTAAAGTACGGTTCTGAACTTTCAAAATTTTCAAAATAATTTTCAGGGGAAACATTACTTGCTTCATCTGATTGTTCAAATGTTTTTTGCAACACTTCTTGGTTGTACAGTTTTTGTGTATTCACTGTTTTATTTCGCAAGGAATTATTTAAAACTGTATTGCCTGAACTTGTGTCCATTGGCTCTACTTGATTGTTTCGGTTAAAATTGCTTCTTTGGGACGTTTGTCCAAAATGTTGTCTAGTAAATTGTGGTCTCGTTTGATTATTAAAAAATGGTTTTGGAAAGCTTTGTTGTGGGTTGCTTTGGAAATTTGGTCTTGGTTGGTAAAATGAATTATTTGGTCTTTGTTGATAAAATGAATTATTTGGTCGTGGAAAATTACTTTGAGGAAAATTATTTTGTTGAGGAAAATTTAAAAATGGTCTCGGAAAATTATTAGTTCGAGGTATGTCATTTGGAAAAGAATTATAACTTGGTCTATACTGAGTATAGTTGTGACTAGGTTGTGTATAATTAGGTTTATATTGTAAAGTATTTGGTTTTTGATTTTTATTTAAAAATAACGATGGACTCGAATTAGGATTTTGAGCATTTTTGAAATATATAAAATTTTCTTCTTCTCTTACAAGCGACATGGCTTTTTCTAGAGAGTCTGGATTTTTTAATCTTGTGACAAGTTGCAAATTATAGGGTAAACCATTTAAATATGTTTTTAAAGCAAACTCATCATAATGTGTTATTTTGATTAATTTTGTAGCGGCATCATCAGGCCCAGAGTTTAATTTTGAAAATAATAAACTTCGCGAATCTTGAATTCTCATACCAAAACTTATTGGGTTTTCATTTTTGTAGGGTTTCAAACTAAGTAAATCTTGAATGAGGCAATCTATCGATCTTTGATCGGCAAAACTATGTATCAACACATCTTTTATCAATGCCCAAGATTTTAATTCGGAACGAGAAACTATTAATTCTGCTGCTCTTCCGTTTAGTTTACTTAAAATTGTATCAAAAAGGCAAATATTTATTGTTGCAGTTGGATTAGTTCTGTCTTGGAATCCTTTTAAGAGGTTTTCGACAGCGCTTATAAATCTATTTAATAATTTTGGATTTCCATCAAAATGTGGAATATTATCTGACTGGTATCTCAAAAGCTGGTAATTTGGGTCTGGCATTATGTTATCTGCTATATTAATAGAGTTTAGAGAATTAATTAGGTCTTCTAAGTTGGATTCAATTTTGAAAGTTTAGAAAGAATCAACGTAAATAATTCGAAAAATGCACACACCAAAAATTGAAATACGCACAATGGAAATATATACTTAAAAATAAAATGTACTAAACTAAAATGGTATCTTTTCAAAGTCAACTGTAAAATACTGTTTTAACGCAAAAGAATTGAAAATGAATTGACTTTGCAAAGATTGGAATAAATATAGTTATAAAAAGGAAAATAATCAAAATTGGATTTCAAAAACGACTTACAATAAAATGATGAATATTTTCTTCATCCGTCTGGTTCGGCGATTTTTGTCCTCTCCAGTTGTCCTTAACCTAAGATTGGTTCGGCGATGTTTGTCCTCTCCAATCGTCCTAACTAAGACTGGTTCGGCGATGTTTGTCCTCTCCAGTCGTCTACAGGGGCAGCGATGTTTGTCTGTCTGTAGCCGGTTGACTCCTGAAGTAAAGCTGTTGCTGAAACTTCTTCCTGGTCCGGTGCTGATTGTCCAGTTGCCACCTTAGATCGGTACTATCTGCTTCTGGTCCAACACTTGTCCGGATTTCGTAGGTTTTTTCGAGTAAATTCTTAAAAGAAACCGTTTCAAAATATGCCCTTTTGAACGTCTCAAAAATCCACCAAGACTGCGCCAGTTATATTTTGAGCCGAGGGAAAGGCGTTTTTAAAAAACACTATTTTCAAGAAAAAACAACTTTAATCTTAAAAATCCCTTTAAATATAACAAATTTATTTGGGAAAGAAAGAAGCTTTACAGACTAGCTATTACAACAGAAGTAACGTACTTATCTAATTAACTACTATTTATAAGTTTTGCTTATCGCTGTTCTAGGAGTGGTCAAAAGGAGCTTGTAAGCAGTTTTAGAGTATGTAACTCGCGTACCTATATTAGAAAGTCTGAAGCGACGACTCACTAATGACGAAATCCAAATAAGCTGTAGCATTACCAGCCTTTGGAGAGTTTTGTTTAAAATGGGCTTCAGATATCGCACAATTGACAAGAAACAAGTACTTATGGAATCTCAGCGATTACAAAAATCGCGTCGTGAGTATATAACATTGACAGGGCCGTAACTAGGTGATATTCTACTATATGCAAGGTTTCTTTTTGAACGCGCTGCAGTAGGAAGGGGGGATTCTATAACATTTTTTATAAAGAACACACCAAATTTATATTTATAACTTTTTTCGCTTTTTATTAAATAAGTTATAAGTTTATTAATATTCTTTGGTTTGAAATTTTTTTTTATCAGTTAATTATTAAGTTTACTTAATAATAAGACAAGATTATATATGTATTGTAAATCTAAAAAAAAAATGGAAATATTGGAAATGTGTAGGTATAAATAAAATACTTACAAATAGACTCTACGCTCTACTTAAATATTTGTATAGGAAGATAATTTTACAAACAATATTTTCTGGCTTTTTGTGTTGCGAAATCTGATATACAGAGTGGTGATAATGTTTGGAATAATAGGAATATTCCTGAACAGGTTAACTTAAAGAAAAAACGCTCAGACACGTCGATCTTTATTTTTATTTCTGCATTATTTTAGCTAATACTAGAATATGCAGGGTGTTACATAAATAAATTATCACGTCAATGTCACTTTTTGTGAATGGAATACCCTGTATATTATTTCATTTTTTGATTCTACGCAAGACTCTTAGTAGATTTCGTTTATGATGTCCTATACCTATCTTCAACTGTTTACGAATTATTGACAATTGAAAATTAGACATCTTCAATGAAAATAAAAACATAAATTAAATTGCTTGAGCGTTATTTTTTTTAAGTTAACCCGTTCACAGATATTTCTATTTTTCCCAACTTTATTTTCATTCGTATAGGGTGTTTTAAAAAATCAGTATCTATTTCAAGTTTGTTTTTATAAACAGCTCTACAATGACCCAATCTATCTACAAACTCTCTTTGGACGTTAGCATGGTTACCAATATCTGGCGTTCATAGTGATGTTATTTGATATCATTCTAATTCACTTTTTTGGCAAACGCCTTGTGATTATTTGATTATTTTGTATTATTTTATCATAATGTTCTTAACAGAAACGCAAAGAATCGAGATCCTCATTATGGCTGGTTGTGGAGATAAAACTCGAACGCAAGAAGAAGTGTGTGAGATGTTCAATAATAAATACCCGGAGAGACAGCCAATCAGTCAGGCCACTGTAAGTAAATTAATAAATAAATTTAATAATTTCTGACATGTCAAAGACAAGCTGCGTTCAGGACGACCAGGCATCCCTGAAGACACTAAAATTGATATGTTAATGTCGCTGGAAGAAAATCTTTATTCAAGTACTAGATGTCTTTCAAACCAAGACCACATTGATGTGGATCATTCAGCTATTGTGAAGTTCTTAAGGATAGAAAAGTGACGTTCTTATAAAATAAAAATAGTTCAAGAGCTATATGACGATGATCCGGACAGAAGAAATTAGTTTTGTGAGGTAATGATGGATATCTGCCAAAATAATAATAATTTTGTAAAAAACGTGATTTTCTCTGATGAAGCCACATTTTGCCTTAATGGGGAAGTAAATAAGCAAAATTTTCGTTATTGGTCAAATGAAAATCCATAATGATATAGAGAGGGCCATACGCAGTATAGGGAGAAAGTTAATGTTTGGGCGAGAATTGTTGAGAATAGAATCGGGCCATATTTTTTTGAGGGGACATTTTTGAATTACACTATTTCCAAATCAAGATATTCCAGATACGTTTGATGATAGACTTTGGTTTCAGCAAGATGGAGCTCCTGCCCATTTTAGCGCAAATGTTCGAAGATATTTGGACAATACGTTTCATCATCGTGTGATAGGCCGACGGGGCGAAATAGAGTGGCCACGAAGATTAAAGAGAGAGTATACAAAAATAAACCACAAAGACTTCAAAATAAGAATAAGAGCCACGATACGGCAAACCACCCCAGATATTGTTACTAACGTCCAAAGAGAGTTCGTGGATAGATTGGGTCATTGTAGAGCTGGGAATGGATACCACTTCCAACATTTATTAAAATAGGCAGGCATATTCCATTCATATTTTTATTGTAAATAATGTTCATTAAATAAAATAATATGTTCAAAATTTAAAAAAGTGTCATTTCGTTTAAAAAACAAACTTGAAATAGATACTGATTTTTTAAAACACCCTATACAAATGAAAATAAAGTTGGGAAAAATTGAAATATCTGTGAACGGGTTAACTTAAAAAAAAAACGCTCAAACAATTCAATTTATATTTTTATTTTCATTGAAGATGTCTAATTTTCAAGTCAATAATCGTAAACAGTTGAAAAAAAAACGAAATCTGCTTAGAATCTTGCGTAGAATCAAAAAATGAAATAATATACAGGGTATTCCATTTACAAAAAGTGACATTGACGTAATAATTTATTTATGTAACACCCTGTATATTCTAGTATTACCTAAAAAATGCAGAAATAAAAATAAAAATCGACGTTTTTTTTTTAAGTTAACCTGTTCAGAAATATTCCTATTATTCCAAACTTTATCAAAAGAAATGGATTCTGCAATAAGCCTTCCTATGGATAATATGGCAGTATTATAGTCTATTTCAGAAAGATGTAGAGTAATAAAATGGGAATTTCCGTCCAGTTCGGCTCAATGTCGGTGTCGGCCATAGGCGCAGGTAAACTTTGTGCATTCAATTATTTATGATAACTAACCAAAAATTTTAGAGAATTAGGTTAACGGGTATTAAGATAAAATAGTATTTGTAATATTAAAATTTCAAGTAAATGCGTAAGAGGATTAGAAAAGGTATGTTTTCTGGCCTGAAGTGTAAAAATCGAAATATTGTGTAGGGATTAGTTAGGTAGTAGATTATAAAGTTACGTTTTGCGTTTCACAGATACCATTTAACAGGTACCGAGTTTGGCTCTGGCCTCTCTGGCCTCTCTGGCTGGATCATATAAATAGGTGGTAATTTGGAATAAACTTCATATATCGTGTGGGTGTATGACCTTAATAAGTAAGTATATTTGTTTAGTTTAACGCATCAGTAATTGCTGTTAAGCCTTATATAGTGTTCACAGTATTATAAGATTAGTAATAAAATGGCGACATTCACACCAACAAAAAGATATTCTAATAATTCTCCAATATCAGTGAGTGAAAAGTTATTATTTTAAATGTACATGGTACATGATTGCATAAAATACGATTATCCGAATTTTACTGTACAAGAAACTGTCGACCGATGTTCCCGAATGACTGGAGTTGGACAGTCCACCGTTTTTAAATTATTGCGGGAGAGAAAGACAGCAGGTCAAGTGGAACCTCCCAAGAAAAGTCCAGGTAGACCAGTAAAAGTCCTTGATGAAGACACCAAAAGTGTAGTTCGAAGAAAAGTTCACTATTTTTATTTTAAAAAAGAAATACCCACCCTAGATAAGATTCTAATGGAGCTTGGCCAGGATGACAGTATTTCGTTTATAACTAGAAAACTTTTATGGACCACTTTAAAAAATATGGATTTTGTCTGGGAAAAAAATAACCGTAAATCACTTTTACTGGAAAGCGATGAAATTGTTTGCTAGCGAGGAAAATACTTGAGAAGTATAAAGCAGTACAGAAGAGAACAGAAGAAAATCTTTTATCTTGATAAGACGTGAACTAATGAAGGTTATACACATTATACAGTACCAAAATTGTGGAAAGACAAAGATAATCTTTCTTGGGACATGGTCGATCTTAAATAATTTTTTTTTAGTTTTAATTTTTAAAAAGATCTTTCACAAGAAGCACTGGTGACTGGAATTGTAAGAAAAATCTGTAATGCTGTAGCAAAATTAGAATACTCTGCCAGTAGCTTAAATTTCTGTAGGTTTTGATACATTTCCAATGCAGATTAACACTGGAAATCAAAAAGTTCTTGTGCTTGAAATTTAAAACTTTCTGCTTCCTGAATAAATTCGTTACAATTGAAGTCGTTTGGATATTTAGCGCACAAATCTTTGATGAATCTTTCAGTATCAAAAAGACTCATTTTGGAAAGAATTGCTTCATTGAGGAAACTGAAATCACTGCAAATCTCATGTAAACCTGTAAAAATCAGACTAAGCATAATACTGTGACGAAGACCAACACATGTATGCGCCTGGCGACGATCTTTTAGGATTCTAGGAAGGGCGATTACCCATATAGCATTGTTATGGTTACCATTGTTGCCAGATGAATCTATTCTATTCTAATACACATTTTTATACTTATCATTATTCAGAATAATTTTATTTATGATTCTTTCTCCCCTTGTGGCTTGCACCCATAGCCATGGTCCTACTCTGCCTATTCCTAGTTACGGCCCTGAACATTGATGAGAATATATCGTTCTGAAAATCGTCCAATAATTTACCTTGGTGGTCCGATTCTTCTAGCAGGTGTAAAACAAGAAAACGATTGGGTCCCAAATGACTTCTGGCTTTCTGCATAGAATATTAAAGACTCCTGCGTGGACTACCATGAAGATACAACGGCAGAACTTTTTGAAGAATGGTTCAAAAATTTTCTTTTACCAAACTTTTCCCAGAATAGCGTGATAGGAATGAACAATGCGAGCTATCACAGTCGCTAACTAAGGCGCCAAGTCAAATAACACGAAATTTGAGATTCAGAACTACATGGCGGTGAACGATATATATTTTGAGGTATGTTATAAAAAAGTGATCTTTTAGAAATTTTAAATGCATTCTGTATAAAAAAGAGTATATGTTTGTGACGCATTGGCAGAGAAAATAGGACATACTGTGCTACGGCTCCCACCTTATGTGGCACCAATTAAAATCAATTGTTAGGTCAGAAAATACTCCTCCGACTTTAAGTTATAGTGTTGTAGAATTAATAAAAAAATGTGTTACCTGAACTGAGGGAGGTGTGGAAGATAGGCGTCACGCAGCACCCTTGAAATAAGAACCAAATGCGAGTACCTATAGGTGGGGAGGAGATGACCAGGCTACGAACTACGGTCTTTTATCTGTACCTGCTATCTCCAAGTCACGGATACGCGACAATAAATTTATTGAGATGCTGCCACCAGAAAGCGATTTGTCTTTTATCTTTTACATCAATGAGTTTCTTTAAAAAAACACATCGTTAATTAGCAGTGGTGACTACTATTCCGCATTATTATTACTAGGTAGTATACCTACTACTCTAACACTATCTTCTTGTTTCAATATGACAATGAGCTGTCATCTTTGCAAAAATGCAAAATTCCTAGGCAGAATTTTTACATCACCTAGATAAATAAAATTTGGTCTTTCGAGCCGGCCCAAAAAATCTCCCTTCCCAAAACTTCACCCTCGGTGCATGCATGTCGTAGCTTATTCGGCTATCATCGTCACCGAACCGATCGCGTTCACGATCCACGAACATCGTGCTAACACACAAAACAAATTTCAGTTCGAATCCGACGTTTGTTGGAAGGTCGTGTTGCGACTTTCATTTCGAAATCGCCGGTAAAAATAATGTTTATAAACATCGTTTGAGAATAAAAGCCAGATCTGATCATTGTTTTTTGCGGGGTGTTGCTGACAGATTTTTCGTCGTATTCGGATCGTGACCTATCATCGCGTTACCGTCACATTTACCTTTTTTCGATTCAAAGGCATAATGGGATGTTTTTGGCAAAGTCGTTAGCCACGAACCAGCGAAAATTCTTTGTCAATCAATAACAATAGAATTTTTCTGACAGTGTGGTGAGAAAATATTACACTAAATAGTGAAAATAAAATAATATTGAGTGTAAAGTGTGAGTGTGCTGATCGTGTCATTTGTTTTGATACTGGAGTTGTCAAGGATTTTAAATCTATTGAAAAGGTAGGTGGATGATGAACTTTGGTTGCTTCATAGATTCCGTCTGTTGTGAAATGATATGCACAACGAATATTGGTTATTAGATTAACAGGTTTAGCAAAAGTTTTAAAATGCTTAAACTTTAATTCAATTAAATTGAAATTTTCGATAATGATTAGATGTCCTTGATCCTTGATCTTTTGGAAATAATCAAAAATAAGTAGAAATCCTGCAGGCATCAGTTTTACTGATGGTGAGAAATCTTTTTGGTAATGCTGCTAGTCTGATATGCAAGAACACTAAGAGTGACGTACAAGAATGGCTTTAATAGTAGGCACATATCTACTTAATATTGGATTTAGGATGAAAACTTTCTCGTAAAGCTATGATGTACCTACCTATGAACTTGAAGAAAAAAATGTTATTAATTTCAAATTTATATGCTTCGATTTACTTACTTATATAAATGGAATCTGAATAAAACTGTGGTCTTAACCACCAATAATATCTTTGGGAAAACACCTAATAAAGAAACACTTACTCTATAATAGCAGCAGTAGTAATTTAGAAGAATTAAGTAATAAGTACCTAAATCATTAATCTACCTATAATAATATTATAGTGACAACAAGAATATTTCTTGAAATATTTAAATAATTCTTATTATTATTATTGATAGTATGACCTCGAATGAGCTAGTAAAACTTCTCCCAGAAACTATGCAATTCTTTAATCTTGTAATGTCCATGTTTTAAAAGATAAAAAATATCTGAAATCAAAGCACCATGTTGGGCGCCACAATATATTATTTTAAGGTATTTTACTTAATTATTCTCAGCAATATTCCCAAAATAGCATCATAAAATCTGCTGTAATACCATAGGTATATTTTTTAAACATTATCCTATCCAAATTTATATTTCTTGTTTAAATCTACAGGGTGCTTCATTTAAATCGCTCCTTTTTAAAACTGAATAACTTTGGTGCTAATTATTATTCTATTGCTAAAATCAAATACAGTCTTGTAGAAAACCTGCCAAATTTTTGTTACTAACGTATAGTTTTTATATAGGGCTGACCACAAAGTCAGATTAGGGCCAACTTGCATTTTTTTTTAATGTAACACGTTATACTAATTGGTATTTTTTTTTCGAATTATCTTGAAATTTCCATTTCAAAATTACATATTACCCTTATTGCATACTTCTGCAATGTTCATTTTAAAGACGAATTTTCTATCCAGGAAAAATACGCACACAGACCTATACAGAGTGGCAAAAAAGTCGCGCGTATTGCCTGTAACTTTTGAATTACCTCGTATACGAAAAAGTGATCGATATGAAAGTTGTTTAGGTTATTCCCCACATTTCTACCTGCATTAATTGTTTCTGTCATTTCTGGTTTGGTTGCCATAGAGACCAACTTACTTTTTTTTAAATGGAACGCCCTGCATATGATTGGATATTTGGATTCTACTGGAAAAACTCTGAATTTTTTGTATTTCAAATTTTCATTTACCTATTTAAAATTGTAACAAACTTTATAATAACAAAATAAATTGCCTAGAAAATTAAACAACTTAACACTGGAATAATAAACAAGTAGAATCTTTTCAGTGGATCCGGTGTTCAAAATGACGACCAACGACTACAACGTTTAAAAGGAAGTTCTCTGGAATGGCCCGAATTTCAGCACTAATTCTGAGTCGAGCGGGGTTAAGTCCGGGGATCGCGCTGGCCAGTCAATAGCACCTCTTCTGCCCATCCAACGTCCTGGAAATTGTTCGCTTATGTATATTATCTAACATTTGGCGCATAATGCGCAGGTGCTCCATCTTGCTGGAACCATACCCGGTAAAACCATTCTGCAAGGAGGAATTATGTGATTTCTGAGGAGGTCCAGATATTTTTAGTCATTCAAACTACTATCTATGAGAAAAGGTCCCACAATATGTCTACCAACTATGCCCGCCCAAACATTAACTTTTTCGGGCTTCTGAGTATGACCTTCCTGGAACCAGTGAGTATTCTCAACAGACCAATAACGATAATTGTGTCTATTAATAATGCCATTTAAATGGAAAGATGGAAAGTAGCTTCATCCGAGAAAATGATATTTGTTGCGAGGTTATTATCGTTATTGCATCTTTCCATCATCAGCTCACAAAATTCAGCTCTTCTATCAAAATCGTCCTTGTTTAACTCGTCTTTATCTTGTAGGGATTCAACTTCTCCTGCTCAACCAATTTTTTACTGACTGATGAGACACATTAAAATCCATTGCCTTGCCTGGACGATTGTGTTGGGTTTTCATGATATCCAAAGCTTGGTCTCCCCCGGTTGTTGTTTTAGGTCGACCTGGTCTAGCGGCTTCTCTGACACTGCCTGTTTCTTGAAATTTCTTTACCACTCGATACACCGTTTACTGATTTATTGGAGGCCTATTTGGATATAATTCATTGAAAAGTTGACAAACCTGATCTTGCGATCTCTTCATATTTCCGTAACTGCTTATTATTAAA
This sequence comes from Polydrusus tereticollis, assembly GCA_963920685.1. Taxonomy (NCBI): domain Eukaryota; kingdom Metazoa; phylum Arthropoda; class Insecta; order Coleoptera; family Curculionidae; genus Polydrusus; species Polydrusus tereticollis. The sequence continues at coordinate 47,224,488 of OY987334.1, read as the reverse complement.
ATTTCAGCTCGTTATTTCTCATTCAGATGAACCATAGTGTAGACAAATTTGAAATCAGACAACAGAAAATTAAACAGAAACTCAAAATTGACACCTTTTAGGTCGCTGTCATGAAAACACTTTGACTCAACTGATATGTATTAGGTAGGAATAATTATAATTAGGAAGTTTTTCATTTTTTAGCTGTCATTATCTCGGAAACGCTTGCAGATAGGTGAAACGTTACAAAAAATTCAGAGGTTTGTCACGCCTATGGTTTATTGAGGTTTTACGACTAATGACACTTTGCTGTCCTGTTAACCATTAAGAAATAAGTTATGGATGACCTCAAAGTACTTGCATTTCCAGAGGAATCTCGATCCTTCCATTAACATAATATCACCTCTAGAGCTTCTAAAACCGGGTCCAACAGCTCCGTTACTGATAGAGTGGCACCTTTCGATTTTATTTTTAAAACCCTCTTCACGGCTTTATCTAGAACTGACTTGATTTTAAATAATTGTGTTTTTATTAGCACAAGAATAATTTAATTTTGAGTTTTGTCTTTACTATTGAACCCAGGCCAAATAGAATATTTAGGTAGGTAATTACCTAGTTACCTATTTTGTATACGCTGTTTAACTGATTTAAGTACCTGAACCCCAGCGGGAACCATTGCAGACTTCCCTATTCTTAGGTATATCTTTGCATGCTATTTTTCTCTCTCTCTCTCTTTCTCTTTTTCAAGTCAGACATTGCCTTTGACTTCTATTAGTCATTGGAACCTTTGTAGGCCAAACTTTAAATACGAAAATGGATTTGAGCGATGCCCTGGATCATTTAAAGGAGGGTATGAGCGTCTTTTTACACTTATTCTTCTCTCAGCAGGTATATCTCTGCATATTATTGTTTTTACTTCTAGGAGTTACACCATACACCTAACATCAACATGCAATACATCAAAAATGCGTTTATTTTAAGTGTTGTGAAAACGCTTATTATAAACTTTTATCAAACTGTACTTCAATAGAATCTTTACTGCTTTAATGATTTTTTCATTACATAATGATGGTTATTATGGTTATTAGGTATGTATATAATAATAGTCAGTTAATAAGAATTGGATTAGTTTCAATTAACGTACGACCGAAGTTTATTTTAATTCCGAACAGCGTTTGATAGCTTTATTAACTCTGTAATAATATTTTCACAACAAATGTTATAAGTATGCATTTGTCTTCGAAATATCCGAGGAAATATCCTTAAAGCTGGTACTTACAAGAATTCTATACCCAAGTCCAAAATGGGCTTCACAATATAAACCTCATTTAACTTATTATTCTCTTTCTCTAGTTCTGTAAGTAGGTATATGAAAATAAAACCTTTATACTTACATATTTATCTATAAAGAGTAAAAAACTTCCTGATTATAATTATTTCTACCTAATCCCCACCAATTGAGTCACGGTGTTTTCATGACAGCGACTTAAGAGGTGTCAATTTTGTGTTCCTGTATAATTTTCTGTTGTCGGATTTCTAATTTGTTTACACTATGGTTCATCGGGATAAGAAATAACGAGTTGAAATTTTAATAATTAGCGGTTACGGAAATATGAAGAGATCGCAAGATCAGGTTTGTCAACTTTTCAATGAATTATATCCAAATAGGCCTCCAATAAATCAGTCAACGGTGTGTCGAGTGGTAAAGAAATCTCGAGAAACAGGCAGTGTTAGGAAAGCCGCTAGATCAGGTCGACCTAAAACAGCAACCGGGGGTGACAAAGCTTCGGATATCATGCTCTCAATACATAAAAATCCAACACAATCATCCAGGCCAATGGCAATGGATTTTAATGTGTCTCATCATCAGTAAGTGAAAAATTTGTTTAAGTAGGAGAAGTTGCATCCCTACAAGATAAAGTTGGTGCACGAGTTAAACGAGTACGATTTTGATAGAAGAGCTGAATTTTGTGAGCTGATGATGGAAAAAATGATGGAAGCTACTTTTGATTTAAGTGGCATTGTCAATAGACACTGGTCTGCTGAGAATACTCACTGGTTCCAGGTAGGTCATACTCAGAGGCCCGAAAAAGTTAATTAATTTGAATGGCGAAAAATATCTGGACCCCCTCACATAATTCCTTCTTGCAGAATGGTTTTACCGGGTGTAAATAATGGCATAAACGAACAGGTATGGTTCCAGCAAGATGGCGCACCTGTGCATTATGCGGCAAATGTTAGACAATACATAGCGAACAATTTCCAGGACGTTGGATGGGCAGAAGAGGTGCTATTGACTGGCCAGCGCGATCCCCGGAGTTAACCCCGTCCGACTTCTTCTTATGGGGACACTTAAAGGACAAAGTCTACGTTAACCGTAATGCTGAAATTCGAGCAATTCTAGAGGACTTTCTTTTAAACGTTGTAGACTGGTTAAGGGATCCACTGGCGCTCTGCTTAGCAGAAAATGGTGATCATTTTGAATACTTGATCCACTGAAAAGGTTTCACTTGTTTATTATTCCGATGTTAAGTTGTTTAATTTTCTAGGCTATTTATTTTGTTATTATAAAGTTTGATACAATTTTAAATAAATAAATTTTTTTTTCCAGTAGAATCCAAATACCTATGCAATCATATGCAGGTTGTTCCGTTTAAATAAAGTAAGTTGGTCTCTATGGTAACCAAACCAGAAATGACAGAAAAAATTCATGCACGTAAAAATATGGGGAATAATTTACTGAACAACTTTCATAAAGGTCACTTTTTCATATAAGAGGTAATTCAAAAGTTACAGGCATTATGCGCGACTTCTTTGCCACATGATAAGAACGGGATAGCATTGGAATCTTGGAAACGGTAGGAATTACAATGTTGGTTAGATTAGTTGCACAATGCACAGTTTAAATACTTTTTACGTGGTGTTCGCAAAAGTTATATATGTATATATATACTATATTATTATTTATACTATTTTAACAGATATAAAAAAAATTAAAAATACTTTTTTATTGTCACTTTTTAAGCTAAACAAGTTAGGCTTTAAAGATTTTCAGTGCGACGTTTCGTTTTCGAGAAAACATCATCAACTTTCTTTTTTTAAATAGGGTCCTGTTTCTTTTTTTTTTTTTATTGAAAGCCATTTTTAAATTCATGATTTAAAATAGTTCTGCGGGGAAATTCGTGTGGACCGATTTAACTAACCACCTAAGCCTGGGTAAGGTCGAGGACAAATCTTTAAACAGTCTAATTGTAGGCAAATAATAATTTTTCCACTTTAGTTAATTTTATGGTCGTGTTTTTTGTTAAGTATCGGCCTTACTTAGTTTTATTGTTTATGCCATGTGACAGATATTTATTGCTTTATTGCTATTAGTCATCAATACTTTTTAATTTTTTTGGGTATAGGTAGTTTATTAGTACTTAATTTAATTAGGTTTTACCATAATTCAAGATACAAATCTTTGTAAAAGAATGTAGTTTTGCGTGTTACATTTAATGATGTCTATTTTTAATTATTTTTCAAGTATTGTCAAAGTCCCGAAAAGTAGAACAAACAAATTAATGTGCGATCATATACCTACCTAACAGTATGCAGCAATTGATTATCTGGAAATTAAGTCTCTGATAATTTCGACTTGTGTGGCAAAATAAAATCTATAACAAATGCACTAAATTAAACTGAATGACTTATGTAAACATAATAATTGTCGCTCTCTGCACTATTTGGATACTCCACTTAAATAGTTTATTTATTACTAATAAAGGTGTCAATGTACACAGAAAATAGTAAGTGTAATAAAGAGGGGTCAGTGCACTTGGATATCAATAAAATGATAAGAATAGTAGGTTAGGTGGGTAATTAAATAGTAGGTATCTATTTCACTTTTAGTTTTGATTATTAAATGCCATTTTCACTGTTTTATTACCCAGAGATGAGTAAGCAAATGGGTACCGACGGTATACTCCATTCCACAATAATTCGTTGTTTTCCCGACCGTAATAAAATTTAAACCCAGCCATAAATAAGTGCCTTTTGAAAAGGTACTGATTACCTACTAATTTCAATAGTTTAGGTTAGCTATTTTCAACAAAACAACAAATATAAAATAATAGGTAAGTAGGTATCTTTATTTTAATCATGTAATTAAATAGCTATTAATATTTATAAAAAAATACTAATCTACAATATTATAATATCATCTATGCCTAAACTAATTATTAAGGGCCTTACGTTACTATTAATTATGTTATTATATTGGTATATTAGGTAGGTTAATGGCAAATTGCAGGTGTTCAATATAAAGCAGAGTCTTTTCATCTTAGTTCATCAGTCGTTTGGTGTTTGTCAAGCTGTGCGTTAAAGGTATTTTCGTGTGTGTTATCGAGCATCCAAAATATGTCAGATCTGTGTGAAACTTCAGATAACATTGCTTCCGGAAGTTATGGTGTAACGAAGAAAAAACATTTATCACTTGATGCCAAAAACATCATAAAGAACGTTTACTGTACCCTTTTAGAAAAAGGGTATGACCGGAGTGCAAGTTTTAGTGAAACGAGAATTTTGACCAAAGTTGCATTAACGACAGTAAAAGATATAGTGACCAAACCCATCCAGCCAAGGAAAAAACGGTGTGACAGCGGAAAATTGAGAAGCATCGAAGAAGCTGATAAAGACTTGATTCGGAGGAAAATTTATGACATGTACAGTAAACAAATAGTCCCAACAATAGATACGCTAAAAAAGGTACTTACAGCAGACGAAACCGACATTTCATGTGGCAAGATACGCCTTTGGAGAATAGAAAAAGCAATGGGTTTTAAATATCGGACCATTGACAAAGGACAAGTACTAATGGAATCGCAGCGTTTACAAGTATGGCGTAGAGATTTTGAATCTTATCAGAAAATATAGGGAAGAAAATCGTTCAATTATATACTTCGACGAAACTTGGTTTGATACTCACGACACTCCTAAAAAAGGTTGGAGCGATTCAACAATCAAATGTCAAACTAAAGCTCCCTTAAACAAAGGACAAAGAATTACGATATTACATGCAGGTTCAGAAAATAGATTTATTCCGAACGCTCTATTATTATCTGCGAAGAAAATTGCCAATTCATCTTTAGATTACCATCAAGACACGGATGCTACATTGTTTGAAGATTGGTTTCAGAATCGTCTGCTTCCGAATGTGCCCAAAAATAGTGTTATTGTGATGGACAACGCTAGTTACCACAGTCGCCAACTAAGTAAAGTGCCGAATTCAAATAATGCAAAAGTGGAAATTTTAAACTATATGATGGAAAATAATATATATTTCGAGGAAACCTATACAAAAAAGGACCTTTTAAATGTTTTAAAAACATTCAATATTGAAGAATAATATATCTCTGACAATCTCCCAAGTGCTAATGGTCATACAGTTTTGCGCCTCCCTCCGTATTACTGTATTTTTAATTTTTAACCCAATAGAACATATATGGAGCCAGTTAAAGACGATGATTAGAAGAGAAAACACATCCCCTACACTAAGTACTTCTGTTATAGAGTTAATTAAAAAATGTGTAAATAATATCCCAGTAGAAAGTTGGAAAAATTCTGTGAGACACGTGATCCAAGTCGAAGATTCCTATAGCATAATTAATAGTAACGTAAGGCCCTTAATAATGCTGCACTATAGATATTTGTCAGGCAACTTATTTATGGTTGGGATTACGACTAAGGGTTGTCATTTAAATTTTATTGCTGTCGAGAAATCAACGAATTATTGTGGAATGGAGTTTACAGTGCTTGTAGGGTATACCTAGAGTTACCAGTTTTTATTTTGCTCAATAAAGCAAAATAGAATTTGTGGAGGAAGACTGTGTCTACTTTAAGTACTTCGTCTTAGTCACTCCACTAAAAGTATGGATTCAATTGCAATTCAAATTTACTAATTTTGAATTGCGCATTTTTTAGTATAAAAAAGTATTATACAGGATAACTCGAGGGACAACTCATGTAGAGCGGCGAAACTTTCGGCCCTATATTGGGTCAGGTATTTGCTAGGAATTATAGCACATAAGCTGTGATTATAGGTCAAATAATCTTGCAAGAAATTTCAGCCCCAGACATTGCAGGTATAGCTCATTATCATTTAAGTATCCACCCGGGTTAATTCAAGACCCGATACTTTAGGTATGCTTAAGGGATGGTGTTGATATAATTAAATTGTTATAACAATGACACGAAGGGTATTTATTTATATTTAAAAACCGATTATTTCAGTTTTTGTTGTATTTTTTATGTAATCTGTTTCTTTTAAGTAAGTAATCTTTTAAAAATGAGTTTAATAAAAAGTGCCCGTAACCGAGATTTACTTCTAGTAGAAACTATACGTTTTGTAAAAGCAAAGAATTAAAAAGTAGTAAAATATCGTGGCGGTGCATCCAGAAGAAATCTAAATGCTTAGAGGAAGTGGTGACAATCGGTTCTGACGTTACGATAACGAAAGCTGAGTGCATAATCATGGAATAGATGAACGCAAGATACGGAGAAAAAAAACTACCAGTGCGTGCAAACAAAGAGCTAAAGAAGATTTACTTAACAGAAAAACCTGCTAAGATTATTCGACGAGCTATTGCTACAAATTCTTCAAATGATGTAACAATCTCAGACATTGAGGCTATTCAAACAAATATTTACAAGTGTCGTCTTAAATTGCTACCAAGTTCAAAACCAATTATTCTCTTACAATGAACACAGGTGAAGATTTTACATTTATAAAAAATAATCTTGAACATAATATAATTATTTTTTCATGCGAAACAAACATTCGTGCATTATGTGAAATGGAAAAACTGTATATGGACGGAACCTTTTCATATGTGTCAAATATTTTTGCCAATTATTTACCATACATGGGCTAGAAAATAGACATTATGTACCGTTAGTTTATTGTTTGTTAACAGATAAAACAGCGGCCACATACCAAAATCTATTTTTTCTGCTAAAATCAAGAATATTTGAAATTTTCAGATTGTCGTTACATCCTGTAGAAGTCTTTGCAGATTTCGAAAAAGCAATTCATCTCGCATTGCTAAGTATTTTTCCACAAGTAAGGATTAGTGGCTGCCGTTTTCACTTACATCAAGGTTGGTTTAAAAAAATGCAATTACTTGGTTTGGTTCACGAATTCAAAAATAAAAGTTCAGATATTGGAAAATGGTTGAGACATACATTTGGCTTAACATATTTAGCTCCAGAAGAAGTAAAAGACTGTTTTGTATTTAATTTAATGAGCTATAAGCCAAATAATGACATTCTTGATGAATACGCTGATTACCTTTTAGAGGTGTACATTATTCAAAATGCCCAATTTCCACCGACAATATGGGCAAACAAAAATCCATTAATTATTAGGACTACAAATGCTTGCATATCTTTCCATTCAAGGTTTAATTCTTCTTTTTATGCGCCACATCCGTCTATATATATTTTTATGGAAAAATTAAAAGAATCCCAAATAGACGCTTATATAAAAATAAAAAGTATTCACACAACGGCAAGAATTAAAGACAAAAATGTGAAAAATAAGTTGGCATTTTTAGAAGAAATGGTACAGAACTTCCAATTAGAGCATATCTCTAGATTAGACCTTGTAAAAACTGTAGCATATTATTCCTGTAGTGGCAATAAGTAATTTTCAGATTTTGTGTAAAGTATGTTGTAATATGTGAATATATAGGTATTATATACAGGGTGTTCATTTGAAAACTTCCCACCACGGATTTATCGAAAACCACTGATTAAAAGAAAAAACGCCGAGACACGTCAAAAGATTTGCCAAAGGGGACAACTTTTTAACCAAAAACTACTTCACCCCCTTTTACCCTCTGCCCCCCGGGGTCATCCCCTTAAAAATTTTAAATGACAAGGGGTATCAAGTAATAGCTTGTTTGAAAGGTCTTTCAAAGTGCTTTATTTTGGCGTTTGATTTTTTAAAATCGGTCGTTTCGTTTTCGAGAAAATTAGAAAAATCTTTATTTATCCTAATTTGTTCAGATAGAAAAAAAAACACACGAAAATATCACTTTTTATTTCAATAAGTGTTCAAAATGTTGCCCGTTATTGGCCAAACAATGATATAGGCGATGTTCAAATTCCTGACGGACATTTTTAAAAACATGTTGTGGGAGGTCATGGCAGCTTTCGATGATGCGTTGACGAAGTTCATCCAAACTTTCAGGTTGGGAAGTGAACACAATAGATTTCAAATGGCCCCATAGAAAAAAGTCTAATGGCGTTAAGTCAGGAGACCTAGCAGGCCATTCTATAGGCCCTCTTCGCCCTATCCATTTATCTAGAAACTCGTCGTCTAGCCATTGCCGAACGGGAAGAACATAGTGAGGAGGAGCGCCGCCTTGCTGGAAATATATTTCAGCCTCATCAAGTATAGGGTTTTCATCGTCTTCGATTTGGTTTTCAATGGTTTCAGTGATAAGCGGATTGATGGTATTTTCCAACATATCTAAATAAATGCCTCCATTTAAATTCCCATTAATAAACAATGGCCCAATCACTTTGTTTCCTAAAATGCCTGCCCATACATTAATTTTTTGGGGGTGCTGAGTATGCCCTTCTACAAAAGCATGAGGATTTTCATTGCTCCAATACCTGCAGTTATGCTTATCAACAAATTCATTTAGATAAAATGTGCATTCATCAGTGAAGCAGATATTCTTTACATGAATGGTATTATCGTTAATCGCTGCAGTCATTTGTTCACAAAACTCAACTCGCCTATCGAAATTATCTTCGGTTAACTCTTGCAATATATTCATTTTGAATGGATGAAATTTATGTAATTTAGTAACTGTGTGTACAGAGCCTAATGAAATACCAATCGCATCAACAATTTTGCGTAATGAAGTATTAGGATTTATGCCAAAATGACCCAAAACTTCAACTTGAGCGGCTTCATCCAAAACTCTACGATGATTACGTTTTTTATTTGCAACAGATCCAGTTTGAGTAAATTTAGTACCAAGGTCCAAAACATACCTATGCGAAGTTATCTTTTCCGGATGTCTGGCGTTAAATGTGACGGCAGTTTGCCGAGCAAATTGATTTTGGGCACCATAAATTAGAATCATTTCCACTCTTTCGGCTAGTGTGTAAACCATTTTGGAAGTAAAATCTGAATCAATCTGAATAACTGACAGCAAATTAAATTCTTTTTTTTTTCCTTAGCAACTATAAAAAACTAAACAGGTATAAGAATAAATACAGTTCGCCCATGTTATCTGTGTTTATAAATAGATGGCTGAAAAAAAGTCGGGTTGTTATTTGGTTGCTGCCACGTCTAATCTTCCGAATTGCTGTTTATGTTGGTTTTTGAACACTTATTGAAATAAAAAGTGATATTTTCGTGTGTTTTTTTTTTCTATCTGAACAAATTAAGATAAATAAAGGTTTTTCTAATTTTCTCGAAAACGAATCGACCGATTCTAAAAAATCAAACGTCAAAATAAAGCACCTTGAAAGACCTTTCAAACAAGCTATTACTTGATACCCCTTGCCATTTAAAATTTTTAAGGGGATGACCCCGGGGGGCAGAAGGTAAAAGGGGGTGAAGTAGTTTTTGGTTAAAAAGTTGTCCCCGTTGGCAAATCTTTTGACGTGTCTCGGCGTTTTTTCTTTTAATCAGTGCTTTTCGATAAATCCGTGGTGGGAAGTTTTCAAATGAACACCCTGTATATATGTTACTGATGAAATTTAATTTTGAAATAAAAAACCGAAATATGCAAACCATACATTGCATTTTCATTTCATAAATGATCCGAAACACAAGAGATCATAAAAAAATTAAAATGGTTCAAAAATTAAAATATTATAATAAACTGTTGGGGCCGAAAATGCCTGTAATAAAAACATGACCCTTCCATCTCGGACTGAAAGTTCCTGTCAAAATCTGGCTGCTACCTGGCCGGGGACGAAATTGCCTACGCCCCTCATGTAGTAGATATGACATATTCGACGATTTTTTCAAATAGAACCCCCTATAATTCAGATCTGTAATCTCTTAAGAAGAGCTGATTCCAAAAATACAGTGTGTGTATGAAGTCTGAAAACGGCCTAATAACATCACAATTTATTCGTCCAAAATTCGACGCTGCAAATCGGCCAAATCTTGAGGTTTTGTGGTATTAACAAGTGCCCCCATAAAAGTAGTCGTTAGGCGACAAATCAGGGGACCTAGGTGGCCACTCGATTGTACCCCCTCTACCGATCCACCTATTCGGAAAAGTGTTGTTCAAAAATTCGCGCAGCACGTTTCGACCAAAATGGGGAGGAGCTCCGTCCTGTTGAAAGAATGTACTTGCATAATTTGGACCCATCACATTTCGTATAGTAGGCACTATTTGCGTTTCCAAGAGCTCAAGGTAAAGTTGTAATGCCAAACTTGCATCAATAAATAATGGACCGATCTCGTGGTTACCCAGAAGCTCAGCCCACACATTCAATTTTCCAGGGCGTTGTGTATGACCTTCTCTCATCCAGTGGGGATTTTCATTTGCCCAAAACCTACAGTTGTGTCTATTGACTTTACCATTTAACATAAATGTTGCTTCGTCCGAAAATACTATAAATTTGAAAAACTGGTTATTTTGGTCAAACCTTGACATCATTATATCACAAGATTAAATTCCTCGCTGATAATCATCTTCTGATAATCCTTGAACTACATGTATTTTGAAACGGTGATATTTATGTTTTATTAAAAAATTATGGACGGGTTTGAACTAGTTTGAAGCAGACGTCACTTACTTGAGAAATTTTTCTTAATTTAATTTCTAAGCTTTTCTCTTCATCTACTACTGCTGGTCATCCTGATCGTCGTCTATCTCTACAATTTCCAGTTTCTTCGAACCGTCGCACAGTGTTTATAACAGTTCCTTTTGAAATTGGACTTCGGTTTGGAAATGCGTCATTAAATAGATTTTTAACCTCTTCGTAAGTCCTGACCCTATCGCCATATCCTCTCATCATAAGAATTGTAATTCTTTCACTTTCGCGCATTTTTGCATGTAAAAATGACAGCTTTTATGACTTTACATCAAAACTGAACAGCAGCCGAATTACGAACACTCGACATCGACAAAACTCCCTTGCGTCTCTCCTCGTCTTGCCGTAGTCCGGTTTAAATCGACAAGATGGGAATTACAGACAATCTATTAGTTAAAACATGTCGATTTTCTCGACACGACAATAAGCGACTAGTTTTATGGACCCGATAGCCATATCGAGCCAAAAGATAACCTCACTTTTTAGCAAGAAAGAGTAATTTTTAGTGCCGATGTTTTAATTTATCCATTTTTCATTTTTAAATTAAATTCAAATTTGTTTAATACCTACTTAAAGTGGAATTGTATAAAACGTATTTACTGACGAAATATTGTTTGGAGAAATCAAATTGTTCTAAAAGCTACCTAGAAATTTCTTCCAAAAATTAGTCTTGTGCAAGTTAAATGCTTTACAATATTTATCATTTAACTGTGAGTAAATTAAACGTAATATTGCCTGTATATATATCAATCATTATTTAATATTATTTATTGAAAATCCCCATTATATAATATACATTATTTCTACAACCATGTAAAATAATTTTACAAAACTGCATAGTATTAAATGAGGTTTTTTACTGGCATCGAGTCATTAATATTTGTATTTAAAGTAAAGCAAATAGGTAGTTCGTTTGTTCATCTGAGGTAGTTACCTTCCTACTGGTGCTACTCCAAAGTCAATGTTTTTAGGAATAGCTAGATGTCCACTGTCGATTGACCGAAAGTAACCGAGCACATATCGATAATTACCAAGCGATTGGTCGTAGTCGCAAATGTATCCCTACTCGAGATGCCACTGATCGACTTCGATATCTCGATCGACAATTAATAGAGTGTTTGTAATTAATAAATAAAACACAATTTTTTGATATTTTCAAAACACGTCGTTATTTCGAAAACTACTGATATTAGGAACAAAGTATGTTATACCAAAAGTGTAACAAATTTAAAGTAAAAACTATAAATGAAAAAATATTACAGGGTGTTACATTTACAAATATAAAACTCGTTCGAATTTCAGCCAAACTAAAAAGCTGGCAACAACGCCGATATCGTCATTCGGTGCGTCAGATACTCTGACACAACTGTACCAAATTTGGTTTAAATCGGACAATAAATTGTGATTTTATTAAGCCGTTTCCAGACTTTATGCACACACTGTATAACACACCTTGCCCCATACTTCTGGGCTTTTCCCCCCGTATGTCACTTAATTTTTGTAAACTTTTTATATGTTATTAAACAAATAATCTTTTTAACTGTAAACATATTTGAATGTCGATTTATTATTAAGAAAAATATGGCAGATTAAATTTAATAATTGCGAAATATCTTTTTAACAAGGCGACTCTCCTGGTATTAGGCTAACTTGTCCATTTAATGAAATACTAAAAATATTATTGTCTGATCTCACTTGCACTTACCAAGCTCTTGTACTAATAAACAAATTTTAAAGTTTTAATATACCTCGTTAATAACATACCATAACTATAAATAACCATCGTAACTCCTTTACTCTCTCAGGTCTATTATCCCAGTCACAATACTGTTATTATCCAATTGTCTGAAACATCATAAATGTACTTCAAGCCATTTCTAACATCTGAAGTGTCCACTTCACTTGCTTGCGCTTAATAAATGAAATTAAAAACTATTAACGAAAATAATTAATATCATGTTGGGTAATGAGAGGTTGCAGATATTTTGTTAATTGTCGATTATACTGGATGTTAAGACATTTAGCTAACAGATATGTTTTAAATGGTCACTGCCAAAATATTATTGTTGAGGTGTACGGAGGCTATTTACTAAACATACAACAAAAACTCTAGGGGCAATTCTAAGAATATATGTACAAAAAATTTAGAAAATAGTGAAGTTTTAAAATCAATTTGATAGAAACTGTTTAATTCCTTCGGGAATAAAGTTAATTGTGAACGCAAACTTCTCGTTCGGTTTATTCGTGTTGAATAGCTTTTCCTATTATAGCAGTACAATTTTTAGTAGGTTGAAATTCTCAACAATATTTTGAGGCCTAAAATAAAACGAAGAAATGAACATAGAATTTTTCTTTAAATTCAACAGAATCATAAAACAACAATTTTTGTCTACAACCGTACTTTTGAATATTAAAATTATTATAATATCTCGGACGGTTCATCAGCATTTCAACCAGCATCATCTGATTTAAGAAATACACATCGAAGCATAACTTCGAATTCCTAAAAATAAATAAAATGATCTTTTAATTATTATTAAAACGATTTTATAATTAACGGACCAAAATTTTTATTTGATTTTATTATTAAGAGATTTACTTATGCCAATATTTTTTTTGGGACCGGTCTTGTTCCAAAAACAGCTGACTCGGAACTAAAAAACAAACCAGGACATTTAATATTTTAAATAATTCTAATAGGCAAACCAAAACTTGACACCTCGCAATTTTACCCCTTAGATAGGTCATCTAAAAAAAAAAGGTTTTCACAACGATGTGGGTTTGCTCCCTTTCTGATATATTTAGCTCCATTCGTCCGTACTAAAATATCTTCAGGAAAAAAGTGATCCGAACACAACCCTGGATTTTTTCATAAAGGTTGATAATTCAGAATGCCTACTAAAGAAATCCATAGTTTTCTTTTTTCGGGATCTTGAGGAAACCTAAATAGTATGTTTACATGTTTATAAAATATTTTAATCAATAGATATGTATATATTTTATGTATCTACTTGAATTTAGGAATTTATTTATTTATTTTTTTCCAGTATTTTACTTGTCACTTTCTCCGTTAATTTTTTACTGTTAAGTAGCTTCCATGAGTTATCTTAATTGCTTCTGAATATAACAAAACTTTTTTCATTGTACCGGGTGTCCCACTAAGAATGGCTGTCGGCCGTATCTCAGAAAGTGTTAGTCGTATGGCTTGCGGAAAAAAAAAAATATATTAGGTAAAGTGGTCATGAGAAATTGCTGGAAATTATTTTCAAGTTTCTCAGACTGGCGCTATTTATAAATGGGTACTATCAAGGCTTTTTCGAGATCTGGTGGAAAAGTGCCAGAAGAGAGAGACAGATTAATTGCCCCCGCCAGAACCTCAAGGGCCTGGTTAGGGAGTTCTTTTAAGATTTTAGCGGATATACCATTAGAGCCGGCAGCAGATTGATTTTTGATAGATTTGAGTGTGGATCTGATTTCACAGGTATTTGTTGGTGCAAATGAGAAATCCTCGCAGACATGCAAGCCCTCAACATACTTTATTGGATCAACGTCAGAGTTTATAGCCGCAGTAAGATTATTAGCAATGTTGCAGTAAAAGATGTTTAGATTCTCAGGTTCAATTTCAATAATCTGCGGTTTAATAGTCGCCCTACCCAATAAACATTTTTCTGTGTTACGACTAAATTTGTATCTATAAGGACGTCGTTTTTGGTAAAGTTTTAAGTCACTGCTTGACTGTGGTCGAAACGTGTATAGTTATTTTATGGTAAATAACTTGACGTATGAGTAACGTCGGACACTTTCTTTATTTAGGAAAGTGTAGTTTTATGGAATTTGCAAACCACAATTCGATGTTGCCTCGCCCACCTACCAAACTTGGTACAAAAAATGTCACTTTTTTTTCGCTTAGTCGCAGCCCGCTAAAATAAAAATACGAAGAATAACCTTACTTATTTGTTTATATGTCTGTCTAACAAATCAGCTGATTGAGCATCAAGTATGTCCTTAAATAAAGGAAAAAGAGCCTACCGCCATAGTAATACTTTTTTTATAGAAAACAAGCTAAATTGGTTTCATCACAATCTCAGGTTAGTAAGCGCCTTGGCAAAAAAGTTTTAGAAAGTTAAATTAACTTTTTGAACTTTTAGTCAGCATCTTTACCAACAGAAACACAAGAAAAACCGACAGTAACCGGTCAAAGTGTCCCAGTTCAGGGTGGAGACTTCCACATAGGCTCTACACAAGTTGATGATTACGATTATCACTTAATTCTGACGTTGGGGAAACAAACTATTCCACTTTCCTCCCATTTATGAGGGACTGGCTCAACCTCATTAAGATCTTTAATATACACTACTTTAAAGTGATCCATTCTTGCAGTCCGTAATTCTTGCAAAGCAAAAAGTTGTTTATCAACGAAAATTAGGAATTCAAGCTGGGATGAAACGAAAAAAAAATTTTGTGTAGGTTAACCATTAAAGATTTAAAAGATGACTTATGATATTTGACATTTCCTTTTGTTAAGTTTTATTTACAAAAGTTGACGTTTACTAACGTCTTTTTACCGTCAATTTAAGTACTTCAAATGCCTCATGGTTAAAAACTGGTTGTGGTTTGGAACTCCAATCATCCGACGTTAGTGTGTCGTTTGCGGGTGGTCGTTCACATAAAATTAGGGTAAAGTTTTGGTAAAGTACTAACCTTTGGTAAAGATTGAGTAAATTTAGGTACATTAGCAAACTTCGCCATTTTCATGCTAACAAGGATGTGCAGCGTTCCGTCGGCCATTAAAGAAAAGTACGTTTATTTGTGAAATCTCGAAAATAAATGCCATTTCGCTGGCTACTATATGAATAAAACTTTGTTTTTTTTTATCGCTTTATTTAGATAAAGTTAGAAATTTACACAATATGAGTTTTTTTTTGGCCATTCGTAAAAAAAATATATAAAAAATAAATAAATATTCGTTTATTTTGAGGGAAACATATATTTTTCGATCTATCTTTGTCACATTTATCAGTAAAGTGCCCTTCGCAAGCAAATGTTATTCTCGAGAAACCTCATAATTTCGTTTTATTATATGTATAATAGGTACGTCTTATAAACATCCTTCAACTATAAGAAAACTGTTCGTCATTTTAACTCCTGGTCTTCTCCTCTCTATCTACAGATCAACAACAAATTAAGTTATATTTTGTTTACACCACATTATACGAGCGCGACATACAGGTAGGTACTTCCACATGACCAAATAAAACTTTTAGTACACATTTTTGGATATTAAAAGTTAACGTTAAATAGCGTGAAATTTGGTTAAAAAGGGTACACTTCAATAGTAAGTTACCGACGTCTAACAGACCCAAATTTGTCTGCTCCATTTTGGTGCAAGAACGGGTCTACACGTAGTCGTTCGGACGTCAGTTACCGACGTCGGGTTGTCTATAGCGACGTTGGTCAGACGTCTAAATGCTATTTGGGTACCAGTAATTTCCCTTACAATATTCCAAGTTTCTTTAGATTTATTATTTGCATTCTGAATAACTTGTGTGACGCGCTGTTCACTTCATCTCTGACGTATCCCCATGAAAAGAAGTCCAGTCTGGAGATCGAGGTGACCATTGTAATAATCCACATCTACCTATCCATCTATTAGGAAACTCATTGTCTAAATATTCATGGATTACTGCCGTATGGTAGACTGGAGCTTCATCATGTATAGGTCGTCGTTACACCCCAAAAAAAAATTATCTACGCTTGTGGCCAAGTCGAGCGTCTGAGATTACGTCTAGTATCATTGACGAAATTCTAATTTCTTTGTAATTTAAATTCTCTTATACCCATACAAGACCGTTTTATCAATTAACAGGCATTTTATTATAACAGTCGATTGCCTTACACAAAACTGCACTTTAGATAGGAATCTAATACTGTATGCAATGACATCTATCGGCTTATGCTTTGTCGTCTAGTTCTTTGCCTTTTAACGGTCCAACGACTTTAGCTATTTTACCATTAAAAAAGATCTAACTTTTGTTTAATTGATAAAGCTGTTATAATAGCATTTTAGGTGTACCTAGGTTCAAAGTGACTTCGTAAAACATCTCTTACAATTTTAATTAATGTACATTAGTTTAAGCTATCACCTATAACATCTTACTGAGTGTATAACGGCTTTAGAACGATTAAACTGTCCTAAATATAGCCCTAAAAGGTTGATGGCAAAGGTCCACCGACTAAATCACACCGAAAATAATAGTTAAATTGAAACCGTAAAATTTCGCGCTTGCTAATCAAGATATCGACATAATGATCCTCTACCTTGAAGCTACCTGACGCCATAAAACAGAGAATCCAATTAGCTCTATTAGTTTTCTTAATTGAAAAGGTGGAGAACTAACTGGAGAAATAACCTCTTGAATAATAAGATTTAATGATGCATGACGGCATTGGTGTAGACTTATTAGCTGTGTTTTTTTTTGTCTTATTACCTTAGGGCGTAAATCCAGTGACATTGACATAAATAAAATCCTATTTTTCTACGACTTAAAATATTATGGTAATTTAAATAAAACTTTAACTAGTTTCTATACGCGTTTAAAACCGGTAAAATCACTTCTTACAATTCCTATTTTAAAAATATTCTTCTCCTAAAATGCCGAGAAAACTACATGCAGATTCAAGAATATGTTTATTTATAGATTAGCAGCCTTTATTGTGCGCCCAAAGATACATTGCGATGATAGCGATATGCAAATAAGGTTCCTTAGAACAGGTCCAAGCCGCGGTAACAAAATCTCTAGTATATCTATCTAATGTTTCTAATAATCTCTAATTGGTAAGTAAAAATAATTACCGCTACTGGCATGACAACGAATCATGAGACTGAAAGCTAACTGGTTCCCTACCGGGAGATTCGAGGTGGGAAGGTTATCCGACTGGTCTACAAGTGATTCTCTCATTAATACTGATTCAAGGAAGAAGGTCAGTTTCTTTCTGTTGGTTCATGGCAAATTTTCCGATTCTCATCATTTTCAGAGTTCTGCCTCTTTCAACCGGTTTACGGTAAATTCTTGTATTCACACGAAGATATGTTTTCCACTATGCAAATAAATTCCGAAGATATCCTTACAACTTCAACTGCAGTAAAATTTCAAGTCATTCTCAGCTTGCACAGTGTACAGTGTACAGTGCAATTGTTAGTATCGTTAATAGATGTTCATTTCCTTCTCTCAGTTCAGGGTACATAACTCCTCTCGTGTCAGTGTTGTCGCGCCAGGGATATGCACTCACTCTTACCAAATGATACAAGGTCTCTTCTCCTGCTCCACGGTTGGAGTTTCCTCGATTCCTAGAAGGTGTAGGTATCTATTCAGCCTACAATGACCGGTTAGAACACCCACTAGATCTGTTAGAGCTGCCCGCTCCTTTGACAGCAACCAAGTTGCCTGGGATGAGCTTGGCTCCGGAACTTCGGCTGTCTACAGCCCCCGTTTCTTCTCCAGTTAGCGGTTGTACGACTACTAGCCCATTTAGAGAGGATCTTGGATGCCTGTGTTCTGCTTATTCTCAGCTGTGGCTCCGGTCCTATGGAAGGCATCCACGAGCCCTGTCTAGCGAGTTCATCGGTCCTCTCGTTACCCGGTACACTGGAGTGCCCCGGGACCCAGCTAAGTTGTTCCTAGCTCATTGAGGGCATCCTGACACTGTCGAACGAGCTTAGAGCTTGTCCTTGGGCATTGAAGTGCCTGCCAGACTCCCTGAATAGATATATATATATATATATCTACCTCGTCTCCTGTGGTTGGCTAAATTATCTTAATATTCGCGAATGATACGGTATATACTGTTAGACGAACCGTCAGAAGAGGTCTCATGTGGTGTTTTTCAGGGATCGATACTGGGCCTCTTATTTTTCACTCTATACACCTCTCAACTTATCGGTAATTTGGGATCCGTCACTGCGCACGTGTATGAGGATACCCAGCTGTACTTATCCTTTCGCCCTGAAAAATTTTTCGACAGGCTGACCTAAATCATCTGTTAAAAATTTCTAGGCAACATTGTCTCGAACTGAATTCTAAAAAGTGTCAGTTACTTCTGTTTGGTCCTGCTGAGGGCAGGGAGCAATGTCGAAACATGTTGTTCTTGGTGGTCAAACCTTATCCTGTTCAACCAATGCTAGAAACCTTGAACTGCCACTTGACGTAAACCTGAGGTTTACCGAGCATATATAACTGTATGAAATTGCCAATTTAAAACTTATATACTACCAAAGGCACCTTCTAAATCCTGCTCTCAGAAAATCGTTATGTGATAGCCTGGTCTTATTTCAATTCACTTTTTGTGATGCATTGTCTCTTGGAGAGAAATGCCAGATGATTCAGAACTGCTGTATACGTATGATAGGTGGAATAAGAAAGTATGATAGAGGGGTGAGTGCTACAATGAGAGAAATAGGATGGGTTAACATGAGAGAAAGAAGAATGTTTCATAGCCTATTGTACATTTATTGTTAGTTTATATCTTATATAGATTCATTCAACTTATTGTTCCCTTAGTGATTACTACTTACGTCATAGTTTAGAATATTAGGTTAAGACAGGAAGCTTTGCTTCAACTTCGCCTTTTGTAATTTTACAATTAACAATAAAGACATAATAAATAAATAAGCAAATAAATAAATACAGCTTTAGTTAAATAAAGTAACAGATTAGTGAACAATATGTGCCAAATCCGAACATTAAAAAATCAAAAATGCAAGTAGTTTCCAAAGAATTTAACTAACGACTAATGTGTTAATTCCTAAGAAATCGCATCAAAAAACGAGCAAGCATTAAAATGTGGAAATTTTTGACAAACAGAAATCTGGACCTACAAGTAAGCGTTATGTACGATTTTCTATTCTGCTATTATACGGAGCAGGGGCATGGACACTCAACAAAGCAAACACAAAAAAGTCGGAGTCATTCGAGATGTGGATTTATCGGCGGATGCTAAGGATTTCCCGAGTATATATATAGTTTGTAACGTATAGCAACGTAAAGCAAAATAATGGAGAAAGACACAGAAATTATCTATATATTTTAATATATTACAGTAGCATTTTCGAACTGACTGATTCATCATCATCGTCGAGCCAAAACCTCTCAATCTATAAATATGAAATTTGGTAATTTTATAATGTAGAGATTAACTTAGAAGGGATTTTTCAAAATTCAACCTCTAAAGAGGGTTCAAGATGTATATCATATAGTGAATTCCATTGGTAAAAGAAGTGCGGCATCGGTATGCCAGTAAAACTGCACCAGTGCACAAAAAGTGTTGCACTATTTGAGTACCAATGGTTTTGAGATTAGACCTTGAGTGCATTTTTTCAACAAAGTTGATGATAATACTTCTCAATCCTCAATGATTTTACACAAACTAGTATTTTCATCCAGTTTCGGTGCAGCACGGTCTCGAAGAGCAACACTTGTTGCACCGGTTTTCCAATGGTTTACAAATACTTGCACTGAAATGTCCAATGGTTTTCAAATTTTGCACTCGTTTCGCACTTTTTTTACCAATGGAATTCGCTAATAGTATGTATCTAACGGCGCGTGACTGAGAAATAAAGGAGAACACTCTAATTCATTGTTTCCTAACCTGTGGTCCGCGAACATATGTTTGGGGGTCCGCGGCATTAATGATCACTCACACAAGAGAAGTATCAGAAGAAGAAAATGATACAACTAGCAACTAGCATTGTAGATTCATCCATCAAATCACACCGCTGTGCTAGTACACTTTACCAAAAACGTCAATCTACCTTTAGGGCAATATCATCACCTGTGTCCTATGTCATCTGCGTAGATTTCAATTAAACCCCTTTAGTTACTAACTTGTTCAGGTTAGTTGATGGTTTTTAATCCGTAAATGGGTTTCCAGCACTAACTCTAACTAACCTAAATAGACCCATAATATAGGTTAATCCAGTAGTTTCTTGACAGTTCTTTCCGGTCATGTAAAGGTTGAGAAAGACAAAGAGAATGAACCTAAAGTGTCCTGAATTCTATTATTTTACATCATTAGCTGTTGCTAGCTCTCCTGCTTTGTGGTGATCCAAATCTATTATGGGGTTAGCTGGGGGGGGGGGGGGTGGTAAGTGTAAACAAAGATATCTATTCCTCTAGCAGATCAGATCGTGAACTAAAACTCGGGGAAATTGTAAACAAGCAGTGATATATATATATCATTCTAAGTAATAATAAGAAGTATGTAAGGTTGTTTACATTTACCCCAAAACAAACACGCATAGTCCGTTTGTGTATCAAAAATATTTGTTTTAAATGGTAAACTTTCCATTTCACATTTTAAAATAAGTAAATTACATACTAAACCGAAAAGAACGATTTTAAAATGTTCAGAAAATAACTGAAAACCTATACTTTTTAATTTTTCATTAACAGCAACTGTTCCTGGAAACACATAATTCTATCTTTGCATTCCACTTTGGGTGCACACAACAAATCTTTAATCATCTTATAATGGCTAATGGTAGATGTATGTGTGAGATTCTACTACAATAAAATCACTTTTGGTAGGATTTATGCTTTTCATCCCAGTGACTAAATAGTCACAATTTTCCAACAAAGAATTGATTACGCAAACATAACTGTAATGCGTTTTCTTTCTGTTGCCTCCGAGAAAGTCTACTAAAGCATATGAACCAGGAGTCAACATATATTTTTCAGGATATTTGTAAGTTACTTCTGCTGTATTTTCAATTCCCATTTCAATTCTAAAACTCTCTCCATTTTTACTGTCAGTTGAGTCTTCTTTGGCACAAAGAACTGTTTTATCAATTTTTTTCTTTTTGATACCTATACATATTTACTATAGTTTCTCTCCTTTTCTTTAGCCTCGCCAACACTTCTGTAGCCGTAAGCACTTCCCATAGTTAGATTATTTAAGTCTGGGAATTGGAACTTTTTGTCCTTGCATGTTAAATAATGGTTGATTTTTTTAAATAATACTAGAGAATATTTCCATGATACTTTTGGGTAAAGCGAGGGTTCATTAATTCTCGTATACAAATCAATGGCAAATAACTCCAGTTCATCTCTTGTAACTGATGTTTGTGGCAAGGTGGATACACACAGCAGTGACTTGAACTAACCTGAACTAACCCATGGTTGGCTCGAACTGTATTTACATGCCTAACAAATAAAGCTCTGAAACCAATTAAAAAACTGTGGTTCTTCCATCCACCCGTTTTGGATGCAGCATACTTATTCCCAGGATAACTTTCATTAGATGTTCAACGTGCTTGAACAACGCCTCTCTTAAATACAATTAAGGGTGGCATAAAGTAACCATCAGCAGTGACACAGAGTAAAACGGTTGTCGATTCCCGACCAGACCCTCCTGACACCCTTGATAAGGGGTTTTCCTTTCCTCCAATAGCTCGCAGTCTTGGACCACTTCAACTTACCTTTTATTCCACAATTTATTTTGAATTTGTTTTGAAGCAAGGGGGTCATTTCACATCAAACCAACCAAAATAAAAGGAGGTTTGGCAGATCACCTCACCGCTTTTGATAATTTTTGGTACAGGTATTCTACCCATCTAGTAGATGAGAAATCCAAAATTTCAAATTTTTCTGATAAGTAGTTTTTTTAAAATTGATTTTTAAAAATCAGAAAAAGTGACCATTTTCCCAAAACATATATTAAAAGAAATCAAGATATCTTAAGAACTACTTACACTAGAGTAGTAAGTTATATCTTATTTAAAAGGTATTAAAAATACCTTTCAAATGAGGTACCACTCAATGTAGGTGTTTAGAAAAAAGGATTGAACATTTTGAAAAAAAATAATAAAAATATGAAATTTTTCAAAAAGTATTTTTTTATTTTTTTCAAAAAAATATATTATTTTTGTCAATATTTTAGCAAGATATTCACGAAATTTTGGGATGGAGAAATGATGGGTTCATAGGGAAAAAAATATTAACAATTTGAAAACATAGCAAAAATGACCAAAAAGTGTTTATTTTTTAATTTTAAACTTCATTTTTCAGATTTTACCGAGCTTTTACTTGCTTTTGTGTTTTTAAAGTAAAGCCTAAACAAAAACCTAACCATCTTACCACCCATCCTCCTGTTTGCTATTTTTTCAAGCAGAATCTTGTTAAAATTACTACTTAACAGGCGAGCCTTAACTATCCCTCCCCTTCCTAGAAAAGAAATTAACTGTGTTAAGCTGATGATAAGTGGCTCCAAAATAAACAAATTCATCGTTGATGACAATAACAAAGCTGTTTTTCCTGATTACCACGCATGTTTATTAAAAATAATTTGCAATCCACCAAACGTAGATTGTTTTTTTGATAATTTTTCAATGTGCCCAGGAATTGAAAATTTAAAACAAATTTTAATCGAACCGTTTGAGGAGTTCTTCATTGATAATATCACTTACAAAAAATGGGTTTTAGCAGATAGGTGTAATATGGAGACCATTATTAAACCTGTAGAAGATTTTGTTGAAGAATTTATACAAGATTTATTAAAATTAAAAACGCACTCATTTATTTCTAGTATGCAAACAGAATTTTTTAATGAAACAAAAGCAAATTTTAAAATTGGCGAGGTACTTATTACATCTGATTTTGCTGAAAATTATTCATTTGTTCTGCAAGATGAGGTACAATCGTACCATTGGACGACCAGCCAGGCCACACTTCACCCGTTTGTAATTTACTACAGAAATGAAGCCGGTGAAATAAAGCACTTAAACTATGTCTTCATCTCGGACTGTTTAATACATAATACTATAGCTTTTCATTTATTCCTGAAACAGTTAATAGCTGAACTTAAAGAGAAAATCATAAACGTAACAAAAATCTATTATTTTTCTGATGGGTGCGCAGCCCAATATAAGAATGAAAAAAATTTTGTTAACCTCTGTTACCATGAAGAAGAATTTCAAATAAAAGCGGAGTGGCACTTCTTCGCTACTTCACACGGAAAGAGCGCTTGCGATGGCCTAGGTGGTACGGTAAAACGTTTGGCAACCAAGGCCAGTCTACAAAGGCCCTATGAGGATCAAATTATGACGCCAGAACAACTTTTCGAATTTGCACAAGAAAATATTCCAGGTATAAACTTTAGATTTAGTAAAACTGCTGATTATGAAAGGCACGCAATTTATTTGGAAAAAAGGTTTGCTGAAACAAACCATTCCTGGGAACCCAAAAAATACATTCGGTTATTCCTGTATCAAAATCAAGATTATAACGAGAATCTTTTCATTTAGCGTGGAACAAAAAACCCAGGAACTTGTAAGGTGTTCTGAAATTACAAATAATGAATTAATGTTTCTTCAATCTGGTTTTGTGACTGTTCAGTATGATAACTTGTGGTGGTTAGCGTGTATTATTGGAAAAAATGAAGAATCTGATAAGCTTAAAATCAGTTTTTTGCTTCCAAATGGACCATCTAGTTCATTTTATTATCCTACGCGCCCAAAGCCGATGTTTTAGTAATTAAAAGAGATTCAATAATAAAGAAGGTTCGGCCGGTTACTGCTACAGGTCGAACTTACATACTTACTAAAGAAGAAATGTTAAATTCTTCAAAAATTTTAGAAAAAAAAATAAAAGCTAAAATCTAATTTTAATAAGTATATTGTGGATTTTGGACTTTTTGTAAAATTTTGTTTCTCTTAAAAGTAATAGGCGTTGTTTGTGTTACATTGTTATTAAAATAAATATCATTTTTTGCTTGTATTGTTTGTGTTATTATTTTTTTTCACCTTGTTCCCATTATTTCTCCATCCTGAAATTTGGCCAATATGTTGCTAAAATATTGACAAAAGAAAATATATTTTTTCGACAAAAATTAGAAAATACTTTTTTTTTTAATTTGAAAAAAAAATTTTTTTCAATTTTTTTTGAAGCACCTATATCTAGTGGTACCTCAGTCGAAAGGTATTGTCAAGACCTTTCAAATGAGATATAACTCACTGCTCTAGTGTAAGTAGTTCTTAAGATATCTCGATTTCTCTTGGTATATGTTTAGGGCAAATGGTAATTTTTTTGATTTTCAAAATTCAATTAAAAAAAAACTACTTGTCAGAAAAATTTGAAATTTTGGATTTTTCACCTACTAGATGGGTAGAATGACTGTACCAAAAATCATTAAAATCGGAGAGGTCACCTGCCAAACCTCTGGTTGATTTGATATGAAATGACCCAAGGTTCACTACTAGGTATATTCAAAATGGCGTAAAGATTGGCGCGTAGCAGGAAACGACGAAGGAATGCATTGTTGCCAACAATTTATTCTTAGATAGTTCCTTCAATTCTTATTAATGCACTTCGTCATCCTTAATATAATTATCAAACCAAGCTTTTTAAGTTTTTATCCAACTATGTCTACACCACTGATAAAATTCTTTAAATTACTTAAAATTGTCCTAAGGGTCTTCATAATTGCAGTCTAACAGGCGTAGTAACGAGCGTGGTAATAGATAAATGACCACCTACTGGAGTGTGTCTATGCTAGTTATTATTTTTTGAAAGGGAAACATTCACATAGTTGAATAAATAAATAAAATCAAAAACATCATTTGTTAAATGAAAATGACGTGGTAATTAATCTTAAAGCGGATTGTATTTGATTATAGCTGCATGTAGCAGTCTGTGTATGTAACATTTGTTTTTTTTAGAACTAGCCTAAGGCTATGTCTAAATGAAGACCATGCACCTGCGTTGTCGGCGTTGGATTTTTTAATCTATATAAGTGTGGTAATTAAGACGGACAAATATGATTCTAGTTCACACGTGAGTCGCTTCATTCGTATACAAAGTGGCAAGAAAGTCGCGCATAATGCCTGTAACTTTTGGATTACCTCGTATATGAAAAGTAACCTTTATGAAAGTTATTCAGTAATAGTAAGTTTTCTTCTTGACCTTATGATTTAAATTTTTTTCTTGTTTATTGGGTTTTTAGGTCATTTATAAATAATAAAGGTTTGATTTAAGTTGACGTTTCGGTTTATATTACATTAAACCATCTTCAGAACTACAATTACAGGAAAATGTGGTTATTAACTAATTTTTAGGATTAAAAAGTGACATACCTCTATATAAATCTTGGCACTATCACTTCTATTTTTACATGTTTAACTATGTGGTAACTATGCAAGACTGATTTTATGAAGGGATTCTTTATGAGGGAGGGTAGGTACATTTATTAAAAATGGGAAAAACCATTTGATTATAGTTTATTGTTCCTTTTGTTAACGGTAGTAAAAATTTGCAATTTTGAATTAGGTTATTAAATTACTGTAAACTGTACTTAGATTATCAGTGTCGGTTCGAAAATTTAATGTATTTTTATTTTTTTTTAATATGGATCATTTCTTTTATATTTCGTTTTTTATAGTTTATTTCATGGTCTAAAATTGTTGTATTATTGAAGTCAAAATTATGTAAGTTGCCAATAGCGTGTTTTGATAAGGCTGTGTGTGCTTGGCTTGTATTTCTCATGCTGTATTTATGTTCATATATTCGGTTTTTTAGGTATTGTTTTGTTTGTCCAATGTATGTCTTTGGGCAGTCCAAACAGTCTATTTTATATATTACGTTTGCTTGATTTAGTTTAGGGGTGGTTGGTTTTAATTTTGTAAAGATGGTTTTTGTATTGTTTGGTGGTTTATCAGCTATATTTATTTTGTGTGGTTTAAGTACGTTTCTAATTTTTGTATTGATTTCTGGAATGTATAGATCAATAAACTTTCTAGACATCAACATATCTTACGACGAAGAAGGCAACATCACAACCAATTGGTATACCAAACCCGTTTGGTCGGGCCGATATTTAAACTTCAATTCCTATACCCCCAAAAAATATAAAAAAAGTGTTGTCAACTCCCTTATTGATAGAGCGGTTAAATTAACAGATCCAATAAACAGACCACAAAACATAACAAAAGTAAAAACTGTTCTACAAAACAATAACTACCCAAAAAAATTTTATGAACCAATTATTGAGAATAGAATAAACCAAATTTACAATAGCACAAATAAAACGGATCCCCAAAAAGAAAATAACTTCATCTCCCTACCATACATTCCAGAAATCAATACAAAAATTAGAAACGTACTTAAACCACACAAAATAAATATAGCTGATAAACCACCAAACAATACAAAAACCTTTTTTACAAAATTACAACCAACCATTCCTAAACTAAATCAAGCAAATGTAATATATAAAATAGACTGTTTGGACTGCCCAAAGACATACATTGGACAAACAAAACAATACCTAAAAAACCGAATATATGAACATAAATACAGCATGAGAAATACGAACCAAGCACACACAGCCTTATCAAAACATGCTATTGACAACTTACATAATTTTGACTTCAATAATACAACAATTTTAGATCATAAAATAAATTATAAAAAACGAAATATAAAAGAAATGATCCATATTAAAAAAAATAAAAATACATTAAATTTTCGAACCGACACTGATAATCTTAGTACAGTTTACAGTAATTTAATAACCTAATTAAAAATTGCAAATTTTTACTACCGTTAACAAAAGGAACAATAAACTATAATCAAATGGTTTTTCCCATTTTTAATAAATGTACCTACCCTCCCTCATAAAGAATCCCTTCATAAAATCAGTCTTGCATAGTTACCACATAGTTAAACATGTAAAAATAGAAGTGATAGTGCCAAGATTTATATAGAGGTATGTCACTTTTTAATCCTAAAAATTAGTTAATAACCACATTTTCCTGTAATTGTAGTTCTGAAGATGGTTTAATGTAATATAAACGGAAACGTCAACTTAAATCAAACCTTTATTATTTATAAATGACCTAAAAACCCAATAAACAAGAAAAAAAGTTATTCAGTAAATTATTCCCCACATTTCTACATGCATGAATTTGTCCTGTCATTTCTGGTTTTCTTACTATAGAGACCAACTTACTTTCTTTTAAATGAACACCCTGCATATGATTGCATATTTGGATTCTACTGGGAAAACACTGAATTTTTTGTATTTCAAATTTTTATTTATTTAAAATTGTAACAAACTTTATAATAACAAAATAATCAGCCTAGAAAATTGAACAACTTAACATCGGAATAATAAACAAGTGAAACCTATTCAGTGGATCAGGTGTTCAAGATGACCACCATTTTCTGCTAAGCAGAGCGCCAGTCGATCCCTGAACCCGTCTACAATGTTTAAAAGGAAGTCCTCTGGAATGGCCCGAATTTCAGCACTAATTCTGACTTTTCAAGATTCTAAAGCCGGCGTCCCATGCATACGATTTCCGACGTCCGATATCTGATAACAATTTGGTATTCGCACGAAAATATTTTACATATCCCATGGATCCGTTGTCGTGTCTAAAATCTCTATTAAGAGTGTCAAAAAGAAGAATACATTTTTCATTAACTTAACCTTACTTAAGTAACTTGGTTTAAGATAGTTTACAGTTTTCTGTGGTTTAAGTATCACAATAGAACACACTTTTTTTTGATA
This sequence comes from Polydrusus tereticollis, assembly GCA_963920685.1. Lineage (NCBI taxonomy): Eukaryota > Metazoa > Arthropoda > Insecta > Coleoptera > Curculionidae > Polydrusus > Polydrusus tereticollis. Next base: position 47,196,120 of record OY987334.1, on the reverse strand, counting down.
TAATGCCACCGAAATTAATAATGAATAAACATGTCAAACAAACAATAAACCGAGAAAAGTGTGGTTAAAAATCATCCGACATCGGACAAAAGTTAAGCTCAATTTAACTCGTACTATGCATCGTAGATTGTTAAAAATATTCGGATGAAATTTGCCGCCAAAATTTTCCACCAATGAGAACACTGTCGGATCATCGTATCGTCGGACATCGTATGCATGGGACGCCGACTTAAGTCATTTAGACGGTTAACGTAGACTTTGTTCGTTAAGTGTCCCCACAAAGAAAAGTCGAGCGGGGTTAAGTCCGGGAATCGCGCTGGCCGGTCAATAGCACCTCTTCTGCATATCCAACGTCCTGGAAATTGTTCGCTTATGTATTGTCTAACATTTGCCGCATAATGCGCAGGTGCTCCATCTTGCTGGAATTATACCTGTTCGTTTATGCCATTATTTACACCCGGTAAAACCATTCTGCAAGAAGGAATTATGTGATTTCTGAGGAGGTCCAGATATTTTTCGCCATTCAAATTACCATCTATGAAAGGAGGTCCCACAATATGTCTACCAACTATGCCCGCCCAAACATTAACTTTTTCGGGCCTCTGAGTATGACCTTCCTGGAACCAGATAGTATTCTCAGCAGACCAATAACGATAATTGTGTCTATTAACAATGACATTTAAATGGAAAGTAGCTTCATCCGAGAAAATGATATTTGTTGCGAGATTATTATCGTTATTGCATCTTTTCATCATCAGCTCACAAAATTCAGCTCTTCTATCAAAATCGTCCTCGTTTAACCCGTGCACCAACTTTATTTTGTAGGGATTCAACTTCTCCTGCTTAAACAAATTTTTTACTGACTGATGAGACACATTAAAATGCATTACCATTTTCCTGGATGATTGTGTTGGATCGGTTTTAGGTCGACCTGATCTAGCGGCTTCCCCAATACTGCCTGTTTCTCGAAATTTCTTAACCACTCGACACACCGTTGACTGATTTATTGGAGACCTATTTGGATATAATTCATTGAAATTTTGACAAACCTGATCTCGCGATCTACTCATATTTCCGTAACCGCTCATTATTAAAATTTCAACTCGTTGTTTCTCATTCAGATGAACCATAGTGTAAACAAATTAGAAATCAGACAACGGAAAATTAACCAGGAACTCAAAATTGACACCTCTTAGGTCGCTGTCATGAAAACACCTTGACTCAACTGGTGGGAATTAGGTAGGAATAATTATAATTAGGAAGTTTTTCATTTTTGAGCTGTCATTATCTCGGAAACGCTTGCAGGTAGGTGAAAATTTGAAATACAAAAAATTCAGAGCTTTCCTAGTAGAATCCAAATATGCAATCATATGCAGGGTATTTCATTTAAAAAAAGTAAGTTGGTCTCTATGGCAACCAAACCAGAAATGACAGAAAAAAATTCATGCCCGTAGAAATGTGGGGAATAATTTACTGAACAACTTTCATAAAGGTCACTTTTTCGTATAGGAGGTAATTCAAAAGTTACAGACATTATGCGCGATTTTTTTGCCACTCTGTATACACAGCCCTAAATATTTTCCTGTATCGCTACTGCATGACGATAAACCACTTTAAAGAGCTTCTTTTGCATTTACATTTCGACATTCATCCAAACTTCGCTTCGGAGAAATGTCTTCCATGATTTTAGGTCAAAAAGTTTTTTATGTTTGACGTTTTTTGCTGGGTAAACAAGATTCACAAACTTTCAGTTTTATCGACAGTTTTTCCTGCCTATTGATTCTTCAAGAATATAAGTTTTTTAAGGTAGTTGCCCTCCTAATCCGAAACCCAGACTCCTAAACTTCAATAATAAAAAACTCGATAAAGCGCAAAAAACTCCCCCGGAAAAATAAACGTAATCCAGATCTGACAGTGATGGTGTTCATTTGCATTTTCTCAAGCTCGACGCCTGCCGAAATCAGAGAAATGAGCATCGTTTATGAATCTATTATTGCACATAACATAGACACCATACTTGTTTTGCAGTTTTCTTTGATATGCGTGCGTGATTGTGGTTCCACAGTTTTATTTTAGTATTCTGTAGGATTAAAAGCAGGAGCTCAATATACCGAGTGACAATGAAATCGTTTGACAGAACCGCACTTAATTATTGTTCAATATAGGAACTTGAAATTTTAGTAGTGGAATATGTAGGGAAATGCACATTTTCCATCAAAAATATTTTGAGTATCACTTCCGGTTTGACCGGAAGTGAGGTTAGGTGGCTTATTTTAAATGACACCCTGTATATTTTTTTAGATCCTCGAATTGAGCGCTAAATTTTCAACGACATATCACAAGTTGTCATTTGTTTTTAAAATGGCGGCGTAGGATACGATTTCCTCAAATTCAAAATGGCGGAGTATTAGCCGCGCGACTATGGAGGGCCTTAATTAAAACTAAACTAAAATAACTAAACAGTTAACTAATTTATTCTCAACAAACAACTAATAGCAGATAGTAATTGTTTATCATTATTAATAAATCAATCTAGGACTTTAATTATAATACCAATTATCATCGCTCTAAATTTTCGAAATGTCCTCCCTGTTGATGAAAACAATTTTCCACTTTTTCGACAGTTGCCCTCATTACATTTCTCAACTGGTTTACATTCATTTCTTGAATTGCTGCTCTCACTTTATTTTCAAGTTCTGCACGGGTGAGTGGTGGAACGTTGTAGACTTTGTTTTTGAGGGTTCCCCATGCAAAGAAGTTCAACGGAGTTAGGTCGGGGGATCTAATTTAGAAAATAAAAATGTTAAAGAATGAAAAGACATACCTACCAAAAAGCTTAATACCTTGCTGGCCATCTTATCGGCCCGTTAGTGCCAATCCAATTTCCCCCATACGTGTTATGGAGGTATTCCCTAACAACACGAGAATTATGTGGTGGAGCCCCGTCTTGTTGAAAAATAATAGCCATTTGTTCAACTACAGGCAAATTTTCAAGAAATTGTTCTATTTCTACTTGCAAGAAACCTAAATATCTTTCGCCGGTAAGGTGACCATCAAAAATAATTGGTCCCACAATTCTCTCTCCAATGATACCTAACCAAGCAATTGAATCCAAATCGCTCTTGAAAATTGCCTTCTTCCATTAAATGCAGGTTATCTTGTGACCAATAACGCTTGTTGTTTCTATTAAACATGCCCAAATTTGTGAATCGACTCTCATGCGAATAAAGAATTTTCGACGGAAGTGTTAGATCTTGTCGATGTCTTTATAAAAACCAGTTACAGTATTCAAGCCTTCTGGCATGGTCATTTTTATAGAGATGTTGATGAATCTGGCATTTGTATGCATGATATTTGTATTTATGTAAGATCCTCCATACTGACGAGCTACTAATATCACATTCAACGGCAATTTCTCTGACTGAGGCAGTAATATTTATGTTAACTAATGATAGTACGTCAATTTTTTTCGCTTCACTTACAACATAGTTATTGACCGCATCCTCAAAGGGTTCTGCACGCATTTTTTGTTCCAGTTTTGAAAAATAATGCCGGATTGGAAGTTGACGACCTGGAAATCTCTCTGCATACAATCTTGCAGCCTCAGAAGAATTTTTTCTGGTCTCTCCAAAAATTAAGAGCATATCAATTTGTTCATTTCTAGTAAAACTAACCATTTTATCTGATTTACAATCTAAGTTTTATAAACGAATGACATTTGAACAACTTTTAATTAGAGTCATATTGGTTTTGATATTCAATTCAATTGTTTTTCAAAGCCGCCTTTATATTTCTTTTCTTTAGAAAGGACAGGGCGGCAATAATAATACATAACGCTTTTAAATATGTGATTGGGATTTATGGCAAATTTTTTCGTGTTAATTTTAAAATAGCATAGGAGTGTATGGTATCAAATTGTTGGGAAAAAAATGCTCGTTTCAAATATCCTAGTGAACCATTATCGTTCCATTTGGAAAAAATGGAGTAAACGTCATTTCATTTTTTAAACGCTTGCGAAACTTAGAAAGTCAATTAATATGACATAATTTTATTTTTCGTAAACTACTTGACTATAAATTAACCTATTTAATTGATTGATGACCCTCTAGATTCAATACAAAAAATGAGAATAAAAATGTTATAACACTTCAAAAAATGACAAGTGGGATGTCATTTTACTCAAAATATCATGCTGAATCGAAGTAAGTAAAAATATACAGGGTGTCCCATTTAAAATACCAAAGTCAAGGTCACTTCTGGTTAAACCGGAAGTGCTAACAAATCAAAAATTATGCCAATAAATGCAGACTCATCTCTTATGCACAATTCAAAAATTTCATTTTAATATCTATAAATACAAAAAAGTTATAGGGGTGAGCGTCTTTTGAGAAACACCCGGTATACTAACTTTTAATTATATATAATATCTTGTTGCTCAAAAATGGCGTCTACTACTTCCAAAGTTCCAAAGGGTTTGTGAGCTTATTTCCACCTGTTTACTAATTTTCTTATCCCATATTTTGAAGTACTTTGAGAATATGTCGACTACAATGGTGATGTTTTTTTTACCCTTACTGCCTGTACTCGTCTAGAGAGATATGATCATATTAGGTTGACACTATCTGTGAGTCTGGGCTAAATAAGTTGCGCTCACGAATATTATGGGAGAAACAGTCAAATGCCTTACTCACGTCGCAAAAAAATGACGCCGTGTATTTGCTACTATCAAAAGAGGTTAGGGCAAAAGACACCAGAAGATTAAATCAAATCACGCGGTAAACATCGATTGTTACTGTGTGGTGGCGATTATCTTCCGGCCCGGCTAGTTTGCGGTGTACAGACCGGAAGAGAAGAAGGAACAACCTATGTTTCCCGGATACAATGTTTAATTTGAATTAATAGTTTTTTCCATTATCTCCTTTTCTAGTATTAAGAGAAGCAACCACTAGTTACGTTCTCAATTCAAAAAATATGTAGTAATTGACCAAGGTTACATGTCTCGCCCTTAAGGAGCATCATCAGACCTTAAAATAAATAAGCAAAATTTATGTATATGACCATGGTTAGTTAGTGGTCTCCTCAACTTTACATACCTGAAACATGAAGAAGGAATAAACAACAACTTTGTATTCAAAATAAATTATTTCTTATTTCAAGCTTACTCTTCTTGGATGACTATCTTGATATAAATTTTATTACTTCCTCGGTATTACACAATATCCAAACCTGAATGTACACCTCGTTAAAATTATAAATACGTCTTGGATCGCTATACATAATGCAATAAATCAAAGGTGTGCAAAATAAATTCCTTGATCGTAGTAAGAGATGTGTATTACCAGAGGGTACACAAGCGGAGAATATGAGTGCAAGAAGAAGATAAAACGCGAAGAGCCATGAACAAGCGTAAGCAGTTCAAAAAATAAAACGACCAAAGGTGAATAATGATGGCATTCAGTTTTGTTGCATCAGGTGTGCCGATTGAAGCAGTGATGCAGTGCATAACATTTTGAGTTAAGATTGAGCGATATATCTTTATCGCCTTTATTGTTTCTGACAATAAAACATTCTATAACAATGAAGGTATATTAGTTAGTCAGAACCTAATATATAGAAACAAAAACATTCGAATATCCATCCATGGTTAACTTCTGGTATTCGTGTATCGTTACTGGCGCAGACTGACTATCCTGTTCTGGTCGACTATTATAAAAAAATATAAAAAAGTATAGGAAAACTATTCAAGCTGCTAAAAGGTTACACAATAATAGATTGTACTTAAATTCGATAAATAAGGGCAAGACCGAGGGTAAGACTGTATGGGCATAATCAGTTCGAGGAGAGACTAGAAATAATATTGAAAGTCTCAACGTGAAAGGCGACCGGATAAGTAATCTGAATGACATGGCTAATGCTTTCAATAAGTATTTTATGGAGGCCCCACAAAGTTTAATTACTGATACTATAAAACAGTGAATATAATTTCAAATATCCAGAAACGTTGGAACAATGTTTTTCAAACCTGTCTTAGAATGTGATGTAACTGACATGATATCATTAAAAAACTTGAACTCCGTTGGCATTGATAATGTTTCGGTGAATGAATTTAAATCCATTGGTGACTATATATTTAGTCCATTGACCTATCTAATAAGTATGTCATTGGATAAGGCAGTTTTTCCCTACATCTTAAAGACTGCTCGAGTTATTTCGCTTCATAAGAATGGAGAGAAAGACAGATTAGACAACTATCGTCCGATTTCTCTACTAAGCTTAGTATGTATCAAAAATTCTGGAGCGCATTGTTTTAACCAAATTTCGATGTTCCTATCTACTTTTCATATTATTACAGAATGTCAACACGGTTCTCGCAAAGGAAAGAGTGTAAATTCGGCGATCTTGAGCTTTGTTGGTGAGCTATATAGTGCACTTCATATTATTAAGAAATACTTGGGCCTTTTTATGAACCTTACTAAGGCCTTTGACCTTGTTCATTACGTCTTGCTCGCGGCAAAGTTGCATGAGTATGGCATAAGAGGTATGGTTGGTGAATGGCTGCAGTCGTATTTAATTGCTTATGTTTGAATACAACCAAAACAGTGTTCATCAGCTTCACGGGCCGGTCAATCGAGAGTCTTCTTGTTAGGGCGAATGGTGGATCGATCGCACAGGTTGTTCAAACAAAGGTACTGGGTATACATATTGACATCTTTGAGCTGGCACTACACTGAACTAGGTTCTAAAATTTCTTCGGTATGCTATGCTCTCTATACCGCCTGTATGGTGTGGTTGGCAGGAATATTGTCTTGTCTTATTACCATGCACAATTTGTTTCTCGAGTGAAAAGTGGAATTTTGTTTTTTGATTCCTCTCCATCGAATTTAAATAGAGTGTTTTTAATTAAAAAAAAAGCTCTAAGAAGTATGATGGGAGTGTCATGTCGTCATGCATGCCGGAGGCTATTTAGATCACTTAGGCTGCTCACTTTGCACTTGAGTTGCATTTTAGGACTTCTTATGTACGTAAAAATAATCTAAATAGTTCTTATCCACGTAAAACGTTCATAATTGTGAAACGCGTAACGATATGAACTTTGTTGCGCCGGCGCAAAATGGCATTCTCTGAGAGGAGTTCATCCTACATGGTAACAAGACTGTACAATAAGTTGCCTAAGGAAACCAAAAACAAAAAGAGAGCAAAGTACTTCTTAAGACAATCGTATTTAATTTATTAATTTCTCATGCTTTCTACAATGTTAATTGTAATTTAGTATATAGGGTATTTCCTAATAACATGCTAATATTTAAGAAGGTTATTCTTGGGTCCATTTTGAGAAAAAAACTTCATATGAACATATGTCCTAAAAGTCTTAACTGCTGAACCACAAGGTGCTAAAGTTTTAAGAAAAAAAACCCTTTTTTTTATGATAACTTTGGTATGACCCTATATATTCTTGTGAAACGTGGTACGCATCGTCTATGCATCGAAAGACATTTTCTGCTGTACAGCATGATTTTTTGTTCTTGCCAGTGGCGTTCATGCGGGATTTGCACCGAATCATTTTAAAGAGAAAAGTAATACGCCACTGCTTCTTCTTAAAGTAAAAATTATTTTTCAAATCCTCTTCATTTTGTTTCGTTTGACGTATGGTTTTCGCACAAAAGAATAGAATTCATTCATTTGCACGGTGTTATGAAATTGGGTATTATCAAGGATTAAAAAGTTATCTAATAGGTAAGAAGCAGAATTAGTTTTGTAAACATAAACAGTTTTGACAGTTGCCTACCTGGTCTAGTTGTTACGTATTTATGTCAATCAAATTAATAACATTATTAAAAAACATGATTCATTTTACGAATTCTGGGTTTGTAGATATGCATTGCATGTATGGGCTTGCTGATGGTAAAGCTCGGGAGGCAGAGGGTTATACGAAAACCGCTTTCTAAAATGAAATATTCCGGTTGCACGAACATTTTCAAACATTCATAGAAGGTTGTGCGAAAAAGAAAGTTTTGAACCAGACAATTATCTTAAAGGAGTACAACGTACTGTAAGAACCCCAGAAATTGAGGTAGCGGTTTTGAATTTGAATCCATATTGTTTATCAAAAATGTTAAGTAACTATTCAAAAAAAACTTTATCATTGCCCTGTATACTACAAATTAGTTGACGATTTAATGCGCTTTTCGCTCTTTCCAATTTGCCGGTTAATAAATATTGGTATAAAGTTTTTTCACATTTAGAATTAAAGTTTTTCGTTTTTTGAGACACCCTGTACAACATTAAAAAGAAATTCTTCTGCCAATCTTAATAATTTTAAAAGCAACACTTTTTATAAAGAATAACTTTTTTTCGAAAAATTGATAATAAAGAAGTTTTCCATTTGGCAAGCAAATCGACGCACACGCTGTATATATTTTGTATTTATAAATTTAAATAGTCGTTTTTCCACAATTCTCTGGAGCTCAAATCGACCTTTTCTATATCAATGTTAATGTTGGTCTATTAAAATAAAAATGTATGTTACACATCGGACATTCAAATGAACTGTGATAAGGTGAAACGGACATTCAAATGAACTGTGATAAGGTGAAAGAAATCTTAAAATATTTTTCTCGCGTTTTTAAATATTTACAAACAGTATTTCCCAATATTTAATAATGTGCATGATCTGTGACAATATTTTCAAGTACTAGGTAACCATGGTAGCTATAAAATAAGCGCAGAGAGTGTTTGCGTCACTACTTCGGAACGCGCCCAAAAGCGCTCTGAAGAAATACAACTGAAAGGTGAATAATATTTTAAGTGAGCCAGGTGCAAGGTTCGAGGCCATTGATGTAAGAACTGAAGACCAAAGCGGATGGATGTAGATAGAGGAGCAGACGAATCTTGCACTATTGACTAGACGGGCAGGGTTCATGCTTGTCTGTCTTTTACTGCTTTAAGATTTAAAGGCTTTTGTTAAAAAGTTATCACGTTTGTCGCATGTAAAATCGTTTAAAGTTTTAGTACACTGTACATTGTTCACAAATAACTTGTATAGGGTGCATCGTTTTTAACTCGAGTCATGATAATTTCTAGAATTTTCCTGTTCAAATTTAACAGTCGTTGCAAGTAGGTATTTTGATTCATCGCTAATTTATTTCACGCAATGGGTTTTTTTTTTTTTTTTTAATAATAATTTATTATTGACCTCAAAACAGTTTACAATAAAACGGAACAACACAAAATATTCGTGGTTGAAGCGTATTCTTGAGACGGGGTTAAAGTAAATGGTAAATCCTTGGACGCGTTTCGCCGTATTACGGCTCATCGGCAAGGCTATAGAGTCTGACGAAAAGGAAAGGGGTCTTACAGTGGTTGGGTGGATAGCTCGATTGCTACGAGATGTCGCCACGTGTAAGATCTCGCATATGTATTTATACATTATGTGTTGAAAACACTGTAAGGTCCCTTTCCTTTTCGCCAAACTCTATAGCCTTGCCGATGAGCCGTAATACGGCGAAAGTCGTCCAAGGATTGGGTCTGACGGAAAGAAAATGGACAAACATCTTTCTTTATATCATGTTTTCGGTTCACAGAAACCGACGATTGGCTTTCAGCGCCACCTGACATTAGATACCTGCTTAGGCGGGTTCCATTCCAGCGTTTGGTCTTCTCTAAGACCTCGCTGGTCTGGTTGGGTGGATAGCTCGATTGCTACGAGATGTCGCCACGTGTAACATCTCGCAAATGTATTTATACATTACGTGTTGAAAACACTGTAAGGTCCCTTTCCTTTTCGCCAGACTCTATAGCCTTGCCGATGAGCCGTAATACGGCGAAACGCGTCCAAGGATTCGGTCTGACGGAAAGAAAAGGGACAAACATCTTTCTTTATTTTTATCATTGCCTGAGAAGAACCGTAGCTCTGATTGGGAAAACAGATCCTATACAATATAAAGAAAGAGTTGGAATACCATCTGTAAGAACAGAACTTGTTCTAAACGTTTGTGAAATAGTGGAAAATAAGCCAACAAAATGTGGAAGACGCCTGTCTCAAGAAGTGGGAAGATCCTCTGGAACATGCCGGACTATTTTTAAAAAACAGTAAAATTTGTTTCCTTATAAAGTGCAGGTATTCCACAAAACACGAGCAGCAGATTTTATATTTATTTATATTAAATATTATATTAACCACGGTTTAGACAGCTTAAAGCCCTCGCGTCTTAAATCCGTCGTCGCTCCGCTCCTCGTGATTTAAACTTGCCGCTCGGCCTTGGTTAATAATATACTATTATTAGGAGCAAAAGCAATACTGTTTATGACGAGTATGAAAGTTTGCCGGACGAACAAAGTGAGTTCGGCAATTACAGACGAGTCATAAGAAGTTGCTTTTACTACGAATAAAACATACTATTTTTTCTTCAAACGTCGCATCCTTAAAATATAGAATCGAATTTTACCTGCTAGCGTTGCTATGGATTAATTTTATTATTGTATTGTTTGATACCGAGGCATAATTCGATTTGACAAGTGTCAGTGAATCTTATTAGAAGCAATTTCTAAGCTTTAATTTCCTGTTTTAAAAATACCATTTTTTTTAATCGAACACTTTACTTTAAATAAAAATGTCGGGATCAGAATGTCGTGGACAATTTGTTGCCAACCAAATCCAGTAGTATTTACGAAGCTGCGTTCAAAAGATTTCAGAGATGGTGTAATGGGAAGGAAAATAATAATTCTGAAAATGTACTCTTGGTGTATTTCTCTAAACTGGCTAACAAACAAAAAATAAAAAGTTCAACAATGTGGTCACATTATTCTATGATAAGGTCAATGCTAAATATCAAGCAAGGGATAGACATAAGCAAGTTTTTGAAGCTACTAAATGAACGCTACACTCCCAGGGAAAAATTTCAAAATTTTCTATCTGGAGCTCCTAATCAGAAGTATTTGGGAATTGTAAATTTAGATATAACGTCAAAGAATACATTTATTTTTATGAAATATATTATGGTATATTTACATTGTACTTGTTATTGATATTTTTGGTGCCGATGTGAAGAAATTGTAAAAATTACCGTTGATGACATACAAGACTTAGGATCTGCCATTCATATAAGAATTCCTGATAGTAAAACTAGAAAACCGTGATCGTTTACTATTGTTGGGGAACAATATTTAAGCATATATAAAAAATATGCATCATTACGCCCAGAAGGCATGAATCAAAAAAGATTATTTTTAAAATTTGTAAATGGTCGCTGTTGTCGCATGATAATGGGAATTCGTAAGATAATAATTATCAATTACTGTTCCTAAGAGGCTGCAGTTTTCTTAAAATTACTTGATGCCACAGAATATACCGGTCACTGTTTAAGGAGAACTTCAGCTACACTGTTTGTAGATGCAGGTGCAGACATTGCCACGGGGGATGGAAATCCAGTAGTGTAGCTAAAGGGTACATTGAGGAATCGATGACCAACAAGAAAGATATTGCAAAAAAAAATTTACAACCTCATTTTACTGAACCAATCCCTATTAAAATTGACATAAATTCAACAGCAAGTGGTTCCACGGAAGGTTTAACGCTAGAAAATACAAGAACAAGTCAGGATCGCAACATCGCAACACCTCGTGTTAATTTTTCTGGGGCCACAATAAATAACTGTACTTTTATTCTGATGTTTAATAAATAGTTCATTGTTGTATTTTTTAAAAATAAATAAAGTATACAAATTACCAATATTTCTTGTATTTTTCAACATTATTTATTTATGACTACTTTTAGTTCCGCTGCCTATAGCAACCGTCTACTGTAAAAAAAGCAAAACTTTAACGTCAAAAAATTAGTAGAAAAGTGTCAAGTTTATTGACGTATGTGTCCTTTCTTATCCTCTTTTCATTCTGTTCAGAAAGTCTTTGGACTCCGCAGTGTTTCCAACACAATGGAAACACAGTTTTGTGATACCAATATTTAAATCGGGGGACTATAATAAAGTACCTAATTACAGAAGTGTGTGCATACACAAACAAAACTTTTTGACAGCCTTATTTATGACCAAACTTATTTTTATAGTACGGAATTGTTACTGAGTGAACAACATTGTTTTAGTCTTGGTAAGTATTGTAACCAATTTGTTGGTTTTTTATGACGCTCTGCTGAGTGCTTTGGGGAAGGGACAACAGGTGGATGTCATTTATACATACTTTTCCAAGGCATTTGACAGAGTCGTTCTCGCTATCTTGGTGAAAAAATTAAAGCTCTTTGGCTTCTCTGATAGCATGGTGTCGTGGTTCGACAGCTTTCTTTCTAATAGATCTCAACAGGTGCGTATTGGTGGAGCCAGTTCACAGTGTTTCAGTGCGCCCTCTGGCGTGCCTCAGGGGGTTCATTGTTCACCTTTACTGTTCAATATTTTCATTAATGGCATTCTAATATGTTTCAATAACAGTAAGTTTTTGTTGTTCGCAGACGATTTAAAGCTTTATAGGGTAATTGGTTCTGTAGAAGAGGTGATTCTATTGCAGGATGACTTGAATAGGCTGAGTGAGTGGTGTGTTAATAATGTTAATCTAATATCTCTGAATGTTGGTAAATGTAACTACATTAGTTTCTATAAAAGAAAAAAAAAGCTGGAGCCTTCTTACTGTCTACAGAGCTCTAACCATACATATACTGATGTTATAAAGGATCTGGGCATTCATTTTGATAAACAATTAACCTTTAATACTCATATAATTACTATTGCAATTAAATCTTCTAAAGTCCTTGGTTTTGTTTTGCGTAATTGTAGGGAACTGTCTGTGGTAACCTGTAAAAGGTTGTATATGTCCCTTGTTGTCTCTTTGCTGGAGTATGGATCAATGATCTGGTCTCCATTGTATATGAACAATTGCTTAGCTCTGGAAGGGGTACAGAATAGATTTATTCGTTTTTGTCTTTTCAAACTTAATATGCGTATTCCTGAGGACCATATATACAGGGTGTTCATTTGAAAACTTCCCACCACGTATTTATCGAAAACCACTGATTAAAAGAAAAAACGTCGAGACACGTCAAAAGATTTGCCAAAGGGGACAACTTTTTAACCAAAAACTACTTCACCCCCTTTTAACCTCTGCCCCCCTGGGTCATCCCCTTGAAAATTTGAAATGACAAGGGGTATCAAGTAATAGCTTGTTTGAAAGGTCCTTCAAAGTGCTTTATTTTGACGTTTGATTTTTTAAAATCGGTCGATTTGTTTTGGAGAAAAGTAAAAAAATCTTTATTTATCTTAATTTGTTCAGATAGAAAAAAAAACACACGAAAATATCACTTTTTATTTCAATAAGTGTTCAAAATGTTGCCCGTTATTGGCCAAACAATGATATAGGCGATGTTCAAATTCCTGACGGACATTTTCAAAACCATGTTGTGGGAGATCATGGCAGCTTTTGATAATGCGTTGACGAAGTTCATCCAAACTTTCAGGTTGGGGAGTAAACACAATAGATTTCAAATGGCCCCATAGAAAAAAGTCTAATGGCGTCAAGTCAGGAGACCTAGCAGGCCATTCTATAGGCCCTCTTCGCCCTATCCATTTATCTGGAAACTCCTCGTCTAGCCATTGCCGAACCGGAAGAACATAGTGATGAGGAGCGCCGTCTTGCTGGAAATATATTTCAGCCTCATCAAGTATAGGGTTTCCATCGTCTTCGATTTGGTTTTTAATGGTTTCAGTGATAAGCGGATTGATGGTATTTTCCAACATATCTAAATAAATGCCTCTATTTAAATTCCCATTAATAAACAATGGCCCAATCACTTTGTTTCCTAAAATGCCTGCCCATACATTAATTTTTTGGGGGTCCTGAGTATGCCCTTCTAGAAAAGCATTAGGGTTTTCATTGTTCCAATACCTGCAGTTATGCTTATTAACAAATCCATTTAGATAAAATGTGCATTCATCACTGAAGCAGATATTCTTTACATGAATGGTATTATCATTAATCGCTGCAGTCATTTGTTCACAAAACTCAACTCGCCTATCGAAATCATCTTCGGTTAACTCTTGCAATATTTTCATTTTGAATGGATGAAATTTATGTAATTTAGTAACTGTGTGTACAGAGCCTAATAAAATACCAGTCGCATCAACAATTTTGCGTAATGAAGTATTAGGATTTATGCCAAAATGACCCAAAGCTTCAACTTGAGCGGCTTCATCCGAAACTCTACGATGATTACGTTTTTTATTTGCAACAGATCCAGTTTGAGTAAATTTAGTAACAAGGTCCAAAACATACCTATGCGAAGTTATCTTTTCCGGATGTCTGGCGTTAAATGTGACGGCAGTTTGCCGAGCACATTGATTTTGGGCACCATAAATTAGAATCATTTTCACTCTTTCGGCTAGTGTGTAAACCATTTTGGAAGTAAAATCTGAACCAATAAATTAATTTTCACTATCCCAAGATTGTCACAAAGGTAACTGACAGCAAATTAAATTCTTTCTTTTCCTTAGCAACTATAAAAAACTAAACAGGTATAAGAATAAATACAGTTCGCCCATGTTATCTGTGTTTATAAATAGATGGCTGAAAAAAAGTCTGGTTCTTATTTGGTTAATGCCACGTCTAATCTTCCGAATTGCTGTTTATGTTGGTTTTTGAACACTTATTGAAATAGAAAGTGATACTTTCGTGTGTTTTTTTTTTCTATCTGAACAAATTAAGATAAATAAAGATTTTTCTACTTTTCTCGAAAACGAATCGACCGATTTTAAAAAATCAAACGACAAAATAAAGCACTTCGAAAGACCTTTCAAACAAGCTATTACTTGATACCCCTTGTCATTTAAAATTTTTAAGGGGATGACCCCGGGGGGCAGAGGGTAAGAGGGGGTGAAGTAGTTTTTGGTTAAAAAGTTGTCCCCTTTGGCAAATCTTTTGACGTGTCTCGGCGTTTTTTCTTTTAACCAGTGGTTTTTGATAAATCCGTGGTGGGAAGTTTTTAAATGAACACCCTGTATAATGATGCAATGTAATGCAATGCAATGAGTGTATTGAATATGAAGAGTTTACGTGAGAGACGTGTTTTTAATGATCTACTGTTTGTATTTAAGCTTTTGAATGGCCAGGTGATTTGTCCTGAACTCATTAATAAAATATCATTCAATGTTCCATCACGTAATCTAAAAGTGAACCGGTTGTTTTCTTTGCCACATCACAGCACCAACTATGCTATGCACTCGCCTGTTGAGAGAACATTGAGGTTGATAAATTCTGAGGGTATTGAAATTTTGGGCATTTCCTTATCTCACTTTAAGAGTCACATCAGGGGAATCCTTTGTTCTATTGTATGAATATGGGATTGTTTAGTGTAGATGTTCACTTGAAATTTTGATTGTAAAAATGTTATAATCTAAATTAAGTAAATGAAATATATTTGGTATTATTACTATTACTGTAGCTTTATCTTATGTCTGTTGTTAGTTAGGTAGGTATTTCTATTTGTAAATTATTAATATTTTGTAATAGGGTTGATCCCGTTAATTAATAAAAAAAAAATTGACACAATCTTAACCTAGATTTGATTAGATATATCGTTCCCTTATAATTGTTATTTAAACCGAGTCCTACGTTTTTCAGTCCACGTCCTCTTGGATGAAAATTATTTTTGTTAGAACAGAGATAGATCATAGGCAACCTACATATAAAAATAGGGTCGTTTCACCTGCAATTTTCACAATACCATTTTCAACAACACTCTGATCAATCACTTAATTTTCTCTCTCCCCATTTTCTCTCGACCTCCATGCACATTCCCATTTTACCCTTTCGGTAAATATGAATCATGGCCTGCTGTAATGTGACAAGTAAGAAAGCGCTGCCATAAGTATAAAGATTTCCGTGATTTATCACGAAAAAATCCGGAAAATTCTGTAGTAAAGTCCGATTTTATTGGTCTGTGATTCTTCCTTAAAGTGGAATAGCGACATATATGGATATATTTGTAGTGGGAATGGGAGAAAATGACATCTAAAATGATATGTTCTCCGGTTATATTTTCGAAAGATTGGCTCTCTTATAAAAAAAGGTCATTCTTAATGACTAAGGATATTTGACTATCGGTCACATTGGTTTTGATGGCGTGTGCTGCCTTTTACAGCTGCAAGCCTATTTTTGAAAATTTATGTTTATATTAATTTTTGTCTAAAGCCACCTATACAGAGTGGCAAGAAAGTCGCGCATAATGCCTATAACTTTTGAATTACCTCGTATACGAAAAAGTATTCAGTAAATTATTCCCCACATTTTTACCTGCATGAATACTTTTTGTCATTTCTGGTTTGGTTGCCATCAGGGTTGATAAAAATCATGATTTTTTTCATTTTTTAAAAAAATTTACCAGCTTTTACAAATATTATTATTTTTAAATATTTCTAACTGCTTATATTTTGTTTTGTTAAGTAAACAAATATTTTTAGGCAGGAATAGTACAGATACGAAGTAAAACTGGAGAAGTTTTAACATGCAAATTTCATTCGCGTAGTTTTTGCAAGTTTGCGCCTTTGTCGAAACTTGTATTAACTTGAAAATTTCGTCCGCGCATTATTGCAAGTTTGCCGCTTTGTCGAAACTTGTAATAACTGGCAGAAAACGCCCGGCTATATAAACGATACGCACTTATTTTAGTTATCAATAATATTTTTGCTTTAGGGGTTAATCTATCAAAACATTTGAACTCATGACAAGACGGGGCAGAAAGGAATTTAGTGTTTGGCAGCATTTTATAAAACAGAAAGTGGTGGGCAAACTAGGTTGTAGAGCAGTATGTAAAAAGTGTGGTAAAGAATTGCAAGGTCTAGTGGATAGACTAAAAAGTCATTGGAAAACCTGCAAAAGTGAAACTAGTAATATCAGCAGTGGTCTTGAAATTATCCAGTTGGCAAAGAAACAGAAAAGCGATAACTGTGAAAAGGGAAGTGTAGGTGGACGTGAAAGTAGTGGAAGTAGCGGCCATTTGGATTCTTTTGTTGTGCGAACTGGACAAGATAAGAAAAAAGAATCGGACAGACAAATAGCCAAAGCCGTTTACGCAACAGATTGCAGTTTTAGAGCTATAGAAAATAAAGAGGTTTGAAAAACCATAGAAATGCGTAGACCTGGTTATCTCCCACCATCTAGATTTCAGTTATCATCAACGCTCTTGAATGAAATATTTGAAGAAGAAAAATCTAATTATTTTAACAAGTTATCTGGACAATCTGTTTGCATGTCCTGAGATGGATGGCCCAATATACATAATGAGCCGATAATCTGTGTCGTTTTGTTACATCTGGTCATCCCCATACAGGTGACTATCTTGCCGAATTGGCTATTAACTTAATAAATAAGTGCAAAAATGAATATAACTGTAAAGTTACCAGTATTGTTACAGATAATGCGAGCAACATGGCCACTATGAAAAAAAAAATTACCGAGTCGTACAATTACCCTATAATTACATAATATGGATGTTCGGCACACTTACTTAGTTTGCTCTCCCAAGATTTAGAAGCATCGCAGATAAAAGAACATATAGTACATATTGTGAAATACTTCAGAAATACCCATTTGCCAAATGCTTGGTATAAAGAAAAAGAGGGGCAAGAAATTGGTCTTACCTCAGGATGTTCGATGGAATACACTTTCAGATTGTCTTGAGTACTCTTGAGATCTATGTAAATGAGAGGCGAAAATTGTTATTAATATGTGAAGAGTATAAAGATCAAATTGATCCAGTGATTTTAAAAAAAAGTTTCAGATATCTGTAATAATATTATTGTATTAATAATCTGTATTATAAAAGGATGGCTGAAGATTTTCTACAGTTGCTAAAACCAATTTCTATAGCACTGGATGCAATGCAATAAAAAGGTGCATTTTTATCTCAAGCATTTGAAGAAGAAAGAAGCTTGCGTCAATATCAATTATTTAAGAACAGATATGTTCAAGCTCTAACCCCTTTCACTTTTTAAAGTATATTTTGGATCCTACAATAAACAAAGAAGAATATCCATTACTAGCTGAAGAAAAGAGAGATGCTCTACACATTGTTTCTAAATATTTTGCAGACACAGGATTATTACCATTACTAATTAAGTTGGAAGCTAAGTCGGACCCTTTTCACAAAACTCTGTTTTCAGAGGAAATAATCAAAAATGTAACAGCAGTACAGTGGTGGAGATCCTAAGAAGATGTTCCAGAAATTAAGCAAGTGCTCCCTATAGTAATTTCTGTTTTGTGTGCCCGTGCATCGTCTGCTGATATCGAAAGGATGTTTTCTACTTATGGATTCGTACATTCAGATATAAGAAACAGACTTGGCAGTGACAAAGCAGCTAAACTAGTATTTCTATTTAAGCATTATAACACTTAGTTTTTTCTATATTTTTTTTTTGTTTAATTTAAGTATTTTTTTGTATTAAAAATGTTTTTTTAGTTTTAATTTTTTATTTTTTTTACAGTTTTATTTTTGTAATAACCAGCTGTTCTCTTAGATTTTTATAATAAAATAATAAATAACACCACATAAAAATGCGTCTGGGTTTTATTTTTTGTATAAACAAATACATTTTAAGTGTTAAAATCTTAAAACTCTTTTTTAAATTAATCATGATTTTAAAAAAAATCATACTGTTTAAAATCATGATTTTAATCATCTCAACCCTGGTTGCCATAGAGACCAACTTACTTTTTTCAAATAGAACACCCTGCGTATGATTGCATAGTTGGATTCTACTGGGAAAACTCTGAATTTTTTGTATTTTGAATTATTATTTATTTAAAATTGTAACAAACTTTATAATAACAAAATAAATAGTCTAGAAAACTGAACAACTTAACATCGGAATAATAAACAAGTGAAACCTTTTCAGTTGATCAGGTGATCAAAATGAACACCATTTTCTGCTAAGCAGAGCGCCAGTCGATCCGTGAACCCGTCTACAACGTTTAAAAGGAAGTCCTCTGGAATGGCCCGAATTTCCGCACTAATTCTGACTTTTCTAGTCTAAGTCATTTGGACGATTAACGTAGACTTTGTTCTTTAAGTGTCCCCACAAAAAGAAGTCAAGCGGGGTTAAGTCCGGGGATCGCGCTGGCCAGTCAATATCACCTCTTCACCTCTATAAGATCGTAATATATTCCTGTTAATAGTCCTGTAATCGACACTATAAAATTAGTCAAAAAACTATTATTATTAAAAAATATAGTTAACCTTATTAAAAAAGACGAAATTATGAATACCCTAAAAGTTTGTTTAGAACAAAACTATTTCGAATTTAATAACGAACTGTATACAAGTAAAGAAAGCCCCATTATTGGGTAACCCTTTAAGTCCTCTCTTAGCAGAAATCTTTATGAACTATATAGAGTGTATTATTTCGAAACATCCACTTTTCGGTAAATTTCTTTATTGGTATAGATATGTGGACGATGTATTAGCTTGTTTTATAGGTACAGCAAGACAACTAAGTCAGTTCTTGGAATTCAGAAATAACATACATAACAATATAAAATTTACAATAGAAACAGAAATTAACAACTCAATTAACTTTCTAGACCTAACTATTAAAAAATCTTATAATAAACATGATATCTCTATTTACCATAAACCTACTCATACTGATACTACTATACACAATACGTCTTGCCATCCAATTCAACATAAATTAGCGTCTTTCTTTATTATAATATATCGATTAGTAACATTACCCTTAAACAAAAATAACTTTCAAAAAGAATTAAACATTATTAAACAAATTGCAGTAAATTATGGGTATTTCACAAAAACTATAGATAAAAACTAAATAAAAATTATATAAAAATGCTATAAATTTAGTTTTTCCAACACTAAGAGAGAATTAAAACAATTATAAAGTTATCTCGTACATTGGCCACATAAGCAGGTACTAAAATAAAAAACTTTTTCAAAAATCTGACTATTAATATCGCCTTCAAAACAAATAATACTTTAATGAAACACATTAAAAATAATAAAACTAAACTAAATAAAGGAAAGAAATCTGGTGTTTATAAATTAAAATGTAACGATTGCCTCAAAGTTTACTAAGGGCAAACCGGCAGAAATTTTAAAAAAACGTGTCAACGGACATTACTTTACTTTCATAAAAAACAAAACTGATTCAAATTATTCTAACCATTTGAAAGAAGAACACGATACACTTAATATTAACTACGATACTAACCCGAAAACAAAAGTTTAAAATTAAATCTGCTTGAATCCTTGGAAATAAACAAACTTAATAATCACAATACTCCACTTAATGATCAATTAGACTTAAACTAATCACGTCTTTTGAATCTATTTAATTAGTTTGTAAATATAGGTTTTTCCCTCAGTTAAACTTGTATACCAGGTATACCTGCTTACTTTAAAATTTATACCCTATATAGTTTTTAAAATATCACTCTTTTGTACTCCTTTAAAGAAGCAACAGTGTTGTGAAACATGTCGAGTTAAAAAATAAAACTCGTATATTTGTGGAAAGTGTAAAATTATTTTTTACCATTTGTTATGAAGTGATAATGAATTTCCACCAAGTAGCAGCCGAATCAATTTATTTAAAAAACTATAATGTTAGAAATATAAAATAACTTAAACATCATTAAACTGTACTTCCTTCAGATCAGTTGAAGTAGGTTAGCATTTATTTATTATATTGGTTTTAAAACTTGTTATTATATTTTATGTTCACAGTTTCATGCACATATTACTGCCCACTTAAATGGATAAAATCTACCATAAAAAAAAGAAGTAGATAACTAGTAAGGATGTAAGTACTTTTTTTCAGACTAAACATATTTCTGGAATTATGTTTCGAATCTATAAAAATGTAAAATTCTTGAACAAAAAACTACAACAAACAACATGTTTTACACCTAAAGACAGATGCTTACTACAAGATGCCTTACGTAAGTCATAGGAGTTTCATACCTACTAGGTTTTTTTTTTTATGATAAGGCACAGCACTGCAGGATAAATCCTTTATGGCGCTCTGGGAGCGGTGCGTGTGCGCAGGAAACGATTCACGTTGGTCTTGAATCTTTGAAGATTTTTCCAGGTGTCATTGAATGTGTATTGTAAAGTGCAGCTAGAGGCTTACGAAGGCCCAATTTCCTGATTGGAATGGCACCTGGTTTTAGGTATGCCCTATAATTTTTAAATATAATATCATCCTGGGCAAAATGCAACCTGCAAACACGATTCCCATCATTTGTCAGGGTTTTTTCCTAGAGCTCTTAACCATGCATGATGTCGTGCTGCGGTCAATCTGCAAACATGTCTTTATATGGGTACGTAGGTACATATTATTTACCTAAGCCTTTACATTGCATTCTAGGCGAAAAATTAAAATGATCTAGCGTTGACAGGCAACAATGTTGAGGAAAGCATTCTTTACTATACAGGATGACGCACGCAAGACTTTAGATCCTTTGATCCTCTGCTCATCACGAACTTACACTAAAAGGTACTGCACTATAATCTAAATAAACCTAAGCTATTTATAAAAGTCTAATCTAGTAATAAGTTTTAACGAAAGTTCCACAAAGTACAATTAGGAACTGAAATTCATTCAAAATAACGCTAAAAAACCTCACAATAAACACGCCAAACACTGTGTAAATAAAGAATTAAGTGACGACCGGCTCTGAACAACATAAACGTTAAATATCAAAAAGTCCGACGTACTGTGCAGGAACCACGCTTCCGAAAAATCTATCTGCATGCCGGGGATATTTTTAGGTCGGCAATTAGCTTTGTTTTTCTACTGGTGGGAGTTCAGTGTCTAAAACAGACCAAGCAATAGTTTAAACCTAAACCTAGGTTACTCCAAATACTTAAACATAAAGATTACCCACTGACCTCTAACATTTAAACCCACAGTCGCATACTAACGTAACACTTGTTTCTTTTTTATTAAAATAATACTAGATTTGAAACACTTGACATCAAAGAAGGAAACAGTGACCGTTTAGTTCTTTTAAACCACAACATATAAAAATAAATACCCATTGTTACTGGCACATAAATAAATACAAGGTTGTAACTACAGCATGTACTCCAATAAGATATTTCATTCATAAAACCATCAGTACCAAAAAAGGAAACGCTTGAAAAAACAACTCGATTCTTAAGACTACGACAAAGAAAATAAGTAAGTAAACAAACAAAGAAATAACATAACGTTATCGTGATGTCATCGACTACTTTCGCCAACCAAATTGCATAATTTAAAGGTAACTCGTTGTGACATTCGGATAAAAGGAATTTTAAAGACCGCATAACTTTAACTTTAATGTGCTCTGCTTAAAATGCTAATTTTGAGTATGTTGCAACTTTGTTCACTGTTGTTCCTTAACGATAAAATTTGCTTCATTCTAGGATTTTTTTAAAGTTCCAAGTTAACGAAACCCATTTTTAATAATAATAAAGTAAAAGGTTAAACTAGCGAGGTTAGGTTAGGTTAGTCATTGTAGATTGTAGAGTGTATATAGTATACCCGTAATTTTATCTTTCACACTATGGTCCGGAAATTATATCTACATGGTGTTACTTAATGATAGCCTGAACCAAATTCAAGTAGAAAAGTTCATATAAACATGTTATGACAGTGGCAACCTTTTGTCATGGACAACAGGTAGTCACTCTCTGCTGACGGTAGCTCTTAATGTGGAGGCACTAGGTCGTGGTCTGTTATACTTACACATTCCCTTCGTTGTCGGCTTGCCTTGATAGCCACCTGGTTTGACAGAACTCCAAACCAGGAAAAATATACCGAAGGTCAGTACTTATTGGAAAGCTACACAATAAATAAAACTAAAGTTTTCAAACACAAACAATAAAGATTTTATTAAATAAAAAAAGAAAGGGGGTTTACGCTTGTTATAAAAATGTTCAGATTTAAGATGGACCTTACATTGTTTAAATTTTTGAGGCTATGAATGCAAAAAAAAACAGCCTTTTTCCGGGCGTAATGTTTTAAAATAGAAATGGGGTATAACCTAGAAAGATTCTAAAACCTTTTAAATCATTCAATGGTATATGGTTATAAAACTGTTACCTCTTGCCAGGATAGCCTTATATTAAAATTTTTTTAAAAAGATAGATTGAATTAATTTTTAATAAAAGTGTATTTAGATTGAATTAATGAGGGAAACAAGGAAATTAAAATGTCGAGGTTATTAAATTCGGTATAAAAAAAAATAATGTTCTGGATGACTCTACCAGCACGTTTCTGCTGCGGCAGCTCCTTCAGCTGGGTCTCCTGATGTGCATAACAGCGAGGCAAAATTTTGGAAAATAAATGCCTTTTATACAATTTCAGCTAAAAAAATTGTTTACTTTTATTTTTGTTTGTTTTTTTTGCATTTTTTTTTTAATTTTTTACCCATTTTACTATAATAATTTAAGAAATATTGTATACCAGTATGCAGATTTGTTCAAAAAAATGCATTTAACTGCATATTTTAAAGACAAGCAAGGCGTATATGTGCGCATATTTTGACTGAATTTAAGTGCATATATTCCGTCCTTTATTAATAAGCCATTTTTTAAAAGAAACGTAGTAACATTTTATCAGAATATTTATAAAAAATGTTGGAAACTACCACCTTCCGCTTCTATGCAGGCTTCTGCTCTTCTTCTCATAGAGTGACGAACTAGAATTGCTGGGAATGAAAACGCTAAGGCAAAGACGTATATTTCTGGATCTAATTTTTCTATTTAAATTATTAAATGGTCAAATACTGTGTCCTGAACTGCTTGGTACAGTGTCTTTTAATGTTCCCTCCCGAAACCTTAGAGAAAATCGCATCTTTTCATTGCCGATTCATAGCACAAATTATGCAGCTCACTCACCTGTTGAAAGAACGTTAAATGTTGTAAATACTAGAGGTGTTGAAATATTGGGTATTTCCTTATTTCAATTTAAGAGACAAATTAGTGAAATAAATTGATTATATTTTCTATTTGGGGTACTAATTGTTAAGAATTGTATTGTTCATTAGCTCCTGAAGTAGTAATTAGTGGTTAGGTTTAAGTATTGTATTAATTATTGTATTATTATTTTCTTTGTAATGGGTTGATCCCGTATAATAATAAATAAATAAATAAATAAATAAACTCTTTCGAAAATTCCATGAGTGTTATTAAATAGGCGTTTTTGCCTACTTACATCGATGTCTGTCCATTGTGTAGATTAGGTTCCCTAAAGGAAGTGTTTGTGCATTTTCTTAAAAAAAAAATCAAATTTTGATTTAAGACTGCATGATTACCTTCCCTCACCCATCTAATTAGGGTAAACAGTCGCTGCATGTCTACTCCATCAGTAACAAAAGGCAATTTAATAAATCTTCTTTTAAAATTCTTAACACACACAAAACCCCTAATGAATCATAAATTTTCGCTTCCTTTCCCATAAAAAAAACTTTCTTTATCGATATTTCGACTCGCTTTTCCGAGTTTTCTTTTCTCGTAGTTCCCGTCGATAAGCTGCTTCTCAGACTTAGTTGGTTGATTTCCACTTGATCGGACTGGACGTTTACACTTGTTTGCATTTTTAATCTTTTCTTATTGTTACCATGTTGCCAATTATAATGTAAGGCGAAATAAGTAGTGGAGATTAGATGCACGACGGACAATAAAGCTGTGGCTGATTTGGTTACTTAAAGGACGACAAAAAACATGTGGTTACAGATCAGCAAAGGTGTGGTTTTTCTTTTGATCGGTTGAACTATTCATTCCATTAAGTTTTGACGGACATGTGGCTTCCAATAGCAAAATATGCATGCAATGATGTCTGTCAGAATTATAAGGAAGTAATGAATCTACTGATGAAGTTGGGAAACTTAGTGGAATGCCTTTATACAACTATTTTATTACTTTTGAATTTAAAACTTTACAGAACGTTTCTAAAGGCTCGTCCAGAGTGGGAGCATTGAGCCTCACACAGCGTTGTGGTTGTGTCGCGAAAGAGTATTCAGAGTGACAGCGTCTGCTATCAGAAGTTGTAAAGTTGCGTCATAAAACATCATCAGTTGGTAAAATGGCTCCGATGGGAGTAGTTCGTTTAATGTTCTTTGGTGTTCTTAAATATACAGTGTGTACATAAAGTAAGGAACAAATTCATTATTTAATAATCTAAAAACATGTCGTAAAAATTCTCGAACACGTATATAATAATTTTTAGTTGCGTATATTTTGACATATAAATTTATTATACAGGGTAACTCATGTAGTAGATATGACATTATCGACGATTTTTTTAAATGGAAACCCCTATATTTCAGTTCAGATCTGTAATCTCCAAGAACAGCTGATTACAAAAACATAACACACTTGGGGCCTAAAATTGATAGTTTCGTAGCTACAGGGTAGAAAAAAATAATATTAATTTTAATATTTATTTATTTATTTATTCATCAACGTATAAACATTTAAAGTTTAGCTTAGACAATCTATACTTAAATAATAATTACTAAAATTAACCAAGAATAGCTCTTTTGGCCAATACTTTAAAGGTAGTTTGTGACACATTAAAGAAGTCCAATCTATCATGAAATTTATTAACATTAGCTGAGATCCTATTAATAGGGTTATACAGTTGATACCAAGTTCTACAGTGAGGTACATGCAAAAGGGTTTTACTACGAGTTTGGTATCCTGGAACATGGAAACGAAAATATTCCAGGCATTCAGGACTTTTAATATAATTATTTAGGACATTAAAAAATACTGAGCGGGAGCAACATTTTTTAGTCTACTGAACTTAATAAATGATCATTTATCGATATTAAGTACCATATCATTAACTTTGCACCAGCTGAAAAAGATATTAAGGTCGTCCTGCAAAGCTAATATGTCGTGATAAGATGAAACACGTCGATACAACTTCATGTCGTCCGCGAATAGTAAAAAATTTGAAGAAAGTAAGTGACTCAGGTCATTAATGAATAAACTGAAAAGAAGCGGCCCCAAGTGGGAGCCTTGGGGCACCCCTGAGGATACGTTGAACTGTGACGACAAGTGACCTTCAATTCTGATCTGCTGTTTCCTGTTAGTTAGATAAGATTCTATCCATGTGAGTAATGACCCTGTGATTCCATAACAAGAGAGTTTAGATAGGAGGATAGCATGGTTTACCTTGTCGAAGGCTTTACTGAAATCTGTGTATATAGCATGGGTTTCCAAGCCATCTACAAATGCATTATTAATAAAGTTAATAAACAAAAATAAATTGGTATCAACAGATCGACCTGACGTAAAACCATGTTGTTGACCCACAATTATTTGATTAAAGGCATTTGTCAATATCCTTTCAACACAATTTTCAAAAAGTTTTGGTATCGCAGACAGAATGCTTATTGGCCTGTAGTTCATTACATCGTTTCTACTCCCAGATTTATGAATGGGACACACATATGACAATTTCCATGCCTCAGGAAATATACCCGATTTCAAAGACTTAGAGAAAATGTAATAAAGGGGAAGGTAGAGGGAGTGAGAACAGGATTTAAGCACCCTATTTGGGACACCATCAGGATCTTCACCCTTGTGTATGTCAAGTTCGGACAATAATTTTTCTATGTCAGTGGCATTAATAATGATACTAGACATATTATTACAATTAGTAGTTACTACGCGTTTATCTCCCACACAAGGAATAGAAATTCTTATGATGATTGGATATGGTGATAGGATTCGTACCCAACAGTAAGTTTACATTTTGTTCAACACTAAGTACCCAGAAAGACCAATTACTAAATCAACTTGAAACAACATTTCGAGAAACGGGTTCTGTGGAAGATCTTCCCGGGAAAGGCCGTCTAGCTATTCCGGATGATAAAAAATTAAATATTTTATTGGCTATAGCAAAAGATCCCCATAACAGCGTCCGCCAGAATGGCATAGATCATGAGCCGGCTGCTGTGACCGTTCATAACCTATTAACGGTAGAAAAGTGGCACCCGTTTAAAAACCGACGGGTTCATGAGTTGAATGAAGATGATCCAGATCGTAGGATGGAGTTTTGTCAAATATTAGTGGAAAGAAGTAACGCAGATCCTTAGTTTGTTGAAAATATCCTATTTTCGGATGAATCTACTTTTAAATTAAATGGTGAAGTAAACCGGCAAAACTGTAGATATTGGACACAAGAAAATCCCAGGTGGATGCGTGAGCATCATTTTCAATATCCTCAAAAAATTAATGTTTGGCCGGGTATAGTGAAAAACAAAATTATTGGGCCATATTTTTTTGACAACAATGTAAACGAGCTAAATTACCTTCAGTTTCTTTAAGACTTTCTTATCCCTACGCTAGTCAACTTATATCCAAGTAGAAATATTCCTGCAATTCCAGATGAAAATTTGTGGTACCAACAAGACGGCGCACCTCCACATTATGCAGCAGTAGTACGCCATTAGGTCAAGTTTTTCCGAACAGATGGATTGGAAGACGTGGGCCTATTGAATGGCCGCCTAGGTCTCCAGACCTTACACCACTGGACTTCTTCTTGTGGGGCCACCTGAAAAATGTTGTTTATAAAATAAGACCTGCCAATATTGACGATTTAAAAAATCAAATAACAGAATGCAAGAATATCATGATGAATGAATGATCATTAATTTGGTATACTTATAATCTCAAATACTTTTTGCAATACATCTTCCTATACCTCAATATTTTAGAAATTATTGATTTTCAAGAAAAATCAAAAATTACTGTTTTTGATCCGAGGTTTAAATTTTTTTGAGGTCAAGAGAAGTCCGATCAAACAATTATATAATTAAATATATTATTCGGAAATTGCTCGTCATGCCATGTAAAACGTGCGTTTCCTATTTTTACATTTCTTAGACAGGGTGGACAAAAAATATAACTATCTATTTGACCGGCGTTTTTGTATACAATAGGATTTCTTTTTTCAATTGATTTTGGATTTATGCCATCTTTCTATAATTCCTTAATACTTTACATTAAAAAAACTTAAAACATTTTTCAGTAACATTTCAGAAAACATGGGTCTCAGGTCGCGGGAACACAAAAACATCTACTATTTAACTTATATGAACTTTTTCTCCACCATCAACACAATTTTTTGTATTTTTACCGAGCTGGCTTTGGAAACAGAGTCAACGCATGCAAGCTTGAGCGCTTCATGCAGCCATTATATTATTAAATTAAAATACGGGTGAATGTTTTGTGATTTTCTCTTGGAATTTTTCGGTCGTTTTGGTAAATTTTACATTTTGGGTGATTCATGATCGCGGTATTAGTGTTTTAAACACTTGTGTACAATTTGTGAGTGTGTGTTTGGTGGAAGAAACGCCGAAAGCGTTTAAGAATGAGCAAAATCATTTGCCTTCGGTAAGAAATATTTTTGACATTTGAGATTTTTTTTAATATAGGTTTGTTGCTCATTCTTGGGTGTCAATTTATACCTATTACCTTAGTACATTATAAAAGTTAAATAAGTAGTCAGGTGCACTGATCTTTAATATGGTGGCCGTACGTTTTTAGTTTTATTTTAAAATAAATTTTAGTTATGGCAGGTATTTAAAAATATTCGTAATATCAGTGTGTCTTGAGCTTGCAATTTCGGCATTATCTGTAGTTACAGAAACTTTATTGTTTTCTTCTAAGGAAAGTGATGCTGATAATTTTTCACTAATTGCTAACGAACATTTTTGGTAAATATCAGGAAGTATATTTTCTCTAAAGTATTTATCAGAAGGCATATTGTAACAAGGAGTCAATTTTTTTAAAAGCCATTTAAAACCGACATCATTCACAATACTGAAGGGTTATATATCTATAGCTATTAATTCTCCAATAGAATAGTGAATGTTTTTAGATTTAGTACTATTGATGTCCCATAACTGCATGTTATCAAAGGATTCAATTAGTTTAGCAGTCTAAAATAGCTTTCTTTAGCAGTGATTCTTTGGATAAACCGTGTTGAATGGTAATGGTATATTTGTACTTAGTTTTCTTTTTAGAACTTTTTTTTTAAATCAATTATAATCTTGGCTAATTTGTATAGCAAAATATCCATAATAGAAAATATGGCCGATATATCGGTATCGGCCACAAAAATCATATCGGTCGATCCCTATTCTTATACTCAACCTGCTTAAATGTGCAAGGCTCACTGGTCTAATTTACTTACTCAGTTGTCATAGTAACTTAATTTTGAATCGTTTCAAATTTAAAACTCCTTTATATTATAGTTTCCCAGAAATATTTCATGAATAAAAGTACAACGGATACTTTTATTTCTTATTGCCTCTTTCTGCTTAAATTAACGTATGTGGTGCATTGTCGCACTCGGGCTCTCGCTTGAGATTCTCAGAGGCGAGAGCATTTGGAAGAAAGTGTACAGCACAGAACTCAAAAATTTAAGAAGAGCGGTTCCCATGTAAAGAGAGATACAACATAAATATATTTTAAACCATCTGTTTCAACGCCGGCGCATCCTATAACTGGTGGTTCGGTTCCGTGAACTATTGTTTCGAGCGGTTGATGGCATCAACAAAAATGAATTAAAATACGTCCTGAGGGTAAAAACAACTTAAATATCAAAAATTAAAGAATTTAAATAATGAAACATGATAAATAAAAATCTATAAACCTAACTTATATATTAGCGAAATAAATAAATTGTTATCAATAAAAATGCAGAATAAGTAACTAAATATTTTAAAATAGTTTATACAATAATTTATGACCTTAGTTTTAGCACAGAGTAATCCAAGGGCTACGCAAATATCAGTAAGATGTGCATCTTGACGTTCAGTAGGTATCATTTACTATTGTTTAGTATTGAGAGAGTACATGACTTTAATCCTTGTGCAGCCCTCATATAGAAACACCCAAACATATTCTTACACAAATGTAAATTTGTAGTAAGGTGTACGTCATTTTAGGTAGCTGTCGCCGATATCTCAGTCTGCTAGGCATATTCAGATTGGTCTATATCAGTCTCCTGAAACGAGGAGAAAAATGACTACTTTAATATAATAAGTATTCTTTAGGCTTATACAAAATACGAGTCAATTACATTTTTCTTGTAAGAAACAATGCCCAACAATGATTTTAGGGCCTTGCGCAGCCATTATACTTAGTAGGTGTAAGTAGCTGTCGCTGAGTTTCAGTTTGCTAGGCTTACTTAGATTGGTCAATACGTTTCCTGAAACGAGGGAAAAAATTACTAACTTATAGATAATATATAGCCTTATTGAAAAAAGACAAAATCACATTTTTCCATTAAGAAACAATGATGAACAATGAACTAACCAGAATTTTTATCAAAGCTGACACAAAGATTGGCAGTCTGTATTGGACCCACTTTTTCTGTAGCTGCTTTCCCTTGCCTGGTAAAACAAAAATAATTAAAATCACAGGTTTTATCCGAGTTAGTTTGCATACACATTCTGACCATCTAGTGCACAAACAGCCCTAAATGGTGCACTTTGGTTATTTATTTTTAAATTAAGAAAATGTCACTTGGCTTGTTTTAACAATAAATGATAAAATTCACTTTATTTACACAAAGAATTGTAATGCACCCACCGAGCTTTCTTGGTCATATGCAAATCTGAAAAAACTAGAGCAAAGTACATTGTACATCCGTCATTTGACATGTTATTGTACCAATTCGGTATTTCGTCGACTATCCATTACAAGATATTTTCTTACTCCTATAGGTAGATCGTTTGTCACCATATTTTCTTACAAAACTGATTTAAGTATTTAGAGAAATATCTTTTCTATAGTGTTTGCTTAAAATGGGCTGGCCTTTCTTTGTAAGATTCCAGTAAGATGCACTAAGTTTATTATAACTCGTAAAAGTTTAAATTGGGGACAGTAGGAAATTACAAAAATATATTGCGCCAGTTAGAATCAGCTATTACCTCAATTAGCCCATAAACCCACAATCCATATATAAAGTTAACTTTTACATTTTTAAACCTTTTATCTGTAATGTCTCCTCGATGCATCTTTTTTACGACTATTTTTACATCATTTATCTTTTGAAACTGGAATGCAGTAACGTAATCTTTAGTAATTGTAGATATTTATTATATTTTTATCTAGGTTTATTCTGATACAAAGATTTTTATAACTTTTCTAGACATTTTGTTTAAATCTTTTTAGATTTTAGTAGCTTTAAATTGATACCCTCGATTTATTTCGTTCATGTAATGCCAAAATAAAACGATTTAAAAAAACTGCATATACTAACGCTAAGAGCACCATACCAAAACCCCAGATGGAGTGCGAAATAACCCTAAAAAAATTGTACACTTACATTTATCAAGTTGACCAATTGAATACCACAGTTTCTTAGAAATATTACCTCAGGACTATCATGTATTACCGAAATGTACCGTACAGAATTCCAATAGATGAATATTAGGTTTCAGTAGATCACCAGATTAAAGTTGAAATCAGTAGGACTACTGAAAAATCAGTAGACCTGACAACTCTGCCTGTATACTGTATCCAACCAGTGTTGCCACCTTGCGGGATTTATCCTCGAATATTTATAGTTCTTTGGTAGAAGGAGGCCTTATATCCTGTTTTCTAGAAAAGCCTCATTACATCAATAAGTTTTGCATCGACTTTACCTTTTTTAATTATTGAAACTAATTGGATTGGAACAAAATTTAACAAGTGATAATATTTATTTTCTCGTAATACCTACGGAATACCACTGGAATACATATGTAGTATAGTAAAGTTTACATTATATGGTTAACCTTTACTGCAATAAATCAACTATACTTTGTTGCTTAATGTCAGAGAGCAATAAAATGTAAATTTGCAATGACAGGACCCCTTAAGCAAGTTTGCATTGTAAATTTGTAATGATAGTTTTTAATAATTCGGTGTTTCAGATATTTAAGACCTACACCTCCCGAATCGGTCCTAAATTAGGGTTACCCTAATTATAGAAAGACGATTTTGGTAAACGGAAGTAATTAGAATAATAAGTAAATTAATAATTATACTTGATTATAATTATAGAGATAGCCAGACAATTGAGATATTAATTATTCTAATATTAAGTAGATAAAAACATATACAGTGTCACCATTAAAGTCCGCACCATATGGAACTTT
Organism: Polydrusus tereticollis; assembly: GCA_963920685.1. NCBI lineage: Eukaryota > Metazoa > Arthropoda > Insecta > Coleoptera > Curculionidae > Polydrusus > Polydrusus tereticollis. The sequence continues at coordinate 47,163,960 of OY987334.1, read as the reverse complement.
TTTTTATTAATGAGGTTAGTTAAAATTAAATTTCGGCAATCGTTTTTGCTTCAAATTAGACTAAAAATTATATAATCAAATGTCACCATCTGTCATTCGGTATCTGTCAAAAATTACATTTTAATCAAAAAATGCTGAAAAATGGCATTGTTTTACCGAATTTCAAAAAATTTTATTAGAAAAAGTTGTTTCTAGTACAATTCTTCAGTTTTCTAGCTCAAAGTTGATTTTCTTGCCATTTTTTCTAATTAACTTTTCTTTTATTTAATGTAAGTTCGCTTAATGGATATTAAACTATTAGCTTATACCATACTCAATATTTTATTTAGTTTGTATGAGCTTTTTTTACTAGAATGCCATTTTTTTTCGAAATTTAAAATTAGAGGCAAAAAAATTTGACACAGGTGGTGCAAAGTTATCCTAATTTAAAAATTTTAACAGATAGACGTCAGATGTTTCGTTTTTCAAATGACAAATACATCTAAATATTTGATAAAAATTTTATTTTATACTTAAAACTATCATTATTATTAAAAGGAACAAAAAGGAACTTTAATCATTTTAAATAGGTAACACAAAAGCAATATAAAAATCACATTTCAGTGTGACGTCCTTCTCGCTCTATACAAACACCCGTCCGTCTATAAACGTCTTTGACAGCATTTTGTAAAAAGCTTGGTCTTATATCGGCACAACACAGATAAATGCAATAAATATTAATATTTATAAAAATAATCTACTATGTACAATATAACAACTTAATTTTTAAATTTTAGTCATCATGTTCCAAGTAGTCCGATAAACTATCGTCCCTGGGGTCCTGAGAAATAATAATGGGCTCTAAGTGTTTTCTAGCATGTTATCAGCTTCCCACATTATTTCTTCTATTTCAATCACATGTTCGACGCACTTACTCCATTTTTCACAATCCACTGTCACAAAAATCAATTTCCTTCAAAGTTTTCCATAGTTTCTTCTTAACCATGGGTGGAATGAAATCATCCTTTTTCATTTCAGACATTTTTTTGTCCAAGGTAGGTATTTATTTTTTTAACTAAAACGAGTGCATGATTCTTTTGATGGCAGCCTTTTCATCCTCATTTATAACAGTGTCTTTTCTTCCTGTACTTCTCTTTGGTGACCTGATGGGGCCGCGTTTTTCCTCGTGCACAAGTCGGTATATTGTTGACTGTCCGACTCCAGTCATATTCGAACACGTTTCAACTATTTTTGCAACTCCGAATGTTGAATTTTGGTGGCGAAGAGCGTTGAACACATTGAGAATAATAATTTTCTCATTTCTGGAAAGCGCAGTTTCACTAATCCGTTTCTCAGCAACAAATTCAGAAACACTAGCCATTTTAAGAACGAAGTGTTCCAACAACTGCCGGAAAGTAACTAAATATTTCAAATCTTTGAAACAGTAAGGCACAGGTAGGTAAACTATCTGTGACTGACAATAGTCATAGGTACAATAATAATAATTGGACTACACCTATAGAATACGGCGAATAATCCGATAAAGAACAACGCTGCTAGCATGCAAATATGTTATACAGATTTCAAAAAAGTATAACAAGGGAGGATTAGTGTAGTTAACATCATTATTTGAGTGATACTTGTCCACATCACTTTCACATCATCACATTTTTAAGTTTGTTTCAAAGTTTACCCCCGCATATTATACTCCCAAGAAGAGACATACTTAAGTTTGAATAGGTATTTAAATATTTGGTCGACACTCAGTGGAAATGGAGAAACATAAAAATATAATTGCAAATTACAAAAAGGTATTGCGCACTTAGACGATAAATAAGTTCATACATGTTTACGACGTAGCCTACAATTGCATAGTTTGTAAACCGACTTGTGTACACAGTTAGGGACATAAACACATTAGAGGTTAGAAGGTCTAGAGCCCCTTAAGTACTCGTTTGTTCCATTCACTTGAAGACCGCGTAAATGAGAGAAGAACTACAGCTTCTCAAGTAATGAGTTACCTAACCAACCCCAAAGTTATCCGGCTATTTCGCGAGAATTGTTCTCTGCGGCAAATGCAGATCCCAAAATGATTTCAATGTTTATCAAAAAATTGGTGAATCCGCTGAAGAAATTCCTCTGGTTCAAATTCGCCAAAATTTAGTTGACTTCATATCAATAAACGAAAAATTACACATGGCATTGAGCAACGCAAAAATGGTAGCACCATCAAGAGGAGGCAGTTTTAAACGAGCAATAGAAAAGGAAACGGCACTCTTTTAAAACAGGGGTAACCGTGGCCAGTTTTTACAGGTGGCTTATAAAATCTGTCAACCATTCTCCCCAACAAGCGTTGAATCTGAGATGAAATTAAGTGGGAAATAAATCTATTAATGCGTTAAAACTATATTTTAATCGAATGACGTAAGAACAAGAACGCTTAACGTTTCATTTATATACAGGGCTGCCCAGAAGACCGGAATAAAATTAACATAACCTTAACCTGTAACTTTTGGGGAAAATGCTCGGAGACGTCAATTTAGTTTTATAGATGCTCACATGTTGACGTTATTCGTTTGTTCTTTTTATAGACATTTGTTAAAGATATGACGACATCGATCTTTTTTTTTAAATGGAAACATACAGCTTGTGATACATCATTTGAAAGCTAATATCTCGTACGGTATGCTCATCAATTTTGACGCGATTCTGTCAAGCTGTTTCAAAATGGCGACTGTTAAAAGTTTTAAAAATATCCCTATTTAAATAAGCAGAAATGATAAATCATTGATGTTTTTTTTACCTTTCAAGGTAAGAAATCTTCATTGTCTCACGTTATAACATTTTGTGACATTGTGACTTAACAATAGTTATGGTTTATTTGTTATTTATTTTGACAAAAAAAAATAAAAATGTAACGAAGCAAAACAAAACACAACAAAAAAGTGGTTTAACGTGGCAAACGCTGGAAATGTCCTCCACCCTCTACTTGGCATGCTCCCAGACGATGGTAAAATCCGTCGACGGAATTTCGAATGGCTTCAGCCGGTTTGTTATGTGTCTCCAATCTAATTTTGTTTTTCAAATCTTCAATATTATTTGGCCTATTTTGGTAAACTTTTTCTTTTAAATATCCCCAAAGAAAATAGTCTAGAGGCGTTAAGTCTGGGGACCTCGGTGGCCATTCAATTGTACCAATCCAGCGACCTGGAAATATCTGATCTAAATATCTTCTCACATTGACACCAAAATGCGGGGAGCACCATCTTGCTGAAACCAAATTGTTTCATTAGGTATATCTGGATCTACTTTGTTGGGAAGAATTACAGCTAGAGCAGGCCCCAAGGTTAAAAAATCCAGGTACCGTTCAGCTGTGAGGTTTCCTTCCTAATAACTAAATTAATTTTACAAGTTCACAATGTCACAAAATGTCAGAACGTGAAACAATGAAGATTTCTTACCTTGAAAGGTAAAAAAACATCAATGATTTATTATTCCCGCTTATTTAATTAGGGATTTTTTTTAAACTTTTAACAGTCGCCATTTTGAAATAGCTTGACAGAATCGCGCCAAAATTTATGAACTAACTGTACGAGATATTAGCTTTCAAATGATGTATCACAAGCTGTATGTTTCCATTAAAAAAAAAGATCGATGTCGTCATATCTTTGACAAATGTCTATAAAAAAAAACAAACGAATAACGTCAAAATGTGAGCATAATATATAAAACTAAATTGACGTGTCCGAGCATTTTCCCCAAAAGTTACAGGTTAAGGCTATAGTAATTTTATTCCGGACTTATGGGCAGCCCTGTATATAGAACTTTCGATAATGTTGTTATATTTATTTCCTTTTCCTTATGTACCCTATTTACATTTTTCTTTGGTGTTTTTATATATCCTTGGTCCCGGAACTTGGATGCCCTAATTTAAAGTGTGCCGCTCAACAATCACACTTCAGATGATTAGATGAACTTCTTGGATAATCCTAGAGAATCAAGGTTTAGTCTTCAAATAAACGGTCTTTCTTATTAAAAAAAATTAAACAATAAGTATGATACTATCTTTTCCGTTAAAATAAGATTCCCCTTTCACGTAGTTTTGAAAAACTTTCCAAACTAAAAGATTGATTCCCACGTACATCTTTACCTATATCGACATTATTTTAAAATTCTCCACATGCAAACAAAACCTCCAGAGTGAATCATAACTCCGGCACTCAAAATTCCACATTTGCACAACATTTTTCTCCGATCGATCCTCCGGTCAGTTTCCGCGCTTTCCTATTTCCTCTCATTTTCGCCGGAGGCTTTTCTCAGTCACGGCTTGATTTCCACTTGGCCAAAATAGACGTGGACGTTTGTTTGCTTTTTAATCTTCTCGTTCTGGTCCGGACATAAAAATGAAATTAATGCCTGAAAATGATTTTATTTTCGTAAATAAACGTTCGATAGATAAAACACGATAAACTTCTTTTTATTTTACAAATGCAATTGATACGGGGAAGTGTCTCCTATTTATTGGCGCGCAAGGTAAAAAGAAAACTAGGAAGAACAGTCACTGAGCTTTAAGTATAGTCCAAGATATAGTCGTCATAAGCGTTGATTGCGAAATCCGAATGTTCGACGCACTGTAGCAATTGTATCTTATATAGCTATTTTGTTCAAAATATATTTACTAATTGTGGCATCATTTCTTGTTTACATAAACTCACTGGAAATATGTGGGGTTAGTAGTACTGCGTTCACTTTTCTGTTGGTTAATTGCACAGGGCGTAGCAAAGAGGGTTGACCACGTATTTGCGTTCATGTCTCCGTCAAGTTACAGAACGCCCATCTTTCACTATTGGCAATTTCATGTGATAACAAAGTTGTTTGGAATTATCCTCTTTATTTGATTATTTAATTTATGTACTGGTAAAGCCCAGACTCTCGTGTCGTCCTAATCTTTTGTAGGGTGTCTCTTGTTCTCTCGTTTTTTTCTTGGGGTTCAGTTAAGTTGGCAACACTTCTAAGCCAGCTGTTTGTTTAAGGAGAAGGGGTTTCTTGAAACTGTCTTGACTTTTGGTTAAAATCCTTTGAATAGAAGGGTCTAGCCACCCTTTTTTGAAAAAAGTCTACGAGGTCTTCACTCCCCATTAATTGCTTTATCAGTTTGTTGTTTTACTAGGAATTCAGTAGGTTTTCTTCATTATTTTTAGTGGTTTGGTTTTTGCCATTTTTACGGTTTTAGGCCGATTTTGCCATTTTTCCTGCCGCTCAACATTGAGGTATCTAGGTTAAACCTACCACATGGTTCCACGTAATAGCTTAAGAGCTTGGGTTTTAGTTGTCCTGAAGTCAATCAAGTTTCAGCTACGTACCAGGAGTAGCTCAGAAGAAACCACATGGGTCCCTCCTGTTGGATTATTATAGCTGCACAGACTGGTATAATTAATTAACTGTTGCATTGTCTTTGTATCATTATTTTATTTTTAATTTAAATATTTTAATTAACTTTGAAATACATAGGTAATTTTTTTGTACATGCAATAAAGTGGTTTTTATTTTTTCTCTCGAAAACGAAGCAAGATACGAAAATAATTCAAGGAACAAAGAAGTTGTATCATTAGTTGGTAAATCCGAAAACAAATATCAAAATTAGGAAGAAGTCAGTGGCGTACATTCTTGTCAATAATATTTGTGCGGACTCACGTTTGTACAATGAGGTACACAAAACTTTAACCTCTATCTCCACAAGTCGACTGGTTCAAACTTGTTAAAAAATTGTAAAATAAAATCCTTTTTGAATTTTACTGCATTATTTCTTGATTAAACGACTAATAACATTCCTCCTCTCTTCACCCTAGCATGGGCTACAACATTAGTAACAAGACATGTTAGGTAAACCACTTTTGTAAACACTTAACAACTTTTAACAACTTTTTAACGTGATGGCTTTATCCACTCATGGAGCGACGATCTAATCTCTTTAGATTGCCACCTGACAATTTACTAACACGACATGTTAGTTAGAACACTTTTGACTACAAATAACAACTTTTTAACGTGAAGGCTTTTCTCCTACACGGAGCGACGATTTAATCTCTTTAGATTCCCGCCTGACACTTTAACACAACTAATAACTTTTTAACGTGAAGGCTTTCTCCCCTCACGGAGTGGTGAACTATCTCGTTGGAATTCCACCTGACACGTTACTAACAAGACATGTTAGTTAGAACACTTTTGACTACAAATAACAACTTTTTAACATGAAGGCTTTTCTCTTACACGGAGCGACGATTTAATCTCTTTAGATTCCCGCCTGACACTGCTTTGTTTACATTTGAGAACATATATTAACCCTATCCAAACACCTTGACCAATCAAATGTTAACACGTCAAAACCAAAATGGCAACGTCCATCCATCAGGCCACTATCGATCGGCCAATCAGAATCTGTGCTTGTTACTACGCACGTGGGTGCTAATATTATTTGATAGTTTTAGAGAATATTATTTAGGTTTTAAATAGCAGACAGTCTTTGTTTACATTATAGAATTTAATTTGAACGTATATTATTTGTACGACGATGCCACCACTTTGATATGCGGTGTTGCCATTTATATTGCCTTTGAAATTAATGTATTTTTTTCTATTTATTGCATTTAGTGGTTGAAGAAAAACTTAGTACTTTATCACGAATGCGACGTTGCCGCTTGGCTTAGTATTACATTACACTATATCCCTAAGATTGATTTCAACCTTGTTACTTTATTTTCTTACTGGGTCACGACAGAAATATGAAGTGTGCCCCAAACAATATTCGTTAAGGTGCTCCCCGGGATGCCACTGGACTTAATAAATCTAATCTAGTTATCAATATGCAGATAGCTATATTTTCAAGCCGACCCTGCATCCATTTATTGCGGTTTGAAGATGTTGGGACCTACACAATGTGATTTAATCAGCTATAGTCTGTTGCTTAATGCGAAAGATAATGATAGAACAATAGTTGATAAATCATTATTAAAGTATAAAACCCAGTGGTCTTCGTAGTAGTAAATAGGTGCACTTGGGGCAGACTGCCTTGATTACGTACCTTTGCAGGTATGTTTTTTGTAGGGCTTGGCAGATGTTCAAACCCAAGCTCTCCGTGACGTCAGAATACTACCTAATCTGAATCAACATGATCTTGAATGCACACGTGTGCGAAGGTATTTTGTAACGGTTGAAGAAAGCTGAAGGGTTCAACCTTGAAACACGGTACGGCATTTGGGATCTGATCGTCCGCCCCCCTTACTCCTCGAGCATGTTGGTCAAGGAACTGCCTTGGTGACACTACATTTCACCTTGGAAGTATACGAGATTTTTTAATACGCTTGCCCTGCCCTTACCTCGCAACAATTTGTTTGTTTATTTGTCCCTTCGAACGCCCTTACAGGTCCCCTTCATCCTTGACCATCGAAGTATCCGTAATGATTTATCTTTGATAGAATATGGTGGTTTTTCTTAAGATCCCCATTTGATTTTGCTATGCTTAGCCTTGAATACCTAAGCGATGTGTGTTTTTGGCGCTATGAAAGCATAAGTCCTACAGTAAAATAGAAAACACAACCTCAGTTGAGCACTTGCCATGGAAATATTTATAAAGGAGACTCAAGTCGCCAACCTGCCCTCGATGTTCAAGGCTTTCTATGGGTTGTTTGTCAGATCATGTTGACCGATCAAGCGAATGGTTCTTCTTTGAATGGAGTCCAGCAATATCAAAGGGAGCAGAGCTTTAAATATGTGAGCAGTATTCCAGCGATGGTTGAATTTGGGCTTTATAGAGCATCACAAGTTGGTAAGGTGTATGGAGGTTCTCAGTTCGGAAACGTATTCCAAGCTTCTGCAAGGCTGTCTTAGCAATAGCCACAACGTTAGATTGCCAAGACATATGACTATCTAAATTGACGCGCAATAAATGAATTAAGGAAGTTAAGGGAATCGAGTGTCCCGCCATGACTATATCCGGTTCTTCAACATTAATTTTATAAAGCAGGGATGCACAGACTTATAGGGAACAGAGGCCACTCGGGAAAAATATAAGCCAAGGACGGGCCACTACAAACAATACTTTTTAACACAAACATTTTTATTTTTAAATAGTATGAAATACAACGATAAAAATAAAAGAACCTTCAAAAATGTTTGTTGTAATTATGTAATCGTAAGGTAATCTAATCATTACAATGTAATATTTCATGTTTTATTATTTTGATGCATGACATTGCACTGAACTAACAAGTTTTTTTTATATTTGGCTCCACATTACTTGTCGCCACACGTAAAATTGCTTCCAAATTTTCATTTGCCAGACGGTTTCGGTTTTTCGTTTTGTTTAGTTTCATCACTGAAAACGTTTGTTCACAAATATACGTCGATCTTGCGCATTACAATGCATTTATTCGCAACTCTTTATAAGCGTTTTTATAAACGCAACGGTAGAAGTTGAGTAAATTACCTTCATTAAATTTGTTTCGTAACCTATCATCATTTTGCATGTCTATTAATTCCAGCTGCATTGGTTCCGGCGCATTTTCGGGTGAAACGTTGAAAGGATTACTGAAAAGGTCCAATAGAGGTTTAACTATTTTGAAGTCTACAAAACGATTTTGAAAAGCTTGTATCAAAATATCAATTTTTTCAAAATGAGCGAAGTTGACGTCAGTTTTATTGACTTTCTCCATAATTTTTTTGTAGTTCGGAAAATGGCTGTAATTGGCTGAATTGATTTGTGTCCTGAAAAGACTCAATTTGCGTTGAAAGGACGAAACATGAGAGTATAACTGCGAAATCAATTGATCTTTGTCTTGGAGTCGCGTATTTAAGACATTCAAGTGAATTGTGATGTCTACAAGAAACGCTAAGTCACACAGTCAATCAGGGTTGTCGAGTTCGGGGACGTCGTTTTTCTTTTCCGCCAGAAATAATTGGATTTCTTCAATCAAGTTGAGAAACCGCTGTAGTGTCAACCCATGACTTAACCACCTTACTTCAGTGTAAAACAGGAGTTCACCATATTCGCTTTCAATATCCTCGAGAAATTGTTTGAATTGTCGGCGATTGAGACCTCGTGATTTTATAAGGTTTACAGTAGGTACTACAACTTTCATCACATTTTCAAATTCCAATAATTTTGAACAGAGGGCCTCTTGATGTATAATGCAATGAAACTGCATTAATTCCTTGGTATTTATGTTTTTAGTTTGTAAATATTTGTTTTAACATAGTTACTATCCCAGATGTACTTCCAACCATTGAAGGTGCTCAGTCAGTCGTAATTTCAGATATTTTCGTTAAGTCCAAATCCATTATAGAACATTTTTCCAGAAAAGCTTTGAGCATGCCACTCCCCTTGGTTTGACTTGTCAAAGAACTAATACCAATCAGTTCTTCACTCACTTCAAAATTTTGCGTTACACCTCGTAAAAATAATAAGAGTTGAGCAGTGGAACTTATAGCTGTAGATTCGTCGAGTGCTATAGAAAAATACTCAAAACTTCTCGATTCCGTAGCTAATTGCTCTTCTATATTAGCTGCTAATGCGGTAATTATTCTTTGAACAGTCATCCGATTTAACTGAATTTTTTCAAACTTCTTTACATTTTCCGGACAATTTTTTTTTGCGGCGATATCTAAACATTGCCTAACAAACTCACCATCTCTAAAAGGCCGACAAGTTTTCGCCAATATTCGAGATATTTCAAAGCTAACTTCAGTAGCTGTTTCAGCATCTTGAATTGGTTTTGTAAACATAGCTTGCTGGCCTATTAGTTTCCGTTGTAAAGTGGAAATTCTTTGCGTTCGATTTTCCCCAGTTAATTTGGTAAAAGTAGGATGCTGGGTTTCATAGTGCCTTTTCACATTATATTCCTTCGAAATAGAAACACTACTCTTGCATATTAAACAGACAATTTTGTTATGCGATTAAATAAAAAAGTATTTTTCGGTCGAAATATCTTGAAACTGTCGATTTTTTTATTGTTACGTAGGTAGAAGCCAAGTTCGAACGACGAAATATTTACTCGTCACAGATTACAGTTCTCAATCAGTATAACGTTCGCTTGTCCGTAGTCAAAACTTAACTGCCCCGGTAGCTGGCGATGCGTCGTATTTATACGAGTTACCAAACATCGAGAACCTTCCACTTTGTTCGAGGATACTACCGACGTGTTTCGCGAATCTTAAAGTAATCTAGTTGATGCGACAGATTTCTAGTCTCGTAACATTATGCTTAGACCGGAGCGCGGCGAGTAGAATACTTTTAAAATTCGTTGGCAGGCCGCATAAATATCGCTTTTAAAATTCGTTGGCGGGCCGCATAAATATCGACACTCGCAGAGAACGGTCTTTAAGAAAGCTCGACAGCCATGAAGAAGAGAATTCAAGAAAATACTCCTTTTTTGTAAGATAAGTTAAAAAGTTTACAAATTGTCAATTCATCAGCGTATATCCTATTTACGATAGCTCAGCTTTCTAGCTTGATTTTAATTATACTTGCTTTTTTGCTTAATATTCAGCTATTTATTCTTTCCACAATTATAATACCTTATTTGTTAGATAAGTGCACAATGAAGATTACCTATCCTGCATGCATTCCTATCTGATTTCTAGGTAATTATGTATAAAATGTCAATAAAAGAAACACAACGAGTCAGTAAAAAAATAGTGTTTAAAATTATGACAACGTCCAGGTTAGTTGAAAATAACGTATTTTTCCTGAAAAGTTGTAGATACAGCCCTTTACTGAATCACGTGGTATTTTTTTTTATCAGATGTGGGTCTAGAAATTATTCTCATCACATAACAAAAACCTCAAATAAATCTAAAATTTCGCTGGTGATTTTGCATTCATACAACTTTTTCCTTCGATCGGTTTCGCCGGCCAGCTTCCCCCCCCGCTTCCCCTTCCCTCGCTTTCCGCCGGAGGGCTTTTCTCAGTTGCGGTTCGATTTCCACTTGGTCAGGCTGGACGTTAACGCTTGTTTGCTTTTTAATCTTTTCTTTTTGAGATCCGGATTTTCGACAAGAAACATGCCGGGAAATATATAAAAACAGTTTTTTTTTCTCTGGAACGAATATGAGTCCTAGGAAATGGCGGAAATAAAAACGCATTAAATAAGTTATCGGTCAAATAACCTTACTGTATATAATACCAGTCTAGTTTAAACAGAAGTGGAGGAAATTGGAAAGTTCCTGGACTTCTTGTGTTAAAAACTCAATTTTGCTTTTTTTTTTATGATAAGGCACAGCACTGCAAGATTAATCCTAAATAACACTCTGCGAGCGGGGCGTGTGTGCAGGAAACGATTTACGTTGGGCTTGAATCTTTGGAGATTATACTCGTTGGATAGCACGACCTCAAGAAGGTCGTTCCAGAGTGATGACGTTCCACAGATGATAGAATTTTTAAACAGTGTCATTCGAGGGACACACTGAGCTGAACTACGTACGGGTGCGCTGCAGTGGCTCGTCGTGTATTTCTACCATGCACCGCTCTGGGTGGAATCAAGCGGGCAACCTCAGTTGAGCACTTGCCATGAAAATATTTGTAAAATAGACTCAAGTCGCCAATCTGCCTTCGATGTTCAAGGCTCTCCACTCTCAGGTGTAACTAACAAAGCACCTAAACCTAGTTTTGTAAACACAGTTGAAAAAGAAACCGCATAATTGTGCACATATTTTTTAAAATTTACGCAGGATAATATGCAAAAAAGACGTAAATATGCAATGAATATGCGGTAATAAAACAACTAAATTTTGGTATTCTAAATTGAATTTTCATTTCATTAGGGGATTAAATATTGAATAAAGATAAATTAAAGTTATAATATACTTTATTAAATCAGTCGACACCTAATACAGTTTTTTATATCAAACTTATACTGATATTAATTTGAAAAATTATAAAACGCAGCAGTTATTATGTGCGCTTCAAGGTTTTGAACTAAAAAATTGTGGCGTATATTACTAAAGGACATGTTTGTAAAAAGAAAACGATCTTTCTACATCTACTGAAGATATAGGGCAAAATATTAATTTCGGAACTAAAGCAGGTTCAATAGCTAAATTATTTACAGTTTTTCCTTACATTATGTTTACAACCTGCCTTAAAATCTTAAAACCTGTGTTTTTTTCTTTAAACTTTCTAATTTTGCCAATACTGTTTTTCCTACCTCATCTCGTATTTGTTTGCAATTTTGTACACATGTTTCTATTATATCCATCGACTCTGGTAGACTTGTACACGATTCCTCTAGTTGCAAAATACTGTCTGCTATAAATGCATAGTTACACTTAATATACAATAACTCTTGTTCCACTTTAGCACTTTGAAATATTTCTTTATACTTTAGGATGCACTGTGAATCGTCACCAGACATTTGTGAAATTAAGTTTTTCAATTTTTGGAAATTATCTGCATAAAATATTGCCGCACGAATCCAGGTGCCCCATCTGGTCACGACAGGCTCAGGTGGTAATGGTACTCCGGGAAGATTCTCCTTGTAAAATTGTACTCCTAATGGGGCCTTTATAAATATCTTTTTTACATTTGCTATTAGGTCATTGACCAACGGAAAGGAAATTCTAATAGTTTCCGCAACCCTATTTAATCCGTGAGCTAAGCAAGTTACATGAATCAAATTTTCATAAAATATTTTTAAATTCTGTCCTGCCTTTATCATATACGGCGCAGCATCGGACAACAGGACAAGAATTTTATCTGTAGGAACTGAATTCGGCAAAAAGAAATGTGAGGAATGAAACACAAAGTCTGCTCCACTAATTTAATAAAAAAGTTCAGATTAACATCCCATACATGTTTCGAAGGTATAAACCTTCATCTTCAGTGGGTAATTATTAAGATGTTATTTATGAAGAGACCAATGACATTGTTAAATTTATTTAAACTAATGTTGCAGAAAAATTTTTTAAAAAGACATATGTAACTTTAATTAGGTAACTAATACATATTAAAATTAAAGTAAAATTAACCAAATAAAATTTTGGTACGACTCCACCATGATGGTCGTACCCTATTACATTTTCCCAGTAAAATTTGGGTTTTTCAATAAATTTAAAATAAAACTAAATTCATTTTAAATTCATTTTATTTGGTTAATTTTACTTTAATTTTAATATGTATTAGTTACCTAATTAAAGTTACATATGTCTTTTTAAAAAATTTGTCTGCAACATTAGTTTAAATAAATTTAACAATGTCATTGGTCTCTTCATAAATAACATCTTAATAATTACCCACTGAAGATGAAGGTTTATACCTTCGAAACATGTATGGGATGTTAATCTGAACTTTTTTATTAAATTAGTGGAGCAGACTTTGTGTTTCATTCCTCACTTAAAATATTACTCCACTGTGAGATGGACTACTTCCATAAAAAAGAAATGTGTTAAGGTTTTCTTGATTAGTTTAGTGACAGAGATTCGGGTAACGACTACTAGAATTTCGCAAAAGTCAAGAATACGAGCATGTTAAACACTGAACATTTTAAACAAATTAAGTTGCTTGCATTTTTCTCGTATCTCTTACAGTTTTCGAGTAAAAATAATTTTGTTGTTCACGTCACAAGAATCTCATCATTTGGTTGTTTAAATCAACGAGTAGGCTTTGCGTGATTCCATAGCAATCATATTTATTTTCTTCCAAGTCAAGTCAAGTGTTAAGTAGTCTCGCGAGTTATTTTTTAATTTGAGTGTACTGAATTTCTTTATAGCTAAGGTTACCAATCAACAAATGGCTCAAATTCATTTTATGTACGGTTTGGCAAATGGAAATGCAATGAACTAATAGACGAATACCATGTTAAAAACCTTTACAAAATTGCATCTCAGATTAGAGCAACAGGTACAAATTAGGCGGTCGACAATTTACAGTAAGAACCCCTTGAGGAAGACATTTTAAATATAATTAAAAAATCTGCAGGCCACTCCACGAAGAACCACATGCAGCTCTTTTTCCTCCTGAAACCTGAAGGAGTGGTAATACAGTTTATTCGCGTCCAGAAAACGGATAATTTTATTATAGTCTGCGGGTGTTGGGGGGTGAATTTTCACTCCCTCCGCTACAGTTATGGCTCTCCCGTAATCGATATTGTTGGCACTCAAGTATCTTGCCACGCTGCTGTACTTATCCTTATTTCGGATAACAATGGGGGGTACGCGTAGTCTTTTTGGGGATTCATCCACCCCATCGCCACCCGAGACCGGTTTTTTGACATTTGAATAAAACGTGTAACTGTGAGGTTGTTTGTTTTTTCCACTTCTTTTATGGCTATAAGGTAAGCTTTTCCAGGTTCTTCTTCAGTGAGTTTTCCGATCATTAAATTAACTATATAACGACCACACGATTCAGTTGTTTCGTCGACGACAATATACACATAGTTACCTCAAATTTCTTTCTTTATTTCATCTAGCACGGTACCAAATACCTTTCCAACGACATTTTTTCTTAATGTTGATTCATCTGGAGCATTACATTTTGTATATTTTTGCAGAAAGGCCTTAACTTGCGGGTTGGTTAACGTGTTTAAAGGAATATTGGCAGCCAATAACGTTTTACATAGATCTTCGTTAAATTCTGACTGGTCATGGTTTCCGTTTTTAAAAATCTCAAATGACTGCTTCAGCGTTGATTTTATGGGACCAGACTTCATCTTGCTAACCTTAGCAATGTGAGACGGTATCTTAATGTGTTGGTCTATTTGAAATTTCTTTGAGCAGGAAACAATTTTTGAACAAGACTTGCAAAAAACATGGTCGCCGTCCAAAGTCAGTTCTGGGTAAGGCTTAATAATTCACGAAATAGGTACATCGTATTTTCGACATAATCACCCCTTACACTTTGTTTGCGTTTACAATACTAACTGCGGCTACGACAAACGACAACCTCAATAATACTGACAAACTGTAACAAATGTGAGCAAAAATAGAAGGTGTAGATAAAGAAATTCTAGTTAAAACATCTGGTCAGAAATACCCACCAACTAATGGAATTGCTCAATAAAAGAATAATAGTTTATTTTATTAGTTTATGCACACTTACACAGGTAGTAGTCCCAAACGTAACTATCGATCGACCGCTAATAGCAAACCGACAGTTATCCATAACAACGAATATATTTGATCTTGCGCAGATTCTACAACTTTGTTATCTAAAACTGGTGGTGTCTCATAGTTACACAACTATATAGGAACCCAATACAGTGGTATTTACATCCTTTTAAAGCTACCACTTTAATACCTTTTGTCAAGTCAGATTTTTAATCGGAACCACTGTGCGGCGCGGCGGCGTGGGACCATAAAACGTGAGAAAAGAACACAGAAATCCCAAAACATTCTTAGATATGTAATAGTTCCTAAAATATGCATTTTTTCCTTTAAAACCACAAAATATGCAAAAATGCTTATATATGCAAAGTGCATAAAATCCGGTCTTTAGCCGTTACAATAATTTTTGACAAATCAAATGCCATCAAGGGCGGTTTTAGCTTTTCAACATGGGGGGGGGGGTAAATTTGAAATCCGAATTTTTTTTTTTTTAAAGTAACCAGAAAATAGGTTTGGGAGGGGGGGTCAGAAAAATAATAGCGCCGCAGGCGAAAATTTTTTGGGTGCCACGCCCTTTTTTCAATGATGATGCTTAAAATTCTAAATTCATGGGGGGGGTAATTACCCTATTACCCCCCCCGTAAAACCGCCCTTGAATGCCATTACCGTTTTGTCTCCTAAAAACCCTATAGTACTACAATGATTTGCCAAAGGGAAGAATTGCTTTAGATAACAAACACATCCTTGAGGGCACTAAGGAAGTGAGAACTGCAGTACAAAATATTTCAGGTCTTGCTTCGTGGGAAAATTTAGTAGATTAAGGTCAGGCCAAACGTTTTCGAAATGAGATTACTTCTCGAGAAGATGATGCCAATGATCCAGAATGGTTACACTTACTAGTTACCAGACGCCAAAAAGCAAATTTAAATGACGGCGGAATAGTTGCAAATGAGGTACAGAGTAAAGAAAATGACGAAGCAACTGAAAATAGAGATGCGACGAATGGATTAGCTAAAAATAGAAAACGAAGAAAAGTACCTATACCTGATGAATAGAGAAAGGATAAATATAATGAGTTAAGAATGATGGGAGAGGACTGTTTGGGTTTGGGATACCCAAGATCTGCTACTGGAACAACCAAACAAAACGTGGAACGTACTGGTCAAAGTATTAAATTTAGTAAATTTTGCAAAAAAAAGTATAAAACGCAATTGCTCTCTAATCTTCCCTAAAAAGTGTCAAGAAATCTTTAAACATTTTTGGAATAAATGACCTAAGGTCTGTCTGCATATGTATGTTGTTAACATTCTTTAGTCGGACACCGTGTATATTAATTGGCCCTTAAAATAATTTTTAGATCCAGTTTATAAAATTCGGATATTTCTTACACTGAGTGACAGAGACAGGTAAAGCCTGTCCAGAGATATAAGAAAGTTACACAAACAATGAATGAATGAATAAATGCAGGCAAATTATGGTCCGTACTTAAAAATGTCTTAAAGTAAACTGCAAATCCGGAAAACGTAATTTTATTATTAAACTAATAGTTTGGTGATTCTAAACTGATTTTTACCTGATTCAAAATGAGAGGGTTAATCCCATAAAACAAATTATGGAAAGGAGAAATCAGGAGATAACCCCGTCGAAAAGCAGAAAACACTTTTCTGTGGAAACTAAGGAAGTTATAAACAATGTTTATTCAACTCTCATTAAACGTGCGGTCAGCAAGCAAGCAGCGTTAGAAGAAACGGCCACATTAACAAAAATTCCAACATTAACTGTATGGAAAATTGTGAATAATCCAATTTTAGCGAGGAAAAAAAGAACCGATTCTGGCATTTTGTCGAAGGTAGATGGAAGTGATGAAGATATAATACGGCGTAAAATTTACAAGTTATGCGAGGAGCAAAGCGTGCCTACATTAGATAATTTAATTAAGAGGCTTGAAAAAGATGAAACCGTCGGAAAATGTGGCAGAACAACGTTATGGAAGTGTATCCAACACATGGGTTTTAGATTTAAAAAAATTAACAAAAGACAAGTTTTAATGGAATCCAGTAGAATTCGGGAATGGCGATGATTTGATTGAAGCATATTTTTTTTTTTTCGTGTGTTGAGTGATACATAATGGCAAAGGGCATTCAATTGTTTATTTAGCTGTGCCAAGAAAAGTAAAATCCGGTGATCGGTTTGCGAGTTAGGCGGAGAAAATGTGTGTTGAAACAATACAAATTAATTTGGCGCAATAATTGTCTTTCCATTTTAAAATTATTAAATTTTCCAAAGCGCAAAATATCCGTATTGCCAGTCTCAGCTTGCGCCTCGACAGGCAATCTTTACAATCATTCGGGAATGTTCAGCTTTTCCTACTAGGTATACAATGTACTATTCTTTTCTCCTTTACCTCCTCTCCGTTACTATGCCAACTGTTAGTTGTTGCAGCAAGAGATTTATTAAAAAATCTACAGAGAAACTTGATTTTCACATTTTAAAGGAGGGCCATAGTGTTGGATATCTCCTGTCACAGCAAACAAACAACATTATTATTATTATTTCAATTAGCATCTGAAATTAATATTTTAAATACCATTTTCGTTTGTTCCCGCTCTCAAACTTTTTCCAAGTTGTTTCACGAAACAGCTACTGAAACATTTATAGGGGCATTTCTTTGTTATAAAAAAGTTCTTTGTGTTCATTCTTCGGGACATTTTTTACGAAAAATAAAACCATTTCCAGGGCCCAATTTCGTTTTATATTTCCTGCAGTTGCGTGTTTTAATACTAAAAATCCGAACTGTAAAAAGAAAAGATTAAAAATAAATGTCCAGCTTTATTGAACTAGAGCGTGAAATATTGAAGCAATATCTTAATAAGAGCAACATCAAAATACACCTTGACACAATAGATGATATACGTATTATTTTGCAGTATGTAAAAAAATGTTAGGTGTTAAAAAAATAAATAAAAGGGCGTCCATGAATAGCAAGGAACCCTCAGTTAGAGGAGGAGATTTAACTACACTGTGTAATACGTGTAAAATGCTTTGGAAAATAAATTGTTTCTGTTTTGGCATTTCTTTCTTGCTTGATATTGCATTATTAATGTTACTTTCTAAGGCATTCTAGAGGTGTTAAACCAGAATTAATAGTTATTTATGTACTTAACTTACTTTATGTAGGGCGTTAAGTAGACTATAATGCCCATCAGGCGAAAACTATCCCTCGGGCCAAGTCTAGTAACGACTGTGGAGTATACAATTTATTTTTCATGTGCCATTGATGATATTGAGGATAAGGGGCCTGTTATGCTTGTCAAGGTACTAGAAACTAAAACTGCTACGCCAAAAAGTTTTACTATAATCGAAGGAGACCAAGCAGATGCCTTAAAATTGGTTAGACAGTACCTTGCATTAAGATCAAAAGGAATTAAGAAACGCAGATTTTTCCTTAAGGCGGGTTTTCCTACACCTTCGCCAGTCGTCGACGACTGCGACCGAGTAGCCGCGACCGATTCGTCAAGACATCTCCTATGCATTTTAAACCTGCCTGGTTTCCAACCCGCTACGCAGTCGCTACTACTAGCGAGCGGTCGCCATTCGTCCGGTCGTGAGTAGCCGCTCATCTCCGAGAGGGGTGCTGCGACTAATTTCGTCAACGAATAGATATACTTTTCAAAAGCCTTGCCCTTACAGTAAAGAAATGTCCACCCCTGTTGAGAGCAGAAACTAAGAATAAGATTTTTCAAGTAATATCCGATGCGGAGTTAACATTATTACGCCCACAACTACATTCCCATGATAACTGTCTCAGTAGTCCCAATTACTCGTCCAATTACTCTCGCAAGAGCTCAAATGCTACGAAGGCATCATCTAGTTCTTACTGGAACCAACAGGGCACTATGTCACAAAATTGTGATCAGCAGGATACATCTGATAATGCAGCACACTCTTTGCGAACCTTTCAAGATATATAGATTAATTTAACTAACTATGTAACTAACCTTTTTTTTAATATGAATACGGTTTTGTTGCGTTTTTATTTCTATTAAAGAAAGTTATATATTAATTTTTACACTTTATTTATTAAGTTACCTACAGACAATAATTTAAACATTAAAAATATTTACTCACCTTAATGTTACTGCCAATTTTTCTGTGGGTGTTATTGGAAATTTCACACGATTACAGGATGGCTTAACAAGTTCATCTTCCATGAGCCGCAATAGATAGTTATATTGATGCTGTGAAATTCGGAAAAACTCTTTGAATTTTGTTTCATTGTCTGTCAAGTGGTTTTTTATTAAAATGGCCTGAAATCCTTCAGACCGTCTATTTTTAAACATGGCTAATTCTTTGCTCCTATGTTTCTCAGATTCAAATGCTAAAAGAAGAAGCAGATTTTCCTCCTGCTCTTGATAACTTAATAACAGTAGTAATGACTTTTTAGAAATATTCATATTTCTTCAGTCTAGAACAAACCACAAGGAGCGCCAAACACTTGAAAATGGCTGCGGTAGGAAAACGAGTCGTAGTCGTCGACGACTGGCGAAGGTGTGGGAAAACCCGCCTTTACATACCGAAATGGTAAATGCATAGCTATGCTTGTGGGTAGAAATACACTAGGACGTGTTCCTTTAATCATAGCAAAATTTCTTAATTTAGAAAACGCCAAGGAATATACAGGACATTGCCTACGTCGGACCTCGTCCACACTTCTTATCAAGGGTGGTGCTTCCCTTGCAACCCTTAAGCTACATGGAAAGTGGAAGAGTACTAGGGTGGCGGAGGGTTATATAGGGTAAACGCGGGAGAGTTGCCGCACTTTTTGAAAAAAATTCATAATTTTTGTAATTTTTAAGTTAATTTTTTCAAAATAAGTCACTACACAGGTATTACTTTAAACTTTATTAAAATGCAAAAATAAACGTTAATTCTAAAAAAATATAAACATAACAAAAAAATATGTTTTCTTCTAAAAGTCGGCGACTCTCCCACATCGCTGGGAGAGATGCCGCGTATAGAAAGGAGAAATGCCGCACTGTTTAAAAAGTCTAATTTTTATTTTTCTTGCGTAGAGCCAGTCTGGAACAGGTGTTGCAAACTTCACCATACATGCTGCAAGTAACGTGGAACCATTTTAAACATTTAAGGCACTGCACCCAATCGACTTTTTTAATTGTGGTTGCATAAATTTCGAAACATTCCACGCAGCGTTCCTTGTTTTCATCTTTTTTATAATCTTATTTGCAAGGATCTCTTCATGGCTATCGCTCCACTGTTCTTCTTCTAGTTTTTTTTTCTGTTTTTTTCTTTTTTTCTGCCACCTTGGGCTTTTTATCTTTAGGATTAAGGCGAGACTTTTTTGTTTCAATATTTTCGTATGATGTTAACACACTTGCGCTTTGCTTGAACCGTTGTTTAATGGATACAGGTATTTTTGGGACGGGAGACACTTCATGCAGATATTTTGAAGGGGTAACTTTCGGAATATTATCTCCATAAGCTCCACTACTAGGAGAATTTGTTTTAGTAGGATTAACAGAGCTGGTGGAGGGTAGTTCTAAGCTGGGACGTAAATCTGGAGTCATAGATCTGGGTAAAGTACTAACCTCTCCTTCTGGGGGAACTTCTATCGTCGATGCTGATCTAAACCAAGCTTTTCTAATTAATGCACCGGCTTGATATCTTGTGAGGTTTCTGGGGGCATTGTATTTCATCAGTTTCAAAGTTTACCTTCTGGTCCAAGGCTCCCTTTGCGAAATTTACCACTAGCCATTCTGCGTACAAGGGTTTTTGGCGGCACACCATAACACCTATGAGCTCCTCTTTTGGTTATCTCACCGGATCTGACTTTGTTAATTGCTTCTTGCAATTGTTCTTCGGTACACTGGGCCCTTGAGCGTGCATTTACTTTCCTTTCATATTTTCTTGGCATTTTTCTGAATAAAAATGTTAATTTTAATATATTAAAACTCATGGAAAAACAATAACATTGGATAAATAGTATGCGGCGTCTCTCCTTACTGATAATGCGGCAACTGTCCTTTTTGTTGGGAGAGACGCCGCACCTGCTTATCGAGGTCACTGGCTTTAAACGCTACAAAATATATCATGATACGTGTAAACAATAACCTCAAAATACCGGAAAAACTTTCAAACATAAAATAAAGTAACCGAGTTTCAAATTATCACACTTATTAAAACCGTACTTCAAACTTTGTAATAAAAATGTATTCTTACCTTCGTAAATATCGGAATAGGAAGCGATACTTTTAGAAACAAACACTGCCGCTGTACTAATGATTCACTTATGGGTGTACTCTCATCACAGGAATGCTTGGATGTCTAACTTTTTACGTATAAGGGGTAATACGACAAATGCGGCGTCTCTCCTGCCGCGGCAACTCTCCCGCATTTACCCTAGAAGAAATCATCATGTCGAAAAACCGAATAGCAGAAATGATAGCTAGCTCTGTTGCCGAAAAAGAAAATATGTTAATTAATCTTGAAATGGAACAGGAATTCGCATGCACATCGAGAAACTCAGCAATCGAGTCGCAAAATTTCATAGTTGGTCCAGCTTCTTTCTCAGGAAAATTCAAAAACTGTTCATTTAACATAGGAAAAACAGAATAATATTATGTAAAGAAATTGTTAAAAATAAATACAAATTTTGTTCAATTTAATAATAATTACTGGGCATTACGAAAATCACCGGACATTATGAATTTTATCGCCCGCTAATATTTCCTATGATATTATGATGATGTTTATAGCAACCGTTTATAAGGTATTATAAGTAAATAATTGATAGATGGAAAATAAAACAGCTTTTTGATAATTTGATCGTTCATATCATCTTAAGAGCTAATACAGACAAACTATATACTTTTGGAATTAGAACATTTTTAGAGTACTTTGAGGAAGAATCTAGTAAAGCAAATAAAATGCTCAATACCTATAGATTAAAGCTCGTCTTTACGTCAAGATTTCTTTTTCGTATTGACAATCTATATTTTTTATTACACAATCGAATTCTTCTCAAAATTACCTTTCCAACGACATACAACAAGTTGACAATTACTTTCAAAATGGTGGGGTAAGTTCATGCGCATTAAAGTGGATTGTTCATGAGGGCCTTAGAAAACAACTGCTACATCTTTATTACGGCCAAAAGGTACAGGGTTATCCAACCAAGACTGGACAAGGCGATTTTTTGACTTTTCCTGTACTTTTATAAAAAAAACTGAAATAGCCATCTTAAGTCATTTTCTCCCGCGAATTCGAATATCTTCAGCAAAAAACAATTGAACATCAAACAAAAGTACTAGGGGTCACTTTGATATTTTTTTAAATGGGATGCCGTATTTTTAATGAGCTTATCCGATTTCTCATATAAATTTTGATCTAAAATGTTGGATTTTTAATTCAAAAACGCCTTTTTTCTTCAGTTTTAAATTCGGAAAATGTTCGTCAACCGTAAGATTAATACCTGATAGATGGATACCCGTTTCACCTGTTCACCCTTTAACCTGCTTTAAAGCGTCCGTCAGTTAGACAAAATAATCAAGTTTCAAATTTCTATATATTTTTCACGAATTAATTACAAATTTAGTAGTTTTTGCAAATCTATTATTGCTTACGTATAAAAAAAGTATGACATATTAGAAAAAACTATAAACTAAAGTGAATAACTTTAATCTCAATAATATAATTGTTCTATGTGTCCTCCATTATTTTCAAAACATGACCGATGCCCCCTTTTCAATCTCTCCAAAGAATCTCTTACTATATTTTGGTCCTGGTTAAGTCTATTAATTTCATTTATAATTTTTTGCTGAATGTCCTCCAGACTTCTGTTGGGTCGTTGATAAACTACATTTTTTAAATGACCCCATAAAATCCATTGGCGTGATATCGGGGCTATTTGGTGGCCAATGAATTGTTCCGTTACGGCCAATCCACTGATTGTAACGCTCGTTTAGGTATGTTACCACTTCTCGAACTGCATGAGGCGGAGCACCATCCTGCTGCCAAATGATATTGTTGTAGGCTTGCAATGGCAACCTTTCCAAGAAATCCTCGATATCGTTATGAAGAAAATGGAGGTATCTTTGGCCTGTTAAAGAGCCACGATAAAATAGTGGTCCAATAATTCGATTTTCTAACATCCCACACCAAACATTAAGTGAGCTCCAACCTTGAAACTTTATCATTTCATATCTATGAGGGTTAACTGCTGCCCAGTATCTTGTATTTTTCCGATTGTATACCCCCGATGTTGTAAATGACGCTTCGTCACTCCATAGAATTTTATTATATAAATTATAATCTTCGTCTTGCTCTCTCATCAGCATTGAAGCAACAAATCGAAATCGCAGTTCTTTTTGAAGCTGTGTTAAGTATTGAACGGGAAGGATGCAATATGGTTTTAGACCACATTTTTTTAAAGTTCTGTGAACTGTTCCATAGCTTACTCTCCGGAGCCCTGGACCATACCTTACTTCTCGTACCGCTTGCGGAATAGAACTCTTCGGATTTATAGTAAAATATTGAACAATAGCTCGATCACTTATATTCCGTCTTTTCATCTTTCTTGGCTTATCTTTCAATGTCTTACTTTCTTCAAATAGGGTCTTAATTCTGAGAATTGTATCCACTGAAATGTGTCTCTGGAAACTCTCAAAAAATGTTCTTTGTGTTTGTCGAGCATTCTCTCCACTTTTATTATTTATAATTTTATTACATTTAGCCGTTCTTCTAAAGAATATTTCATTATTTGTAATTAATTCGTGAAAAATATATAGAAATTTGAAACTTGATTATTTTGTCTAACTGACGGACGCTTTAAAGCAGGTTAAAGGGTGAACAGGTGAAACGGGTATCCATCTATCAGGTATTAATCTTACGGTAGACGAACATTTTCCGAATTTAAAACTGAAGAAAAAAGGCGTTTTTGAATTAAAAATCCAACATTTTAGATCAAAATTTATATGAGAAATCGGATAAGCTCATTAAAAATACGGCATCCCATTTAAAAAAATATCAAAGTGACCCCTAGTACTTTTGTTTGATGTTCAATTGTTTTTTGCTGAAGATATTCGAATTCGCGGGAGAAAATGACTTAAGATGGCTATTTCAGTTTTTTTATAAAAGTACAGGAAAAGTCAAAAAATCGCCTTGTCTAGTCTTGGTTGGATAACCCTGTACATGACGTGTCTCCCGATGATTACCCTGCAAGAGTCAATTAGGCAAATCGGTATTTGCAATGATTTCAGCAAAATCATAATTTTAGTAGTATTGCTTGTTCATGGAAGAAGCCGGTTTCACCCCACATGAAGTAATACATTGCCATAATTTGCATATCTGACATGAAGAAAATCCCCATGTAACAGTGCAGACAAAGCACCAACAAAGGTGTACCTACCAAGTTAACATATTGGCGGAGATTATTGGGAATCATCTCATTGGACCGTACATTATTGAAGGCAGATTAAATCGGGCCATGTATTTGCCATTCTTGCAACAAAACTTAATCGGTTTATTGGAAAATGCATGTGCCCTCAGAAATTAGAAATCAGATGTGGACGGTGCACCAACCAACTTTAGTTTGTCGGAACTTACCAAATTTGGTAATCGATGGATAGGTCGAGGTGGGCCTATTTTATGGCCACCTAGGTCACCCGACATGACTCCATTGGATTTCTTTTTATGAGGAAATTTAAAGAGGCTTGTATATTCTACCCCAGTTTACACCAGGGCTGATCTGGTAGAAAGAATAACACACCATTTCAACGAAATTCGAGACAATCCTGGAATGTTGTTTCAAGTACAACGAGAAAACATCCGTCGGCTAAGGAAATGTATAGAGGTATAGGGCACCCATTTCGAAAATCTGCTGAAGTAAACAAGAAGAAGCAAATCTTTCACATTTTTAACATTCTTGCATTGAAGTGATTTCCAAAATGTCGACCCTCTTAATGGTTTTTCGATTTGGAAATGTTTCAGAAAAAATTCTTGTTACATCCACACAATTGCCGAGTGCTTGTCCATAAGTTAGATTCATGTGAGCATTAATGAGATGTAATTATGACAAATTTTGTTATTTTAATGCGAATTATAGTTAAAGTAGATTACCTTTTTTTAAAAAGGAATGACCAGAGTATTTAAATAATCAGTTTTCCGCTCTGTAAAATGACACCTATCAAGATTTTGGCCCAACGAGTATGTTGGCAAGTCCGTTTCTGACTTCCCCGATCATGTAAAACATCTACTACTACTAGTATGATTCTATCAGTCTTTATGTCCTACATAAAATATTAAAATTTCATTCAATTATGCCTGTCGGTTCAAAACTTACAGCCGAAAAGGTAAGTCGCTGGGCACCTCTTTGCATTTCCGTTAAGGAATTCTATTTCTATGAGAAATTAGGGTTACCCGACACCCTGTATACATGAACAATAGGGCAAACTATGCTGTCATATATTTTATTTCAACATTTATTAGGTTGAAATAAGATGGATATTTGGGAGTGATACTTTTAGTTTGGATTGCACTACAACATTTATAAATGGATTTTTTATTTTAAAAACTCCTCGGTGTGCTTTTTTCAAACTTTGTTACCACAATATTCCCATTTTCACAAATCGTTTCCCTTTTTTTACGTCTTTTCCAGCGATTCCTTTTAATACTAAAAATCCGGGTCCCAAAGAGAAAAGATTAAAAAAACAAACAAGTGCTAATGTCCAGCCTGGCCGAGTGGAAATCGAACCACCACGTAGGAAAACCCTTCGGCAAATAGCGAAGGCGGAAGGGGAGAGACGGGAAATTGACCGACGGATCTCGTTGGAAAAACTTGTGTGAATGGAAGATTTATGACATACTATTGGATTTTTGTTTGCAAACACAGATTCTGTGAAAGAATACAGGTTTGCAACGTGAATAAAACTTCGTTTAAGGTTTTAATTCTTATTGGAGTCAAAACATGCATTTTTGTATTTATGGCGTTATTAGTCAAGATGCAAAAATGAATGCTTATTGTCTCAAGTGAATATGTCTTAACGCTTTAAACGAGGACGATTTTAATAGAAGAGCTAAATTTTGTGAGCTGATGATGGAAACATGCAATAACGATAATAACTTCGCAACAAATATCACTTTCTCAGATGAAGCTACTTTCCATTTAAATGGCATTGTTAATAGACACAATTATCGTTATTGGTCTGCTGAGAATACTCACTGGTTCCAGGAAGGCCATACTCAGAGGCCCGAAAAAGTTAATGTTTGGGCGGGCATAGTTGGCAGACATATTATAATTTTGGGCCCTTTTTTCATAGATGGTAGTTTGAATGGCGAAAAATATCTGGACCTCCTCAGGAATCACGTAATTCCTTCTTGCAGAATGGTTTTACCGGGTGTAAATGATGGCATAAGCGAACAGGTATGGTTCCAGCAAGATGGAGAACCTGCGCATTATGCGGCAAATATTAGACAATACATAAGCGAACAATTTCCAGGACGTTGGATAGGTAGAAGAGGTACTATTGACCGGTCAGCGCGATCCCCGGACTTGACCCCGCTCGACTTTTTTTTGTGGAGACACTTAAAGAACAAAGTCTACATTAACCGTCCAAATGACTTAGTATCTTTTAAAGTCAGAATTAGTGCTGAGATTTGGGCCATTCCAGAGGACTTCCTTTTAAACGTTGTAGACGGGTTCAGGGATCGACTGGCGCTCTACTTAGCAGAAAATGGTGGTCATTTTGAACACCTGATCCACTGAAAAGGTTTCACTTGTTTATTATTCCGATGTTAAGTTGTTCAATTTTCTAGGCTATTTTATATATTATTATTATATTTATAAAGTTTGTTACAATTTTAACTAAATAAAAATTTGAAATACAAAAATTCAGAAATAGTAAAATAAGTAGAATCCAAATATACAATTATATGCAGGGTGTTCCATTTAAAAAAAGTAAGTTGGTCTCTATGACAACCAATCCGGAAATGACAGAAAAAATTAATGCAGGTAGAAATGTGGCGAATAATTTACTGAACAACTTTCATGAAGGTCACTTTTTCGTATACGAGGTAATTCAAAAGTTACAGGCATTATGCGCGAGTTTTTTGCCGCCCTATATATTCAGGAACTTGGCGGTAATCTACAGTTTTTGGATGTCTTTGTATTCTCATGGTATGTGGCGCATTCGGTTTTGTTGTCAAGCATAGAACCTTGTATAATAAGTATGTTCCAAATTAGCTTTAACATTTACGTTAGATGATATTACATTACACTACACTTAATTAACTACGTTCATGTTATTTCCTCGGATATTTCCATGTTGGCAGTATAAATTATCTAACAAGAGGACAGATCATGATGTCTCACTAATTTTCTTCTATTTTTTGGAATTTTTATCGTTTTTACCATTGTACTGCAAAAGGTATGCCTTATAGGCCTGGCGCCTTATCAAGCGAAATTATCCAATCATCCACCATGTCCAGTAGCTATGCGGGTCCTTCGAACAATATTCTAAATGGAAATGGTGTGAAAACTGGAGTTGTTAAAAGACCCGAGATAAGCTGCTTCCAAATTGACTTCTGCAATATAAGAGGACTGAACTCGAACATCAATGCAGTCTATTAACATCTACAATGTACCAAACCTCATGTACTTGCACTAACCGAAACAAAAGTCAGATCATCGATTGGTACGGTCAGCTATTTATATCCTGGGTACGACTTTCATCACCGATTTAGGCGGAATTTTGGCCTTTGTCTCTTTGTCCGGAGTGAAATTTCTTGTCAACGAGAGGAGACACTCGAGCCTAACGACTTTGATGTAATGTGGTTTAAAATACCAACGCATACTAAATTCATCTGCTGCCTTTACCGGCCGCCAAGTGATACCAATTATAGAGACTTGTTCACCTGTCTTGCTAGTACTATCAACTTTTTGCAAACCCACCATCCCAATTCCGAAGTTGTCATCCTTGGCGACTTCAACGTTTATAATGTCAACTGGCTCAAATACTCAAATATGACGGACGAGCAAGGTCGTGGGCGAACCAACTCGGATTCCAGACCGAGATGGTAATTTTCCTAGTTTGTTAGATCTTTTCTTAACTTCAAACCCCGACTTATACACTGTCACCGTGAAGCCGCCGTTAGGATCATCTGACCACAACCTTATTTCAACACTAAACTACAAATGAGTGCCGAGCAGCCTCCTAAACCACGCAAGGTCTGGCATTATACATCAGCTAAGTGGGATGACCTAAGGGACCATTTTCGAACCTTTCCTTGGCGGGACGTTTGTTTTACCTCTGATGATCCATCCATCTGTGCAACAGAAATATCGGAGGTGATCCTTACTGGCATGGAAGCCTTCATCCCTTTCTCAAAAAAAGTGCCCTTTAACGGCAAGCCTTGGTTTACCAAAAATTATTCTACAGACAATCTCGTAAAAATCCTACCGCCGAAAATCGTACTATCTTTGTTAATGCTCGAAACCAATGCAAGCAAACGATAAACCAAAGCAAAGAAGCACACAACCAGAGGATTAAAGACAAACTTCTTGAATGTCCTAACAGCTCAAGATCATTTTGGTCCGTAGCTAAAGCCGCCAGTCAGAACTTTACAAAGTCAACCATTCCACCTCTAACACGTTCTGATGGCACCATTGCTACCAGAGCACAGGAAAAAGCAAACTTACTGACGGTTACTCAAGGTTCTATATTGTCGCCCACGCTCTTCTTACTATACATTAACGATCTTTTGGAAAAAACTAAAAATCCTATATAATAATATAGCTTCGCTGATGATAGCATACTTGTTTCATCTTTTACTTTGGATGCTCGGACATCGGCTGCCAATGCACATCTCTATAGGCAGCAAGAGGTCTCACATCTCAACAAAGACCTGGAAGAAATTCTGTCTTGGGGTGACAGTAATCAAGTAGAATTTAACTCTAAAAAGACCCAGGCGGCAGTTTTTTCTAAAAAAGTTAATATTGAAGAACCGGATATAGTAATGGCGCGACACTCGATTCCCTTGGCTTCATCAATTCATTTATTGGGCGTTAATTTGGATAGTCATATGTCTTGGCATAGTCACGTTGCGGCCATTGCTAAGGCAGCCTCGCAGAAGCTTGGAGTATTTTTCCGAACTAAGAACCTCTATACACCCCAACAACTTTTGATGCTCTATAAAGCCCAAATTCGACCATCGCTGGAGTACTGTTCGCGTATTTGGGGCTCTGCTCCTCAACATACCCTGATATTGCTAGATTCCATTCAAGGAAGAGCTATTCGCTTGATCGGTGACCATAATCTGACAAACAACCTGGAAAGCCTTGAACATCGAAGGCGTGTTGGCGACTTGAGTCTGTTTTAGAAATATTTTCATGGCAAGTGCTCAACTGAGGTTGCCCGCTTGATACCACCCAGAGCGGTGCATGGCAGAAATACACGACGAGCCACTGCAGCCCACCAGTACGTGGTTCAGCTTAGTGTACCTCGAACGACGCTGTTTTAAAATTCTTTCATCTGGAGAACGTCACCACTCTGGACCGACCTCCCTGAGATCGTGTTTCCCAACGAGTATAATCTCCAAAGATTCAAGACCAACGTGAATCGTTTCCTGTGCACACGCACCGCTCCCAGAGCGCCATAAAGGATTTATCCTGCAGTGCTGTGCCTTATCATAAAAAAAAAGGCAATATCTCTTCGCGATTGCTATTTTAGTTTCCTCATTTACATAAATTTTGTAACGCTAGTAAACATTTTGCAACCGTTCCGTAATGTCAATATTTACATACTATTCGCAATTGTGATAAGCCCATAAGTCAGTAAATCATTTTATTTATAGCTAAACAGTTACGCAGAAAATAATTGTGAAATTACGAGACTGAAGAAAATTTTAAATACTCATACATGACACGTTCTATAAGATTATTTTACTCATGTGCTGTCTAAATAGCATTTCCTATAGATAAGCTAGTCATTCTGAGTCATATGATTACTTTGTGAACTTGTGATACATTGCAAGGTTTGTTTGGTTTTCGGTTTATAATTTTAAAACGTCTATGGAAAATGATAAAACCTCGGGAATCCATAAAAAGACAGTAATATACAGATAATTCTTTTGCAATCGTTGATATTTTACAATACTAGTCTAGGGTGGTTTGCTTGATTCATATGAGTTCATGCGCCTGTGTGTCAGTATTTTAGTTCGCTGGTGCTACGTCTCCACCATATATAAGATAGCCTCGCAGAGGCTTGGGATACTTTTCCGAACTAAGAACCTTTATACACCTTAACAATTTTTGACCCTTGATAAAGTCCAAATTCGACATTCGGGGCCCTGCTCCCAAACATACTTTAAGACTACTGAATTTCATTCAAAGAAAAACTATTCTCTTGCTGGGCAACCACCAATAATTTGTCCCCCTTAAGAGAGATATTGAGGGTGGGAAGTTTTGAAATTGACACTTTGTATATTCATATACCTATAACATAGAGGCTGAGAAACAAACACCCAGAAAGGTATGTATAGATATAAATTGTTGTATTATTCCAATAGAGTCATCCACAATACTAATAAGTTTTGATGAAATTTGTTTATAAAATTCCAGGCAAATGTTACGGCTATACATAATTTTAAGCTTAAAAGATTTATTATTAAAATATATATTTGAAACTGGAATTTAATGTCGATACTTGTACCAATTCTGCACAAATTCAAAAATTCAGGCCTATTTAAATCTATACATACCGAAAAATCTTGCTCGCCCATGGAGAACACGGTTTTGATTGATTTATTACTTCGCATAATTTAGTGATAGACTATAGATTACAACACATTTAAAAGATCTACACTATTTATTCCCTCCTAGATTTCTACATTGTTAAATTCTAGTCACCTTATTTTCAAAGAAAAACTGATTTGATATTTCTGATTCTATTGGAAGAGATATGTCAAAATTAATTTCATATTCTCATTGCCACTAATAATCCTTTACAACAAGGTTCAATTAAATTTTCAATCTGACGCCGACGTTTCTTCTTTTCACAACCATCATCATTTCTTGAAATAGTATAGAAGCCGCCTAACAAAAAAAAGTGTGATATGTCGTTGGATTTAGAATTAAAGTAGATTTACGAGATCCCTGTAGAGTTCATTTTTATCTGGGACATCCTGTTAAGTTAGATCCAAATATAATTGAAATATATTAGATAATTATCTTTATTCAGCAACCATCCACAACTACACGGTAAATCACTGTCACCCAACCATACCCAGACAGCACTCAAAGAGCACCTTAAATTATTTTTCCTGAAAAAAACACGTAGATGTGCTCGACCACTAACTATGAAGCAAATAGTAATTTGGTATAATAAAAGCAACCCTAAAAACGAAGTTATATTGGTAAATCTCGCGAAATAAAATAAGGTTTTACGTTTTCTACATTCTCTTTACCGCAATTTATTCAAATTTGTGCAAAGTACCCTTCTATACACTTTTATTCCGAGTTGTATAAAACGACCCAGTTAAAAATAAAATCGTAGAAATAAAATAAAACCCTGTCATAACATTAATTTAAATTTTAAATTCAGTGCCTTTATGACAATGATACGTACCTATTAAAATAACTGTCACAATTCTTGGTCTGCGTAATTAACTCCTGGAAAGTCGTTGCAAAACGAATTAAAAAAGAGTTGCAGAATGAAAAAGCGACTGCGAAATGGGGAAAATCATTGTTTTCTCACTGCTCTCGTTTGGAATTCATTGCGCGTTTTACGGCTTAAAATATGTATCTGTAGCTTCGTTTTTTGTTTTTAAACGTCCCGCGGAAAAGTCAAAAGTAATTAAACACAAACTGAACCAATCAATAGAAAGATCGATAGATTTAATACATTCATCATCAAAAAAACCGGACACGAAAATTTTGAATTAAGTTTGATTTTAAATATCTTCGCTAGTTTTAGGCCGTTTTTAATAAACTCTTTCTACATCCGAATACCGAATGAAACTTGTGGAAAATTCGTTGGAATACAATACTTTCCGGATGAATAAAAACATAACAGCTGGTCTTCGCGCTTTCGCAATACGTGTCAGACAGAGACAAAAGTAATTAGCAGGGTGGTCACTTGATTTCAAGGTCACCATTTTGATCTGTTAACTATAATTTGCTTTAAACGTTTTTGTGCTCTAAAATTCAATTTAATCATAAATCCTAGTCATATGCAAGTAATGACTCAAGGGCAAACATCCACACAAGGCAACTGTAAGCTGTTTTTTAAAATAAATACATATCTTTATGTATGTGTTGGGGAAACGATCATCCAGATGCAATAAAAATAATATAATTAAATGCAACAAATAAATGTTTTTAGAATCAATACTACTGTTAAATATCTGATTTCAATATTATTTCAATAAAGGAGCAAAATGTATCAATGTTTGCGGAACGAATAGTGTTATCGCCGGGATAAACATAAAACTTACAAATATCATCTTTTAAAATACATAAGATATTTCCGAGTGATATTTCCTAAATAATAAACGGCTAGTCGACCGTTATTCCAGGAAAAAGCAGTGTTCTACATTTAGAGGTTAAGAGTATATTTTTTAGAATCTTGTACATCCGAAAACCCTTTGACGATGTTTTAGCGCTCTAGAGGGGTGACACAGCATGGTACATTTGTTTATTACCGTCCAATTGGTTAATAGGAAACATGGCGGCTGTGTAGCCTGAATCAGAGTGCATTGTTGGTTGGTCGTCGTGACAGCGGGGGCGTAACCTTGCTGTCAGATGATATAGTTTTCCATTTTGTATACGACTACACTTTTGGATTCGATAAAGCAAGGTTGTATGTCAACAAGCGCACGTGGTTTCTTTCCGTCGGATTGAAACAAATAGCGTTGTCTAAAAAAAAGGCACCCAGCAAATGTACTAAACAAATGTAGTGACTAGTTATGTGGTTGTGAAGTCAGTAGTGAATGTTTATGTTGTAGTATGTTATTGTAAAATCATGTACTAGAGAAGTTTTGTGTGATTTGGAGAAATAAACGCCAAATTACCACAGTGAAAAGCTCGTTTAATTCCTTCACTCAGTAAATAAAAGAATCAGTGAAATTAACCTACAATCGAGGAACATAAAAGCCTAATGAACTGTTGACGCAAGTTAAATAACAACACTTGGCTTGCTTAACAGTATGTATATCAGAATTAAAGGATATAAACTATCAATCCTGTATATTATTTGTTGGCGTAGTAATCCACATATTTTAATCTCCACAGTAATAAGAGAGATAGATTGCAACCATGCACAAGGGGAGGATTGCAACAAAGAGAATAGTTTGTTGTTCTCTTTTTTGACCGCCTATTTTACAGACAAAGACAAAAGGGACGTAGCCCCAAGCATAATATTTGAAGTTATACAGGGCCCCTTTTTGATGATTGGTTTATGGATTTTTATTATTGTTAGCTGTGAAGTGGTGGTTTTTGCGGTGTCCAATTGGATGAAGCCATAAAGTTTGGCAGATTATAGCATGTCATGTCAGTCGCGGTAACTTGATAAAAAAAAGCAGATCGTGGGGCAATTTTTACTGTTTGTTAGAGGCTTTAAGGTAAAAATGAAACAGTTATTTCGTATTTTCATGACTATTTCACTAGAATGTTTTACACTGGCAAAATATCATAGCAACGGCCTGTTTTCTACTGGCAAAATTACTACCTGCACCTACGTGGACAAAATTCACATGTGATTTTTATAGCGACAAAATTTTAATATTAGATCGAAAGAAATTTTGTTACCATGGTTCTGTTAATTATTTAAAATGTCATTGTATTATTTCTTGTTAACAAACGTCAGATTAGTTCAGTTCAAAAATGAGTGTTTCTGAAGAAAAAAACAGATTTGGAATACAATCCATTACAGAAATTAAAAAGGCATTGTCGGAGAATATACCTCCAAATACGCGTATCTCCAAAACTTCCATTTGGCAACAGTTTTCGCAGTTTTTATTGATAAGAGAGGCCGAAGAATTAGCAAAAATTATGGAAGATTATGCTTACAACATGAAAAAACTAAACGGAGAGGACTACAAAGAGTCAAGTATCAAAAGCATATGGAACACCACGACGCAGATGCTAGAAGAAAAGTTTTATCAAGAATTTAATAGAAAAATAGACCCATTTACCGACATTGTTTTTAAATCAGCCCGTTTGGCAAAGGACTTAAAGCGAAAACAACTTCAAGGTAACCAAGAAAAAAGAAAAGAAAGTTCGAAAGCCCTTACAACACAAGAATTATTGGAAATGATAAAAATTCATGACGAAGACACCCCAGACGGCCTACAGAAAAAAATATTTCACTTATTCTCTTTTGAACTTGCCTGGCGAGGCAACGAAGCAGAACTGCAAAGTACATTATTTCCAACAAGAATTAGACCTAAAAGGAGAATTTACGGGACGTATCGAATACAATCCCTTATTTTCGAAGACCACACAAGGAGGTGCAAAAGCCTTGGCCAGTAACAAATGGTTGGTCAGAAACAACACTAACAAAGATCTTTGTTCTATTCGTCTATTTTTAAAATTATTTGAAAAAGAAATACCAATCCAGAAATTACAAGTGACAGGCTTTTTTTGACAGTTCATGCAAATTAGAAAAAAGGAATTTGGTACAAAAACATGTCTATTGGAATCAACAGCATGTCAAAATAGACCAAACTCTCTGCAGAAAAAATCGGCGTAAATACCAAAAAATTTAAAGTAACAAACCATTCACATCGCTTTTCCACTATTTCTGTCCTTGCAAAAAATGGCGTTGGTGAGCAAGAAATGATCAAATTAACAGGACATTCCCATGCCAATTCTTTGAAGCCTTATTTGCAGTTAGACTCTGAACATCATTTAAAATTAATTGAAAACTTAAGACAAAAAGCACCAGATCAAGTAATATCATCAAATCAAAATCAATCAAAGAATGCACAAACATTTAATTATCACAACTGTAACTTTTATATCAATAAATAAGTTATTTTTTTGTTTTAGTCTTAAATAAAAGCTCTCTAATTTTATTGTTCTTTGTCTTTTTTGCATGGCATGAGCGAAATTGCCAAGCAACAAACTTTCATACCTTTCGAAAATTTTGCCGACAAAATTTTTTCTCTTGTGATATTATATATGATAAATTATCGCTTTGCAATGCTTTAAGTTTTGACTTTGAGGAAACAAAGACTCAAATTTTAATTGGTTTACTAGATAAAAAGATAATTCCTGCTCTACTGGCAGCCAGACATGATAACTCTAACAGTTTTATACATGATATCCTAAATTTTGACGAAGTTACTACTAAAGCTTTAGGATTTGGGGCTAGCAGGGAATCTAGCTATACAGAAAGAAAGCCGAGCTATTACCGTCAAGACCACAAGAACGATGAAAAGGAAGTACCGAAAGTTGAAATAAGCCAAGAAAACAGGGAAATCTGAGGTGTGAGGCGAAGAATACCCACATGTTATAAATGTAAGGCAGAAGGTCACTTTAAGAGGGACCGCCTACAAAATTCAAATAGACAAATGGTAATACAGGATGACGAAAAAGATAAGGTAGATTCCGTACCAAAGTTTTTGAAAAAGATAAGAATATATGGCATAAGTATTAATGCACTGGTCGATACAGGTAGTGCAGTGTGCACAATACGGGATAGTGTTGACAAGGAAACTGGGTTTTATCGACTGCAATGTATGGAGAAACTTCATGGCTTTGGACAAGACACAGCATTAGTCGAATGTGAACATAAAATCAATGTGCGTGTTAATTTAGATACGATTTATGCGGATAATATTGATATTTATATACGACGGACGCACATTTACTGAATTGGAGCACATTGCATAGTATAAAATGGGAAATAATTTAACATTTGGATGCAGTAACCAAGATCCCTTTTGTAGATTTCCTAAGATAAATGAAACTAATACACAAGTTACTTTAAAAGCAGTAAACACTGAATTACTAAAACGTGACGCAATTAGTTTCATCAAAGTAACTGCTAATGATAAATTTCTAGGAATGCCTGTGATGAATTGTACTGACCAAAATGTAAAAATAGGAAAGGACCAAGTTATTTCCAAAATACAGTTAAGTATTGAAAATGAGTCTACAAAATTTGTGGAAATTGACGTGCCTATTACAAGAGAACAATTGAATATTGACCAAAGTACTCCAGAAACACATGTGGAACAATTATTGGATTTGGTCAATGAATATAAGGATACATTCGCACAGTCAGTTAAGGAAATTGGGTGCACTGGTCTATAGGCAAGGGCCTAGCGACACCTAAAGCACCGGTTCCCGTCAGATCACCGAAGTTAAGCGGTGTCGAGCGCGGTTAGTACTTGGATGGGTGACCGCTTGGGAAACACCGCGTGCTCTTGTCTTAGGGAAGAGTGTAAAATGAATCGACATCAAAACCATCCTATTCACGCCGGACAGGCCGGATGAGATCGGATATCTCGTAGGATGAAGGTGCCGTTTCACACTCCCCAGTCGGTAGACCGCACGATTAAAAACCGTACGTTCGATGACCGGTTCAAGATGGCCTCAGATACGCCGACGAACCGTAAAATAGTAAAATAAAAAAAAAATGATCTAGTTGAGATTGATATTGTTCATAATATTGTACCGGTAAGATTAAAACCTTATAGAGCGACTTATGAAGATAGACAAGAAATTTCCAGACAAGTAAAAGATTTAAGAATACTAACAGATACGACCTCTCCTTATGCAAGTCCAGTACTCTTAGTAGGAAAGAAAGACGGAGGTAAAAGGATGGCGGTAGATTTTAGAAGTTTGAACCGCCAAACTGCGAAAATAAATTTTCCTATCCCTCATATAGACGAGCAGTTCGAAGGCTTGAATGTGCAAATCTCATAACGCACGTGCGATTCAAACAAGGAAAGGAATGATATACCATTTTCATTTTAGCCTACCCTTGCCACTTGCCTTCTATCATGGAGATAGGAAGAAAACCACTCAACTGTCAGCTGATCAAAACCATAGCAATATAACTTCTGCAGCAATATTTCATGGTTCACACAATCGAAAGCTTTCGAAAAATCAAAAAATATAGCCGCAACTGCCTCACCACTATTTATGTTAAGGTAAATATCATGAAGCAAGGAAAATATAGCGTCATCTGTACTTTTACCCGATACAAAGCCAAATTGAACAGGACTGGGAAACCGAAGACTTCCTTGATATTGAAGGATATGGTAGAAGAGTTGGGTGAATGTCTTGTTTGTTCCTTCTCATGGTTCCACATAGTGTTAGATTTCCGTTCAAAAGTTCAGTAACTAGCGGAATGCTTAAAAAGTTGTCTATTATTATTCCGTAACCACCTTCAAGGCCTTTAACTAGATCGAGGAGAACAATCCCGCAGTCTTTTTCAGGTTTATTTTCTTACTTTTTCCGTATATTATTTGAAGATTTAAAGTACACGTTGAGTCATTGTCTACAAAAACCCAAATTTTGATATCGTATTTAGTGGGCTTCGATTTAATATAAACCCAAAAGGACATTTCCCTCTAAAAGCTACAAGTTGCTGGTCAATCGCAAGGGTAGTTGGAAGAATAGTGATTTTTACAAATCGTCGTTTTCCTAAACATATCTGTAATATATCTGTCAACTTAGTTGCGGTAAATAGTATGACTTGTTCTACTGGTAAAAGGTGTACCGCTTATGCTAATGGTTTGCCTAAAAAAATGCCACCGACACAAATGGATCAATGTCGCCGAACTGCCATTTTGACTTTGTAAGCGGATGGTTTATATTACAGAAGACTTAAGGTACAACGAATTTATGTGTTAAAAATGTAAAAACAATCCCACTTAACTCTGCACAGAATTTGTGGCTTTCATTATAAACCATCCTGTTTTTCTATATTTTCTATAGACCACTAACTGTCACTACAGACTACTTATTTTTCTAATGGCATCTCTCGGAACCAAACTAAGTAATAAAAATGAGTCATATGCCATAAATACTTAACCAAACAAACAAAGTTCCCATAATTCCTTTCCAGAGTCACGCCCATTTCCATTTTCCTATTTTTGATTGTGAATTACGACGGGAATGGGATATTTTTGAATCGGGGGGATAGAAATAATGTTCTGTCGTTTTTATTCGAGTATACACAGCGAGAATGAAAAAAGATGATTTAGTATTGGAATACACTTGTAAATCTTTATAAGCCGGATATATTAAAGAGATAATGTACGGAGCTTTTCCATTTCGTTGCAATTAGTTGAGGATAGTGTTAGCTATCAAAAGAATGTCCAGCAGGCATTTGGAAGATATTTAGTAAGGTCCAGAAGTTTTTGGTCTGAATTTGTTGTTACAACACATCCATATCCTTATACAGGGTATCCCTAGGGGTATTCAGAAATGACGATGACAAATTTAATTAAAAACTTACATACAAAAATATGAAAAAAGTTCGTATTGCCATAGATTTGCAAATGCCTTTATGCGGAGCTACAGGCCTTTAAAGATGGTGTCATAAAAGTGTTTTTTTTTTAAGTTTATTATGATCTACACTGGACCACAAAATTAACCGGACCGTCAAAATTTTGCTTCAATTCAATCTTAAATAACTTATAAGTTTTTTTACCAAGTTCGATAATTTTTTGATATGTTGCGAATGCTGTCGTCTTCATCATGTTCTGATATCGTTTTTACGAACAGTGTAAATAGATATGTTGACATACAGAGTAGCACAAAAAATTGAATTTGCCTACATCAAATATACAGATTGATCATATTGAAAAAGTGCAGAAGCGTTTCCTGAGATATTTATATGTTAGGAAAAACAGTGCATATCCATACATGGTATCATATAAGGCAATGTTAGACAGTTTTCAATTTACCACTCTATTATCAAGAAGAAATAAACAAGCTGTAATGTTCGTATACCTTATTATCAATAATATTAAGTACAAAAATTGTGATTTAATTAATTATATAAAGTTTAAAGTTCCAAAGGTAAATCTAAGAATCACCAACAAGGACCTATTCTGTATTGTCCCAGGTAGTTTGTCCCCACTTAGTCATCTGATGGCACAATGTAACGAGCTATCCAAGCAAATAGATATAGATATCTTCAATATAAATCTTGCGCAACTAAAGGCACTTAAATGATTAATGTGATATTATTCTATATAGCCTTTAACTAGTCTGAACTGTTCTCTATTTGTCTTCCTTTTATAACTGGTTGTATTTATTTTGTTTGTATATGTACATGTATATTCTCACTGTCTATGGGTAGGCCGTTTGCAAGTAACTACATCTTTAGTATGTGTTTGTAAATGTAACTCCTAAATAAATAAATAAATAAATAAATAAATAAATCTGGAGAATGAGAAGGTCAACAAACAGGTGCCCTCGTCCTATACATCGCTCAGCATAAACTTTATTTATATGTTGATTAGTACTATTTTGAAACTAGTTTATGGCAGATTAAAAGCTATCTATAAATTTAAATGCTAGATCTTAACACTAAATTGAGATCGACAGAGTCGATTATTTTATCTCTTTGTGTCTATTATAATGTAGTTTATGGTCCCTGTCTGCAGACATAGACTACAAGTCATGCAGAACGCGTGTATGAAGTTTGCTACGTGTGTCGGACAAAGATCTCCTGATATAACCCCATCATATTTGCAATTTGGTGGATTCAAAATAGAAAAAAGGCGTGATGTTCATTTTCTCTGTTTTTTACAAAGACTTATCAATTACCATACACCAATCTTTAGGAAAAACATTTGCCGATGATGTATTCGTTGGACAAGAAGGGTGCCGATTTCACTTCATATACCACATAAACTTTCCACCTCTGCTTTCAGAGGTTCTTAATAACTTCGCAACAAAAATCATTTTCTCGGATGAAATTACTATCCATTTAAATGGCATTGTTAATAGACACAATTTTCGTTATTGGTCTGCTGAGAATACTCACTGGTTCCAGGAAGGTCATACTCAGAGGCCCGAAAAAGTTAATGTGAATAATATCTGGACCTCCTAAGGAATCATATAATTCCTTCTTGCAGAATGGTCTTACCGGGTGTAAACGAAATTCGGGCCATTCCAAAGGACTTCCTTTTAAACGTTGTAGACGGGTTCAGGGATCGACTGGCGCTCTGCTTAGCAGAAAATGGTGGTCATTTTGAACACCTGATCCACTGAAAAGGTTTCACTTGTTTATTATTCCGAGGTTAAGTTGTCTTTTTCGAATACGAGGTAATCCAAAAATTACAGGCATTATGCGCGACTTTTTTGCCACTCTGTATATACAGTGCGTCCATAAAGTCTTGCACAAATTCATTTAAAATTCAGGTATTTACTTTTTAAAAACGCTCGGACACGTCAATTAGTACTTTTGTTTGCGCATTTTTTAACGTAAAATGTTTTTATACAGGGTGTCGCACGTATGAGGTATGAGGTCATCAATAAATGTGTTTAAAATAAATTTTCAAACGTCAATATTTCGGAAACCGTGATTTCCAGAGGTGTTAAGTGTTCATCATAGAATTCAAAATTGATATAATATACAGGGTGTTCCATTAAAAAAAATCCTTGATGACCTCATACCTCATACGTGCGACACCCTGTATAAAAACATTTTAAGTTAAAAAATGCGCAAACAAAAGTACTAATTGACGTGTCCGAGCGTTTTTAAAAAAAGTAAGCCCCTGAATTTTAAATGAATTTGTGCAAGACTTTATGGACGCAGTGTATACACAAACATATACACCCATGCAAATATAAAATGCAATGTAAACAACAATATAAGTAACCCAAACCAACTATAAAACGTCACTGTAATACTCATTTAAACTGTAGAAGGTTTTCTGCAATAAGATGTCTTTGATATTTTTATACTGTCTGACCAAAAATTATTTCATCCAAGAGTGCTTGGACTGAAAAACGTAGGGCTTAGTTTAGATCACAATTATAAGGGGACGATATTCATATTAAATTATTTATAACAAGTGGGCCAGGTTTTATAGTTTTCAAAAATGCCACCGTTTACTTCTAAACACTTATGAATGGATGCTGGTATGTTTCTTATAGTTACTGCTGCATTTATTATTCAATCGAGTAATGCATCTCTAGTGTTTTCTTTACTTGAATATACAAATGATATAAATCACTCACAAAGACAATAATCCAGAGGATTAAGGTCTGGCGATCTAACTGGTCAATTATGCGGACCACCTCGACCAGTCCATCGGTTTGGAAAGTTATTGTTTAAAAAATTTCGTACTTGTAAACTGTAGTGTGCAGGGGCTTCTGTCGTATATTAAGTGGAAAATCTTCTAATAAGTTTTGCAAATGATTCTGTAGAAAATGATTCTCCAGCAGTAGTAAAAACTTGTTGAAAACTCCTTTTATCTGGTACTCTCCGATTCGGAAATCGACGCTGGTACCCGGCGACTGCAAGATTTGTGCTCCCGTTGCAGAAGCCATAAACGAATATCATATCAGCATTTTGACGATGAGAGAATGTCGCAGGCATAATGAAATGAATCTAATGTTTAAATTATCAGAAAATACAAATGCTGAACACGATTTGACAGTGACAAGTCGTATTCTTATTAAAATACCTAATGGGGTTACTATTCCTAAGCAACATACTTTTTGAAAACTATAAAAAAATATATAGAACCTAGCCTATTAGTTGTTATAAATAATTTTATAAAAATTTGAATTTAAATATTGTTTATCCCTATATTTCGGTAACGGCCGGGAATAGGATCCTTGTTTATAGGAACTTTTATGTTTATTTTGGGTCCCCGAATACGTACCTGAAATATTGACATTTCCTCCTGAATCACCCTGTATAAATAATACTGTTAATTCGTCGTTGTTTTCTTTTCTGTATTTTATTAATTTTGGTCCCACAGATGGAGATAATATCACGCCTATGCCTTAATAAATAAAACCAAACACAATTTGGCATCTTTAACGCCAGCAGCATTACCTTTTCCTATAAAAGGGCCGTTGCCCCGCCATTTTCTAGTCAGAGCCATATTCTTTACGAGCACTAACATAAATGGATTAATTGTTTTTAATTAAGTTTTAATAATAAAGACGATAACGGGTACGATTTTAGTGTCCGATTTTGATGAGCGCCCTTTAAAGGGATATTTTGGTGGAAATTAAAGTTAAGTTTAAGAGCATCATAAATAATGTTAATGTTGTTTTGTGTCTTTTATTCGAAACCAGCGTTGTGTGGGCGGAATGAAGGAGGAAGAGGGAAAAAAATGAAAGGAAAGGAGAATTAAGGAGGTTAATTACGAAAAGTTTTGTGTGTATAAGACAAACATTTGTGCAGTCATTTGTCTACTTGGACTTAAGGCCTTAGACACATTCGTAGTTGTTGGCCGTTTCAGACAGTTTAACCCGAATTTGTGATGGATGTCGGTACTGGGATCTGGAAAAGAATAAACTGAAACAGTTTTACACAGTTTTGTTACTCTGGTTGTTGCGATACTACAACAAAAAAACATGTGTGAAATTTATGGAATGAAACACCCATAATTCTTATGTGGCCTGTTTAATTTCGTAAATAATATAGGTAGTCCTATGATTAGCAGTGGACACAGAGGGCTGATTGATGATGGCGATGACTTGCAAATCGACTATGTTGCTGGAATACTGCTCACAGATTTGGGGCTTTGCACCCAAACATACGTTGAGGTTGCTGAATTTTATTTAGAAAAGAGTAGAAATAACCTGAACTAACCTTGAAAACTTCGAAAATGGTTTGGAAGTTGGTGCTTTGGGCCCCTTTTATACCCATTCAAGTTAGTATTTCTCGGTTGTCACTCTGGAATAATATTTCTGAAGATAAAACACCAACGTAAATCACTGGAACTAACCTAACCATAAGGCCCGTGTGTACCGTTCGCCTAAACTTTGATTAGAACATTAATGGATGGTTATTTTGAAATATCTGTTGTGTCGTCTGTTAACCAACGATAAACAGAGCTAATTACATCAGTTTGGTGAATGAAATGAACACTACCTGTAGTTACAGCGGCGTTACTACAGGTAGTTTAAATAATATTAATATTTATAAAAAAATTTGCTATGTAAAATACAACAACTTAATTATTAAATTTTAGTCATCATGTTCCAAGTAGTCCGATGAACTATCGTCGTAGGGGGCCAGATAAATAATAATGGACTCTACAGTGTTTTCTAGCATGTTATCTCTTCTATTTCAATCACATGTTCGACGCACTAACTTCATTTTTCACAATCCACTGTCTTTATTCCCTCTTGCAAGATGTTTCCAACATTTCTCATTTTAAAAGTGGTGTTATGCCTTGCTACAAACTCAAAACTCATTTTTTTCCAAGAAGACATTGGTATTTTTTCGGATTTTCCTGAGTGGTAGCCTGGCATTCTTCATGACTATAATAGACCCAGGAGGAATAAGATCTAGCATTTGTTGGAAGTGTTCTTTAAAGACATCAGCGTTTATGTCTTCATGATAGTCTCCTGTCCGTTTTGATTTAAATGCTAGTAAGCCGCCATCGACAAATTCATTTTTGCAACCAATATGAGTAATTATTAATCTTTTACCTTTTCCTAAAGGTGCTTTTGTTCCAGTGGACCATCCTTCTATGTAAGCTTGCCTCGCGCTTTTTATATATTTATTCTGCCATATTTTACTAACGGTATAACCTTCATTTAACCAAACTTCATAAAATATAATAGATATTCCTGTTTTCCATTCGAGACTGTCTAACTGCCCTCAAATATCGTCGTCGCCAGCAGATGATTTCGTCTTTCTCTATTAAAAGTGATTTTCTGTTTTGAATTTTTTTATAACAAAAATCAATTTCCTTCAAAGTTTTCCATAGTTTCTTCTTACCCATCCATGGGTGGAATAAAATCATCCTTTTTCATTTCAGACATTATTTTGTCCAAGGTAGGTATTTATTTTTTTAAGTAAAACGAGTGTTTGGTTCTTCTGATAGCAGGCTTTTCATCCTCATTTATTACAGTTTTTTTTTCTTTCTGTTCTTCTGTTCTTCTCCTTGGTGACTTAATGGGGCCGCGTTTGTCCTCGTGCTCAAGTCAGTATATTGTTGACTGTCCGACTCCAGTCATTCGAACACATTTCAACTATTTTGCAACTCCGAATGTTACATGAAATAAAAATGGGCCTACACCTATGAAACACGGCAAAGACCACTACTTCAATAATGATTTATTACTCTCTCGCATTAAGAAATAGACTTTAGTACCCATTGCTATTTTGCTCCAAATTAAATTTCTTTCATTAACTGAGATATTGT
Source organism: Polydrusus tereticollis (assembly GCA_963920685.1). Taxonomy (NCBI): domain Eukaryota; kingdom Metazoa; phylum Arthropoda; class Insecta; order Coleoptera; family Curculionidae; genus Polydrusus; species Polydrusus tereticollis. The sequence continues at coordinate 47,119,512 of OY987334.1, read as the reverse complement.
AATTTCTTTTTATTTTCTATTACATTTTAATAACGAGCACAAGTGTTTGCTATAAACAATTTTTCTTCCGCAGTCTTTTTAATTGAGATATTTCTTACTTTTACCTCCATTCAGTGACATCTTTACGATTACAACAGTTGAAGGTTCTTGAATTGATACTTGATTCTGTTTTGACTTAATTTCTTGGAAGATATTTGAATGTGTATTGTTTTTATTTATAAATTATCTATTTATGTTCATGTCCAATCAGGTTTGCTAGGGTAGAAGCCAATCATTTGGATGTTTAAATCTTGTAGTATACCATGTAGGTATACCGTAAGTAAGCATCGGCCTTATGATTGTCTTGTAATTATTCATAATGTCTTGTTTTGTAGCCCTGCCCTGGTGTCTTCAGTAGCTTGGTCTTATTTATGGTATACAATGTAGGTAAAGCACGTTGTCTTGTATATACAGTCAGTCTAAGAAGTCTCCATACACTACATATTTTTATACATATTTCTTATTAGTTTTAACCAACTAACTGGAACTATGAAGAATAAAATTTATATTGTTATTTCAGGCCTAACCAATAAAAGATAGCTGCGGAAATATTTTATTCAAATGTTACATCATAATTTAGAAACATTTAACAAATACTATGTCAAAAAAGTTTCCATACACTTAACAATAATCAATATTAATTTACCAGAAAATTACAATATCTTTTAACCTAATATTTAGTTGGACCTCCGTTGGCCTTGATAACCTCTTGTAATCTTTTTGACGTGCTTGCAACCAGCTTTCTAGTAATTTCTGGAGGTATGGTCTCCTATTCGTGTATTATTCTATTTTTTAACTGTTTCTTATTTGAAAAATTGTGTTTGCGAATGCGCCGTTTTAGATCATCCCACCAATGTTCGATGAGGTTAATATCGGGTGATTGTGGAGGGGTATGAAGCTGCTGTCGCACATTATGGATCATCCATCACGGACCATCTTTGTGGTATGTTCAGGATCATTGTCCTGTTGGAAACGGTACCTTCCTTCGCGTCCCAATTTCTGAACACTTTCTCGCAAATTGTTCCTTAAAATGTTTGGGTAGACATGCTGATCCATTGTACCATCAATAAAGTTTAAATTTCCTACTCTCCCTGAAGACATGCATTCCCAAAGCAGAACACTGCCACCTGTCTTACCGTAGAACAAATATTTTCAATTTTTAATCTTTCTCCAAACTTTAGTTCTGACTTCAGACCCAAAAAGATTGATCTTAGTTTCGTCACTAAAAATTATTGTTTCGCAAAACTCAGGAGGCTGTGAAACGTATTCCTTAGCAAACTTTAACCGTTTTCTGTGATTAATTTCTGAAATAAGCGGCTTCTTTCTGGCTACACGTTCATTATACCCTGCCCTGTTTAAAGAATTTCTCGCAGTTTGCCGACAAACGTTTTCGAAAACTCTTCTCTAATTTGTTCTGCAACTTTGGGTGCACTTTTCTTTAAATCTTTACTTATTTCTCTAATACTGGCCTCTTCATGTGGAGCGTGGTCGAATCTTATACGAATCAGTTGATTTGTATGGGTTTACTATGTACTGAACTGTAGCGTGTGTTTTTCCTATAATTTTTCCTATATTTCTAAATGATTTTCCATCTTTCCATAAAACAATTACAATCTTTCGAACTGCTTGAGAATTTCACAATTTCTTTCACTCATTTTTGTAACAATTAAATAAATTCACTGCAAAATCAATTACAACGGAGACAGATTAAAAAGTATGGCTGAAAATGATTCATTTGTTGTAAATTTAGCTAGCAATGAATACTTGATTATATAATGTAGTTTTCCTTGCGTATAATATCTTACTATATGGAGACTTTTTTGACTTAGTTTTTGTTAATATTTTTAAATTATGATGTAACATTTCAATAAAATATTTTGCAGTTATTTTTCATTTCATATTTTATTGGGTTAGGCCTGATATAATAGTATAAATTTTGTTTTTTCATAGTTTCAGTTAGATGGTTAAAACTAATAAAAAATATGTATAAAAATATGTAGTATATGGAGACTTTTTGGACTGAGTGTACATATTTTTGTTTTAAAGTTGATCTTGCTATTCTTGTTTAATAATGGGTAGACGGCTAGCTATTGTTTTTGCGCTTAGGCGACTCTTCCATCGGAATTGCAACTCCAGGTCAATTTCTTGTCAAAGGTCCAGCCTAGATGTTTTATCTTATTTTACCAGTTCATTTGTATATTGTTGACTTTGTCTATATTTTCAGGCAGTTTGAATCTTGCCTTTGAAAAAAAGATGGCCTGGGTTTTGTCAGCGTTTAGACGGAGCTTTCAGGTGTCTGAAGGAGCATTCTGTGGCGTTGCAGACGTGAGGCTACTTTTCAGGGCGCTCCTGAGGTAGCAATTATCGCTGTATCATCGGCAAAGGCATATAATACGGGGTCTTGATTGGGTTTTTACGTCAGGAATATCCTTTGACATCTGTTGTCTCATCGAAGACTTTTTGGGTCTTGTGACTTAATTTTGAATTTTGATTCGGCCATTGCTGCTTTATTTGATGAAGGCTGGAAAGCTGCATAGTTTTTAGCGCCTGTTGCATGTCTATTAGACGATCATGGTAGTGCTCTACTGTATACTCATAGTGCTTCTCTACTGTTAGAGATTTATGCCAACGAGGAGCCAATCTTTCGGCAGTTTATATGTAGAGTTTGGTCTGGCCGTCGCGTCGCGTCGTATGTGAGTCCGTTATTAGTATATTGGTCGATACGTGCGTACGTCTGTAATAGTCTGTGATTATTTTTAAAAACAATTCGTTGATTGTCGGTATTCGAAAGTCCTGATGCAATACACGGTTCATTGTATATCTTGGAGCATTTGCGATGAGTTTCAGCGCCTTGTTTTGAATCACCTGGAACTTATTTAGCTCGGACTTACTTATATTGCACCAAGATGCTGCTCCATAAGTAAGTACCGGCCTGACGAACACCTTATAGAGGTTAACTTTGGTTCGATTACTAAGTCTACTCCGCCTGTGAAGCAGGGGGTAGACTGAGCTTAATTGACGCAATGCTGCCCTGACTCTATTAGTTGAATTTAACCTCCAATTCAGTCGTTGATCGAAGATAAGTCCGAGGTACTTCACTTCCTGGCACCAATTCACTTGAACCCCGCCGACTCTGAGCCTCGTTTCGGGCCGTCTAACGCGACTTTTGGAGAAAAATATGACTTTTGTCTTGGAAGGATTCAAACGAATCTTCCAAATAGAAAGCCATTTTTCCAATTGGTTTACATGGCGCTGCATACGTGTGACGACTAGCAGTGGTTGCTTAGAAGTGGAAGTTATGCGTATAAATATTATACAGCATCGAAGAAAGAGGTGAGTCTTGCGGCACTCCCGCCCGCCCTGATGTGTTTATTCAAAGAAAGTGCGTTCTCTCACGAGACGGCAAAACTTCTATTCCCTAAAAAAGAGTCTACTACCTTGATAAGGTAGTTCGGAGCAGCAAGAGACCATTATGCCAGACCTTGTCAAATGCTTTGCTAACGTCAAGGAAGGCCGCCCCCGTGTGTTCCCTTCTATTGAAACCCATCATTATGTTGGCCGTGAGCCTCGTTGTCTGTCTAACTGTGCAATGTTCGCTTCTAAAGACGAACTGTTCGTTAGGCAGAACATTGTGCTCGAACACAAAACTATTTATTCGAGCTAAAATCAGTTTTTCTGTAATTTTTCCAAGGCTTGATAACAGACTGATAGGCCTGTAGCTTGGGGGCACAGTAGGGTCTTCTCCCTTCTTGTGAATTAGAATCACCTTTGCCCTTTTCCAGGCGCTCGGGAAATGGCCTTCTTTAATAATTGCCTGAGATAGATTTACTATATTCCCCAAAGCTCTGTCTGGTAAATTTCGCAACGCCGCATTTCTCAGACCTTCAAAACCCGGGGCTTTCCTGATATTGAGATTGCTAGCCAGCGTTTTTACCTCGCCCAGTGTGACCTCAGCGAAGCTTTGCTGCGGGTGAACCATGGTTTTATATATATGTATCGTTCTGGAGACCCTCTCATCACGTAGCAGGTCAGTGGTGGGATTTTCGCTGAATTGCTCGCAAAGCTTGTCTGCGAGCAATTCGGCTTTATCCTTAGCATTTGTGAAAGTTTTACCTGTGTCCTGGTCTTTCAGATATGACATCGGGGCTTTAGCACCTCTTGTCAGAGTTCTGGTCATGTGGAAAATTGAGTTGTCCTCAATCGACAGACTTTGGACTTTGTCGTCCCAAAGATTAGACTGCCTCTCGATGAGCAGAAGTCTAATTGTGTGTGCAGAAGTTTTGTAAATGATAAGATTTATGATGTAAACCTCTTCCAACAAATTGACTTTTATGTTCCCTGATATAAAACAACATTAACATTTCATTTAAATAATTCTCGTACGAATTACTGTATTAATGCACCAATTAATGTAATGTGTAGGCTAGCTAATAACAGTGAATTAAGACTTGACATTTTCAACATTAGTCAGAAGCAAATAAAAGCTATTTTAGGCGAGGTATTGTAGTTAGAAATTAGGTCTGTGTAAGTTTTTTTGGAATTTCTCTGCATGTTTGACGCCGTCAAAGTGCTGAATTTTCAAGTCACTTCAAAATACACATTTTATAGTACATAATGTATGTAATTGATACCAAACTACAATTTGTAGTGTGTACCTTACCAGTAAAAGTAGCCCTTATTGCCTGTTTCTTATCCACACAGGATTTTTATGTGGATCTCTGTACTAAACAAAGATCATTTTACATCTATTTGAGTTTTATTAACTACATTTTATGGAGAAAAAAACCTTTTTGGTCATTATGTCTGTCCCGACCGTTAGTGTTGCGGACAATTGAAAAGAACTGCTCTCTGGACCTTAATTGGGAATTACAGGACAATAAAAGATGCGTAGTTGTGTACTGCTAAAAACAAGACTAAGAGAATTAAAACTGGTGAAAATTTTTACTTACTTACTTACTTATTAGTTCCAGTATTTGGTTTCTTAAAATTGCTTTTCCCGAGGCTTCCTCAGCTTTTCGTTATGTGCATCGCAGCAAAATCTAGCGCGGGAAAGCTCATCTCTCTCTCTCTTTGAAAGCTCAAAAAACGACGAAGTGCTGCATTTTATTATCAGTTTGTTGTGAGAGTTATAAAAATTACATCGTAAAAGCAAGAATAAAACTAATCGTGCATAACGCAAAACAATACGCTGTAGTGTAGTTATCGACCGGCCGGAAATATTTTTAAATTTTGAGTTTGCAAAATGCAATTTATATTCAAAAACTAGAAAAGTAGTGTAAATATAACCAAATTCTAAGAAAAATCTGACAGTTGAAGAAACAAAGGACCTTCCCCTAGTTTAAGTTTTTTTGTTTTAGTAAAAATAATAATGCACAGACATGTGAAAAGTTTACATAACGACATATTCGCTATGAAGTTAAATGGCAACGTATTTTTCCATATAAACATCGTTATTAATAATCAACTCACTTTTAGTATACTAACGGTTCGCTGGGTGTCTCTTAAGGGAGTTCCCTCAGCTGCCACCTGCCAATAACATTGTCACACTACTTCTTATGTGACATCGACGCTTTTTAATAATGTTGATCTGATCGGAAAGGAAAAGGAAAAACTTTTTTATTTTTGCATACTTCATACCCAAAAAAAATTTGGCACTAGACTCTTAAAAAGATATACTGTATAATAAGGGACCCACACCCGAAACGAACCAGACAGCTACTTCTGATGAGGAGAAATCAGCTGAAAACTGCCACAGAAATTCTAACAAGGCACATGTCCATTAAGAAAAACGGAGACCTAACGAGAAAGAGAAACGGTACAGCACATATTACGCCTCTGCGAGTCATTGGATCGGAAAAGGCAACAAATACTAAGGCAAACAAGACTATACAGAACCAGAGGATAATCTAATACTTTCCTCAGTTGACCTACACAAACTAGTACAAGGAACTGGGATCAATGAGTGGGTCTAAAACCAAACTAGAGTGAGCACAATGGGCCATACCTGGCCGAAGTGCAGCTGAATGGATACATTTTAGCAGGGCATGGTTGAAGACAGTCAAGTCAGTGAAGTGACGAACTAGGTACGCTGTAGGTGTAAAAAATCTGTAGGAAAATTGAAGCAGCGTAATGTTTCGGTATAATGATCTGCCAATGGTGATATATGGATCAACATTAATGTTCTTGCATTGCCACCCAAACTGGATTGTAAAACTAATGTTAGTTTGGAACTCCTAAATTATATGAACAGTCAAATTGAAAATCGAATTAAAGAATTAACTATTAATAAACTGTTAAACAAAAAAGGCCCTTTAGGGATTTTTACATGCAGCAGAAAATTTTAAAGATTATCAAAAAGCTGCAGAAAATATTAACTTTAAAGTGGTTCCATACGCCTCTGATTTGCCAACAAAGATTTTTTACAAAAAGGAACGCAACGAAGATTTCACACAAGCTAATCTAACTTTTTATATTTTTGTAAAGGACACCCATACCTACATATTATATGACCACCATCTGTCAAACCTTAATTTATGTGTATTTTAGTGCTGTAGATTATAAAAACCGATAAACGTCCGACATTATGTCCCTATATCCTCCCCAGGTGTGCGCATAGATAAGATTATAATGAGCTATGGGAAATTAATTAGAAATTAAAATTAATACAACACGAAAATTGAATTAAAATGAATCATATAAACGGCTATTAAAGATCCCCCTTGTCGACCGCTTACTAATTAAAAAAGTCATCAATGTCATTGATATTCATTTCTGTGTGTACAGGACTACACAAAAGTATTGAACTGTGTATCATGAAAATATACACGCTGGGTCGAGCAAAAATTTGGAAAACTATTGAATTAAGTATTAATATCTGAGAAAGTTTCATGCTTGATAAAAATGTTGACAATGTAAATTATAATAATTAAGGTAGCAGAGTCGGACTAAGTCCACAATATAAGATCAAATTGTATACAAAACCTATCAACGAAAATTTATTACAGTACCTGGAGGGCTTCAACATTATTAGTGACCGCTAGTCTAGATCAACAGGAGACCTTCTCGCTTATGTTACTCAGGTTTGGAACAACGCAATAGAGCTTTATGAGGAGTCCCGGGCGATATCACTGGATATTTCCAAGGCCTTCGACCAAGTATGGCATGAGAGGCTCCTAACTAAAGTGAGAGCATACGGAATGCCGGTTCAATTTTGTTCATGGCTACCAAGCTTTCTTAAGGACCGCTCTCTGCGAGTGGCGATGAACGGATTTCTTTCAGACACATTTAGCATCAATGCCGGAGTCCCTCAAGGTTCTATATTCTCGCCCACCCTCTTTTTACTATGTTATATATGATATATGTATATATATAGGTTCGCTGATAAGAGCACACTTGTTTCATCTTTACTTTGGATGCTCGGACATCGACAGCCAATGCATATCTATATTGGCAGCAAGAGGTCTCACATCTCAACAAAGACCTGAAAGGAATTCTGGCTTGTCACGTCACGTTACATGTGTGTTAGATATTGAACTCCGAGAACGACGGAAGAAAGGGAGAAGCCAGCGAGTAGCAGAAGCTTCGAATACTTCTCCGAACTAAGAACCTCTATACACCCCAACAACTTTTGATGCTTTCTTTTTATTTAATAGCATAAATAATAACATGGTAGATGAAATTAAATTCGTACTTGTTATATTGCACAATTTAATTCAGTTTCCTGACACGTGTTTCAACCCATTATCAAAGGCATATAAGACAGTACTAAGTTCTACATGTCATTAAAATAAAAATTGACGGATGATGGGTTATTTTGGTCCTTAATTTGCAGGTATTGGTCAAAGGTACAACTAAATTACAGTTGTGATTATATGGGTATTGTGTATATAATTATGGGTTTTTCCGTTCGTAATTATTGATAGTGTTTATTACATACTTATCTTAAGTTATTAGGCTATTAAGTATTAGATTGGCACCTGAAGGTATTTCAATTCGATTGTTAACAACATTACATCGATTTTTTAAAGCTTTTTTGATTGCTAATGTATCTAATAGGTTGAGTTTTCTACCCTTGTGTTGAGTATATATCGGTTTTATTTTGTTGACTATCATTACTTCAAAATGTACGTATTTTTGCTTCCTTGCTGTCCTTCTTATTATTTATTTCTATAAAAACACATTTTAGTACTAAGTTTGACACAATTGCTGCCAACATTTACCAGAGAACTGAAGAAACCACAATTTATTTTCTGATAAAATACTCAGTTCACAAATTCCTTAATATATTATGTCAGATCAACATTATTAAAAACCGTCGATGTTACATAGGAAGTTGTGTCAGAACGAATCCTTGGACGCGTTTCGCCGTATTACGGCTCCTTGGCAAGTCAGAAATCGACAATTCGCTTTCAGCGCTTCCTGACATTAGATACCTGCTTATGCGGGTTCCATTCCAGCATTTAGTCTTCTCTAAGACCTCGCTGCTGGTCTGGTTGGGTGGATAGCTCGATTGCCACGAGATGTCGCCATGTGCAACATTTCTCCTAATCGAAGGCAGGTTGGTGACTATTTTACAAATATTTTTATGGCAAGTACTCAACTGAGGTTGCCTGCTTGATTTTAGCCAGAGCGGTGCTTGGTAGAAATACACGACAAGCCACTGCACCCCACCCGTACGTGGCTTAGCTTAGTGTACCTCGAACAACAATGTTTAAAAATTCTTTCATCTAGAGAACGTCATCACTCTGGAACGACCTCCCTAAGGCTTTGTTCCCCCACGAGTATAATCTCCAATGATTCAAGACCAACGTGAACCTGTGCACACGCACCGCTCGCGCCATAAGGATTAATTCTGTTTTTGATCCGGACTTGTCAGAAAGAGTAATATTTCCTTGCGACAAAATTCCGATCCTTCAGCAACAGCAAAGTTCGTGTATATAGACCCAGAAACATGAGGTATAACGACAAATATACCCATTCTTCTTCGAGTCATGATTCCATCGGCTATAGTGGTATATGGAGAGGATTACGTCCTTCAGCACGACAATGCACCAATTCACACGGCAAGAATTACTTAGGAATCCACACGACAAAACCACGTTTACGTGATACCGGAGTTCAGTCCAGACCTCAATCCTATTGAGAATGTTCGGGGAGAAACGACAAAATATATTGAAATTGAAAACCTTCATCTTTACCTCGTATATTAGTGTGTAACAAGGTGGAATCATAGATACCACTTAGCCTTTCGAAAGGTTTTTAAAATAGTCAACATATATTGATATTTTTTTTTGTACCAGTATTTTTTGGCCGTAATGGTACGTCGAACCTAAATTACAAAATGCTTTCTTTTCGGAGTTAATATTATTTTTTCCCCTTTCTCGCTATATTTATTTATACGATTTCCAATTAAAAATCCGTAGAAATACAGGCCTCATTTCCTTTTTTTGCCTTGCGATTTTCAGCTTCATTTTTGTTAATTATTCAACAATCTGTGTGCTAATTAGTGCCGAGAATATTCGTTTGGCGTCAGCGCAAATTAATTTAAGTCTTACATTTTTAGAATTGCAGGATTAGGTACGTCCCATCAATTCTTATCGGATCCTGGGTAGGTAACGTAAGATAAAAGAAAACGTCCTCAAAATATGCCTTGAAATCATTCACCCATGTCTTGAATTATTGATTTTGAAAGGTAACCTGCCTAAAAGGTAAAGGTGAATGAAAAATAGAACTGTCAGGTTGTGAAGTTATTTATTCTCAATACCAAAAAAGTTGATCTAAGGAAAGGTAGATAGATAGATATACACAGTGTGTAAAAGTCCTGGACCAGGCAATTATTTAGAAAATGGCGCACAATATAAAAAATCTTCCGGTATAAAAGTTGTAGGCCTTAAAAAAATCTATAAAACTAGGACACCTGTAATTACACAGGGTGCCTTAATCAGTCATGGTAAAGAAAACTTTGTTTATTTAAATGGAATGACCTCTTTTTAATTACGTTTTCTGATTCCTCTAAATATTCTAAACAACAATTATTATGAAACATGTCATATGGCTAAACCCAAGAAATAATTTGGGTTAAAGGACATAAATACAACATGTAAGATATTACCTCGGATATTACCTACATTTTGCATTTTTACAAGCTGGTACCAGAATGTTTTGCGTTAAAACTGTAAAAAAACATTAAAATTGTACTAAATGTATCCACGCAAGTTGTGTCAAAAATTTAACAACAATTAAATTAAATACAAGCAGTAAAACTAATAACAAATTTACAAGAACAAAAATAAATTTAAGTAAGTCGTTATTTAATTAAATGTTGAAAATGTCCATCTCCCACAGTTTGACAATGGGCTAGGTTATAATAACATTTGTCGATGACGTTTTGTAACATTTCTTGGTTAATAGATCCACATTCTTGAATAATTCTTCTTCTCAATTCGCTTAGATCTGCAGGTTTTGTCACATACACTTAATTTTTTAGTTGTCCCCAGTGAAAATAATTAAGGGGCAGTGGCGTAGCGTAAGATTTGGGGGGGGGGGGGGGTGTCACAGTAACATTCATAGTTCAAATTCTGTATATTAACAGCATTAATTTATTTCGTAGGGTGTGTAAACGTTTAAAGTCATGACATTTATAATCATAATTATGAATAATCAAACATTCTAAATTATTCTAGCTATTATAGTTTCACATTCAAGTAAATTTCATCCGAAACGAATAATTTTTAATGGGGTTTTTGTCCCAACCCCCCCCCCCCCCCCCCGTTACTACGCCACTGTCAAGGGGCGTTAAGTCTGGCGACCTAGCGGGCCATTCTATGGGGCCCCTTCGCCCTATCCAGCGGTTAGGAAAAGTATTATTTAAGTAAACTCTTACAGCTCGCCCAAAATGAGGAGGAGCTCCGTCCTGCTGAAACCACGTATGTCGTCCGGTATTAGTCCTACTGTATTAGTTATTGCTGGCACAATTTGATTTTACAACATGTGGAGATAATATTCTGCATTCAAATTTCTCTCTATAAACAAAGGTCCCACTAAGCTATTGCCAATAATACCGGCCCACAAATTTACTTTCTGGGGGTGTTGACCGTGTGTTTCTCTCATCCAATGTGGGTTCTGATCAGCCCAGTAACGACAATTATTATGTCGATTGACATTCCCGTTTAACATAAATGTTGCCTCATTCGAAAAAACTATTAGATTAAAAATATTGTTATTTTCTTCCTGTTTTTGCATCATTACTTCGCAAAATTCCATTCTACGTTCGAAATCGTCTTCTGATAATTCCTGGACTAAAGTTATTTTATAGGGGTAAAAATTACTGTTTTTTAAAATAATTTCAACTGATTCAAAATATACATCAACTTAGGTAGCAGCTTTTCTCAACGACAAATGTGGATCCTGAACAAAATAAAGTAATGTCTCTAATTTTTTTTATGACTAGTTGCCGATTTTGGTTTTCCGGAACGAACTTTATCTCTGCAACACCCGGTTTCCTCGAATCTTTGAACTGTTTTCACAACTGTAGATTTTGATATAGGCTGTCGGTTTGGAAAAGTTATATTAAAAAATTGCTTTGTTTCGGTAAATGATCTTTGTCCGTCTCCAAAACCTCTGATTATTAGTATACGTTCCCTTTCGTTGAGAGACATTTTAAGAAATTATAATATGACAGTGACGCAAAACATTCTGGTACCAGCTTGTAAAAATGCAAAATGTAGGTAATAACTTGTTGTATTTATGTCATTTAACTCAAATTATATCTTAAACTAAGGGGTTTAGCCATATGACATGTTTCATAATTGTTGTTTAGAATGTTTAGAGGAATCAGAAAACGTAATTAAAAAGAGGTCATTCCATTTAAATAAACCAAAGTTTTGTTTACCATGACTGTTTAAGGCACCCTGTATAATTACAGGTGTCCTAGTTTTATAGATTTTTTTAAGGTCTCTAGTTTCGTAACAATATGCTTAGACCGGAGCGCGGCGAGTAGAATAATTTTAAAATTCGATGGCAGGCCGCATAAATATCGCTTTTAAAATTCTTTGGCGGGTCGCATAAATATCGACAGCGGGCCGCGGTATATTCAATTGAATGTGTGATGGCAAAGTTACGAAATTCTCATAGTTTTGGTAATACAGCAAACACCAGCAAATAATTTATATGGCGCTGTTGTCAAAAATTGACGTAAAGCTGGACATAACAAATAAAGATTATTTCACATTAAAAACACATTTTCGTTTCACCAATCCGGCAACCACACATCCGAAATAAAAATTATGGTTTTCTTACTGAGCCTTTAATTTAACATAACATAGCTAAGACACCCTCGTGAAGTTAGCACCCCAATTCACGGCACCCTCGAAATTTTTTGGAGTTCTGAGTTCCTTTTGAATCGTTCTAGAGTTCTCAAGGGGGTGCAGCGAGAGTTCTGCATCCCTTATGCGTTTTTTTTTTAAAGAAAGGGGGTGCTAATTTCATGCCGCACCCCTTTTGAGTAGAACCAGAGTTCTGGGCCGTTTTTTGAATACATAATAAAGAGTTCTAGAGTTCCCTACGGTTCAAACAAATAGTTCCGTTGAAAATATTGTAACGCGACACGAAGAAAGGGACCTAAGCGTCAATCGTATGGCAATCCAATGACCGTTATTTCTCGCCAGCATCCCATAGTTCTGGGTGAGAAATACGTTTCTTTCAAAAAATGCATGATAGTTCCCTGAAATAGTTCCATAGAGTGCTGTGCTGTAAAAGTGATTAAACTTAGAAAAATAGAAAAAAACTTTACGTTTTCCCGAATCTTTTCGGGCAAACGGTCGAATGACCGTTATTTCTCGCCAGCACCCCATAGTTCTGGGCGAAAAATACGTTTCTTTCAATAAATGCATAATAGTAACATAGAGTGCTGTGCTGTAAAAGTGATGAAACTTAGAAAAATAGAAAAAAACTTTACGTTTTCCCCAATCTTTTCGCGCAAACGGTCGAAAGACCTTTATTTCTCGCCAGCACCCCATAGTTCTGGGTGAGGAATACGTTCCTTTCAATAAATGCATGATAGTTCCATAAAATGATGTGCTGTAAAAGTGATTTAACTTAGAAAAATAGAAAAAACTTTACGTTTTCCCGAATCTTTTCGCGCAAACGGTCGAATGACCGTTATTTCTCGCCATTTACAAAAAATTGTCAACATTATATATGTATGCTTCCATTGAATTATAATAAACTTACATTTTCAATTTAATTTTGTGGTCAGAACTCGAGAGTTCTGTTGTTGATGACCACTTCTGGAGGATACTATGAAAAAATTCATTATGTGACGATTGGTCAATTATTTCAAGTAACACCTCTTGAAATCATATCGCATTAATATTTTTAAGCACATTTTGTTGTAGTAGACGAGTAGACGAGGATGGTTCGGGTATTACTTACTGTTATATTATCTTGGGGAAAATGTAGAAAAATAAGTTATATTAACAATTTTATATCATCTCTTAGAATTTTATCCCATTGACGTTTCAAAACTAATCTGTAGTCAATAGTATTTACGATTTTGTTAGAAAAATATTGATTATATAAGTATTCTATTTCGCGAGAAACACTGACAGAAAAAGGGGGTTTTTTACATTATAAAGAACACAAAAAATATATCAATTCCTATTTATTTCAATACTGAGCAATGGCATAGTTAAGAAAATAACTAGGTATAGTATTAGCTGCTGACACATATAAGTATAAATTAGCATGATCATAAACAGTCTTAATTTTTGGAATTGTTTCAAATTATGAAAGGAAAGCTTTTAGGACTAGTTTTTTTTCAACAAATTCTTGTATTATTAATGAAGAAATGTACTACAAAACATGAATATGGCATAGTTCTAAGAGGTTCTATGCAAAACTGTTAAACAATTACTAGAAAGCTGTACGAGAACCCGATTGATTTTTTATTTTGCATTAAAACGGATTAATTTATTTATCAATGTGTAAATTGCTTTTCCACATAGCACTTCACAGAACAATATTGTATATATAAAAAAAAAACGTAATTCTCACCCAGAACTATGGGGTACTGACGAGAAATAACGGTCATTCGACCGTTTGCGCGAAAAGATTCGGGAAAACGTAAAGTTTTTCCTATTTTTCTAAGTTAAATCACTTTTACAGCACAGCACTCTATGGAACTATCATGCATTTATTGAAAGAAACGTATTTCTCACCCAGAACTATGGGATGCTGGCGAGAAATAACGGTCATTGGATTGCCATACGATTGACGCTTAGGTCACCGTATACGAACAAAGACTTCGTATACAGGGCTTAGGTCCCTTTCTTTGTGTCGCGTTACAATATTTTCAACGGAACTATTTGTTTGAACCGTAGAGAACTCTAGAACTCTTTATTATGTATTTAAAAAACGGTCCAGAACTCTGGTTCTAGCCAAAAGGGGTGCGGCATGAACTTAGCACCCCTTTCTTTAAAAAAAAAAAACGCATAAGGGATGCAGAACTCTCGCTGCACCCCCTTGAGAACTCTAGAACTATTCAAAAGGAACTCGGAACTCCAAAAAATTTCGAGGGTGCCGTGAATTGGGGTGCTAACTTCACGAGGGTAGCTAAGACTACATATTTTTACAACACACATTAATTAATTAAATGTTCAAACAACCCTTCATTAACGGCTAAATAATATCCTAACCGATCATAAAATTCATTTCTAACATTACTGAGTTGATATTGAGAAATTCTGTCACATTCTAACGAAATACAGTTTTTTAGCTGGTCTAAATTTTTAAATTTTACATCTTAATAAATAAAATTTTTTAAACAACCCCACAGAAAGAAGTCGTTTGGCGAAAGGTCAGGAGACCTGGCTGGCTAAAGTATTAGATGCTGTGGGCCAATATTTCCGTTAGAAATATTTTGCAAGAATTCCCTAACAATGAGAGAATTAAGAGCAGGACAACCATCCTTTTGATACCAGATCTCCTGATTTTCGCATACAACTTCTTCTAGTGCGGGTTCAAATTGATTTTGTAGTGAGTCCAAATAGGTTACTGCTGTAAGGTTGCTTTCATTAAAAAATGGTACAATAATGTGATATCCTATAGTCCGCCTTACGAGTCTGTGGCTACGACGGCTGAGGCGACAGGGGGGTAGAAGGCATTAAAAAGTCAGGTATAACTGTAGCGGCATAAGCGTGCGGTGCCTCGTTTCATATAAATATTTTATAAGTTAGGTACTTTAAACAAATAAACTAAATTTAGTTCCTCTTATTTTAATAATTAAACCACACCACTGCCCACTCTCAGTGGTAATAGGTAAAGAAAATCGCAGTGGAACACACATTTTTTAGGCATTATTTTATTCATTGTGTCCTCAACAATTATTTCATCTACTAGAAGCGGCCGGCGAGAAATGCGTGGGCGGGAAAAGATTCATACTCATACGCGGTCTAATCATTATAAAATTAGGTTATTTTTATTTAAAATCTATTGGTAATCTTAGCAGACCCGGTACATCAGTTTTTTTTTTATTCGCATTCCTTCTATAGCCTCAGAATCGTAAGGCGGACTATACAATTCTCGCCAAAATATTTATTTTTTGTGGATATTGCGTCCGAGTATGAACAAGACTATGTTCATTTTCTTGGCTCCAACACCAATTTTGAATATTTGGTTCGTTGTTGAGGGTAAATGTACATTCACCGGTTCCGTCGTATGGTTAGTTTATTAAGTCAGTCAAATTAAGACTTTAACTCCTATTATTTAATTTTATTTTTTCTTTTCGGTTACATATTGGAAGGTTTTTGAATTTTGCTTATACATATTTTTTTTTCTTTATTTGATTTTTATTAGTTCATTTTTGATTTTTATTGTGCAGACTGCTGCTCTTTATCTATTTTTGTACAGTTAGGGTGGGAGCCAGTCTTTTGGGTATTTGTGTCTTTGGTCTTCAGTGGAGTAAACGTGTGAATTTGTTATTAACGGGTTAAGTGAAACGTCCGCTCTTTGAAAATACTTTATTATTAATTTTGTAAAATAGTCGTCTATTTTGTCCATGTGCATGTCTGTATGTAGTACGTCTATAGACATAAATCTTGGTGCATTTGTAATTATCCTGAGTACTCTGTTTTAAAATTTCTGAACTTTAAAACGTCTCGTACTGTTTACGGTGCACCAGGTCGGTACACCGTTAGTCAGAACTGGTCTTATGATAGTTTTGTAAATTGCTGTCTTGGTTTTGAAATTTCTCTTGCTTCTGGCACACTGGGTACACAGCACTCAGCTGCTTTTGTGCCTTGGCAATTCGTTCGTCAGCGCATGCATTCCAAGCCATCTTTTTGTCAAAGGTGAGGCCAAGGTATTTAATTTTATTGCTTCATGAAATTAACTTATTTTTTACTTTAACTCGCGTTCTTGGTAATTTTACTCTGGCCTTGGAGAAAAATATGGCTTGCGTTTTGTCTTCATTTAATTTAAATATTGAAAAGATCTGGGGATACTTTGATACTTAATACAATTCATTTTTGACACTATGCCGCACAGAACAATAAAGGTTAGTCTATGCCGTCAATAAAAATATTTCCTTTGACTTATTTTCTCTCTTTAATTTTTTCTTTCCTTTCACACAGAACGATTCTCAATTAAAGAATCCGCAGCAATACGATCGTATCGTTTCCCTTTTTTTAATCGCGATTTTTATCTTCCGTTCTGTTAATTATTCAACGATTTGCGTGCTAATTATTCGCGTAAATATTCGCCCGCCGTCGTTGTCTGAAACCGCCATATTTCAAATTCTTTTTAATTGGGTGACCTATATTTTCAAATCATTTGAAGGGAATTTTATTTTTATTTAATATGCTTTATTAATGAGATTTGTTGTTTTTATATAAATAAAGCATACTTAATTGACTTTTATATGGAAAGGGAATCTATAAATTTTTCGAAACCTATAGCCGAATTATTTTCAAGATAAGACACGACTAGAATAGATGGTATATTATGTCCTTTGAATAATTTTCGGTTTTCGGAAAAATGGTATGTAAACCTCGTAGTCAAAGCCACATTCTCGGACTCGTAATTTTCAACGTCATGAGTGGTCACTTTGACTAGTTCGTCTCTACGACATGCACCAGCATAGCGAAGATGGCGACAACCTTTATGAATAAGTATTTTTCGTCTGCAGCTTCGTCTAAAAATTTTAATATTTGGTCTCTTCTATATATTTTCGACTTTTTGGCATGATATCCAACAGATTTTCGTTTCGTTCAGGGTGAATTAGATCATAGAGTAAGTACTCTGACCACGATGATGAAGGTTTTAAAATTTCTTCTTTTCATAGAAACAGGAAATAGAAAAAGCATAATGTTTCCTGATACAGTAAAATCTCTCAATAGCGACTACCCTCGGGGAATCAAATGTTGGTCGGTTAACAGGGGTGGTCGGTTAATAGAGGAAAATTAAAACAACTGGTCTGCATTTTACAGTGTTTGTTTATTAATAAGTAACTACATATGTAAATAATTTTAAATATTTTTGTTTAAATTTATCAGAACTAAAATTAAATGAGATGAAGCCAATTTACCAATATGTATATACTGCACGTGCATACTAACATATACAGGGTGGCGCATCGAAAACGAAACAGAGTCATTTACGGGCAGCTCCGTTCTTTTTTGGAAAAACGCTCAGACCCGTTGATTTTGTTTTCGAGGGGGACACAAAATTGGCAAAAAATCACGTTAACACGTGCAGCCTCCTGGGCGGGGGTGGCACCACCCCAAAAATCTTAAATGGAAAGGGGGGTCTAGTGATACCTTATTTTAAAGGTCTTGCAATTCCCATTATAATGACGTAAAATTCATGTACTTCAGTTCAGTAGTTTTGGAGATTTATTGATTTAAAGCTTAAATAAAACTCTAATACATCATCATTAGTGGAGATCAATACATTTGGCAGCAAAGTAGTGTAAAAATGAAAAATGAACTGACCCGTCAGCCAAGTAAATGTTGGAAATGACCACCATGACTCTCCATGCAGTAATAAAGATTTTGCTCAAAACGTTGCCGCACATTTTGCAATGTTTGAGGAGTAATTTGAAGGCACTCATTCATAATTCTTTGTCGCAAATCTTCTAACGATGTTGTCTGAGTAGCATAGATTTTGCTTTTTAAGTGACCCCACAGAAAGAAATCCAAAGGTGATAAATCTGGCGATCTTGGGGGCCATTCAATGGCACCTCTTCTACCAATCCATCGACCTGGAAACGTCTGATCTAAGTATTGTCGAACACGTAATGCGTAATGTGGTGGGGCACCATCCTGTTGGAACATTAACCTATTCGCAATGTACCGCCGATCATTTTGATTTTCAATTATGGCTGTTAATGCAGGATCTATGGCGTCTTGCAGTAATTCCAAATACATTTCATCGGTCAAATTTCCAGGTAAGAAAAAAGGACCCACTAAATGATCGCCAAAAATACCAGCCCAAACATTTAATTTTTGTGGCTGCTGTGTGTGTACCACGATAAATTCTGGGATTAGAATCGGACCAATATCGGCAGTTATGACGATTTACTACGCCATTTAAGAAAAAGGAACATTCGTCGGAAAAGCAAGTGTTGAATAGAAAATGTTCATCGTTTATAATTCGTTCACTCATATCTTCACAAAATTGTAATCGCCGATCCAAATCGTCTTCATTAAGTTCTTGTACAAGGTAAATTTTATACGGATAAAAACTATGGGCCTTTAGAATCCGTTGGATACTACGTCGATTAACACAACACACAGTATCCAATTTGCGGGTACTTAACGTAGGATCTACATAAACTTGCCCTAAAACCCCCACTTCCATTGCTTCGTTCCTTATGGGATTTTCAATGTTGCGTTTTTTATTGGCGACTGATCCAGTTTCCCGAAATTTAGCTACAAGTTCTAGAACATATTTTCGATGCACGTTACTGTTTTCATGTCGCTCATTAAATATTTCTGCTGTTCTATTAGCGCACTGATTATTTCCGAAAATATTTCGATAATTTCAACCCTTTCTGCCGTGGAATATACCATGGTTAATTTATGTATAAAGCGTTAAAAGGTATTTTAACAACAAAGTTCGGTCGAATCAATCGCAATCTATGTACTAAATTCCTATTTAAAATAAGTACGAGACATTCCCTTCTTATCTTTTTTCAAGAAACAACTTTTTTTGCCACAAAAAAACGCTCCAATCGCTATTTTCAACACCAAAATGATAAACAAACCATGGGCGTAGTCAAGAAAAGCATTTACTTATTAAGTAAATGCTTTTACTCAAATTTCTTCGGAAAGTAGTACAAACTAATCGAATGTACAGGGTTATCCAACCAAGACTAGACAAGGCGATTTTTTGACTTTTCCTGTACTTTTATAAAAAAACTGAAATAGCCATCTTAAGTCATTTTCTCCCGCGAATTCGAATATCTTCAGCAAAAAACAATTGAACATCAAACAAAAGTACTAGGGGTCACTTTGATATTTTTTTAAATGGGATGCCGTATTTTTAATGAGCTTATCCGATTTCTCATATAAATTTTGATCTAAAATGTTGGATTTTTAATTCAAAAACGCCTTTTTTCTTCAGTTTTAAATTCGGAAAATGTTCGTCTACCGTAAGATTAATACCTGATAGATGGATACCCGTTTCACCTGTTCACCCTTTAACCTGCTTTAAAGCGTCCGTCAGTTAGACAAAATAATCAAGTTTCAAATTTCTATATATTTTTCACGAATTAATTACAAATAATGAAATATTCTTTAGAAGAACGGCTAAATGTAATAAAATTTTATTACAAAAGTGGAGAGAATGCTCGACAAACACAAAGAACATTTTTTGAGAGTTTCCAGAGACACATTTCAGTGGATACAATTCTCAGAATTAAGACCCTATTTGAAGAAAGTAAGACATTGAAAGATAAGCCAAGAAAGATGAAAAGACGGTATATAAGGGATCAAGCTATTGTTCAATATTTTACTATAAATCCGAAGAGTTCTATTCCGCAAGCGGTACGAGAAGTAAGGTATGGTCCAGGGCTCCGGAGAGTAAGCTATGGAACAGTTCACAGAACTTTAAAAAAATGTGGTCTAAAACCATATTGCATCCTTCCCGTTCAATACTTAACACAGCTTCAAAAAGAACTGCGATTTCGATTTGTTGCTTCAATGCTGATGAGAGAGCAAGACGAAGATTATAATTTATATAATAAAATTCTATGGAGTGACGAAGCGTCATTTACAACATCGGGGGTATACAATCGGAAAAATACAAGATACTGGGCAGCAGTTAACCCTCATAGATATGAAATGATAAAGTTTCAAGGTTGGAGCTCACTTAATGTTTGGTGTGGGATGTTAGAAAATCGAATTATTGGACCACTATTTTATCGTGGCTCTTTAACAGGCCAAGGATACCTCCATTTTCTTCATAACGATATCAAGGATTTCTTGGAAAGGTTGCCATTGCAAGCCTACAACAATATCATTTGGCAGCAGGATGGTGCTCCGCCTCATGCAGTTCGAGAAGTGGTAACATACCTAAACGAGCGTTACAATCAGTGGATTGGCCGTAACGGAACAATTCATTGGCCACCAAATAGCCCCGATATCACGCCAATGGATACATTTTTATGGGGTCATTTAAAAAATGTAGTTTATCAACGACCCAACAGAAGTCTGGAGGACATTCAGCAAAAAATTATAAATGAAATTAATAGACTTAACCAGGACCAAAATATTGTAAGAGATTCTTTGGAGAGATTGAAAAGGGGGCATCGGTCATGTTTTGAAAATAATGGAGGACACATAGAACAATTATATTATTGAGATTAAAGTTATTCACTTTAGTTTATAGTTTTTTCTAATATGTCATACTTTTTTTATACGTAAGCAATAATAGATTTGCAAAAACTACTAAATTTGTAATTAATTCGTGAAAAATATATAGAAATTTGAAACTTGATTATTTTGTCTAACTGACGGACGCTTTAAAGCAGGTTAAAGGGTGAACAGGTGAAACGGGTATCCATCTATCAGGTATTAATCTTACGGTAGACGAACATTTTCCGAATTTAAAACTGAAGAAAAAAGGCGTTTTTGAATTAAAAATCCAACATTTTAGATCAAAATTTATATGAGAAATCGGATAAGCTCATTAAAAATACGGCATCCCATTTAAAAAAATATCAAAGTGACCCCTAGTACTTTTGTTTGATGTTCAATTGTTTTTTGCTGAAGATATTCGAATTCGCGGGAGAAAATGACTTAAAATGGCTATTTCAGTTTTTTTATAAAAGTACAGGAAAAGTCAAAAAATCGCCTTGTCTAGTCTTGGTTGGATAACCCTGTACCTATTAAAGTCTACTTTAAGCTTTAAATCAATAAATCTCCAAAACTACTGAACTGAAGTACATGAATTTTGCATCATTATAAAGGGAATCGAAAGACCTTTAAAATGAGGTATCACTCGACCCCCATTTCCATTTAAAATTTTAGGGGTGGTGCTACCCTCGCCCAGGAGGCTGCACGTGTTAACGTGATTTTTTGCCAATTTTATATCCCCCTCGAAAAGAAAATCAACGGGTCTGAGCGTTTTTCCAAAAAAGAACTGAGCTGCCAGTAAATGTCTATGTTTCGTTTTCGATGCGCCACCCTGTATATTATACAATGTACTCTATACTTGCTTTGAAATTCTTATTTTTAAAAATCATCAGAAATTAATGATTTCATATTTTTTATTCTATTTTTATAAATATCAAGGCGTTGGTTATGGTATATTATTTTTAATTTTCTGAAGAGGACAACCACTGTCTATACATGTTAAAACTTGTCAATAAGGTAGCTTCTGGGCATTTTAAAATTCTGAATACTACCTTGGTCCAAGGGTTGGCAATGTGAGGTAGTATTGGGTGGAAGAAAGATAAGTGTGACATTATCCAGTGTAATTTTCGGATGACACGTTGCATTATCCAGAAACAATACTACTCTTCTATTCTGCTTCTTCATCTTGGTATAAAATCTGTGAAGCAATGTTGTCATGATGTCTGCTGTCATCCACGCTTCTATATTTGCACAGAACAGAATAATTGTAAGTAGTTGTTTTACTATTTTTTTTCCAGTACACTTGTCATCTTTCAATAAAATTCATATGTTTTTGTTGGCAATGTACGATAGTAGAGACCTGTCTCATCTGCATTAACTACGTCCCTTAGGGCATAATCCTTTAAAATGGTCAATAGCCTTTTTTCCAAGCAGTTACGTCTTCGATATTGATATCGGCTGATTCGCCAAATATTTTCTTGAAGGTAATATCGTGCCGACGACGGAATTTTTCTAACCATCCATTTGATGCCTTGAAGTATCAAGTCCTAGACATTGAGCAGATTCGAATTGAGATTTAGGGAAAATCAACCGATACTTTTTTCCTTAGACTGAAGCTTTATTTTTGATGACCGATGACTCTCTGCGAGCAGTGCATGTGCCGAAGATTCGATTCACGTTGGCCTTGAATCGTTAATAAACGCAACCTCAGAAAAAACTATGTCTAATTTTTGTTAAATTGTGAGTTAAGCTAACAATATAAAGCTTTAAACTACCTAAACTGCATGGACGATATAAAAATCAAAGTTCTTTTTTTGACAATAAAAATGAAATGCACTGAATGACAGAAATCCTGATAACCCATAGCTTTTCATTGTTTTGATAGTTTTTATTTTATTTTCGTTTATTGCTGATTGCTTTGTACTATAAAACTGCGATCCATATTTAAAGGTTTTTAGTCGGATTTTCGGCTTTTTGTGAAAATGGTCGTGTGAACTGTTATAGAAGTTTCTGAAAAGAGAAGCGGTTAACAACTAACTATGAAGAAAGTATAACTCTAAATTAGTGAGATCGTTATGAGCAATTAGGTAGTGCAAAGTAGAACTTAGGTATAGTCACTATCGTTATGGATCGAGATAAAAACAATACACATCCTAATTGACAATCGGGCGACATTTAAAGCACTCAAATATTCAGCAGTAAACTGATCAGTCTGTCATACAGTAGTGCATCTATTACGACTTTTATACAAAAAGGACCCTGGTATAACAACAGGATTGCAAAAGAAAAAAATTAACATTACCACTCGAGTTAAGCAGAAGACTGACCTCAGGAACACGGAACCGCAAATTGAGAGCGGGAAGAGAACCCCTCTTGTAGAGAGGAGAAGGTGACCCCTCAACACATTTTCTCTCTATCTCTAGCACTAACCGAGATGGCGGCTTACTAGCATTTAAATCAAAACCATTATGAAAACACGATGTCTTTAAAGAATACTTCCAGCGAATGCTAGATCTTATTCCTTCTGGGTCTGTTACAGTCGTGGATAATGCCAGCTACCACACCAACGTCTCCTTGGAACAAAAATGACATCATTCATTGGTTTACTGTAAATAAGAAGCCATTTCATAAAGATATGCCGAGAAAAGAGCTACTGGTGATTGTAAAGTACGAAATTTGTTGTCGACGAAATCGCTTCAAAACGAAATTTTAACGGCCTTCCGCCATATCACTGTAAATTAAACCCCATAGAATTGATGTCGGCGCAAGTAAAAGGGTTTATAGCAAGGCATATTACCACTTTTGAAATGAGAAACGTTGGAAACCTCTTGCAAGAGGGAATAAAGACAGTGGATTGTGGAAAATTGAGTAAGTGCGTCGAACATGTGATTGAAATAGGAGAAATGATGACTAAAATTTCAAAATGAAGTGTATTGTTAAGTAAATTTTTTTTTATAAATATTAGTATTTATTCCAATTTATGTATTTTTATATTATTCTTACTTCTATATAAGTTTTTATCTACTTAATATTAGAATAATTAATATCTTAATTATCTGCCTATCTCTATACCGGGTGTTGCATCGTCGAGCGGGACATAGGAAATCCCATGTAATTTTAAATGGGGTCAATTATTGGCTTCCCTAATTATTTTAGAGAAAAATTCTATTTAGGTTTATTAAAGAGCACTAAAACCCACATTCAAAAGAATAACTTTAGATATTTTTGATGAGCCCGTTTACGGGTTATCGCCGATTTCTTTTTAACTATTTCTCCTTTTTATGGCCCCGTATTTGCGGGCACCAGTCAAGGTAAAAGATGACTGTAAAATAAAGTTGTCATTTTGAGGAATATTTGAACATCTTCTTAAATCCTAAAGTTCTAACAATTTAATAGTACCTACCTATTAATTAGTAAAATATTGAAACATGTAAAATGTCATAATTAACCTTGTAATTGGATACTTTATTTTAGTTTTATTCAGATTAAGTTGTACTCATAAATACACCTTTAATATTTTCGATGTACAGGGTCATTCCTCATATATCGACACCCCATCTACAGCAGTTATTTGACGGGTTGCAAAAAAATTCTAAAGGCAAAATATTTGTGTTTAACTCTATATTTTTAGAATTCACTATCAGAAAAAACAATGGCACATCGGAAATGTAATATTTCTGCATAACTATCATTTTTTTAAATGGAACACCCTGTATATTATTCGATATTTGGGTGGAGCTTTTT
This sequence comes from Polydrusus tereticollis, assembly GCA_963920685.1. NCBI lineage: Eukaryota > Metazoa > Arthropoda > Insecta > Coleoptera > Curculionidae > Polydrusus > Polydrusus tereticollis. Next base: position 47,094,877 of record OY987334.1, on the reverse strand, counting down.
TTTCTGATTTCAAAAATATATAGTTTGCCTATGTTTGGTTAAGAGGTTTTTGAGATATTGGGCCCTAAAGTCTTTAAAACGTTATTGAATAAAAAAAAACGATAGTTGGCCATGAATCATAATTCATTGCCGTGTCGCGTCGTCTAGATTTTAAAAACAAGTGAATTTATTGTTGCTTGTCAATATTTTCATTCATGTCATTGTCAAAATGCCTTACACGGTTGAGGAAAAATGTGATATTCTTAGTTTATTTTACAAAAATAATAATAACGCATCAGCAGCGAGAGCAGAACATAGGCAAATATTTCCGCTAAGAGCAGTACCAGCGCGAAGTACTTTTAAAACCATTGAAAGGGGATTCAGGGAACGAAAAGATCTTAAAAGGAAGAAGCGAACAGTGAATGGTAATGAAGAGGAAGAATTAAACATTTTGTTGTATTTTGTAGGTAAGATTGATAGTTTGTTGTTACATTACAAGTCTAGAAATAAGAATATTTGTTTTTAGAAAACCCACATAGATCGGCAGAAGACGCAAAAAATTATTTCGGAAAATCTGCAAAAAAAATTCTAACGACATTAAAAAAAAATGGTTATCATCCATATAAAATATTGCCTGTGCAGAAGTTAACAGAGGCTCAGAAAAATAGCCGTATGATGTTTTGTCAGGAAATGTTACAACGGAAAGAGGAAGACAACATGCTTTTTAGGAAAATTTTGTGGTCTGATGAAAGCACCTTCACTACTTCAGGCGTTTATAATCGAAAAAACGTTCGGTTTTGGGCTACCGAGAACCCCCATGCATTCAGAGAAATACAATTTCAAGGCCGAAAATCATTACATGTGTGGTGTGGCATCTTAAATAATAAAATTATCGGCCCAATTATATATGATGGGAACTTGACTGGCGAAAGATACCTTAATATATTGACAAATGAAGTTGAAAATTTTATTGAAAACTTACCATTACGGCAATACCAAGAACTTATCTGGCATCAGGATGGAGCCCCACCACACAACGTTTTGCCTGTAGTGAACTATTTAAATGAAAAGTATGAAACATGGATTGGCCGTAATGGACCCATTCAATGGCCTCCAAACAGCCCAGATTTGACGCCCCTTGATTCATTTTTGTGGGGATTTTTAAAAAATAAAGTTTATGAACATCGTAGTGAAAATATTGAAGAAATGCGAGAAAGACTTCTGCTTTACATTAATGATACAAATGAAAATCAGAGTCAGTTTATCGTTAATGCTATAAATAAAATAGAAGAAGATTATAGAGAGTGCATCAATAGAAATGGAGGTCATATTGAGCAGTTGTAAATACGTTATTTATCAATAAATTCGGTTTTCCTACTTCCCTATTTATTTTATTTTTAGTCCCAATATCTCAAAAACCTCTTAACCAAACATAGGCAAACTATATATTTTTGAAATCAGAAAAAAAAGCTCCACCCAAATATCGAATAATATACAGGGTGTTCCATTTAAAAAAATGATAGTTATGCAGAAATATTACATTTCCGATGTGCCATTGTTTTTTCTGATAGTGAATTCTAAAAATATAGAGTTAAACACAAATATTTTGCCTTTAGAATTTTTTTGCAACCCGCCAAATAACTGCTGTAGATGGGGTGTCGATATATGAGGAATGACCCTGTACGAGTTTTTATAATAATTAGGCACACATTTCAAAATGACAACTTTATTTGACAGTCATCTTTTACCTTGACTGGTGCCCGCAAATACGGGGCCATAAAAAGGAGAAATAGTTAAAAATAAATCGGCGATAACCCGTAAACGGGCTCATCAAAAATATCTAAAATTGTTCTTTTGAATGTGGGTTTTAGTGCTCTTTAATAAACCTAAATAGAATTTTTGTCTAAAATAATTTGGGAAGCCAATAATTGACCCCATTTAAAATTACATGGGATTTCCTATGTCCCGCTCGACGATGCAACACCCGGTATATAATAAAGTATGATTATTATTATACTTTTTATTCTAATAAACTACCTGAAGTAACGCCGCCCTCACCTTTCTTTCAATCACCAAACTCGTCTTTCTCTTGTATGCAAATTAGAGTGACCCTAATTTAGGACCGGTTCGGGGTGTGTAGGTCTTAAATATCTAAAATACGGAATTTTTAAAAACTATTATTGTAATTTACCTGAAATTTACAATGCAGCCTTTAAGTTGTCCACCCTGCTTAATGAGTCCTGTTATTGCAAATTTACATTTTATTACTCCCTGGCATTAAGCAAAAGAGTATACAATTTCTTGTTTAAACATACCAATTGTTTCGCCAACACTGTGACTTCATCAGCTGTTTCTAGCGACAGATAACAGATTATGTATCAAAAAAAAAAAAAAAATAAAACACAAATCTAAACTTTACACACATATATACCTACTGTAAATCTTTATGTGTTTCTCGCTGTCTCCCGGAAATTACGCAATTTTCAATTAAAAATCTCCGGGAATCCGAGCGTTCGCTCTCCCCTTTGCTTTCTTGCGATTCCCATCCCGTCCCAGATCCAAATTTATTATACGCTGATTTTCGTTAATTAGTCGAAAATATTCGTTTTGTCAACGCAAGCTCCGACAATCGTATTTTAAATTCTATTTGACTGAGTGGCCAATATTTTGTAATTAATACGTTGAATTAGTATACAGAAAAATTATATTTTAATATATAGGATACATGCAACAGTTTTAAAGTTTATTTCAAAGCAGAGCCTAGAAGCTCATAATCATCACACATTCTTGCATCCGCATTGTAAATAAGTAATTTAGTTCTAAAAAATTTAAATACCAGAACAATACCAAGTATAAGTATTAGTAATTAACAGAAATTGCTTATATTTTGGAATTAATATAGAGACGAATACTTACGCGAGAGTATAATATATATGAGTTTGAGTTTCTCCTGCAGACAATGATGACCCTTTGTTAATTCTCAATTCACATCCTAGTACGTATTTTTCAGCCAAATCGATTCTTTTTAGCCCAATTCTATTATATCGTTGGTTGGTAAATTAGTTGAAACTATCAAAAGACATGGTCCTGGATAGAAGTCTTGAACAGTGGCACTGCAGATGGAATTCCTATTTCTGTGACTGCTCAAACTGTGCAATAAATGTTATAATAAATAATAATAAAAGTTAAAACATCCGGGTATTCATTTTTAACACTAGTATTAAAAGTATTCCACTTTTAATACTATAGTCTCATAAAATGGCAGTTACAACAAGCATTAAAATATTTTAAGACCCTTGCAGGACTCCGGGATTGATGGTAAAGGGAAGGAAATCGTCTCTTAGACAGTCGTAGAGAATGATCTTTATAAGCAAGCTTGACAGCCGTGAACAGAATTGAATTGGCGTTAGAATTGTTCAGTGCTAACTCCCCATGAACTCGTGTTGCGTTGTTACAAAGATGGGTTATGTACGCAAAAACGTCTTTTTTTTAATCTATTCTTAGACGACATAGTTGGGTCCATGAAGTAGCCCAGCAGGACAAAAAAAAATCTTACTGCTGCAATTAAGCAGAAACAGTCTAAGATTGGCCACAGGACATCTTATAGGATACCACCAACTGAAGGAATACAAATACCTGAATATTATAGAGCGGGAAGAGAATCCCTTTTTTGGACAGTGTGGAAATATGTCTACCCCTCAACATTTGTTGGTACAGCACAGGACTTATGCACTTTGAGGAAGCTTGCTCGCCCCTCATTAGTCACTCGTTTCATGGAGAATAGGAACTAAAGGTCCAGTGAGGTTTAAACCACAGCTTACTGAGATAGATAAATGGCGTACTACCAGGTCTGTTGACACATCTACAATCTACATATTATAAAAAATTATTTATTTATTCAATAACTGGAGATACAAACAGGCCCAAACCCTGAATCAGTATCCACGTGATGATATAAATATGATAGAAACGTATCACATGATCAATAACAGGTATCAAATCAGAAAGAACACAATTATATAAAGAACACAAAGTAATGATATTAATTTAATCAATAGAGCAAAGTAAAGGCAAAATCACAGAACTATAAATTAAGAAAGGTATTTCTCAAGCTTTTTTCAAGCTTATGCAAGATATATATATATTATGTCTATATTTTAATATTGATTGGCTGTTCTAACCAATCTTATTAGAGGAGAATTTTGTAAGCAACTTGTATTTCTGAATGGTTAATGAATCAGCTCAAAATGTCTAGCATTAGTAGTAGGAACGTTCATTAAAAACAGTGAGAATTGAGGGATCATTGATGGTGTTTTTGAATATTTTCCAAAGAGATACTGAGAGCTTTTAGACCGGGGTTTTTTAAAAAATTATTTCAACTCTATCAATATATCTTTGGTACTGCGGGGATCAAATCACACTTCCAAAACACAACAGTCTAGAGCAGGAATTAATAATCGATTCAATATGTGCATCAAAAATCAATTTTAAAACAAAAAGTACATCGAGATCTCGAATTGTGAAAACTTTTTTTTTTAATTGTCACGATTTAATTGATAGTTATAGTTAAATTGGCTAGAGTTACGCTTAAATGTTACAAGGGCACGTTTCGACAAATTCAAAAATAAATTATTCTTATTACAATAATCCATTAGTCTATTGAGATCACTCTGTAGGCTATAACAGTCATCTATAGTCTGAATTTTATTAAAAATTGTTTATGTAAATTATTAAAAATATATAATATATAAATAAATTATTAAAAGTTATGGCCCCAAGTCTGAGGGACTCCAGAGGTCGCTATATATAGATTTGAATTGAAACCTTGAATCCTAATAAATTAAGACCTGTTTGCCTAATTTTGTTCAAGGCCTTACTGAAGTCGCTGTATACACAGCATCCACCTATACCTATTCTCCCATCCACACAGCTATGAATATATTCCGTATAACTAAACAGATGTGATTCAAGTGACCTACCGGGAAAGAAATCATGCTGCTCTACAAATATTTGATGCTCTACCAAAGCTAAAATAGTTCTATATGCTTTTTTCAATAACTTGGGGTATTATGGAAAGTTTACTAACAGGCTGACAGTTTTTAACGTCCATAATGTTCCATATTTGAGGAAAGACGCTATACTGAAGCGACTTGAAACTTAATAAAGCAATTAAGGTGCTAAAAGATTACTTTCTACAAATACTAAGGGTATCATTTGTGGCCCTGCACCTTTTCTGGTTAGATTTAGATTGCTATGATTATCATGGTTTTATGCCCCGTCATCTGCTCTATTTACATATCGCTGACCCTCAAATACACACCTCAAAAACGTGCTAAAGAGATCACAAATATCCCCCCCCCCTCCCCTGGATACCACTTCCCCTAGATTCACCTCTATTGGTGTTGCAGTAGATACATGTCTCTTAATTGATGCATAGTGCCAGAATGTCATAGAGTGATATCGATCCCAAAGAAAAATGTTCCGAATTTTCCATAATAAATGCGCAGAGATACAATACCTTCCCCTACAGGCAACTGTACACAAATTATTTAAATAAGACTTAAACTCCGTAGCAAATGACACAGAAAGCAACAAAGAATTATAGAGTGTATAAACACACCGGAATACCCCTAAAACAACCCTCTATAAAGTCCCATTTCGTAAGATAAAACCTGATAAGGCCCTTTTCGGACTTTATTTACGTTGTTTCACGGTGGATTTTTTCGGGTGCTCTCTGGCGCGAACGGACCGACAAATTTAATTAGTCAACCGTATTTTCGGCCGAATCTGAGTGCTTTACCGAAGGCTTTAGTGGCCGAACATAAACAACGTTTTCTGTCCCTGGCGGTGAGCATTGATTTTAACGATTCAAGGGTTTAAATAACAATTCACCTGCATTTTAATGGACTTCAAACACCTTTAGGCGAAATCAGTAGGGCTAAAATCTTTAAAAATTCACTTTTAAAATATGAAGTTTTTACGCATACTTTAATCTTTGACATTTATAAGCATAAGCTGGCAATCCTAAATATTTGAAATACAAAGGAAAGTTGTTGAGATGGTATGCTGGAAACAAAATTACATAAAGCTGTTTTGTCGCATAAGTTAACTTTTAACGTACCGTCTCCATGACAACAATCAAAAAATGCCTACTTGTTATTTTTCACTATGGTTTAAAAACCTAACATGAAGAAACATGACAGATATAATATGATATATCTATTGAAAATTGATTTTTTCGGCAACCGTCCGGGAAGTACCCACTTCCCGGACGCTTTTTCTTTGAGAAGGTAGCATTTCTCCGGCCTAGTCCGGAAAGTACGTACTTCCCGGACTAGTCCCGGAAGAATCACATCGTTGTTGTCATTGTGAATATGAAAATCTTGGTAGGTATGATTTTGATAAATGCAGTTGAACATTACCATAGCAACGAAATAACGACTGACAGTTATCTGAAATGAAATTAGTTGACATTTTAATTTTCGAAAGTTTGCATGGTTTTTGGTCGCAATTGTCGCAATAAACTATGGAAAGCAACAGCGATAGTGAGTTTGAAAATGTGCCTTACGAAATTTCCAATGCAGCAGCTGCTGCTACAGCACAATTATTGCCTGAAAAATCAAAGTCCAGGTACGAAAACGTTTATGATTTGTTCACGAGATGGATGGATATGAAGAAATGCAAAACTATTACAGAGGATGTAATTTTAGCTTACTTGGCGCCAAAATCTGAACCTGCAAATCCTCTACCCTGTGGAGCATGTACTCTATGTTGAAAAGTTCCATTTTAGTGAAGAAAAATGTAAACATAGCCACTTTCCCAAAGGTAATCGCATTTCTTAAAAGGAAGAATGTTGGTTATAAAGCAAATAAATCAGAAGTCTTCAGCAGCGAGCAAATCAACAAATTCATTAGAGAAGCAGATAATAAAACATATCTAATGCTAAAGGTAATTTTAACAAAATATTACGATTGTAGGATATAAAAGTATCAACTTAATTTGCTTCATTTTCAGGTAGCAACAATTATTGGGTTAGCCGGTGCGTGTAGACGGGAAGAACTAACAAAAATGTCAATTGATCTAATAAACGACAAAGAATACATATTGCTTGTGAAAATACCAGATTCTAAAACACATATTGAGAGAAATTTTGTTGTAATTGGGCAAGAAAACCTGCTGTTGTATAGGCAATATTTATCTTTACGGCCATCCCATACTCCACATAACAGATTATTCCTGAATTACAAAAAAGGAAAATGTTCGATTCAGCCCGTTGGTATCCACAGTTTTGGGAATCTCGGATTAAAAATTGCAGAATTTTTAAATTTACCCAATCCTAAAAATTACACAGGCCATAGCATGCGTCGAACTTCAGCGACGATATTTGCTGATAATGGTGGAAACATCACAAATTTGAAGAGACACGGTGGCTGGAAGTCTACCAATGTCGCTGAAGGATATGGTGGCTGAAAGTCTACCAATGTCGCTGAAGGATATATTATTATAGACAATTCACTAACAAACTAAATTAAAATTGCCAAGACCATTCAAAAATTATCAGATGAAAACAATCAATATGAAACGGAAACTTTACCTTCTTGTTCTGACTACAAAAGGCATTCAAATTTACCTAGCATTTCAAACAAATTAAATCCTTTCAATATTAGCAATTGCTCAAATTTTAATATAAATATTAATATAAATAAGAATTAGAATGTTTCTGTTAGTGCCTATCTTCTGTTCGAATTTCAATATTTAATACAAATAAGAATTAAAATGTTCGAAATTTTGTTCTAAAAAGAAATATAATAAAGAAATGTGTCTCTTTGATTTGTTATTCTACATGGTTGCCGAAAAAATAGTGTACGCAACACGTCCGAAAACAGTTTTTTTGAACTCGCAGACTTCCAGGACTCGCCTACGGCTCGTCCTAGAATTTTGTCAACTGGTCCAAAAAAACAGTATTTTCCGGACTTGTTACGTAAATTACTATTGTTTATGTCTTGAATTTGATTTGAATAATTTGTGGTGCAAAATCGCAGTAACTTTTCGTCTTTAGTTATAGGCGATTGGAGTTGGAGTGTGCTGACATAAATTGTCCGCCGCCATATTGCAGGTTTATTCGCCGAAAATTCTATAGAGACAAACGTGTTAGTAGAACTGTCAAGAACACAATATTATTTTCATAACAACCTACTAAAAATAGGTGATAGCAGATATAAATACCGTAAGATTACAGAACCTAACCTTAATGTTAAGCTTAATGTCAATATTGTCAAATAATGAATGGCGTTCGTTAAAAACAAGGTGGGCGTGTCTGCCTCCAGTCGCGGTTGTCATCATGCAATAAAACTCACTTGTTTCTCGAAAAGCATATGATTATTTGCCGGATTAATAGTATATTTATTAAAAAACGCCAGGACCAGTGGATGCAAGACTCCAGCCTACGTTCGCATGCACATAACGTCGACGGCGATTCCGTCGACTACTACGTGAAGAGCGAGGCCAGAGAAAAACGATTTGAAGATGCGATTATATTGAATACTTATTAAAAACTTGGCGATAGTGAAATATATTTAAGTACTACTATTACAGAGTTTATATTAAAAAGTATGTCTCAAATTAATATTAATAATTGTATTATTAGAAAATGTATTAAATAGGGTAGTATAATTTCGTTTTGTAACAGAGCATACCCTGAAGAGCCGCGACTGGTTAATATCAATATTTTATGTAATCTGTAATATGCAGCAAAAATATAAAAATGTTTACAAACCAAACATTAGTGAACTTTTAAAAAACACACCGATAATTTTCACAAAGGCAGTTTATTCGACTGAAAACACTTTGAATTCCGATCAGAGCTTTTGTTAGAGTTTGAACAGCCCACAATAAACGAAAATGAATGGATAAAAAAAATGAAAAGCTATCAGTTATTGGGATTTCCGTATATAGTCCATGTGTTACGTTTTCATAGTTAAAAAGGAAAATTGTTATTTGGGAGCTTTGAATTGTTTTACTGCCGAATTGATTAGACGTATTATTACGTTTTTATGCAGAATTCAAAGGTTATATAGGCTGTAAATAAATTAATTTAATATCTTCCATGAATAACTTTTAACATTAAAGAGGGTTTGCTTTTTCCTTCTGCCAGAACCATCCTCAGACGCGTTTCGCTGTAGAACAGCTCATCAGTGAGGCTATGGGTTCTGGCAGAAGGAAAAAGCAACCCGTTTTTAATGTGTTAAGTTTTCGGTTACTAAACCGACAAAACGCATAGCGCTGTCTAGCGAGGACTCCTACAATTGTGACGTTCTGTCTTTGCAGGTTTTCCTCTGATATTTGTGGCTTGATAAGTCTATGTCAGAGGGCGCAGGTATGCTTAGAAATTGGTGTTAATTACCAGCACCACGAGATGGAGCCATCTGGCTTCATTCTCTGTATCATAATAACTTTTAAGTTTAGAGTTAGTAAATATATGATATTCTCATTATTAATAGTACAAAATACAAAATATGGAGTGGAGCAACCCAATAAACATAAAAAATGCAAATACAATTTCAATTAGGACCATCGGAACAAATTAAATCCCAAAGTCCTGTTATTTCGTCAATTTTCCTAAATAATAATTGTAAGATGGTATGTTTATACAGAGTGGCAAAGAGGTCGCGCATAATGCCTGTTACTTTTGAGTTACCCCGTATACGAAAGTTGTTCAGTAAATTATTCCCCACATTTCTACCTGCATGACTTTTTTCTGTCATTTCTGGTTTGGTTGCCATAGAGACTAACTCACGTTTTTTAAATGGAATACTCTGCAAATGATTGCATATTTGGATTATACTGGGAAAACTCTGAATTTTTGTATTTCAATTGTTCACCTATCTGCAAGCGCTTCCGAGATGATGACAGCTCAAAAATGAAAAACTTCCTAATTATAATTATTCCTACCTAATACCCACCAGTTGAGTCAAGGTGTTTTCATGACAGCGACCTAAGAGGTGTCAATTTTGAGTTCCTGTTTATATTTCTGTTGTCTGATTTCTAATTTGTTTACACTATGGTTCATCTGAATGAAAAAACAACGAGTTAAAATTTTAATAATGAGCGGTAACGGAAATATGAAGAGATCGCAAGATCAGGTTTGTCAACTTTTCAATGAATTATATCCAAATAGGCCTTCAATAAATCAGTCAACGGTGTGTCGAGTGGTAAAGAAATTTCGAGAAACAGGCAGTGTTAGGCAAGCCGCTAGATCAGGTCGACCTAAAACAGCCGAAAATCCAACACAATCATCCAGGCCAATGGCTATGGATTTTAATGTGTCTCATTAGTCAGTGAAAAATTTGTTTAAGCAGGAGAAGTTGCATCCCTATAAGATAAAGTTGGTGCACGAGTTAAACGAGGACGGTTTTGATAAAAGAGCTGCATTTTGTGAGCTGATGATGGAAAGATGCAATAACGATTATAGCTTCGCAACAAATATCGTTTTCTCGAATGAAGCTTATTTCCATTTAAATAGCATTGTTAATAGACACAATTATCGTTATTGGTCTGCTGAGAATACTCACTCAGTCAGGTCATACTCAAAGGCCCGAAAAAGCTAATGTTTGGGCGGGCATAGTTAGTAGACATATTATGGGATCTTTTTCATGGGCTTGGTGGCGACCCTCGACAGCCGGTGTAGAGATATATCAATATTCAAGTTATTTCTAAAGCAATACTTGCAAGAAAACATGATAATACTATGAATTAATTAATATTCGATATTTCATCGCTAACAAAAGTTCAATTTTTATTTCCTAACTTTACTAATACAAAAACTGTGCACTTGGATGACATTTTTCTCCCACATTTCTTAACCTAATCGTTCAGGTGTTTAGGTGGTTTCTTTTTTCGAACTGCATGACTGCTTATCCTTAACGGTATTGTAGGGCTATCACTATAATCATGTTATGTCGTAAGTCACTGGCCGATGCATTTATTGTGTTTTCTTGTCGAACTTCTTCAGTCATTTCCTTCATAAAATGTTGTTTGCTGGCAATCATTTATTTAATAAAACATCACTATGTGGTGCTAAATGCCACACAAAAAAGTCGTTTCATTTCCATTGGGTAATGTAACAAATGCACAATCAGAGTTTACAGTATCGTTGCAGAATTGCACCCTTAACGCAAAATCACCATCTTGCAAATGTTGAACTCCTTGTAAGTAATATGGATATAAACAATTATTGTGAAGATCCCTCCCAGCAGACCATTGTGTAATTTGACAAGTATCGGCAACTCGCCTTGTACTTTAGCTTGGATCTTTTTCGACGGCATTAAGGATAGCCTCTTCCAGTTGAACATCAAGTCCCGATTTCCGATCAGATACAATTCTCGCACTTGAAAACATACCAGATTCTCCAGCAGTAGTAAAAACTTGTTGAAAGCCCTTCTATCTGATACTCTCCGATTCGGAAATCGACGCTGGTACTCGGCGACTGCAAGATTTGAGCTCCCGTTACAGAAGCCATAAACGAATATCATATCAGCATTCACGATGAGAAAATGTCACAGGCATAATGAAATTAATCTAATGTTTAAATTGTGAGAAAATACAAATGCTGAACACGATATTTAAAAAAAATACATCACTTAGCTCTCGAGATACTTCTAATAGGCCACTGTATTTGGTGCACCTTTTTCTCCTTATCTGCCTTATAAAATCTAACTTTTCTAGACATGGCGCGCGGAACATTAAAGGAACATAGACTGATGATTGAAGAAATGGAAAAAGGGCATTTATTTACTCAGTATTTCATTGGGCACATTTTCAAATTAGAGGGCTAACGTCGCGGACATAAAATATCGTAATTTAAAGAAACCCTTCTTTAAAGCTCTTCAATTTTCAAAATATTTAATATAATGCATTTTATTAAAGATCTTTGTCATCTTATATTAGGGCACTCTACAAAGAACTAATATGGATTCCGATCTCTCCCGTATCTATGTCTATTGTCCAGTCGCACAATATATGAAGTATCACATGAACTGTCCTTTGTTTGTCGCCAAATATATAGGAGCGTGAAATCAGATTAAAAGAGCGTGTGACAGTTTTTATATTGCCTAAGAGGGATGTTTAGGGGGATTTGCGCCAATATACTGGATATAGATCATATTTCGGATATGGCAGGTCGTGCGTCTGTGTGTTGTCACTTTACTGACGCAGCAGAGGCGTGCAATATAGCTTTGCACTTACTTTTGTAAAAAAGTATTTAGAATTGAAATAAAAGTTATGCTTGCTTGTAAAAGTATTATTATTAAACACTTCAAAAGTAATCAACATACTTTTAAAGTATCTTTGATATTCAATATGTTACTAAGTTCCTCTAAAAGTAACTGTAGACCTGCCTGCGACGTTGGACGTTGGTTAAAGTGATAAAGTGATTCGTGTACTGGTTACAGATACTTTTAAACCATCCACACCAGTTCCATTCATCTTCCATCTCTTCTAACTTTGTGCGATCGCATTTTTTAACTTCAGCAAGATAAATCAGTGACTGAATTGTCTTTTTGGTGTTTTCAACAATAATATAATTATATTTTTTTTTATACAATTTATTTATTTCGATTCAGTTAAAGTCTGTTCAGAGATATCAGAAAGTGACTAACTGATCCCTATTAGGTAAGACCCGGGCCAGCTGTAAAATTAAAATATGGTCCAACAGGTCCGTATTTCGCTTAGAATTTAATCATGGTTTGTAATAAAAATAAGTAAGACATTAAATACTATTTTATTTATGTTTAAACGTGAAATTACAAGTTATTTTATTAATAAAAATTATATTTATGATTACAAAAATATACAAATTATTCGGTACTTATAATAATTATTCACTTAATATATCAATATCACTATCGCTATTATCATCTGTTTCAATTATTATTTGTGCTATACCGGGTGACAATGGAACTACTACCCAGGCTGGCGTTTCAAAACGACTTTAGATGAAAATTTCAAATTTTGGTCGACGTCTGGGTTAAGTAATGTGCATATTTTAAGCAAAAAAAACAAATGACAATCACTTCCGGTTTCACCGGAAACGATTAAAATTTTTATATTTTAAATTGCAACCCCCGTATATTTTTGCATATTTGAATGCTGCAAAAAATTCTAAACATTTTTTATGTAGCATGTCCTATACCTAAACTTAACAGATTTTGACTTATGGGGCTTTAAAGTTTGAACTATTTTAACATTTAATTCATTTTTCCAAAAAAACGAAGAGCGCTACGACCAAAACAAACGGTGCAATTCGTACTTCATTAAAGGCACTCTAGGATAGTAGAATAAAAAAACTGATGCTAGCAATTTTAAAAAATTGATATTTTCGACAAGACGTTTTTCAGTTTTTGATCCATTTTTGTATGAAAACGGTTTAACTTACAACCATAGGACTTTCACTACCCGATCTTACTTTTTTATCTTCTATCCATTTATATTCTCAGTTTTCATTTTTATTTTTATCTAAAGAAAGATAAGTACAAGCCTTACAAATACCAAATCCACCAACACTTGGGTGTTAACGACTTTGCTCGGCGAGTTCAATATTGCCGATGGTTTATGGAAAATCATAACCATAATAATAACTTTCATAGATTGATATTATTTTCTGATGAGTCTCGCTTCACAAATCCGGGAATGTTCAACAGGAACAATGTAAGATATTGGGCAAATAAAAATCACCATCTATTTAGAGAAGGATCATTTCAAGAACGCTTTGGTGTTAATGTGTGGCTAGGTGTTTTAGGAACGACAGTTGTGGGTCCAATATTTTTTAATGAGCACCTTAGAGCGCAAACTTATTTGAACTTTTTGGAAACAACAGTCAACGATTTTCTGGACAATTTACCTCTTGCACTATTTCCCAACATTTACTTTCAACAAGATGGTGCGCCGGCTCATAATGCTAGGATTTGTGTAAATTATTTAAATGACAGGTTTGGGGACCGATGGATAGGGACAAATGGCCCTGCCAGCACGTTCGCCAGATTTGACGCCCCTAGATTTTTTCTTCTGGGGTCATATCAAAGAAGAAGTCTATTTACCTCCACCTGAAAATTTGGACATTTTAAGAACTCGAATTATTAAGGCTATTAATGATATTAGTATACCTCAAAAAGAAAATGTATTACGGAAAATTGTTGAAAAGTGTGAGACCTGTATTGAACAAGAAGGTCGGGTTTTTGAAAATCTTCATTATGATTAGGTTCATTTTTTTCATTTCTTTTATTATTAGCTAATTAATATTAATCATGTGTACACCTTTGTATAATAAAGTATTTGTGTGTAGTTTTGAAACGTTTGCATTTGCGAGTTATTAAATAATATCCGTTGTTTGAAAATGAAAAGTGAGATTATAAATGGATAGAAGATAAAAAAGTAAGATTGGGTAGTGAAAGTCCTATGGTTGTAAGTTAAACCGTTTTCATACAAAAATGGATCAAAAACTGAAAAACGTCTTGTCGAAAATATCGATTTTTTAAAATTGCTAGCATCAGTTTTTTTAATCTACTATCCTAGAGTGCATTTAATGAAGTACGAATTGCACCGTTTGTTTTGGTCGTAGCGCTCTTCGTTTTTTTTGGAAAAATGAATTAAATGTTAAAATAGTTCAAACTTTAAAGCCCCATAAGTCAAAATCTGTTAAGTTTTGGTATAGGACAGGCGACCAAAATTTCAAATTTTTATCTAAAGTCGTTTTGAAACGCCAGCCTGGGTAGTAGTTCCATTGTCACCCGGTATTGTTTATATGGATATAGGATTTTTCCACTTTTTCAACATGTGTAACAGAATTTGCCCAATTTTGTGAAGGGATGTTAAAAACTTCAGTTTCTATAAGCTTAAGTACACTGGAGTTAATAGTAGGGCAAATATTATTACGACGAATGGCAGATTTCAGTTGGTGCCAAACATGTTCGATGGGATTAAATATACAATGGTATGGTGAAAGCCCCTAGATTTTTTGCATAATTATCACAGAAGTATTCCCTTTGTAGTTTTAAACTTTGTAAAACCTCAATTAATTGCCTTTTGGTGTAATCTTCCTGAAAATAAATGTCATTATCATACATGTAGTTTTGGATTGTTGCTTTTGTGTCATTTGAGGAGGGAGTCTTGGTAAACTGCCTACTATGGTAGCTTGCATTGTCGTCCATTACACTTACGCTATTCGGAGGTATATTTGGAATTAGCTTGTTGTTAAACCAATCTTCAAATAAATCAACAGCGGTGTCCTCATGGTAATCCAGAGAAGAATCTTTAATGTTTTTTGCAGACAGAGAAAGTTCACTTGGAATCAGTCAACCCAACCCTTTTCCGGGGTATCATATGTGTCGAACCAGGTTTCATCCAAGCAAATAATCGGCCCTTGCTGATCTCTGTAAATCCTAATTTTTTGTAGATATTCGGATCGCCATTCCCGAATTCTACTGGATTCCATTAAAACTTGTCTTTTGTTAATTTTTTTAAATCTAAAACCAATTTGTTGGATACACTTCCATAACGTTGTTCTGTCACATTTAACGCCGGTTTAATCTTTGTCAAGCCTCTTAATTGAATTATCTAATGTAGGCACGCTTTGTTCCTCGTATAAGTTGTAAATTTTACGCCATATTATATCTTGATCACTTCCATCTACCTTCGAGAAAATGCCAGTATCGGTTCTTTTTTTCCTCGCTAAAATGGGATTATTCACAATTTTCCATACAGTTAATGTTAGAATTTTTGCTAATGTGGCTGTTTCTTCTAACGCTGCTTGCTTGCTGGCCGCACGTTCAATGAGAGTTGAATAAACATTGTTTATAACTTCTTAGTTTCCACAGCAAAGTGTTTTCTGCTTTTCGACGGGGTTATCTCCTGAGATACATTGGGCTCGCACATATTTTCCATGACCTACACACGATTAAACAAACGCTGTATTAAACACGAAGTAAGAATAATTACTAAGCTTAAAACTAACTAGAGTGGCTATATCTACAGTCTTTGGAGCATAATTTGTTTTATAGGATTAACCTTCTCATTTTGAATCAGGTAAAAATCGGTTTAAAATCACCAAACTGTTACTTTAATAATGAAATTACGTCTTCTGGATTTGCAGTTTACTTTAAGACATTTTTAAGTAGGGACCATAATTTACCTGCATTTATTGATTCATTCATTGTTTGCTTGGCCACCCTTGGATAATCCCATTCAAGATAAATTGTAACTTTCTGATATCTCTAGACAGGCCTTACATCTGTATAATTTCAGTAATAACAAAAGTCATTCCTGTTCATTAATATATATTGCTGTGAACAAGTTGAATATAAATAAAGAAAAAATACGCAGCAAAAACTTGAAATTAGTGAGTGGCCTCATCTCAATATTTCACTTGTTTTCGTTCAAGACATGTTAAAAGCATATCCAGAAGTGAGTTCTAGGAGATTGAAGGCAGCTACAGGTGTAAGTAAATCTTCAATTGTTAGAATATTTCACGATGAAGGCCTGTACCCATACCACTTTATACCCTTTATAACTTTCTCTAAATCCGTACTGATTTTCGGAAATTAATTTATATTTTTCCATATATTTATTTAGTCTTTTCTTAATTAAATGTTCTGGTATTTTATTAAGGGTAGAGATTAAGGAGATAGGCCTATAATTTTGTACATGTCTCCTGTCTCCTGATTTATATATTGGAGTTATCAAAGCTTCCTTAAAATGTGTTGGAGAGGTACCTGTTTCTATTAATAGGTTAAAAATATATGCCAATTGCTTGCGGACTTATTCTTGTATGTCTTAATTATTTCTGCTCTTATGCCATTCTTACCTGGTGACTGATTTTTTAGATTATTAATTAAATGAAGTACTTCCTTCTCAGATGTTGGCGTCATTTTGCTTGGTTTGTTCCGTACTATAAGTGGATATTTTCTAACTTTCGATGCAAGTTTCTCTCCCAAGTTTCCATAGTATTCGTATGTCAACTATTTCCTGTTCATTATTGAAAATTTTGTTGTCATGTTCAATTCCTTGACATCTAGTTTGTTGTTTCTAACGTTGTTTGTCATCAGTTTATATATCCAACATGTCATCAGAAAATAAATAGCTCCATATATCAATTGGATGTATCAAACCTCTTTAGCAGCTTCTGGACCAGGCAAATAGATTTGAATATTGTCGATTTGTTTGAGCTACAATTACTGCTGATAACGACGTTACGGAAGAAATCAAAGGCAGAATCCAATCTGCAAACCGCTGTCTATACGCACTTAACAATTTTATCAGGTCAAAAAACCTAACCAGAACATCAAAGATTAAAATTTATAGAACCATTGTCAGGCCAGTAATAACATATGGATGTGAAACGTGGACAATGACCAAAGCAAACGAAGAAAAACTCAGACGCTTTGAACGAAAAATCCTCAGAAAAATCTTCGGAGCCCACCACGATCCGACAACAAATCGATATCGTGTTAGAACAAATATTGAAATACAGGAGCTCTACAACGATAGCGATATCGTACAAGAGATTAAATCCCAACGATTAAGATGGGCAGGTCACGTACACAGGCTGCATGATGAAAGACTGGTAAGATTGGTGTGGGAGGAAGTCCCAACAGGAAAAAGACTACTCGGACGTCCCAGAATGCGTTGGAGAGATAACATTAGATCTACAGAAAATGAGTATCCCCTTTGACCAAAGATTGATGGAAGACCGCATCAATTGGAAGAAAGTTGTCCAGTCAGCCAAGACCCACCCAGGGTTGTAGCGCTAGATGATGATGATGATGATGATGATTGTCGAACCGGATTCTAGCATTTTTGGGTGGTGCATGCTTGTTTTTTCCCAAAGAAAAATATAATGGTGACAACATAGTCGTCGTCAGAAATCTCTTGCTCCATATCTGTATCCAAATCTTCTTTAGTTTCTTTACCATCTTCATGGTCATCTAGCTCGTCATCAAAAACAATAGTTTTATCGTTTTGGCCCGATTCTAAAAACTCTTCCATTAAGTTTCTAAAAAACTTAAAGTAACTTACCTCTTTTTATAATCAAGTGTGAGTGACAGTCCGCACGCGACCTCTTCAGGGTTAAGACAAAAATAGAATAACAAGAGAAAATCAGATTTAAAACAAACTACAAATGTAATAAGCATCAAAGATATATACTACGGGATACCATTCCAATTCTAAATCAATAAGAACAAATAAAGTCACAGCATATAGCCTTGAAGAACGCAAGGATATGATGAAAAAATTAAACAAATCAGGATTAAATATGAGGGCGAAAACAATAAAAGTAATGTACAAAAACAATGCTGCCATAATAATAAATAACGCACAAATTAAAAATGTCAAAAATTGCAATATCAAAAAAAAATGAAAAGAAGAACGAGACTCGCCTTGGGTAGCTTGCGGCAAATTCAGTTATATTCTAAAAGACAAAAACATCCCCCTGAAGACCATAGTGGATTCTGTATCTTATCAGTTATGGCATATAATGATGCATAAAACTGGTGAGTGACTAACAAGAACATGCATATTTTGCCTATTACACAGTGATTTATGGAAAGGTCAATGCTGAGAAACTCTTTAGGGATGGAAGAACTTATGGATTAATGTAGAAAATGTTGCGGAATTAAAATTGTCATTTGCAGTACACGTTGACACACGTAAATGACCTTTAGAGGAAGACCGTGCATGAGATGAAGATCAATTAATAGCAGGTCTAAATTGGATGAAGGCAGCACTAAATCGGTAAAGATGAAAATATTACTTATGTCCAAAAATAAACTTGATGAAGCACCGAAGAAGAATGGTAATTGTTGAGCTCAATTACTTTTTTGATTATGTGATTGCAATCACCACAACGCAAAAATAAAAGTAATTACGTGAAGTGCAATTATAAATTTTAATTGCAATAGAAAATTGATAATTTGTTATTGAATAATAATTTACCCAACTTTCGTATGCTTTATATATTTTCTCTTTTTGGTCCTCCGTCACTGAGCTACGTGCGTGCGTCTGTATATACCATACAATATATTGTCAGGCGTATTGTGAATCACCCCCTCGAAGGCATCTCTATATCTATTTGGTAAATGTTGATTTTTGTTGACATGTTTGTTACGCAGAAACGGGACAGGTGTCGCCTGGATGGAACGAATTTCGCTAAGAGGGGAAATATTTTAAGGGAAACTGGGGTGACGGAACACGTGTGTCGTAATTTTATTAGATAAGAAATGTCTGCTGTTTGCTGAATTTTTTTTATTATTATTTGTTTTAAGTTTGGATTTTAAATGATGAGTTGTAGGGGGATAATACTAATTCATTATGTTAATAGAATAGCTAATGAATATAGTGTTTATAGTACCATACGGTATTACTCACTTCAGATTGCTCGAAACTATTGGTAGATGGCGCTACCTATATTGTACTGCCTACGCAGATCAATGTCGTAGCTTTTAGGTGTTTTGGTTTTCTACTGGCTGGTATGCTTGCCCTGCAGTGACGAGAGCCAAAGAGTTCGAAAGAGATTAATTCCTTTTCTTTCGGTAGTTTCTGCAATCTGAGTTTGTATTTTAGTACTAACTGTGTTAGTCAAAATATGCCAAATTGTGCTTTGCAATAGTAATGTATAAGATCTTTGCAAATGAGTTCCAATTAACAACAAGCGTACAATTTGTAATGAATGAAAACAATTTAGCGGCAAGTTGGCAACCAAACATACAATTATAAAATCACCAGGGGGATAAAAGGGACACAATAATTCGATATTATGTTTTAACCTGGTTATACTGATACTCTACATTATTTTACTATGAGATAAGGCGAAACTTTATTAAAATATATAGAAAGTAAGGGACACAATATTTCATATACAAATAAATACAAGATTAGGTCCACCTAGAACTATGTTATTAGATTCTATAAAATTTGACAACCCTATTGGGAAAAAAATAGACAAGGATGTATTATAACGAGTGATTATTAATTATTTTGCTCAAGGGCGGCTGTGACCCAGTATACATAGTGTAGCAGTAGCGCGTAGATTAAATCATAGGGCGAATTTGCAAGAAAGCAGCGTTGTCACGTTGAAAACCTAAAATAATGTTTTTTGACGGTATGTAATATAAAATCATGAGCTATCTTACTTTGAAAGCCTACTTTATATGGCCGCCTCCTACTTCTAGACACCTTCTGATGTTTCTTCTTACCCTCAGAGACACATTAACCAATACGTTTGGAGAATTATTAATTTCGGCAATTTTTTCTGAAATCCTTCGTTTAAGATCATTTATATCCTCAATTGGTGTTCGATAAATGGAGTTTTTTATAAAAGGCCACAAGAAGAAATCGCAGGGTGTTAAATCGCAGGAACGAGGTGGCCATATTTGTTGCGTATTTCGGCTTATAACTCTGTTTTCAAAAAATTCACTTAAAAAATTTAAATTTTCTCTGGTTACATGAGGTGTAGCGCCATCTTGTTGGAAGTAACCTTCCCGCAATTCATCATCGTGAAGCTCATTAATAAATGTTGTCAGAATTTCGATCCGATATCTCTCAGCTGTAATTGTGCCATCAAAGTAAATTGGGCCTACTATTCTTCTAGAACTAATTGCTGGCCACACACCAACTTTTTGAGGATGAAGAGGTCTTTCTACAAAAACATGCGGATTTTGCGTATTCCACATTCGCATATTTTGTGAATTAACATAGCCTGATAAATAAAAATAAGCCTCATCGGTAAAAAATGTTTTTTCAAAAGCACCACTATTTTCTTCTTGAAGATTGTTTAAAAACCATTCACAAAAATTAAGTCTTTGGGGAACGTCATTGGGAAGGAGTTCATGAATAGCCGTAACACGATAAGGGTATAGATGCAGATCCTTTTTCAAAAGTGTTTGACATGTACTGTAGCATAAATCCGTTTGCTGAATTTGTTGAGATAAATGCCTAATAGAAGTTGAAGGATTATTTTCCATAATTTGTCGCGCTTCTTCAATAACCTCATTCGATCGTTTCGTTGGTCTTCCAGCCCCTTTTTTATGTTGAACAGAACCAGTCTGACGAAATTTATCAATTAGGTATTGTGACCCAGTACGAAAATTATGAAAGGTCACCGCAACATCAGGAAACTCGGTTCGAAATTCATCAAAGCAGTCATGCATAGAGTAATTCCACACACCGCCTATTTTGTTTCCATTTCTAAAAAAACTTTCAACAATAAAAATTTTTTGTGCTTCACTAAACATTTTTACTGTAGAACTTTCAATCCGGCAACAAAGCTTCACCAAAACTTGATACGCTGAAAAATAAAAAAAAAATAAAAAATTAAATCATATCCTGCAAATAGCACTTTATAATAGTCAAAAGACGACTCCCGGAGAAATATTAGTTAAAGCAATAGTAACCTACCTTCAAATAACTGCAAAAATTACAAAATTTCTCCAATTTTTAAACTTTACAAATACACAAATTCAAATAAGACGTAAATGTCATAAAACAATCATGTCATCTTATCTACGCAGTACGGCCATGATGCTTTTAAAATGCATGGCCTCCCTTGAGCAAAATAATTAAAAATCACTCGTTATTATACAAAAAGGTAGCTAAATAAAAATGGTTCCAATTTTATGGAATTTGTATTGAGAATCGTAAATTTTTCGAAAAAGGTATTAAGCAATAATATAAAATGATATTATACAGGGTGTTTCAGAAGTACGATACATAGCATAAAGGGGTGATTCCTTATGATATTCTAAGAGAAAAAGTTCATATAAACATGTGTCCGGAGTTGCCCTGTTCTTAATATACAGGGTGTTGAAGTTTTTTTTTTTTAAATTGTTTTTTTATAATTTTTTTAAATACCCTCTTCCGATTTTATTGATATTTGGTACCGTTATTCATAATGATAAGGGGCTTAATAAATCTAACTAGATTAAATTTATAAAGCCCAGTGGCGTTCCGGGGAGCACTTTATCGAATATTATTGACAATAAAGTGTGCGCCACTCACTTTTTTTTAATTTTTATATTTTTTTCGGATTTACCAGCTAAGAATACAACTTTTTTGTATCTTGAATTGTTTTCGTATTTCGCCTCGTTTTTGAGAGAAAAAATAAAAACTACTTCATTGCATGTTAACAAAAATACCTGTAAATGTATTTCAAAATTACTTAAAATATGATGTAAAGGTAAGTTGTGATGTCTAATTTACCTGTTTTGTCAATAACAAGTCAAAAATGAATAACTTTACTAACGTTGAAATGGCCCAAACGCATTTCAATTATGGCCTAGAAAATGGAAATGCTGAATTTATCAGGACTATTTTCCAAACAGAGTACTGCCATGTGCCAAAACATTTAGACAGAGCATAGCGAATGCGCATTTAATGCTTTTTATTTTTTTTGTCGGAAACTGTTTGTCGGACGATAAAAAGGCAAGATATTAAATTTGGCCTAAAATGAATGAGTATTTTAAAAATAATTTTTATCTTGAGAAAAAGCAGTGGCGTACATAATATTTTTCCAAAATGTCTAGTCCAAACCCTTTCAGGACGCCACTGGTTAAAAATTTTTAAAATTTTTCTACACCAAAAAATGGCTATTGATGCTTAGAGGGCATGTGTGAAAAATTCATAAAAATAGCTAGAAAGTTGTTAAAGTTATTATGGAAAAACGATTTTTTTCTTAAAACTTTAACGCCCTGTAGTTCGAAAGTTGATAGGTTAAGGATATATGTTAATTTGAACTTTTCTCCTTAAAATCACCTAAGGATTCACACCGTTAAGGATCAGCATCTTATTCTGAACCACCCAAAACGGGGCAACTCCGGACACATGTTCATATTAACTTTTTCTCTTAAAATATCATAAGTTACGTACCGTACTTCTGAAACACCCTGCATAATAAATTGTCTAATATAATATTATTAAAAATAAAAGACGCTTATTATTATTGATATTATTATTATTATTAATATAATTACCATAATCTAAAATCAAATTTCTTGTTTCAGGTACCCACCTTCGTATTACATGCATTTCCATCTACAGTACCTGTTCATACAATGGTCTACGAAAACTATATCATTTTGTAAAGGTAACATCAGTCCTTACATTTTGTACCATCTAATGGTTAGATGTCATATATCTAACCATTAGATGGTCGTACATATACCTAATTCATAGTCACACTGTTGAATTTTTGATGGATATATCACAGGTTAATAGTAAAAGAGTACCATCGTGCCGAGAAAAAACTGGTACACCGAAAATTTCCTGTTTTCTCCTAGACTATTAGAAAAAATGTAATAGTCTGATACCAGTAAAACTTCATATGAAATTTGATAAAGAGTATGCAAAGTCTATTGAGAATAGGTTATCATTGTTGTTAAAAATACAAGGAGAAATCAAAATACGTATAGTTTATTGTTTCAAAATGTAACAAAAATAAAAACAAGACTTTTTTAAATATTGGATCATATGTTCCTATGTACTGTTCCTATCAATTTTAATTTCAATCATATTTAAACTTTAATATAACAAAAAATAACATGTTTTTTAATATTTGGTAGCTGCACCGTTATTATTCATTAAGGCTTGCAAACGTCGTGGCATACTTAACCGAGTACTTAACACTAGGTTTCTCGCATACTCTTGCGTTATTTCATCCCATGCTTCCATAATCCTTTGGCACAATTCAACTTGGGTTCTAGGCTGGAAGTTATGTTTATACATAAATTTTGCCATTTCACCCCAAACGTTTTCAATTGGGTTGATATCGGGACTCTTCGAAGGCCACGGCAGAACACGAATATGATTTTCTTCTAAATAATTCTGAACTATGCGGGCTTTATGTATCGGAGCATTATCGTGTTGAAATATAAAATCTTGGCCATATACTGCGACCACCGATGGTATCATAACTTGGTTTAGTATATTGCAATATAATAGTGCATTGAGCCTTTCCTGCACTATTTGACAAACTCCTGGGCCCCTTGCACTAATCCAGCCCGAAACGTTTATAGAAAAGCGTTCACTTTGATTGGTCTTATGTGTATATCTTTCATCGTATCTCGTACCAGAAGGTCTGTAAACGCGGATTTTACCATTGTTGCAGGATTGAAAGGTTTTTTCATCGGAAAATATTACGGTTTCCCACATGTTATCTTGATTTATATATTCATGAGCAAATTCTAATCTTCTCTGCTTATTTGCTTCGGTCAAAAAAATTTTATTTGTAGCACAACAACTTTTTATATCAGAATTACGAATTCTACTACGAGCTGTATTAGCCGAACCAGGAAAATGTGTTTGTTCTTTAGCCTTTTTTGCTGTTTCGAATGGATTATCTCTTAAAAAATTAATTAATCGTATATCTTGACCTAAATTCGAAATTTTGGGGCGACCAGAACCTGCTTTTCTTACGATACTTCCATATTCTTCAATTTTCTGCTTAGCTAACAGTACGGTATTTTTGCTAATTCCTAATTCATCTGCGATGTGTCGTATTTGATGCCCGTCTCCCAATCGCGTGAATATGATCGCTTTTTGCTCGACGGTTAACGCTGGCATTTTTTAAAAAATATTTCGTTTGACACGTCAGTCAAAAAATTAAATCAAACTGACAATTTGATTTTTTGTATTTTGATCTACCCCGTATGGCAAAATACAAACCTTTTATTTTGTAACCTAGGTTACTTTTTAAAAATTAGATATTTTTACCTTTTCAACTCTAGACATCTTTTATAGTCGAGGAGATATGTATGTCGTTCGCCCAGTTTTTTAAATTCGCTGTACCAGTTTTTTCTCGGCACGATGGTACATTTATTAACATTTATGGTTAATGTCGTTAAATGTTGCACGAAAACAGTTTTTTCAAATGGAATACCCCCTATTTTTTCGCTGTATCCGTTAAAGAATTTTATCCTCTTTTTAAATATAGTGGTTGTTGGGGTTATTTTTTATCGTTTTGGAATTATACTAAAATATTATAAAATATAAAAAAATAATTATCATTACCCTCATTAAAGTTTTGTAGATGGATTATGTTACTCATAGCAACACCTGTCACCTTGACTGAATTGCTCTTGGCAACTTCTGTCTTTTTGACAAATCTTAATAAACGTTGTCAAAATCAGGGTCTAAATGGGATTCTCTGAAGAGCAAAAGTTAGAAATTCTTAAAATATATATCAAATGTGGACAAAACAAGCGAGAAGCGCAACGTGAATTCAGAAGGCGACATCCACATTTAATTCCTAGCGAAAACACTTTCCGAAATACGTTTCGTCAACTTTCTGAGCGAAAAACATTACAAAGAAAGCAAAGGCATTGTCGGACACTTGAGGACGAAGAACTTGCTGTTCTTTTATATTTTCAAGGTAATTTTTATTTGTTTTTATATTCGCTTCGTATCATTTAGAAGCTTAATTTGTTTTCAGAAAATCCACAAAATTCAATAAGGGACTGTTGGCAAATGTTGCACAGTAGTTTTTAAAATTCTGAAACGGCATAAATTCCACGACTTTAAATTCAGAAAAGTTCAAAAATTAACAGAAGAACAGAAGCAAAGACGTTTGGAGTTTTGCCGTCACATGACAAACATCCTCAACAATAACGCCAATTTGTTTGAGAACATTATATGGACCGATGAATCTTCTTTTAATACGGCTTCAGCTCCAAATCTCAAAAACACACACTTCTGGGCATCGCAGAATCCGCATCTTACAGTTGAAGTGATGCGTTCTATACTTAATGCAAAATTAAAACCGTTGCACGTCTTACCCTTTAAGTGAGATATCGACAGTGTTGCCAGCTTGTAACCAAAATATCCGAGTGAGGAAATTACAATTTTTTTTTTCATAAAAACAAGATAAATATACAAAAATTTCCCATAGTTTATATATTTGTCTACTGCATAATTCCTTTTATCATCAACTTTACTAGATCCAACTTCTTGTATTTTCATCTTGCCAAGATAGACCATTAGCACCATTCTGAAAAATCCATGTTTCATCCAAGAAAACGAAAGTACAGGGTGTCCAGTTTTCGTATGTTTTACGGGTTATCTGCGTTATTAGTAAAGATATAAAGTTGCGGTTTTCGCGGCACTGTGTTACTTTTTTGAGAAACAAATGATGCCACAAACAGAATTTTCATAGCCCCCTTAGTTTTTAAGATACGGGGAGTTTTTGAAAATTTTGCATTTTGTTACACCCCCGATATCTCGGTTACGCTGCAACTTATCAAAAAGGTAAAAAATGAACTTATTAGTTTTTTTCACGTAGAATCCAGTGGCTTAGTCAGATTTTTTCTATGTTTAATAGTTTTCGAGAAAAAGAGCAAACTTTTTTTAAATGGGTCACACTATATATTTTTAGCTATTATGATTCAGTTTATCACAAGCTTTTTAAAAATATATAATACTTTATAGCTGTTTTCAATGTAAAGCACAAAATTTACATTTTTCAACAAATTTACATTTTTTTAAACGGCACACCGTATAAATTTTAGGATTAAACAATTCAGATTGTCACAAGCTTCTCACAAATATAAAACACTAATTTTAAAAATATATACCTATAACAATAACTTTTATAAATATAAATAACAATTAACTCAGTTGTGTTATACGTTCAAAAATTAAAAACTACAATTATTTGATGATTTAGGAAACTGTCTCATAAATATTGCTCAAACTGTTCTCCACTATGCCTAAGACATGTTTCACACATTGCTCTGATTCGCCTCAGTGCATTTAAAATAATAAAATGACATGCTTGTAACTCCCTAAAGGCTCTTTCAGTGGCTTTTCTTAAATCTGCCAACGTTTGGTACTGGACGGTATAAATGTTATTTTTTTAGGTAGCCCCACAAAAAAAATCCAAAACCGTTAAATCGGGTGACCTGGGTGGCCATCTTACAGGTCCATGTGTTCCAATCCAGCGGCCAGGAAAATTGATGTTAAGATATGCTCTTACAATTTGAGCATTGTGAGCGGGAGCTCCGTCCTGTTGCAAATATAAGCTATTAATATGAGCTAGGGGCACATTCTCTACTATTTCGGGCACAATGTTTTCCAAAATTTCTAAATATTAATTTGCAGTAAGACCGCCTTCAAATATATTATATGAAATTTTACTTCCCAGTATGAAGCATGAAACGCTAAACCCAAATCTGCCTTGCCGTTCCCGTGGAAATATAACATGTTGATTTTCCTGGCACCAAAACCTAGTTTTTTGCCGATTAAATATACTGGCACTGGTAGAATAACGCTCATCAGACCATATAATCGTTCTTTTAAAATGAATTTCTCTATTTACATTTTGTAAGGGGGCTATGAAAGTTCTGGTCGTGGCATCATTTGTTTCTCAAAAAAGTAACACAGTGCCGCGAAAACCGTAACCTTCTATCTTTACTAATAACGCAGATAACCCGTAAAACATACGAAAACTGGACACCCTGTAAAAAGGTACAAGAATGCTTCTTTTTCTTTATTATATTCTTTCAAAAATACTAGTCGTTTGAAGGCTACATGGGAAAGTTCCATAAGCCCTCGCCTCAGTTCATCTTTTTACCATCTGAAGCCTATTTTTTTGAAGAGGCTTCTTAATAAAATAATAATACAAAGATGGATCTTCAGTCATCCTCCAAATCACTTGAATCACTCGCTTCATTTACTTCAATAATTATGGGTTGAATGTTATTCAGTCTATCTAATACATGTTCTGTTTCATACCATTTTAATATCTCGCTTTCTGTGTGCCGAATTGAATTTTTCCAAATATCAGGAGTAGCAGTACCCAATGATTCTTTCCACATATTCATACAGTCAGTTTCTGTACTGCCATCTCGGCCAATATTATGTCTGTTGTAATAATTTTTGGTAATCCCCCAAATATATTCAATCGGATTAAACATACAGTGGTATGGAGGAAGCCGTAAAACTTTGTGTCAATATTGCTCAGCCAGGTTATCAGCCAAATATTTTTTTGGTGACTTATGTCTGAAAACAATTTAAGTTTAATATTCAAGAATATGTTAAAAAAAGGGCATACAAAATGTCTTGTACCAACCTATTAACGATTTGTTTTTTTTTATTTACTATTTTTTACGGTCGTCGGCGTATCAGAGGCCATCTTGAACCGGTCATCGACCATACGGTTTTTAATCGTGCGGTCTACCGACTGGGGAGTGTGAAACGGCACCTTCATCCTACGAGATATCCGATCTCATCCGGCCTGTCCGGCGTGAATAGGATGGTTTTGATGTCGATTCATTTTACACTCTTCCCTAAGACAAGAGCACGCGGTGTTTCCCAAGCGGTCACCCATCCAAGTACTAGCCGCGCTCGACACCGCTTAACTTCGGTTTAACGATTTGTAAAAGTTGGGCTTTGAACATTGTATAATCAAATTTAAATTTATTAGTAGTTTACCATTCTTAAATTGCAGCTTTATTCCATGATGTATTAGGTATTTTTGTTAACAACATGCTATGGTATGGGCCGTTGTCTGTTACAATCACAGATGGCTTTGCTACATTTTTCAATAATTTGGTTTCAAACCATTGTAGAAAGCTTTGCTGCTTCATTTCTCCATGGTAGTCACTCAGCTTAGTTTTAGAAGAGAAAATTGCCTCTGCACCCTCAACAAAACCATCTTCACTACCAGTATGAAATATTATGTACCTAAAAAAATACTTCCCATAGTTTATATATTTTACTGCATAATACCTTTTACCATCAACTTTAGTAGATCTAACACTTCTTTTATTTTCATCTTGC
Organism: Polydrusus tereticollis; assembly: GCA_963920685.1. NCBI lineage: Eukaryota > Metazoa > Arthropoda > Insecta > Coleoptera > Curculionidae > Polydrusus > Polydrusus tereticollis. The sequence continues at coordinate 47,066,083 of OY987334.1, read as the reverse complement.
CAAGATCGAGCAATGGTACCATTCTGGAAAATCCATGTTTCATCCAAGAAAACAAATTGGTACAAGGATGCTTCTTTTTCTTTAACATATTCATTTAAAAATACCAATCGTTTGAAAGCTTCCATGGGAAAGTTCCATAAGCCCTCGCCTCGGTTAATCTTTTTTCCATCCAAAGCCTATTTCCTTTAAGAGGTTTCTTAAAGAGTTAAGACAACCATTAAACAGTTGTCTGTCTTTTAATTTCTTACTTTAAGTTGTCAAAGTTACATGATGTTCTAAAAAAAGTACAGCTTATGCATAACCAATGTAAAATATTAGTTTTTGAATAATACAACTTACTTATGTCATACATTCCATAAATGGTGTCACGGATAGAACTTATATCCAATCTTAACACATTTACAACTTTCTTTAAATAAGAACGTTTCCTTTTAGGTGACTCCAATAATTTATTTTGCTTAACTGTTGTTGAAACTGCGCTTACAGTAGACATTCAAATTTAGGGCAGCTGCTACACGCTAAAAATTAGTAAAGTAGATATAAATATATATATACACGCTTTAAATTTACTTCTCTAACTGCTGTGAAGGGTAACAATGAGTCATTGTTGTCAAGTGTTTTTGTTTGTTGTTTCAATTTTCAAATTAAATGTCAATATCTTGGAAACAGCTGAAAATCGGGATAGAAAGTTCTACATAAAAAATATTTCGAATTTTTCGTAGAATTTGAAAACCTAATAAGAAATTAGGCATTTCATTTAAAAAAATTGTCAAAGACGTGACAACTGTTCTATGAGACACCCTGTAAAATATTTTTTTATGTCAAAAAATGCACAATTAAAAAAAAATAATTTACGGGTCCGAGCATTTTTTCTAGATCGTTTTCCTTTAATTGATATTAATTTTATGCGGGACTTTTGGGAGACTCAGTTTATGCACTTTTGTTGTTCTTAAAAGAACAGTTTTTTAATGCTATTTATGAAAAGATCTGGAGTTTTTGTTAAAAAATAGACGTACAGCAACACGAAACCACAAACAATTAAGGTTAGTTTTGCATAAACGTCAAAGAAAGTTAACGAACGAGCTGGCGCCACCGTTTACAGTTGTGTTGCCAACTATCGGCCAATAAAATTCAAATTATATTAATATTTGCAAGCTTAAATAAACAAATTAATTGCTATAAGTCGGTTCGTATCAAAGAAGAATACTTTAAGTTTGTAGTAAATTCAATATCGCATAAAGTTTTAATACTTTCTGCCCAAATTTAATTTCGTCGTGTTTTCTTACGGACTGACAATTATCAGCTGATTGATGACGTGCATCGGTTTTAAATTTGCATTAAGTAGGTAGATAGGTAAATAGCAGGTCGATGGTAAATAGATGGGTATCAGTAAATGTGTGGTGCCGCATAGTGCAAAACATAATCATCGGTCCAATTTTCATTGATGGATCTTTAAAATGGGGTTGGATATCGTGAAATGCTTGCACATGCAATTGAGGATATTCTAGAAACTTTTCCTTGGGGCTACCTCAAAGACAAGACATCTGCATCCAGGCCAAATAGTTTTGCCGATTTGCAGGAACAAGTCCAAATTGAAATTGACTTTCTCAACTTTGGTAGGCCAGATATGATCGCTAATGCAATTGAAAAACTAAAAGAGGGTTACCAATCCTGCATTTTAATGAACGGTGGCCATTTTGAGCAATTATAAAAATGATATATATGTTGTGCTATGTTTTAATTTCGTTCCAAAACGGTAAAATATATCCCCAACAACCACTTATATATTTAAAAAGAGAATAAAATTCTTTATCCACTCCTATTAAATTATATATTAATTATTCAACTGCTTTTGAGCAATTAATAGTATCTATAAACAAACAGCATGAGTCATAATAACTGGGCGTAGCCAATCTCGACACCAAATACCTGCCATTTTTAATCCTATAGCCGATCTCGACACCAAACGTTAAGGTTTTAGGTAAACTAATAGCCTTTCTCGACACAAACAAGTAAGATGAATTTTAGTGAGCTTGGGTAATGTCCATTTCAGCCCACAACGAAAAACTAATTAAAATTAGAGCAGCATGGAACTCCGCATATGCATTCCGCAGAATCCTTACGCAGGTATAAGGTTTTATAGACTTATATTGGTTAAACAGCGCTAACACGGCATCTAATCCACCTTTTTGGTTCCAATTCGTCTTTTTCAAGTTCACCGGGGAATATTATTATTAATTGTTTGCCCCTTTTATAGACTTATATTGGTTAAACAGCGCTAACACGACATCTAATCCACCTTTTTGGTTCAATTCGCCTTTTTTAAGTTCACCGGCCAATTATTTACCAGCCCTTTTTTACTTTTGTTTATTAGAATATCGATTTTAATATTCATGGTGTCGAGAAAGCCTATCGGCTTAAAGGGCCCTTTCTACAGAGTTAGGTACAAGACAAATTTGGTGTCGAGAAGTGACCCGCCGTAATAACTCACTACTATAACTCACTATAATAAATCGGAAAAGATTCTGCCTCTGTACTTCTGTACCGGGTGTTCCACCTAAGGAGGTAATCGGCTATATCTCATAAAGTAATAACACTAGGACTTTGGGAAAAACATATGCGTCGATAAAAGTGACCAAGAGAAATTGCTGGAAATTATTTTCAAGTTCGAAAAATGACCGCTAGGGGGCGTAAGAGAACTTTCAAAATAGAAATGCCGATTTTCTCTTGATTTTTCTTAATAAAAATATGTTAAAAATATAAGCATTGTATTCTTCATAAAATTATGCAACTTTATGTTAGGAATCGTTTTTTCCATTTTCAATAATAAAGTGGTGGGAGAAGGTCAAACTTTTTTTCTTTCAAACGCTGCTATCTCTGCTTTGGATAAACCAATTTTATTCAACTTGGTCTTGAAAAAAAGCCCTTCTTTTCCTCTACACGCGGATATATTAACTATGCCATATTGATTCTGATGGTGGCCACTAGATGGCGTTTTTCCGTAATTCCTCAATGAAGAAGGATTTTCTCAAAAAAATCAAATGTTATGATATGACTTTTTCATCATATTTTATTTTAGGCTTATAAAGGCTATTAAATAGTGGAATAAAAAATCCAGGTCCGTATTTAAAATAAAAAAGTTGATGATGGTCGCTCGAATCCGAAACGTCGGATTAAAAAACTAACCCCAACAGCTTGTAGAGGAGGAAAAGTTACCACAAGGAACTGAAAACCGCAACGTGATATCTTTTGTTGAACTAGAGAAATTAGGGATAATAATAATTAATATGGAAAAATAGGCCATTTTTTAAAATATTAATTAATCAATTAAATCTCTAGTTTAACAAAAGATATCACGTTGCGGTTTTCAGTTCCTTATAGTAACTTTTTCTTCTCTATAAGCTGATGGGGTTAGGTTTTTAATTTGACGTTTCGGATTCGAGCGACCATCATCAACTTTTTTATTTTAAATACGGACCTGCATTTTTTATTCCACTATTTAATTGCCTTTATAAGCCTAAAATAAAATATGATGAAAAAGTCATATCATAACATTTGATTTTTTTGAGAAAATCCTTATTCATTGAGGAATTACGGAAAAACGCCATCTAGTGGCCACCATCAGAATCGATATGGTATAGTTAATAGATCAACGTGTAGAGGAAAAGAAGGGCTTTTTTTCAAGACCAAGTTGAAAAAAATCGGTTTCTCCAAAGCAGAGATATCAGCGTTTTAAAGAAAAAAAGTTTGACCTTCTCCCACCACTTTATTATTGAAAATAGAAAAAAACGATTTCTAACATAAAGTTGCATAATTTTATGAAGAATACAATGCTTATATTTTTGACATATTTTTATTAAGAAAAATCAAGAGAAAATCGGCATTTCTATTTTGAAAGTTCTCTTATGCCCCCTAGCGGTCATTTTTCGAACTTGAAAATAATTTCCAGCAATTTCTCTTGGCCGCTTTTATCGATATATATTTTTTCCCACAGTCCTAGTGTTATTACTTTTTGGGATATAGCCGATTACCCCCTTAGGTGGAACACCCGGTACAAGCCGATTGGCCGAAAGGGAACAGTACATTATTGTTATTGAGGGGAGTAATGTCACTTGAATAATTTTGACGTTTTCAAATTAAGTAAATCCCTAATTATTGAAAATTTTGTGCTGAAAAAGATGAATTCAGATAGTGAAGATGAATTATTATGTACACCTCCAGAAATAAGACAAGTAGCTAACGTAATCATACAGAATTTATTGTCCGAAAAATCCAAAAACAAATATAATGGTGTATACAAAAATTTTCAAGATTGGTGCAGCAGTAATAACATTAAGTCATCGTTTACAGAAAATGTACTTTTGGCATATTTTAGCGAACTTAGCACTAAATATAAAGCATCGTCTCTATGGACTTTCTACTCCATGCTTAGAAGCACACTCAACATAAATAATGGAATCAATATAGAGAATTATTTAAAAGTACGTGCGTTTCTTAAACGTGAATCAGAGAAACATGTAGCTAAATATATTTACTGTTATAGTCGTAGAGAAAGTATAGTATTCAACTTGCGGTAATGGTCATAACTCACTTGATAAATTACAGCAGTCTCCTGCGGCTCGTGCTGCAAACTTCATCTGCGTGAGTTATGACCTACGTTACCTCTCGTTAAATAATATACTATTAACTGATACAATGAAAAAATAGGGGGCATTCCATTTAAAAAAAACTGTCACTTGTCTGTCTTTCTGAAGGTTCGGTGAAAATGCTACAACTTTGCTAATTGAACAATTTCTCTAAAACCAATCATAATGGAGACATCTATTGGGTAAAATATACGCGAACACCCTGTACGTGTGAACTGACAAGTTGACAAAAAATGAAATCCAACATGCAATAACTGCCTTTTTACCGCACTAGTGCTATAAAAGAACACTTTACCACAATAAAAATAGTGCGTGAAACCATATAGCCACACGCAAGATCAAAAACCAACAGCAGTTACAGTTCCACATATGCCGAAGGATATCCAGAGTCAAAAATCGCCAATTTCACCCCGGCCCACATTTACAATATGAAAAATGACACCGTTACAACTGCCATTTATTCGACGTCTAATGGGGCGAGAATCTCGGACACGCGGTCCGTACTCCCTAAAAAAAGGGGCTGCGATGGCCAAAGTGGCGAAACAATAAGGGGGCTCCGGCACGTGCACGTCATATTTTTATGGCAATATGAGCTTTTCTTATCCATTTTTGGGATTAGATTAGAGATTGGGGTTCATACTTGTTTTGTGGGGACGCGAGGGTCATCTGCTTTCTCTGTAAACAGGGTTGATGATACCGGAAAAACGGGATTTAGGTAGCTGAAGTGGCCGCACTATGGTAGAGGGCACCGTGACATTCTTGTAACAGGGGGTGGATAATTACGGGACAACGTAATAGTTGTACAGGGTGTCCCACCGGGAAATCCATCGATCGATTATGGAAAAACTATAAATAGGAAAAATGTGCAAATCAGGAGGCTTACTAATGTTGATAAGGGCTATTCGTCTAAAATATTTTCAATAATCTGGCACTTCCGGTTTTACTGGAAGTGTATATCAACTTGCTTATTTCAAATTTAAACAAACAACCCATACATTATTTTTATTTTGAATTCTACGTAAAATTCTAATCAGATTTCATATACAGTGTGTACATAAAGTAAGGAACAAATTCATTATTTAATAATCTAAAAACATTACGTAAAAATTCTCGGACACGTATATAATAATTTTTAATTGCGCATATTTTGACATAAATATTTATTAAACAGGGTAACTCATGTAGTAGATACGACATTATCGACGATTTTTTTAAATGAAAACCCTTATATTTTAGTTCAGATCTGTAAACTCCAAGAACAGCTGATTTCAAAAACATTTCACACTTAGGGCCTAAAATTGGTAGTTTCGTAGCTACAGGGTAGAACAAATAATTTTATTTAAGATACATTTTTTTAAAAGTAGGCTTATTTGCTGTTATGTTTTGTTTTTAAGTAGGCTTATTTGCTGTTATATAAGTATGGTATTAGATAATGACATTATGCTGTCATTATATTAAATTTTTCTAGTAAATTTAGTAGAAGTAATAAAATTCAAATCAAATCAAATCAACTATACTTTATTGTCCAAAGAATACAACATTCTCATTGACAAAGTCTATCTATATATATATATATATATCTATCTATATCATTTAATAATAACAATAATATACATTAATAACATTTAAAAAAAAAACAAAAAACAAGGGTAGGCATTAAAGTTTGGTTATTCAATGAAAATTTGGTTATTTACGGTATGTCAACAATTATCTAAAGATATCAAATAAAACCCTTAAACAAAACTCGGAACATCGGAATAATATTCCTCCAGGCAATAGTAAGCCTTCTCCAACAACATTCGCGTCACATACCTTTTAAATAATTTAAGTACCTACAGGTACTTTAAGTAATTAGGTAAATAATTATATATTTTAACACTTTCATATACACTATCGGCAAAGTAAAACTTTGCAGGCCAATTTTAATGCAATAAAATAGTATGGTTATAAAATGCCTAAGATTAAAAAGAGAACGACAGCGATTTCCCCTATTCCCCTTCCAATACGACGAGAACAAACGAGAGTATTCCTTTCGCGCGGCCTCGGAACTGCTGGATTTTGCGACGTTGTCACGTAGACTTTTCGAACCTAAGTTTTTAATATTTTATTGGGGAAGACAACATAAATAATTTCATTTTTACTGGTTGATCGAAACCCTGCCCTTTGCTTTCGCGGGTGGCGGTACTATGCAAGACTTGTAAGGACTGGTGGGGGCGGCTACGGCAAGGCTCATATTTACAGAGTCTTTTGCATAGAAAGGAGTAAATTAATATTTAAAAGAAATATATTCGCGTGAACAGAAAATTAATATAGTTTTATGGTATTCCAAAGCTGAAAGTGCCGAAGGTGTTGTTGGGCAATTTGCATTTGCGTACCCTGATCAACAGGTTCCTTCCCGCCAAACGATTATTAATATTTATAATCACGAGGATCAACAAGCCCGTCCTATTCCTGAAGAAAGAGTCGAGAGGGACGAAAATGTATGCGCTTTTGTGGAAGCAAGTGAGCCATGTTCCAGCACCCATATTTCTCAAGAAATTGGCATTCCAGACCGCACAGTTAGACGTGTTTTAAAAAAGCATGGGTATAAATCCTATAAAATGAAAACTACCCAAGAAATTTTTCCAGATGATTTTATGAGGCGAATGGAGTTTTGTGAGACCATGAGAAGGCAAATTGATGAAAATGAAGATTTTTTAAAAAATATTCTGTTTACGGATGAATCATCATTTTCTCTTCACGGTTATCATAATCCTGCAGTCGCCAGATATTGGTCACGGGAAAATAAACATTTAAGTGCGCCTTTGCGGACACAATATCCCCAAAAATTAAACTGTTGGGCGGGTATTTTGGGCGACAATATTGTAGGACCTTTGTCATTGACGGCAACTTAAATGGGGAAAAATATTTGCAGATGCTGCAAGAGGAAATAATACCAGCTGTGCGTGCCTTGAATGTTAATTTCGAAGAAATTTGGTTTCAGCAGGATGGTTGCCCTGCTCACAATGCAAGGCGAGTTCAGGAGTTTTTGAGTATGACATTTCCTGAACGGCTTATTTGTGGCAGAGGTACCATACCATGGCCGGCAAGGTCACCGGATTTGACTCCCCTCGACTTTTTTTTTGTGGGGCCACTTAACTCAACTAATTTACAGGTATCCACATGAGAGGCCTGTAAATTTAGTTGACTTAAGAGCAAAAATATTCGACATTAGGTACTAATTCCATAACACCGGAGGTATTGTCGAATGTTAGGACGGAGTTTTATGATCGGCTCGGGTATTGCGAAGCCCAGCAAGGCAATGTCTTCGAGCATTTATTAAAATGACTTTTTTAGTTTTATACCATTTTAAGAATACTTATTGTTTAAAGTTATTTTTTAATTAGAATTACCATTAATTTTATTTCTTTTTAGGAATGTTCATGAGTTTATTTTTTTTTAGAATAACAGGTTTTATTTTACTTTTATGCTTAAGGCCGATAAAAATTTAAACACCTTAAAATTACTGTTAGTTGTAGGTATTAATAGAACTACTAGTGATAAACATGACTGCAAAAACACGACGTCGTAAAACATCGCACAAAATGCGATTGACAATCACTACTGCTCCAATATCTGGCTGATACGATACTGCCGTCGCCCGTCGCCCACCTACCGTGCCCGCTAGTATTCCCCTCTACCATAAAAGCGTATTGGTCGGTGGAAGGGGAATCGGCTAGAGCATGATTTTGTCTGTCTTTATTTCTCTCGAGCCCTTGCCTATACCGTTTTATCACACTGAAAACCTCCGCATGTAAGATAAATGCTTGCCAATAGTGTATAATCGATTTTTTTGTAAGGGTTGAGGATGGTATTGGCAAAGGCAGATTACGATATTGTCGTGTCGTATAGGAGGAGTCAGTATTTAAAAACCTATATCTCATCTTAAACATTAAAGTGACAGTCTCCAAAATAAACAATGATGTTAGTGTCAATATTCTTTTCTGCAAGAACAATGGTCTGCATGAGTCTCTGGGTTTGGTCCGACAAATGCATCTCACTGGGCGTTTCTGCAGAACAAAGAGAACACCGAGCAGTTGCTGACTAGAGAACCCCCAAAATGCAATGCCCTCCACCTTGCCAGCTAGAGTCAACTTTACGTGTTATTGCACATTAACTGCAAATTTATTGTTAGTCTATGTCTTATAAATTCAATCAGTTTATTGCTCTCCTAGTGATTACTACTTACGTCATAGTATAGAATGTTAGGTTAAGTCAGGAAGCTTTGCTTCAACTTCGCCTTTTGTAATTTTTTTTCTCTTAAATTACAATAAAGACATAATTATTATTATTATTATTATTGAATTCAATGTCGATACTTGTACTAATTCTGCACAAATTTAAAAATTCAGGCCTATTTAAATCTATAAAAATGCCGAAAAATCTTGCAGGCCTATCGAGAAGATGATTTTGATTGATTTAGTACTTCGCATCATTTAAAGATGTGCTATACTTAACAACGCGAAATCAACAAGTCGAATTAAAATGCCGTTCTTTCCATTAGGTACGTATACTTATAATCTAAAATACTTAAATACTTTTTGCAATACATCTTCCTATATTTAGTACCTAAATAATTTAGAAATTGTAGATTTTTAAGATCAAAAATTACTATTTTTCTAAATATCTATTTGACCGGCGTTACCATAGGAGTTTTTTTCGATTGATTTTGGACTAACACTTTACACCAAAGGAACCTCAACATTTTTCGCCAGCATTACAGAAAAAATGGGGTCTAAAGTCGCGGGAACACAAAAAAATCTATTATTTAACTTATATGAACTTTTTCTCTGCCATCAAAACAATTTTTTGTATATTTTTACCGAGCTGGGTTTGGAAACAGCGTCAACGCATGCAAGCTTGAACGCTTCATGCAGCCATTATATTATTAAATTGATATACGGGCGACTGTTTTCTGATTTTCTCCTAGAATTTTGCGGTAATTTTGGCAAATTTTGTATTTTGAGTGATTCTTGATGGCGGAATTAGTGTTTTAAAACATTTGTGTACAATTTGTGAGTGTGTGTTTGGTCGAATAAGGGCCGAAAATGCTTTAAAATGGTCAAAATCATTTGCCTTCGGTAAGAAATATTTTTGACATTTCAGATTTTTTTTTTATTGGTTTGTTGCTCATTTTTGGGTATCAATTTACACTTATTAGTATTAGCTTAGTACATTTCAAAAGTACAATGAGTAGTCAGGTGCACTAAGTTTCACTAGTTTTATTTGAAAATAAATTTTAGTTAGTCCATTGAGTTTGCAATCCTCATAAACTCATAATATATTTATTATGAAATAATATGGTAACCGTAACCCTTTGATATGTCGTAAGCTATTAAGACATTGTCTGCGCTGTTCCCAAATAATGTCTATTTGCTTGAGAAAATTCAAATGCGCGAACAACAGCTACATGTTTATGTGACTCAGAATAATTTGTCCTATCATTAGCAGGCGTCCGGTGAGGAATCGGGTTGGTAAATAAATCGTCAATTTTTCTGGATTCATTTCATTTGGATTTTTTGTTTTTTTGTGTATATCTAGCTTGTCCAACGTATTCCAGAGGGCTCTGGGGTTCCAAAAATTATTTTTAAGTTCAGAGATTACATGAGCTTTCTTCTCTTGACATATTGAGCCAGTAACAAAATTTCTCATATTCTTACAAAAAGACCATTTGGTCTCAGCTTGCAAGGTAGTAATATTAACACTTTAAGAGATTTACGATAGGTATATAGAAAGTGTATTATCTCGGATTCTTATCATGATTTTAATTGTAGAAGTAATCCAGGGGACAAACTGCTGAGTAATACCTATGTTTCATTTAGCAGTATTTTAGAGCAATCCATATAACATTTTTAATATCAGCATAATTTAACCTAAGTATCTACAATATACAGGGACCTGCAACAGTGCGTCGGGCTTTCATAGCTCCTAAACAAATTAAGTTAGAAATTTCATTCATATGCGGGCTTATACTGTATCATAGACTGTATTTCAGGAAAATATTGTAAATTATGATTTAAATCACTATTTAAATCATGATTTAAATCACTTGATTTAAATCAGCCCAACCCTGCTTAGACACTTAATAAATATCCAAGAAAAAATTACTAAAATAAATTACTAAAAAAAAAACTATTTACTTCCACTCCCTTGAACAATCAACATCAAAATACGCGAGACATATTTGGCCACGGCAATTTATAGATCGGGAAAGAATCAAGTCGCGACAGGAATTTTCTTTTCTTTTTTTTTTTTAAAAACACAAACTTAAAATAAGTTCGTGTCGTTTTTTTTTTTAATTTTAAGGAATTATCTTGCAAGAAGCGCGTTCTGACAATATTTTGGGTAGAGTTTAGACCTACTATATTGTTAGACCAACATTAAAATAATTTGTATTAATTTGAAAAGAGAGAAAAATTAAATTTTTAATAAAATCAATAAAAATCAAAAAAATCAAAAAAATCAATGATGTTTGATTTTTTTAATAAAAATCAAATTTTGCCCAACCCTGGTGGTAACATAGTGTTGAATTTTTTTAAATGGGACACCCTGTATTTTCTTGCGTATTTTGATTTGTATTATTATCCTTCATAAATATCTATAATTTTATGCAATTTGCTTTGGTAGTTTAAGAGCAATCAATTAAAAACTAAGATAAAAGAATTTAGCAGCTCTGAAGAAAAACCAAAAAAAAATCTGAAAACATTTTTGGTTTCCGGTGGTTTTGGATAAGGGTTGCCATTTAAAATAATTCAAAATAGCGTCGTATCTGCCACTTTTTGTCATGTATCGTATTTGATTATAGCGGAAATAGCTCGGCGACGGGAAATTATTTTACTACAGTAACATCTCTAAATACCGACTATCCCTGTAGAATCAAATGTTGGTCGGTTAACAGGGGTGGACGGTTAATAGAAAAAAATTAAAACAACTGGTCTGCATTTTACAGTGTTTATTTATTAGTAAGTATCTACGTATATGTAAATAAATTTAAATATATTTGTTTAGATTTATCAGAACTGAAATCAAATGAGATGAAGCCAATACACCAATATGTATATTCTGTACGTTCATAGTAACATATATATTATATAAGGTACTGTATGTTTCCTTTAAAATTCTTATTTTTTAAAATAATCGGAAATTTTTTATTCTATTTTTATAAAATTCAGATTCACATTTTAATAGCAATTAAGAAATATTTGTAGACTTGTCAAAATTGTTAACATTATTAAAAAAGTCCCTCCAACTAAGGTTCATCTTCCTCTGTCTCAGAGTTGGGAGTAGTTTCATCCGTTTCTTGGTTCTCTTCAATACACTCGATGATAATCAATTCTGCACTTTCTGTTGGCAAATCGTTGTCAATAGAGGCATTGTTTCAGGTTCCCAAATGTGTCCTTAATGTTAGGAAACAGTTGTGCGAGCGGAATATTATCTTCTTCTTCGAAGTCGTCAATATTATCTGTATTACACATAAATCGGGCTTTCATAAAGCATTTTTTTATTGTCACTGGGGACAAATTTCACAAATTGCGCCAGGCCACCGAAACCCATATCAAAGCGTTGAATATGCTAGTATTATTGTCGATTTCTTAAAGAGGACAACCACTGTCCATACATATTAAAAGTCTGTTAATAAGGTAGCTTCTAAAGAGCATTTTAAAATTCTGAATAATGCCTTGGTCCAAAGGTTGGCAATATGAGGCCTAGTATTGGCTGGAAGAAAAAGAAGTTTGACATTATCTAGTGTAATTTTTGGATGAGGTGTTGCATTACCCAGAAACAATACCACTCTTCTATTCTGCTTCTTCATCTTGGTATCAAATCTGTGAAGCCATGTTGCCATGTCATCCACGTTTTTTTGTTCAAGACCCATTAACTTATCGATAGGTGCACTCTTAAAACATCGAGGATTTTTGCTTTCGTCTATTAGAAGTGGTTCTTCTTTCTTCTCACCTTCCATATTTGCATAAAATAGAATTGTTGTTTTGTTTTTTTTTCGGTACACTTGTCATTCTTCAATGCATATGTTTTTGTTGGCAATGCACGATAGTAGAGACCTGTCTTATCTGCATTGAATACGTCCCTTGAGGCATAATCTTTTAAGATGGTCAAGAGCATTTCTTTCCAAGCAGTTACGTCTTCGATATTGGTATCGGCTGATTCGCCACATATTTTCTTGAAGGTAATATCGTGCCGACGACGGAGTTTTTCTAACTGTTATTTATATTTTCAATTTCCTCGATTATTTTAATTTTTTCGCTTAAAGAAAGACATTTCCATAAAAAAACGAAAATATTGTAACTGATTTATCAGCCTTTAAAGCAAATTAAATGGATCCGCCTGCAATAAAGTAATTCGTGTATGTATCTAGATTTCTGAAGAATTGTCGGGTCGGGTTTTACTGTCCCTAATGGAGGGCGTTTTTAGCATTAATGTTTACTTAAAATTAATAGATGAGTGTAAAGAGGAGTACTAAATAATGTTTTCAGTTTACAAGGTCTATCTATTAAAGGGGTGATATACTTAAAAGAAATAATCGATAAGGGCAATTTAGGAACCCCGTTATTTCCGGAACGGTTGAGAATAAATATCAACATCTTCGTCAATATCTATATGATTTTGAAATCGGATCGCCGAAAAATGCAATTCACTCTTGTGGTTATGGACGAGGGTTGCCATTTAAAATGGCGTCGTGTCTGCCAAATTTGTGAACCCATATATTATTTGACATTTTGATCACTTGATCGAATCAGCCGATACTTGGTGGAGATCCATAATTAATTACGGGTAAACAGAAAAACAGGAGTTTTACTGGTAAATTTCCACTGTATTACATCAAATAAATTGACATGTTTCGCTACACAGTAGCTTCTTCAGAATAAAGTGTGTGAATGATACAAAATTGAGGTTTAAAGTAAAAGGTAATTAAAGACAGGTAAATTGGTAGAGTAGTAATAAATATGGGTTTTTACGGTAAATAATTATTACAAATCTAAATAACATTATTGAATACAAAGATACTAGAGATTTAATACAGAAATGGTTATAAAAAGGGTATACAGTTGGTTAATTGAATAAATTTAACAAAGGAGAATTGTTAAGATCTATCTGATCATTAAGTAATAGGTTGGAATTTTTAAGCTTGTTTATTTCTAAAGGTTCTAAGAAGTTGAGTTTTGCGCCTTTATTTTCTATATGTAAAATTTTAAAATTTTTATCGAAATTGTGCTGGTTTTCAGTGGCGGCTCGTGGGTGTATAAGGGGGGGAGGTTATAAAATAGCGCCGCAGGCGAAAATTTTTTGCGAGTTAGGAATTCAACCAGCAATATAATTACTTTGAAATACTAGGTTTCACGAGAAAAATATTCAATTTGCAAGGTCAGGGTCAACTTCTCTCAGTGCATCCGCTATTGTGTCTCTATTTTGCTCTACTCTCGTAAGCGCCACAGAATTCTTAATATTATGTTCTTTGGAACTTTCGTGTGATTTTACCTCCCGTGAAAATTTTTTTAAATCAGAATACCCACCCCCTGAACTCCAATTGTTTTTTACGCTGCCTAATAAAATACAAGGCCAACAATATAAGCTTTCCTTATAAATACTTCCGCACAGCCACTTATAGGTTTCGTACCAAGTTACCTGAAAAGCTCTTGAATATTGCTTACCCTGTCTCTTATCGTTAAATATTGCCGAAATTTTTGGTGTCAGACGACTACATAATATCTGTCTTTTTTCCGTTTCGTTTCTCCTTAAAAATAGGTATGAGAGAATAATATCATGAACAGGATTTATATTTTTTTAAAACAATAAAATTTAGCGTTTAATAATTAATAACATAATAAAGAAATCTTAAAACTTACCGGATCTTGAAAATATAACCTTAATTTCACTTTAAGTCTTTTATAAACAATTTATCGTCGTAAGACAGTCGACTAAATCTATATTTTATCAAGTATTCGACGATATCTTTGCAATTTCGAACATTTATTTCATCATTATTAGCATTACAGCTTCTACTATATTCGCCAATTTCAGTTACCTCCATTTTTATAATAATATAGAGATAAAATTAATAAATAAACAATAAAATAATAATAACTTACATAAAAGTATGATTTGCCCAATGTCCACACACAAATAAACAAATAGTTCGGTATACTGTGCCGGCACACACTACGGAGCTTCCCGCGAAATATTATTTGTGGGCGTTTCTGCCTCCTGGCTATCAGTTTTTCACCTGACAAAAACAACTCGCGTCGTGGTGACGCTCGGTTCTTGCATTAAAACAAGTGGACAATTATGTGTTATCCGTGCTGAAAAATTAAACCGTCGGAAGCTTGCCTCCGTTGATAATAGTCTAGGCGCATATTCGCTGATGCGGGCAGACACCACCTAATAGTACTAAAGCTGAGCGGCAATAACAAAAATATTATATTATAAAGAAAGTGTTTTTCTAGAAGTAGCTAATTCAGAATTTTTGATACACTGAGAATATAAGAATATGAAAGTATCATTTTCAAAAATGAATAAAGGTATCTTTAAAAAAATAAAATGTTATTTCGTAAGTTTTTGTTGGGGAGGCACTGCCTCCCCTGACGAGCCGCCACTGCTGGTTTTCTAGTAAATGATTGGAGTAATTAGAGTATTTTTTGTTTTTGGCATAGCTATTATAGTGTTCTTTTAATCTCGTGTTGAAATTTCTACCGGTTTGACCTATGTACGTTTTAGGACAATGGTAACAAGTTAATTTATAGACACCTGAATTTTAATTCTTGTCAGTTTTGCTTTTGTTATTTTTAATGAACTTGCTTTTTATAACCATTTCTGTATTAAATCTCTAATATCTTTGTATTCAATAATGTTATTTAGATTTGTAATAATTATTTACCGTAAAAACCCATATTTATTACTACTCTACCAATTTACCTGTCTTTAATTACCTTTTACTTTAAACCTCAATTTTGTATCATTCACACACTTTATTCTGAAGAAGCTACTGTGTAGCGAAACATGTCAATTTATTTGATGTAATATAGTGGAAATTTACCAGTAAAACTCCTGTTTTTCTGTTTACCCGTAATTATTTGACATTTAGTTTGGCTTCCTTGTGGAAAATCATTTAGATATGCGTAACTTGTCTTTTATTATAGTCAGCAGGAAGATTACCAATCGGGCGAGACAATTAAAAAAATGTCCCTGTGTATGATCTTATGAGGATATTTTATAATAATAATAATATTATTAGTAAACGATATACTCAAAGCTTGCTCTCAACTGCACACATATTTGGGATACTCTACATATGATAGTTCTACCGGTCTAGCCCTATAAGCACCTACCCTTTCTTGTAAATAACGGCCACAAACTTTTGTTTTGTGTGAAAAAGATTTATTGGCAATTTCCACGTGCATATATAGATTTATTGAATTTTTATGACAGCTTTATGTTTATCTTTCTAGCGGAGGACATAAAAATCGCTTTTTAATAGCTTAATTTCAAGTTAGAAAAACTATAACCGACGTTAATAGCTCCAACTGTTCGAAAAGGCGTTAAAAAGTATACCTGAATGGATTTAGGGCGTTTCAGCTCATTATTTATAGGTTAGGCCGTAAAAGAATAACATACTATTCCTTTTTATTTTATGGGTGGGAGTGGTCATAGTTTTAAATATCTAACAATAACATAGTTTTGTACAAAGTAACACCTAACAATGTTGCGTTAAGGAGTATTTCGGGACCTGTTTACACCATACCGCTTTTGAGAAAACTGTCGTTTGTAAGTACGGCCTATAGAAAAATAGCTGGAAATGATTTTCAAGTTCGAGAGATAGCTGATATAGGGCGTATAGTGAAGTTTATATTATATCGTTGACCTTCACTGCAATAAATCAACTATCTGATTAAACCTCATTGTGTAGGCCCCAATAGCTTCAAACCGCAATAAATAGGTGCAGGGTCGGCTTGAAAATATAGCTAGTCTGTCTAATTTTTAAATAAAAAAGTCAAAATGACATTTCGCTTTTAATAATAATAATAATAATTTGTATTCTGTATTACCAAGAGAATTTTTCCCCACTGTGAAGGATACAACATTAACGCCCCACCACAGAGAGGGTGCACCAAAGGAGCCATGGGATGCAAGGAATAATAATTATGCCCCGCCGTGCATAAGCCACATTTCGGTACGAAGTTGTAATGAAAGATCATCCAATAAATCGGGTTTTGCAAGAAGACTAGATAGTTATACCCATTTAATCGATTTGGCATTACAACTGATCCAATAATAAAATTGATAATCATACCTGCCCAAACATTAATTCTAAATTTATGCTGAAAATATTTCTTCCTGATGGCATAAGGATTTTCATCGCTATACACAAGTTCGTTATGTACATTTCTAATTCCTGATCTAGTCGTTCCTAAATAAAATTTTCTTATGAAAGGTTGCATTTGGTATTCCCATTGGGTGCGTTCACCCGACGTCAATAGTTGAAAAGTTGAGTAAGCGATCGCGTTCAGCCGACCCGCTGACCAGGCGCTGGATATCAGCAGCTGCAAATTTCTTTAAGCGAAGTTTATTTCTGCTTTCCAACTCATATTTTGCTTAGACATGCGCATAACTTATTGGTTTTGACACTTTACAGATGTTTCCTAACCTGTTTGTTTTGTTCTTATTTACTTTAGTACATTTGGTAAGTTCTGAAATAATAATGATATTTTAGGGAAACCGCTGTAATTCACATTAAATTACAATACCTATTTACCTGAAACGTCGATCTGGACATTCTAAAATGATTATGAAATTTATCAGGGCTGTAATTTGGTATAACATTCTCATAATAATTTTCATTTCGAACAGGAATTATTCTGCCAGGTTCCACTATATCGACTGCCCGAACTAAATCACCTACAATAGCCCCTATCGGGCCAAAATTTAGTTCATCGTTCATTAATTCCAGTAGAATTGCTCGCTAAATGTTCTTCATTCTAGATGTGATAGGAAAAATTGGCCCAAAATAAAAAGCGGGAATTTTGAGGTTACGTGACATGTCAAGGTAACAGCTGTTATTAACCTCAAATAATAACGCTTTAGTTCAACAATGCGTTCATCTATTTTTCAACTGCTAACTCATATTAGCGCTGAACTGCTGAGAGCTTTAAGTCAGCTGCTGAGGTCGGGTGAACGCACCCATTGTTTCGATGAAACGGCAAAACGTCAGCCGACTTTCAGGATCCATTGGCAAATAATTTTGCACCTGTTGCACATAATACGGATGGAGTAACTGCTCTAGTAGAATGTTATTAATGATATTTTTGGAAACCGCCAATTCGAACCCCAAGCGTCTACAGCTTAACTCGGGATCATCTTCAACTCTGTTTAAAGCTACCTCTTCTAAGCTCCGGAGTCCCAATTGTACGTTGGCGTCCTCAAATAACATTAATACCCGTTTTCCTAAGTTCTCAATACTCGCGAAGGTTTGATGGTTCGAAATTCTGCGGTCTGGATATTTGTCATGGTAGACTCTGATACTCACTCATACGTCCATTTCTCTCACATAATCTATATACTAGAAGCATGTCAACCTTCTCAGCGATAGAATAATGTTACATTTTAAAGGATCAATAATTCGTCGTCAATATCACGAAGTGTCGTAACTCAAAAAAATTGAATTTTGAGATATGTCGTCTATGTATATAAAATAACCTTCTCTATAATATCACGAAGCGTCGTAACTCAATTTCCATTGGTACTAAATATACGGCAATATTAACCGGTGTCGTATGCTATTGTAACCGAAAAGAGAATTTCACGAACTGACGTAAATAAAGTTACGACAGTTCGTGAAATTGTCGCACTGAATACTTCTTTGGTTTTATTATGGCGTATCTCAACTTTTCGTGTTAATACTTGTCTATCCCTCCTTTCAATAATATTGCATTGTCTCTGAATTTACTGTTAGTATACATCGAGCAAGAATATGTTAGTCCAAAAACAGGAAAAACTGTAAACGAACGCAAATTGAAGCAGCGATGTAATAGTGAAAAATGTAAAAAACAAAGCCAACAAAATTTTTTATTATTTTTATGAATTAGGAAACCTTACACGTCAACGTGATTTTATTGCTAGACATATTAAAACATCAGAAACTAGCCAAAGAACTACAAAAGAAGAGATTTCTCGCGGAAACATACTAATAAGTATTATTTAACTCTTGACAATAAAGAGTACTTGGTATGCAAAATATTTTTTTGAACACACTTGGTATCACTGACCGAATGACAAGAACAGCTTTAGAAAAGCTGAATTCAAGTGGAATTATAATACATGAACAAAGAGGAGGGCGTCAATCTGCTGCCGTAATTGAACGCGACACTAAAATCCGTAGCGCCATTATGAAACACATCGAAAGATTTCCAAAGATGGAGTCCCATTACTGTCGATCCAGTTCCACCCGCCAGTACCTCCATCCAGAAATAACTGTTTCCAAAATGTACGCTATGTTTCTGGAAGAACTACAACCAAAAAATGACGAAAAACCTTGTATTGATTTGTACCGCAAAATATTTAGATCTCTTAATTTAGCATTTCGCACAGCTAAAAAAGACCAATGTTCATTATGCCTTAGTTACCGTGAAGGTGATGATGCAACATAAGAAAAATTAAAAGAACGTTATGATCAGCATATTGCAGAGTAAAAAAGAGTCAGAGAGATTAAAGAAAATATAAAACAAGAAGCCCAAATGAATAGTGACATAGTTTGTGCAAGTTTTGACTTGCAACAGGTGATATACTTGCCCCAATCTAAAGAAAGCGCTATTTTTTATAAACGACGTTTGTCAAATTACAACTTTACTTTTTATGACATTGCTTCAAAGGATTATTCTTGTTTCATTTGGGATTAAACTAGCAGCAAAAGAGGATCGTCAGAAATAAGTTCCTGCGTTTACAAGGCTTTACAAATTTACGACCATGAAAAACGAGCGAAATTCGATAACCTTTTTTCAGATGGATGCAGTGGCCAGAATAAAAATTCAATTACTCCTGTTATGATGCTTTATTCTGTCGTTAACAGTTCCAACATTGAAGAGATTTCACTAAAATTTTTCGAATCATTTCATGGGCAGAATGAAGGCGATAGCGCACATAGTGCCATATCCACAGCCATATCATGTTCAGGTGAACTTTTTATCCCGTCTCAGCTATACCCCATAATTCGACTTTTAAGGCGAAAACAGCCATATAACGTGTATCCTCTACAATATAACGATTTTTATGATTTCAAGACCCTCTCCCAAGATCTTTGAGTTTTATCGGTTAAAACATCTGAATCTGGAAATCCTGTAAAATGGAGTGACATGATGGAGCTTAAAGTTAAAAAAAAAACGAGCCAACAAAAATATTTTATAAAACCAGTCACCTTCAGGACTGCTACGATACTATTAATTAAAAAAGGCAAACCTTAAATTTACTATATTCACCTTTACAGCCATTAAATCCAGATGCTAGAAAAATAAGCAAAGAAAAATTATAAAATTTAGAATACATTGTTTTGGTTTTGTTCAGTGAATACTGCTTAATTTTTAAGTTACTCAAACAATATTCATTAATACTGTTAGTTAGTTTTTTATATTTATAAGAATAACTTTTCTGGTATTATGTACACTTTAATAAACTATTATTTTTAATTTATTGCCGTTTAAATTCTAAGATTGCCAATATTCACTACCGACGTAACTATTGTTAATTCTTTGATATATTATTTTTCAATTTCACGAATGGTCGTAACTTAATTTTGCACTGAAAAAAAATATATAATAATATAATTATTTTTTTTGTAAAATTATCACACTTCCAACATTCATAAACATACATTTCTCACTACCCAAAAAATCAAACAAATTTATTAATTAGTTATATTAGAGTGTCCATGTAAAATCAGTGCAAATCTTTAAATGACTCTCCTGTAAAATTGGTGAAACTGAGATACGACATTTCGTGATATTGACGACGAAATATTCAATTTACAATAAACTCGACTCCGCTCAACACCAACAACAAGTAAACACTATCGGTATGTCAGATTTATTTTACTGTTGCCTGGTAAACCAACAAAAACAATTTTTGTATCATTGTTCAGAATGGCAGCAATGATGAGGTATCGTAAATAATTTATTGGAGGGGAAACTGTATGTCTGTCGAAAATTTTACAAGTGACAAAAAAGTTTCAAAGTGAAGTCAGCTAATGTCAGAAAAACAATTTGTATAGGAGGTAACAAAAATACAAACTTTTATTTATGAATCACGCGCCATTTTCAAATTTCCAGGCATTAAAAAAAGATCGCGTCTGCGTCAAAGCGCGCCAATAATAGTAGTAATTCTAAGTCCCAAAATTAGTGAAAATAGATAAGGGGTTTAGAAATTATTCCGAGGAAACGATATTAATTTGAGAACTTTAGGACCCTGTAGCGGAAAAACGGAACAACATTGCATATAAATAAGGCGCTTATTTAGCCCTAACTAGATTGAAATTATTAGGTCCAGTGGCGTCTCAGGGCACCATAGCCAATAATTATTGAGAAGAAAAAGTACGCCACTGCCTTTTTTTAGTTTTTTTATTTGCTCATATTAAGCAACTACAAACACAACTTTTTAATCTCTTCTGTTTTTTTTATATCTGGCTTCGTTTGCGACAAAAAAAAATCACTTTAACTCATTCTAAAAGCAACATAAAATAACAACCAAAAATAAAAAATAAGCAATTTCGACCTTACAGTAAATGAGTAAAATGTCCACCTTCTGATAAAATGCACGACTGCAATCGATTTGTCATTGATTGTCTGACACGTTCAAAACTACCTGAAGTATTCCTTATGACATTGCAATTGTCAATTATCCGATTCCTCAAGTCATTCACTTCTAGTACAGGAGTTTTATAAACAAGAGCCTTCAGATGTAACCCCATAAATAGAAATCTAGAGAATTAATATCAGGACTGCGAGCTGGCCAATCTTGAGGTCCTGCACGTCCAATCCAGCGACTAGGGTAGGTGATGTCGAGATGCTGACGAGCAAGAACACTAAAATGAGCTGGAGCCCCATCGTGCATAAACCACTCTTACATGTAGTGGTACTTCTTCTAACAAAATGGGTAAATGGTGTCGCAAAAAGTCCATATAGGATTCACCTGTTAATCTTGGAGGTAAAAAAAAATGGGCCAATTAGGTAGTCACCAATAATTCTTACCCAAACGTTGAACGAAATATGTTGCTGAAAGTGACTTTCTCTAATAACGTGGGGATTTTCGTCGGCCCAAAAATGGCCATGTTGAAAGTTCATAATAGCATCTCGTGAAAAATTTGCCTCGTCCGTAACTAAAATATTTGGTAAAAAATTATTATTGTGTGCCATTCTATGAATCAACCACCTGCAAAACATTAATCTTGGGTGAAGATCCCGAGGCAGTAGAGCTTGGACCCACTGTATGTGATATGGATATAGGAGGTTTCTTTTTAGTACTTTCAAAATGGTTTTTGAGCTGACTTCAAGCTGCAGTGCAATCTTCCTGGTACTATTTAAAGGATCTTCTTCTATCGCATCAAGTATAGTTTCTTCTAGTTCAGGCGTTGTTACAGTTTCTGGTCTTCCACCACCTGTATTTTTATTAAAACTCTCAGTTTCACATAATCTTGCATGTAACCTTCTAAATGTTTTAGCACATGGGCTTACTCTGTTAGGATATCTGTCCTGGTAAATTCTCCGTGCTTCTTCCGCATTTCCATTTGTTAATCCATAAATAAAGTGCATGCCAGCCATTTCAGCGTTAGTAAAATTGTTCATGATGGAAACACTGCTAATTGACAACTCTGAATTTTACTGATAATATGACAATACTATCACTGTCAGCTGCTCTCCAAAGCAGGTATGTAGGTACTTCATTTGGCCTTGGCAATAATTTGTTATAAATAGCAGATGTGGTAAGCCAAAAATGTGATAATAAAAGTAAACCTATTGAAACCAGTCGTGCATTTTATCAGAAGGTGGACATTTTGCTCATTTACTGTAAGGTCGAAATTGTTTATTTTTTATTTTTGGTTGTTATTTTATATTGTCCATGGATATAGCTTTTAGAATGAGTTAAAGTGATTTTTATTTTTTCTTGTCGCAAACGAAGCCAGATATGAAAAAAACACAAGAGACCAAAAAGTTGTATTTGTAGTGTAAATTTAGTGCATTCTATGACCAGAGGGATAATTAGGGTTTTATGGCAGTCAGAAGATCAGCGGTATAATGGAAACTTAACTATACCTTGTAGATTATTTATATTTTCTGGACAGCTATAAATCGAAAAATAAAACTGTCGTGATATTTCTCCATAAATCGAACGAATAACAATGAACGGATTATCCACGTCGCAATTTTTCCAAAAAGAAAAACAAAACCGGGTTATTTGTTTAGCTCGCTAAATCTACTGCGCTCGCGAAAAACACACTGATCCGTAAATTTCTCGCAAAAAACGAAACAAGAATGCCACACCATTATCGATTCCGGCGGTATCAATAACTTTGTCGTTAAAACACCGACAATCACGAACAAAAAGCAGTGTGTAAAAAATGATCTGCGATTTTTATTCGATCACGTGCTAGCGTTTAACAATCCGCAGCAGGAAAATTAAAAGAGTTTTATTATAAAATTTTCCGTGCTGTTTCTTAAAATTCTTTTGTTTTATTTAAGTTTTATAATTAATTATTATGTGATATTAATACAGGGTGTTATTTAATAAGTGTTCGATATTTTACAGGACGATTCCTCAGTTATTTATAAGGTGAAGAGTTCCTATAAGTATGGGTCCGCAAGCCTTTAATTTTTGAGATACAGGGTGTTACAATATTTAACAGGAAAAAAAGCATGTACGCCACTGCCGTTTTCTCTTTTGATAACACTGTTATGTAGGCACATTGGCTAATAAAAAGTACATTTTCATAATTTTTTGATTTCGGTTTAGTTTAGGAGATAAATGCTATTTTATCAAACTCTGATATGGGCATCTTCTTCTTTTAGTGCCGTGTAGATTCCTGCGTAGGCGTTCATCTTTTTCTTATCATATGCTTCTATTAATTGCAGCGTTCTGTAGTGTTTGGAAGTCCTTTATTCCTGTCCATTGATGGATATTTCTCAGCCACAACATTTTTTTTCTGCCTAATCCTCTTCTCCCCCCTTTAGTTTTACCCTGAAGAATGAGGAGTTGAAAGTGGTATTGCTCTCCGCGCAGTATGTGTCCGAGATAACCTATTTTTCTTTTCTTGATATTTTTGTAAAGTTCTCGTTCTGCTAGACCGGTTCTTTGGAGAACGTCCTCATTTCTCACGTGATCGATCCAAGACACTTTCAACATTCGCCGTAGGGCCCACATTTCGAAGGCTTCAATTTTGTTGATTATTGATACTTTCAACGTCCACGCCTCAACACCGTACAGGAGAACGGACCAGACATAGCACTTTACCATCCTATATCTAAGGTTGAAATTCAAGTTCTTGTCTATAAGGAATTTTCGAAGTCTTA
Source organism: Polydrusus tereticollis (assembly GCA_963920685.1). Classification (NCBI taxonomy): domain Eukaryota; kingdom Metazoa; phylum Arthropoda; class Insecta; order Coleoptera; family Curculionidae; genus Polydrusus; species Polydrusus tereticollis. Next base: position 47,041,836 of record OY987334.1, on the reverse strand, counting down.
TAAAGGTTGCTCTAGCCTGTTCGATCCTGCCTCTTATCTTCTGATCCGGATCCCATTCTTCTGCCAATATCACGGTATCATCCGCATATCGGATATTATTGATGGGGATTCCGTTTACTTTAATTCCAAAGGGGCTATCTGAGGTTGCCTCGGAGAATGCTCTTTCCACGTACAGGTTGAATAACATTGGGGATAAGATACATCCTTGGCGAACGCCTTTTTTAATTCCAAAATCTTCTGTGGTTTCAGCGTTGCTTATTCGAATTTCTTCCTTTTGGTGCCAATACAGATTACCGATTAGTCTTATATATTTTCCATCCAGTCCCAAATCTCTGAGGTATGTTATCAGGAGATTGTGCTTAACGTTGTCAAATGCCTTCTCATAGTCAGTGAAACACATAAAGACATCTTTTCTTTGATCCTGGCAGTTTTGGATCAATGTCTGGAGACTGAATATGGTTTCTCTAGCTCCGAATCCACTTTTAAATCCGAATTGACTGACTCCACTTACTTCCTCACATTTTCGATAAAACCTTGTGTGTAGAACTCGAAGGAAAAGTTTCACAGTGACTCATTAAGCTGATAAGGCGATAATCTTTACACGAGGTTGCGCTGTTCGATCTTGGTAGGGTAATAAACGTGGAGCGGAGCGAATCTTCAGGGTAGTGTCCAGTGTCATAGATGTTATTGAAGAGTCTTACAATCGTTTCAAGATTTTGTTCGTTAATTAAGTGAAACGTTTCCGAGTACATATCATCAGGACCTGATTTGTTATTTCTCATTAAACTGTTGGCGTGTATAATTTCACTTTTTGGTATGCTTGGTCCTGATAGAGTGGATATTTTCGTTGTGGGGTTCTCCGGTCTGTCGTCGTTGAAGAGACTAATTGTATATTTTCTCCAGCTTTGCAACAATTCTTCGGGTTCTGTGACTATTTCATTGTGCTCATTTTCAATAAAACTTAGCGGTCTATTATTGTACAATCCAGCTACTTCTTTGACCTTTTTATGAAGACGAAAACTATCTCCAAGTCTGTTAAGATTTTCAGCCTCTTGACATCTTTCATGCAGGCAATTTTCTATTGCCACTCTAATTTCATTTCGTATTCTTCTTTGAAGAGCTCTATGCCCATTGTGATCGTTTCGAATTTTACATTGCCTTCGCTCTTCCATTAATTCTAGAATATCTTTATTCATCCACTCTTTCTTAGTTGTTGTTTGTTTCTTTGAGAGAAGCTTTTCCATCCATTAACTGCGTTGCCTAATTGTTTTTGATACCTGATGTACAGGGCGATTTATTAAAACACGTCTAAAATTAATTCCATTAATAACTCAATTCAATTTTAGAAGAACATTCTTAAAATAAAAACTTTGTAGTTTTTTCTTCTCTTATTTATTATTCTTTTTCTCGAGAAGGATGATTGCTTGTAGCGACTTCGGCCAATTATGCTTTTTCATGTAAAAATGATGAAGAAATTCATTTTTTTGCTCAAGAATGCAATACAAGAACGTATAAAAAAGTTATGACTCCTCAAATGAGTAAAAAACCACATAGGTGGCGCCCTCTACAAGTGGGAGCCATACTAAGATCAAATTTGAATTTCGCATTTTAATAAAACCTCTAGATACCAATTTTCGTCCAAATATATATATAATGATAATATAATATACCTAAATATAAATATATATAAAAATATAATAATAATGTCTATATTATTTCAAAAATTATTTACGGAAAATAAATATAAAAATAAATTTTTAACACCCTGTATCTCAAAAATGAAGGGCTTGCAGACCCATGCTTATATGAACTTTTCACCTTATAGATAACCGAGGAATCGTCCTGTAAAATATCGGTTACTTATTAAATAACACCCTGCATAGTGAACTATAATTAAACTCGGATATCTTCTTTAATAATAAAGTAGCCACCGCGTTTCGGTCTCCATAGAGTTCAATGGAGCATCATCAAGAAGTTACGATTTTGATCTGTATTTAGTAGATCTATCTATCTATTAATTTTGGAGTCATGTAATTATATCCATAATTGGTTTCAATTCAGTTACAATTTAGGCACTTCTGATAATAAAACAATAATTGCGTGGGATGTAGTAAGGGAGATATAGGGAACAACAGTAAAAAGCCATGTAAAAATGGAGAGAGACGCAATACTATTTGTAACAGTCTAATGTATAAAGTAAATTAAGCTCTCGACATGTTTCAAGTGCTTAAGCACTCACCATCAGGGGATACTAAAAGGATAGTATAAAGTTGAGAACGAACAGTGAATATATTATAATAAAGTTAGTGAGGGACTTACCTAACATCGAGTTTAACAGAAGTGTAAGATATCTCAAATTAATGAGTATAACTCTTAGGATGATACATGTAAAGGTTGAAGACTCAAGCAAAAATCCTCGAATCAGCTTAATGTCTAGGACTAGATAACTTGAAGGCATCAAATGGATGATTAGAAAAATTCCGTCATTGGCACGATATTACCTTCAAGAAAATATGTGGCGAATCAGCCACTATCAATATCAAAGACTTTGAAGAAGAAGATAATATTCCGCTCGCACAACTGTTTCCTAACATTAATGACACATTTGTAAACTTAAAACAATTTGCCTCTGTTGGTAACGATTTGCCAACAGAATGAAGAATTGACTATCATCGAGTGTATTAAACAGATCCAAGAAACAGATGAAATTACTCCCAACTCGGAGACAGAGGAAGAGGAACCTGAACTTGCTCCAGGTGTCGAAAATATCAAGCCTATCTGAAACCTGCGCAAGTTTGAGAGCATTTGAAAACTTTTTTAGTAATGTTAACAATTTTGACAAGTCTACAAATATTTTTCAATTGCTATAAAAATGTGAATCTGAATTTATACAAATAAATTAAAAAATATAAAGCAATCATTAATTTCTGATTATTAAAAAAAAAAATAAGAATTTTAAAGAAAACATACAGTACATTGTATAATATATTATATTATGTTAGTATGCACGTGCAATATACAGGGTCGCTGGTATGTATGGAAACGGTCGATTATTTCTTAAAGTAAAACAGCTAACAAAAAATTATCAAGACAAAAGTTTTATGGTTTTGTAAAATCTATTAGAATTAAAAAAAGATAATTATACAGGATGAGTCAGAAAGCCGTAGAGAAATAAAGTTACTTTTTTTTTAATGGAACACCCCAGTCTTAGAATATTTTTGGATTTTACATAAAAATACAATTATTATCTTATCTTCTAATACCGCAGGTCGGCCTTTCGTATAATTGTCCCTAACGTGACCTAAATATCTATATTCTTTTTCTATTCTACTGACAGTAGATCGAGATATCGGCTCTCTGCGAGGATACTTGTTATTGAGGAGTTCGCAAACTTCTATTTGTGTAAGCATTCTATCTCCATAACCACCGTTCCTTTGACTCCACTGCATTCCATATTGTATTGTAAACTGTAAGTTTTCTCCTATTTGGTAGACTTTGTATTCTTCTTTTACCTTTTTTGTTTAATATGGTGGTTTTTTGATAAAACCAAGTACTTTTGCCTGCTGATCCCATCAGAAGCAAAAATTTGACTTCAAATAGTGTTTACAACTGAATCGTGTAATTATGCACATTTCATGGTCGCATAATGGCCTAACGCACCAGGAGTTTGCATACCAAAATCGCTAACTACCATCACTCTCACGTCGGCTTAGAGACGGTAATTTATGCGGCAAAGATACAGGGTATTAATCCCCATATTATAAGCCGAAAACCCATAAAATAAAAACCGTATAATAAAGCCTATACTTTAGGTGTGTATACACAAAACTTCGTGCACGTGCCACCCCATGCGTCGCGCGTCGGCCTATTGATCAATGAAGCTTTGAGGCCGGATTACCATAGTTTTTGGCTGTGTTAGGCCGATAAGACTAAATGGTATCGGCCGTTCATCCAGTTCGGCTGAAATATTGTTTTTAATTTTAAATCGAGCGCGATTTTACAGGATTACGAAAAAGTTTCATGTAGATTGAACGTTATTTTATTGCTTGTCGTTTAATTCGCCAAATATTATCAGCCAGAGCATTTTTAACACATTTTTTTACACACATAAGTTAATTAATATTAATATTAAACATCTATATTATTATATACGTCAAATATAACTGCTAACTGCAACTTCAAGAGCTAAAAATTTCGGTTTCTTAAAGCTTCTCTAAGAAATGTTTTAGGATGATTAAAATAAGCTATGCCCCAATTATCTTCCGGCCGCTGACGCTACTAACCTGAACTAACCTAATCTTTATTGGTACTCGTTTTAAATCCAGCTGCACTGTCTTTGTGGTAATCATTTCTAATGAAAAAAAGTTGTGCTAACATTGATTGTATTTTTATTTTTTATGTACTTTAGGGATTTAAAGTACCTTAAAAATCTTTAAAAATCCTTACTTCTCAGATGGAGTAGAATAAATATAATATACTAGGTAGGAAAATATTTCCTAGCCATCTGATTTAAAAACCTTATACTATAAGGCCGTATTTGGCTAACACAGTTAGTATTGTAGCGCTAACTGTGTTAGCCAAATACGGCCTTATAGTATAAGGTTTTTAAATCAGATGGCTAGGAAATATTTTCCTACCTAGTATATTATATTTATTTAAAGTACCCTTTAAATCCCTATTTTCAGGGAAAAAAGTGGTACTTTAAATCCCTAGGGATTTAAAGTAAATTTCTTTGCAATAAAAGCTAAATTTCGAAATTTATTTTCAATAATTTTATTAGAAAATATAACATGACATGGATGCAACAAAAGTGTAACGTGTTTAGAACAATATTAAACTATAAAAAATAACTTAAGTTCTATTAACATTAACAGTTATGTTTACCCCACTGCAATTAGCTAAGTGAAAAAAAGGTAAATTATCATTATTGCAGCTGTTATTTTTATTAATTAAAGTGTTTTCGAAAATTGTAGCCGTTGTCGTCGTCGGTGGCACCGACGATGTCGTTGGTGTTTCATTTTGTACAATAGGAATCGAAATATCTGAAGACGTTTCGGTGGAAGTACCAGTAAAAAGTTGATCTGCCATACTTTTTTTCTGGTATAAGGAATTTTCCACATATCCCTCAGCGACGGTGCTACTCTTCCAGCCGCCATGTCTTTTAAGCTGATCTATCGTTACTCCAGAGTCGGCTAGTAGCGATGCTGACGTCCTTCTAAAACAATGACCAGTGTACAATTTTGCATCTGGAAGCTTTAAATATTCGGCAATCTTGGTTGGCAGTTGTCCAATCGTATTCTTGCCCGTTGGCTGAGACGTGCATTTTCCATTTCTGTACCCAACGAAAAATCTTGTATGGCCTTGTATTGATGGAGATCTTAAGGCAATATACTTCTTCACCAATCGTACTACATCTGTGGAGTTTTCCTTTGACCGTTTTATAACAAAAGATCGGTCTTTTTCTGTCTTGGTATCTCGTAAATTGACCAAAAAGAACGTTTCATAGTCTAGGACATCGGTTTTGTCAAGCTGGCAGAGCTCCTTGCCTCGACAGGCTCCTGACACGCCCATGACTGACCTACCTGGAACAAAGTATAAATAAAATAAATAGGTACCTACTTTATTTTCCAAAAAGCGTCTAAATAACATAGATATAGGTATAGACTGGGACAAAATATCGGTTGAAAAAAAATATGTATCTTACCTTTTGCCCCAAAAATTCATGGTCGGGTGCTTTTTCCAGGAACTCTTTAATGTTGTCAACTTCGAGTGTCTTCGACTTTTTTGGTTTGTAGCCCTCATTTTGTCGTTTCAAAAAAGCGGTTAGTTTGCAGAATTTGCTAATGTCGACGCCCATGTCTGTTGCAATTGTGGCTTTTATCATCGAATATACACTCTACAGTGACGATGCTTTAAGCTTTTTTGACTTTTCTAAGAAATATGCTAATAGTACCTTTTCTTCTGTAAATTCTCCTACGTTCCGTTCTTTGCACCATTTGATATACTCAGATAACTGTTTTTTATATTGTTCTCCAGATTTTCTTGGTAATAATTGGCCTACAGCCTCTTGAGCTACCTTTTCGATTTGTTCCATCGCGATAAACGTCTTTCAGTGGATGTAGCGTGTTTGACTAATATTTATCGAGTGACTTTTGTTTTACTTAGTTACTTGTCATAACTTGTCATTTGGTCGTTGATATGGTAACATCAGCCGCTTCGATGATTTTTTAGAAATAGAGTACCTACCGTTTAGTGGCATTTAATTTTTTTTTTAACGTTTTACCTATCCTAAAGTACATAAAATAGTATATACACCTCAGGACCAAAGTGTTTTTAAATCCCTTGACAAATTATAGCCTTCCCGTTGGTCGGGCTATAAACTTTTTGTCTCGGGATTTGAAATACCACTTTAGTTCCTAGGTGTATAATGTACTATTATAACCTGATTGATTGTTCTTGTGCTCTGATAATTGCAGCAAGAGGAATATCTGGAATTGCTTCTATTATGTAACATAGTTAGAAGTTTTTCCAATTCAGTTCTGATTTCGCCGATATGTAGGTATATAACTTATCCCGAGATTTTCGAGATTCATTTTTCCTCGGGATGCCTTAGTTTACATGAAGAAATTTCGTAACCGTCGGATATGAAACGTTGGCCAATATTGAGTGTCATCTTCAGGAAATCGGCAGCAGCAGCAAATTTGAAAGTAAGGGTAGAATGCGAACAACCTGAACTGTAAAGAAAGTAAAGGAAATTCTGGAAAGAGTTGAAGTAGAATCAAGTACCAATACCACTCGCTTAGAACGTGAGTTGGAGGTTCCTATAAAACTGTTGTAAATTATAGTTTCACAGAACAGTTGTTACATTCATATCACGTCCAAGAAGTTCAGGAACTTTTATCTATTGATCCTCGCATGCGTCTTACATTTTGTCAATTTATTTGAGTGAAAAACTGTGTCATACAAATTTTTGGAGAAACATTTTTTTTACTGGTCAGTGGTCACGAACCTTCACAACCAACATGTTTATGCGAAATAATCCATATGCAAGCAACTCAATTTAAAATAAATGTTTCGGCAGGTATTATACAGGGTGAGTCGGAAGGAATGGGCCTAACTCTGGTATAATCTATGCATCAAAATAATAAGAAAAAACTCAAATGTTGTTATCCAATATTTATTTGTTTTGAAGTTGCAGCGTTAAATAAAATATTAATATTGTTAAACCAAAATATCCACCATCAACATTGTTTTAAATAAATCATTGGTTTAGTAAATTTACAAAAATACCGCCATTGACTTCCAAACATTTTCTGCTTCGTTTACGAAGGGCGAGCGTGGATCTTCTAGTTGATTTGTGCCTTTCTTTAATATTGAGTACAGCATTTCTAATGCGTCTAATTAATGCATATCTAGTATCTACTTTTACTTTGTAAACCTCAGTTTTTTACCAACCCCATAAATTGTAGTCCAACGGCGTGAGGTCTGGTGATCTAGCAGGCCAACTAATAGAACCACCGCGACCAATCCAAACTTCTGGAAACCTTTGGTCTAAATATTGCTTGACCCGATGATCGAAATGGGCAAGCGCTCCGTCGTGTTGATAATACATTTCAATTCTGATCTTTAAGGGAATCTCCTCCAGTAGTCCTTGCAATTCATATTGTGAAAAACTGATCCCCTGTAAGGTGATTTTCCAAAAGAAAAGGGCCAATTAAATTATTATCGATCATGCCTCACCACACGTTTACTGAAAACCTGTGTTGAAAATTACTTTCGACTATTGCGTGAGAATTTTCGTCCGACCATACATGGGAGTCTCGATTATTATTGATGCCGTCACGGGTGAATGTAGCTTCGTCAGTAAAAAGTATGTGCGGTAAAAGATGACGATTAATTATCCACTCACAAAATTGCATACGCTTGGCGTAGTCTCCAGGTTGAAGATTCTGTACCCGTTGTATAAGCCTTGCTCGTGAAGCGTATTGATCACTCTTTTTTTGGGAAATCCCCAACTGAATTCCAATTCTTCGTAAGTTTGTCGTCGCATCTTCTTCTACTAAAGCTAGAACATTTTCTATTTCTTCTAAATCCCGTTGAATGGCTCGTTCGGATGTTACATTAGCAATTGGAAGCGTTCCAGTCTCGCAGAAAACAATGTTTGTTCAAATTACCAAAGACACAAAGGCTGTGCCAGTGTTCGGTATCTGCGGAGTTCTGGTTAGGTTAGTTTAGGTTAGTTAATTATGATAATTCGACTTATAATGAAAATTTTGCATTTACAACCATCTCGTTGTTGTAAAAATGCAACTTAAATTTTGACTCTAAGCGATTCATAATTTTTATACTTACTAAATAAAGTCAAAAAACATATTCATTATGAAATGTTTGACATCTCATTTACAGGGTGTTTTCTTTCTAGGACCAAAGTCAGAAAACTTCTAATTGAAAAATATCACTTTTATTAAATGGAACACCCTATATATTTTTCTGTCATCTCGTCATAAACTCTTCAACTTTCGCAAAGAAAGTCCTTTCCCTATCTCTAATAGTTTTTGAAATATTTTGATATTTTGAGATTTAATGTCCTCGTTATAGCATATTTTGTCAATGGATTACGGTAGCCATGGAAAATAAATGAAAATATAGAAATTTTGTTATAACTATCCCTTCCCCAAATCAGTTTCTTCTTAATAAATGTTCGAATAAATGTCCTTTTTGTTCAATACACTTGTCAATCCTTTTGATGATATTTCCCCGACATTGGATAACATGCCTGGTGTTATTGTTTGAGAGATATCCCTAATCCTATTCTCCATGTCCTGCCTTGTCGTAAGGGGTGTGACATACACTCTATCTTTTATGTAGCCCCAGAGGAAAAATTATAACGGGATAAGATCACAAGACCTTGGTGGCCATGCAACAAAACCTCCGCGGCCAATCCATCTTTGAGGATAGTGCTGATCCAAATATTCTCTTGCTTCACGATAAAAGTGGGGAGGGGCACCATCTTGTTGGAGCAACATATTTTGACGTTCATCATAGTCGACTTCTACCAATAATCTTGGCAATGTCTGTTGCAAGAAAAGTAAATAATTACGTCCGTTTAAATGTTTATTAAAAAAATATGGTCCTATAATTCTGTTATGAAGTATGCCGCACCATACATTAACCGACCAATGGTTTTGGTGTCGAACTTCTCGGACCCAGTGTGGATTCTCCGTTGCATAATAATGCATATTGTGTCTATTAACAGCACCATTACTTCTAAATGTAGCCTCATCTGAATACATTATAAATTTTAGAAAATTTCGGTTTACCTCAATTTGGATACGTAACCATTGGCAGTAAGTTACACGCCTTTGAAAATGTTCATCGTGAAGTTCCTGATGTAACTCAATATGGTACACGGAAAAAAAAATTATAAGAATATCCAAAAATATAATAGAAGTAACTATATTTTATAGGTCTATATAGGACAGCCATATGGTATATTAAGGAAGACTATAAAATTATAGTAAAAACGAGTTAATATTTTTAATAGTTACTACAAAAATATATAGGAATAAAAAATTCGTTACAGTAAAAACTATTAAACAGGAGTGCAAGTAATATAAAAATATGTTGTTGTTTTTTCTAGCTTCTGTTGTTACGGTTGTAGTAATTATTTGTAAAAACTACCAAGCAGTTTTGCACATTTTACTAATGAATATTGTAAAATTTGTAATATTTTTTCGTAAATTCTATTAATTTTAGTTGAATTTCTACCACCAACTTTTCTTATACTAATTAAATATTTTAGTAAATATTTAAAACTCCTTTTGTAGATTTTTGTAACATTTTTTATTTGCTTTTACACGTGGTATAATGCAATATATTTGGTCTTTCTTTCTTGATGGCGAAACTAAGTCTTCCAGATTCCATTCTGCTAATAAATCCTCCAAACTCCACATAACAGCACCATAATACCATAAACACAAAATCAGAGACAAAATTAATCAGTTTGAACTTAAAACACATAAGAGTAAGAGTTAGAGGTCCGACCCCTTTGATGGCATAACTGTAAATGCGACGGCGGCGACGGACGGCGCGGCTTTGACTATTCCTGTAAATTATTTAGGAGTTTCTACTATATTCATTTAGTAAAATACGAATTTTCCTACGAAAATTTTATAAGCGCTTCTATGTTTTTTGATATTTTGCAAATATAGTGTTATAAAAATTCGAATAGTTTATTGTTAAACAGTCTTACTATAATTACACCCTTATAAATTCTATTAAAAATTTTAGTAAAGAAATATAGTAATTTTTACTAAGTTTCCTTTATAACCATTTTTTATGCTTGTCTGTTAATGTAATAAAAATAATAAAAACCACAAAAGGATTTAGTAAAATTCACAATACAGTTTCTTACTTTTAACTAAAAGAAATAGTTATTCAATTTAACCAAATCGCATTTGTAAAATGTAATATATACCTTAGTAGTGGCATAATTATACTATGTTATATAAAAAAGCTAACCATATTTTTTTATAAATTTAGTTTACAATTTTATTTTGGAAAAGACTGGTATAGAGATTTATAGTTATTAAGAGGTTTTATAGAGAAATATACTATAAAATTCTTACTAAACTAAATTTACAATACTGTTTTTTCCGTGTACGGATGATATTTATACTTGCATATTGTTCGGTTTGCCGTTGACTGTGACGTATCACCGAGCGAAGCTAATTTACGGCTGCCAACTAGGTGATTCTCCTGGACGTGTAACAGTATTTCGAGTTCTTTCTCACCATTTGTAGCTATTTTATTAACAACTTTACGTTTTGAATGTTCCACACTGCCTGTTGAATCAAACCTTTCCATTAAATTTTGAAAACTTCGACGAGTGGGTGTACGCCGCTCGGGATATTTCATCCTGTATAGTCGTTCAGCAAAAAGACAATTTTTTTCTGCCTGACTTTGGTCCTAGAAAGAAAACACCCTCTATATGAGATGTCAAATATTTCATAGTGAATATGTTTTTTTGACTTTATTTAGTTAGTATAAAAATTATGAATCGCTTAGACTCGAAATTTAAGTAGCATTTTCGCAACGAGATACTTGCAAATGCAAAATTTTCATTATAAGTCGAATTATTTATCTTAAAAACTATAACTTTTTCGTATATCTAAACCATTAATAAAAATTTATGAAATAATACGTAGAATTAATAAATGTATTCAATTATAGGGTGCCCTATTTCAAAAAATGTAACTTTATGACACCCTACTTTTTGGGCGCATCCTGTATAATTCAAAATATTTTTAAAATGTGCCAGATATCCAAGCATATCTCAATACAAAAACTTATTATCGACAAATCTTATCTTCAAGGCATACAATTACTCCGCGCAATCGTTTACTCACCCGGTACTAAATGTATTGGAGATAATGGATATATTTTTAAATCCAAATAAATAATTTCATGAGCAATTTGCAACTAACCGCAGTATTCGCGCAACATAGTAAGCAAACTGTAAAATGTTTAGGACAAGTATGTTAAAGCAAACTCCCGAATTTAAATCCGAATTCCGACGAAATGTAGAAATTCCGCTTCCGAAATCACAATGGCAGAAATTAGAGCTATTCCTCGGCTTCTCCAAGCTTTTCACGGCTTTCCACGGTTTTCCATGACCCGGTCGTTTGCCGTGTTCCAAGCTCCATATCGTTAAAACAACAACACAAAGCAGATATATACATGCACATACAAAGAAGGAGAACTGCCCCAGTTCGTTCTATAATAACGTGGCCAACGGAACAAATTGAATTTTGGGACTTTGGGAAGGTTGGGATGTTGTCGGTTTTCGTTTTTTTTCTCGTTTTTTTACTTAGAATGAAATTCTATTGTGATAAACAACGTTTGGACACATTAGGATAGGAATGGCCCATAGCATACTAAATCTGTGTCAAAGATTGTTCCTGAAGTATGTTGCGTTGGCAGAACCCAAACATGCAAGAACTGGATTTTGTGTCGTAGCAGTTTTTTGCTAGTTTGGGGACATACCGCTAAATTTCTATTTCAAAGGCTTAATCCATAATATCTGATATATCGTCTTCTTGTTTACGTCGATCATCTTCAAGAGGATAGAACAGGGGTCGGCAACCTTTTGAAACGGAAGAGCCAAAAGTTACAATTTACAAAATTTCCCAGTTTTCAAAGAGCCACGTAAAGTTTTCGTTTTAATATTATAGTATTTGCTTATATACAGGGTGTCTGTAAAAGGTCTTTACAAAAACCTACCATATATTTTTTAGACCAAAATTACCCGATTTAAGTAAACTTACCTTAGTACGAAGTTGCTTAGTTTGGGCGCTAGACGGCGTTGAAATGACAATTTTTAAATAGTTTTTCTGGATTAATTCAAAAACTGCTCATACTATTTTGCCGAAATTCGGTACGTTGGCAGAGCTTTATGGGTCAAAAAAGCCCATGTCACAATTCTGATTAATATCAGTTCATGGGCGTAGAACCTGAGTTTCTTACTAATTGCTTGTTTCAGATTTCTATGCCAATGGAACAAGAGGGGTTTGGGCACAAAATTCAGATGAACCAACTCATTTGCTACAAAAAGATACTCTTGATAAGACTCGATTCCTCTGACGGTTTTCGAGAAATTTGCATTTTATTACTTAATACGTAGTAGTTTTTACAAAAAAAGAAAAAAATAACTAAATTATAAACAGAAATATCATAAAGATTGCTCAAAATGTCCACCATTTTCATGAATACAAAGATTTATACGTCGAGGAAAATTAAAACACACTCTTTGCAGAATTAGTTCATCGCCCTTAAGAATATTTATTGTATCTTGAATACGTTGCCATAGTTGTTCTGCGTTATCTGGAGTTGTCCTGTAAATCACTGTCTTAAGTTGCCCCCATAAGAAATAATTCAATGGATTTAAGTCCGGAGATCGTGATGGCCAATTTACAAAATATTGTTGGCAAAGTTGGGATTTTCTTCTCTCTGCCTATGAACAAGCCGACTAAAAACCAAGCGCATTTCGGGATCATTAGGTAAAGGATCTTGAACTGGCATCTTATGGTATGGATATATAGCAAATATTCTTGAAGTACTTCATCAACAATATCTTTGGACACTCCTATTTTCCTACCTAGCCTCCTGGTGCTTATTTCTGGATCTTTTGCAACACGTTCTAAAATGTCCTTCTCGACTTCAGGAACCCTACAAAACGCTGTCTTCCATTATCAATGGCTTTAGGAGCAAATTGACCGTTTTCCCGCAGGCGTCTTTCAACAGCGGCAAACGTCGGGTGGCTTGGTATACGACGATTTGAAAACCTTTCGGAGTAGACTCTGACACATTCTTGACCATTTTCTTGGCAATACCCAAATACCAATATCATATCGGTGTATTCTGCATTAGTGTATTGCACCGCCATGATAATTCACGACAATTAAAGTTTTCTAATAATTAATGCAATCAGATAAAATGATTGAACGTTAGCAACAATATTAAATGTTACAAATTTGACAATAATCTTATGTTGTCAGATGAAACTAATAATAACCAACAATAACAATCGTTTGTGAGGTGTAAGGTCGTCTTGTACTTACCTGAAAAATACCGTGCGAACAAAAAGCAAATGATAAGAAAACTGTTCAAGAGGTTTTTTGTAGTAAATAAGTCGGTTTAATCTAAATTTTAAACTTAAACCTCTTATCTTCCATTGGCGTAGAAACAGAAAAATTCTATAAAACCCAAGTACTACGTGGTAAAAACTACTAGGTACGTATTAAGTAATAAAATGCAAATTTCTCGGAAACGTCAGAGGGATTGAGTCTTATCAAGAGAACTTTTTTTGTAGCAAATCTGAATTTTGTACCCAAACCCCTCTTGTTCCATTTGCATAGAAATCTGAAACAAGCAATTAGTAAAAAACCCAGGTTCTACGCCCATGGACTGATATTAATCAGAATTGTGACATGGGTTTTTTTGCTCCATGAAGCTATGCCAACGTACCAAATTTCGGCAAAATACAGTATTGCCCGAAAAAAACAGTACTGAACTTGTAATCGTATTATATATTTAAAAAATACATATTATTGACACTTTATTATATGTTCTAAGTGTGCACCTCCTCGTTCAAGACAGACTTCATAACGATGTTCTAAGTTTCTGGTCATGTTATTGAATAAGGGTTGTCTCAGAGCTGCGAAGAAGACTCTAACGGCATCCTTTAATTCATCGATGGTTTGTGGTGCCCGTTTGAAAACGGCATTTTTAGCCATGCCCCAAATGTATGCGTCTGGAGGTGTGAGGTCTGGAGAATGTGAAGGATAAGGGAAGTCAGTAAATCGTGAAATGAATTTGCTTGGAAAATGTTCTTGAAGAAATTGACGAATTGCGGCAGCAGTATGGCAAGTTGCCCCGTCCTGCTGAAAAAATTGGTTTCGAAATGCCAAGTTACGTGCACGACAGAATTTACGTAGATCAGGGATAAATCGTGTTAAAATGTGTTAAAATGTGTCTGTCTTTTCAATAACCTTCAAAATTACAGCATTACTTGGAGAACGTTTATTAAACCGTTGTGTGAATTGATCAGACACGTATAGCAAACTTGCACCATTATGTCGGCCCATTCCGTATGAGCGAAAATAATGCTCTACCAGAAACACTTTCTCCTCTGTACTTACCACCATTTTTAACAATTAGGCCCTACTAATTACTTCTTTGAGGTTTACTTGACAGGTCTATACTAGCTAACTTGAGTGTGACAGCGCACGCATTAAAACACCGCCAACTTAGTTTCAGTACTGTTTATTTCGGGCATATCTGTAGTATGAGCAGTTTTTGAATTAATCCAGAAAAACGATTTAAAAATTGTCAGTTCAGCGCCGTCTAGCGCCCACACTAAGCAACTTTGTACTAAGGTAAGTTTACTTAAATCGGCTAATTTTGGTCTGAAGAATATGTGGTAGGTTTCTGTCAAGGCCTTTTACAGACACCCTGTATATATATATGATTTTTGATTTAAAATAAACGGCTTTAATACCGAATAATATGTATACATATATAAAAACACAAAAGTTGATAGTTAATTGAATGGGAGTATTGGCTTTGCATGTCTTTTGAAAGTTTGATTAAATCTGGCCTATAACTTGTTGTTTTAAGTTTAAAGCACGACTGTAGATTTTTATTTGTTGGTTGAGTTCTAACTACTTTACTTTTTATTATATTCATGCAAGAGAACGCCTGCTCGCACGAATATGTCGACCCGAAGATCGTCAGTACTCCATATGCCAACTTCTTTACTTCACTGTATCATTCTGGAAGACTATTCCATGCGCCGAATGTAAGGGTCTCAACTCGCTGAATTTCTTTTAAAGCTGTCCCCTTGTGCTGCGCGATGTGCATGCACCTCTGGACGTCCAACTCTTCCAAATTGCTCTTGAGTTCTGTGAACTTGCCACTCCACAAGCGATCCAGCATCAATTTTAAATGGCTCAATGTTGATCTCATTTGTATTTGTGTTGAGAGGATTTACTATGAACGCAAGAGAACTTTTGTTTGTTTTGAATTGCTCGAATCTATCAACGAACCCACCCTTCATGTTTTTTAAAGCTACGCTGAAGTAACTTGTGTCAAAAGTTGCATTGGTCTCATCGCGATATTGCTTCAGATTTTTAAAATAGAGTAATTTACCCCTCTTTATGGCATCAACAAAAGAAGTAATTTTTTTCGAAACAAACTACTTCTTTGCCCTTTCCTTGCAGTTTTAGATTTAGTTCATTTAATTTCATTGTGGTATCCACCATGAAATTGAATTTTTGCAGCCATTTGTCTTCTTCCAATTCGGAATGGTGAATGCTTTTTTCATCGAGGAATGTTTTTATTTTACTCAAGCACAAAGCAGAACGTTGCAATACGTTACCTCTGGAAAGCCATCGCACTTTGTTGTGTAGAAGTAGGTCAGAAAACTGGCTATCTATTTCTTCAAGGAAATCTTTAAACTGGCGATGGCAGAGTGCTTTTGCCAATAATCTTAATTACCAAGTTCATTACCTCAACTATTTCAGCCGGAAATGTTTGGGCACAAAGCGCTTCTTGATGAATTATGCAATAAAACGTTAGCATTTCATGGTTTATTTCTTTCTGAAGAATTGATGTTGCCCTCTACGTATTCCTGTCATTCGTCTGGCTCCATCAGTTGCTATAGAAATAATTTTCTTTATATCGATTTCATTGTCTTCCGGGCATTTTTGCACAGCATTTGCTAATGAACGATACTGAGAAATTAGATACTTAAAAATATATTTTCTTATTTTTTAAGAGGTTTTATAATAAAATATTAAATTTCTCGAATGGAACTGGAGAGCCGCAACTTTACATCAAAAGAGTCGCAGGTTGCCGACCCCTGGGATAGGACCATTCATGTTAGGATATGTATTCGAAGTGTTTTGCTTATTTTGGGCTAAGAAATCTAGTGTTCAAGTTTTGCCGATGATTTTTGAAACGTCCTGTATATAAAGCATGTTTCACAAACCGACTTTCGGATCCCATTGATTTTATCCATTGTCCCAAATCTGGCAACAACGGACGAAGGTCGTCCGATTCCACATATGGCCTTTTGTAATTTTGTCAGAGTATATACAAATATGTCCCCGAGGATTCCGTTAACAGGTTACATGAGAATATACCATGAAAATGGCAGAAATAACATCAGAACGGAGAAAAATAGTTTAAAGTTTAAAAGGGGTTCGGTATATACTTAATCAAAATTTTTTAAATAAACTGGACAACTATTAAAGCTGATGGAGAATGTTTATAAATAAGTATTAGGTAGTAGAGGAAATTTAAGTCGTACTTGTTATATTTCGCAATTTAATTCAGTTTTCTGACACGTGTTTTTAAACCCTTGCGGATCATTATCAAAGGCATATAAGACAATAATAAATTCTATATGTCATTAAAATAAAAAATGACAGTTTTTTCGTTCGTAATTAATAATAGTGTTTATTGCATATTTATCCTAAGTTATTAGACTATTAAGTATTAGATTGGCACCTGAAGGTATTTCAATTTGATTATTAACAACATTACATCGATTTTTTTAAGGCTTTTTTGATTGCTAATGTTTCTAATGAGTTGATGATAATTTAATGCTAAATCCAAAAATATTTTAAGACAGAGGGTGTTCCATTAAAAAAAAAGGTAACGTTGTTCTCCTACGGCTTTCTGACTCATCCTGTATACTTATTCTTTTAAAATTTTTATAGACTTTAAAAAACCCAAAAACTTTTGTCTTAGTTATTTTTTTTTGCTAGCTGTTTTACTTTAAGAGTTAATCGACCGTTTCCATATATACCAACGACCCTGTATAAGCGTCTTCAGACATGGTTAAACGAATTTTTCGATTTAATTTGATGTGTTCAATAGGGTTAAAAATGCAATAATAGGGTGGAAGTCGCAACCCAGTGTGACCCATTTCTTCCGCCATTTAATCACACACATACTCTTTTTTAATACTAAATGCCTTTAACATTTCTAACAGCTGTTTTTTACTATACGTTTCCTCGAAGTACAAGTCATCAATCAACATGAACTCCTTTATTGCGGATTCTGTGCTCGATGCATTCGGTACTTTTTCCAGTTGCCGGCTGTGGTAGATTGCATTTTCCATCACAATAACACTGTGTTCTGGTACATTTGAAAGCAAATTGTCTTTAAACCAGCTTTCAAAAAGAGCGGCGTTAGTCCCTTCATGATAGTCCAGACTTGAATCCTTTATATTTTTTGTGGACAGTAATTAACAATTAAGGATCCATCCATTCTCCCAACCTGCATGAATTATTGTTATTCGTTTTCGTTTATTTGAAGGGGCTTTATTTTGGCATTTTTAAGCTAAATCAATCCATCCCCTTTTGACAGTCTCATGGGTGTCAAACCACGTTTCATCCAGATAAACTATTGAACGTTTTTCGGATCTAAACTTTTTTATTTCCCTACGGAACAGAAATCTCATTTTTCTTAATCTTTCGGGCTTCATAATAATTTGTCTCTTGTTTATTGTTTTATACTTAAATCCCATCTCTTGCAAAGCGCGGTGAAGACTTGTCCTGCTACATGATATCGTTGTATCGTCAGTTGTTAACCGTGTTTTTAAAAATCTAGCGTGGGCACAACATTTTCTCAATACATTTGGGATATTTTCCTGCGAATAACATCTTTGTTACAATCATCTACGCACTTTCACGATCACTTTGAAGATAAATGCTTTCTGAAATGTTTAGGGTAGCTAGATATCGCATTAGCTGATGATTCTCAAGGTGTCCACATACTTTTAATATTAATTTGTTGCACACTGTTTCAAAGTAAAATAGATAGGTACTAATCTATTTCGAATATTATGTTTACTATTTATATAAGCTACATAAACAGGTACCTGTAACTAAAAAGTTTTGAGAAATATCCTAATAATTAAGTTGTTTCTAGAAAACCTTAATTAGACAGTTAATTAATTTTGATAACAAATCTAGTAATGTACCTATTTATTGTTATTATAAACTGGCATTAAAAGTAAATGTGGATTAATACGTCTCTGCGAAAGCGAAAGCCGAGTTTATGAGAGGTTTTATTGCAGTCATTAAGCCAAACGAAATATGTTGGGAAGTACTTTAATAAATTCAGTTTATAAATTATTTAATAAATTCAGATTAACTTTGTTAAGGAGAATGTAGCATTTTTTCAACAATAAGGTACGTTTTGAGTTTGAGTTAAAAAACATCCAGGGAAGGAATTCAGTTTGTCGTCTTTCATATCGAACCACCCTCGTGTATTTATTTAGTTTCGTTGACACTGTCATTTCCTTTTGTCCAACTGAACATTTCCACATCCTTGGATGGAACTGTATGACCGCACATCGGTCGCGTCAAAATGCACCAACATCCGCGGTTGGTCATTGACATTTTCGAATGGCCACGCTGCATCCGGAAGATTATGGTCAACAGTTAATTCGTTGAAACTGCGCCATTGTTCGAGAGCTGAGTGCGACACAATTCGGGGCGGATTTTGTGTTTTACGACCTCGGCATGCGGGTCCATTTGGATAATTTAATTAATGAACTGGTTAATGTTGCTACCTTTGTTTGGTTGTAAACTTATACAGTCGAAAGGGGACAGAATTGGGCTATTGTGGCAATGGCAAAATGGTGTTATATGAAAATTGTTTAATACATTTTAATCAGTTATTCGTTGAATGTTATCAGAAATAGCACACTAGTAAACAGCACACAGGAATAATATGTGACTTAACGCATAATCGGACGTGGATATAATGCGTTAACAAACGAGTTATTAGACAGAAAACATTAATATAATCACATTTTATAGTTACTCAAAACCGTTAACTATAGTCTATCTTTAAATGGCGCGAATTAATAAATGCTCATTAAATATGCAAAACGCATACCGGGATATCAAAAACAATTTAAACACCATCCCTTAAAATCTATTGTGTTTAAATTAAAGGATCCAAATAATGAGCATTCTTTAGGTAGGTCCACACTGAATTTATCGCAAGCTATTGTTATATTTGAGGATTTACCATTGTTATTGGAAAAATCCCTTAGCCAGGAGCGTGAATTGGGGAAGCTTTTAAATTAAAAATCTTAAACATGCCTATTCTTCTAAAATTGTATTACATATATTATATTCGTAGGTATTTATCACATATGAAAACATTTAAAAAATTATTAACTAATAAATAATAATGGGTGGTGCTATTTTACATAATATAATTACAAAAACAAGATATAATATAGAATCTTACAAACAAAGCATTTTCAAAAATCGAAAAATACTTTGACGTTATCGCTTAATCATAGTCCTATTCGGAAGATGAACTTTTATTAACATCGTTTATAATAAGCGGCTCAACCATTTCTTCGATTATTATATCTGCCTGCCACATTTTGACTTCTTCTTCTATTACATGTTTTTACCCATAGCTTCATTAAAGAGTCTTTTTAAATTCACCATCTTATAAGTCGTGTTTTTTCTGGCGACATCCGTTTTTATTTGAACCCATATAAGTTCGATCGGGTTTAATTCGCAGTGGTAAGGTAAGGTAAGGTAAGTCTGAGCACAAATATTCCTCATAAACTTTGCCAATTCATCGACTACATATTTTCGCAATGCATTTTTATGTAAATTGTCTAGTACCAACAGTTTTTTTTTGGTCAGGAATCTAATGGAAATTTTATTTGTCTTAAACTTAGCCATTCTGTTATTTCACTTTTACGCCACGCACTTGTCGGTAATTTTTCCGTCAGCCTAGAGTGATAACTTGCATTATCCAATACAATCATTGCATCTTCTGGTATAAGATCCAACATTTGCTAGGACCATTCTTCAAAGACATCGGCATTCATATCTTCCTTTAACGAAGTCTTTAGAATTTCCAATATGGGTTATGATAAGTCGATGTCCTTTTCCAGATGGCGGTCTTAATCCTGTGGGCAATCTTTCCAAAAAAGCTTGCCTTAAACTTTTAATATTTTTATCCTGCCAGAATTTAGTTACAGTGTCTTCATTTAGCCATGTTTCGTGTTGGTGAAATATTTTTTTGTTTTCTTCTCTGGCTTTTCGGATGCATCTTAAGTAATTTCTTCTCCAACAGACGATATGGCTTCTGTCTATTAAAATCGTTTGTCTAATATCTTTTTCCACCGAAAACCCATTTTTTTAAATAATTTCCAAAGCATATTTCTACACATAAATGGGTAGTCCTGGTCTTCTCGGATTGAGGACAAAATTTTGTTCAGCGTGGGAATTTCTTTCTTTTAAAAAGAAACTATGAACTTTTCGCCTTATTTTCTGCATTAAAACATCATCCAGCTTAAGTTTTGGTCGTCCTGGAGAAGTTTTTGGAGGTTTTACGCCAACACATTTCTCTTCTTTTAAAAGTTTATATATTGTTGTTTTCCCAACGTTAAGCATATCTGCTGTAAATTGCACCGCATTGTCAACACTCAAATCCGCATTCTTACTTATATAGAATCGTAAAAGTTAAGAATTTTTTTTTCATTTACTGTACATGGACCTCGACATGGACCGACTCCAGGGCGTTTAGGCAATTGTTAAAAATTCTCCATACTCAATTAAAGAAACACTGACAATACACACTTTGACTAGTTTCAATAAGAAACAAACACCCGGTAGGTACCTATGTATCTATAGATAAAAATGGGTGCATTATTTCAATGAGGGCACCCATAAAAGCATAATTACCATAATTAGCAAACAGGTAACCAGGATTAGGCACAAAAAAAAGGAATAAAATGATTAGAGCAGAAACGGAATAAGTACCTAGACTCTAATTAGTTTTGATGAAATTGCTTTCTAAAATTCCAAGTAAATGGTACGGCTGTACATAATTTTAAGCTTAAAATTAAAATATATTATATTTGAAGACAAAACAAAATTTCAATAAAATCGGGAGAAGGATATTTAAAAAACCGATTTTTTTTTAAACTTTAACACTCTGTATATCAAAAACGAGGCAATTCCGACAACATGTTCATATGAACTTTTTCTTTTAGAGTATCATAAGGAATCACCCCCCTTAAGTTACGTACCGTGCTTCTGAAACGCCCTGTATATGTCCTAATATAAGATTCAGCTATTTTTACCTGGGATATCACTCCATTTTCTTTCTTCCACTTTAACTGACTAGAACTAAAAACTTTAACTAACCAAAACTAAAAAATCCATCATTCATGATAGCAAAATAATATTCAATCATTTACCTCACACCTTAAGAGGCATAAATAATCCATTTATAGCCGTTCCGTAAAGTGTGTTCACAAATATAAGAAACCGACCTAAATGACTGCTATTATTAGGGTATTCAAAATATAATAAACAACAATAAACCAGTTCTGTGAAATTATATGGGCGTAATAAATTTTAAGTGCCGTACTTAGGTAAAAAAAAATGCGGATAAGCCAGGGTCCTTTTTGATTTTAGTCTGTCAACTTACACTGTTGAGTTTAGTTTGTTTTTTGAAAATGTTTCGTCCTTGGTGTTCTAGTGAGATTTGTAAGAGCAATGAAACCAAAGTAAATAACAGAGTGCATTTATCAACAGATGCCAAACAGATTATATAGAATGTGTTTTTGATATTAATGTCGCGCGGAAATTTGTACCCTAAAGAAGTTGTAAAAGAAACGGCTTTAGCTCAGTCTGCATTGTGTCAATATCCCTATTTAGGTAGAAATAAATAAGAGTCATTTGGCCAGTTTCTTATATTTGTGAATACACTTTACTTTGAGTGCTTCATCAATGAGATTTTGCATCTTAGAAAATTAAGCTTTTCTTGACTTTGACTTGACTTTAATACATTTTTACGGTAGATTAACCTGAACTAACCTATATTCATTTCTAGTTTTGTAAATTTAAACTGATATCAAATAAAACAGAAATAGGGCGCCAGTCAACTTCTCATTCGACATTTCATCGACTTAACGTTTGCACTTAAACTCATAATAAAATTTAGTAAACTTTATAGCAGGTACCTACTATAAAGATGGTCCGTTAACCTCTTCGTCATTAAATTTTATGGTAAATCGTTCGTTCGTTTCTTCTAATAAAAGATTCAAATAAAACACACGCATCAGAAGAAACAAAGGGTTGTCTAAATATAAAATAAAAAATCATGGGTATGTCCAACAATAACAAAAGACAAATTTATGATTAACCCAATAGTAATCCGTTGCGATAGAAAAATTATAAACCGATATGGCTGTGTACATTTGGTATTTATTTAATAACTCCCACACGTCAGGAAACACCCAATAAAATCCTGAAAGTGACAATAACCCATAAAACGTGACTCTAAGCGGCCTTTTGTAAGTGTCTGGTAGACGTTCAGGTATCTATCCACTACAATAAATGTAAATTTGATTGGTAATTTCTGTGGTCACAGGTCAATTGTATGGTTATTACCATCTATCTATTCAGGAGCCAATAATAAACTTGTAATTTGAATATTATTACAGTATAATTCTAATGAGAATATGAATTACAACAACTAAGTACAATATTTAACTTTAGATATTTTTAGAACTACTGTGTATGTTATTCTGAATTCTTATCATTTCTATACCTTTCTGATATTATCATAGTTAGTTATTTTTACTAGTTTTAATTGTTTGATTTTTTACATTATTATTGGTGTGCCAGTATCAAAGTTTTAAGTGTCTTTGAACTCCAGAATACATTGTACCTAGGGGACACCGGGGCCAAATGGGGCCTCTAACATTTTTTGGGGGGAGGATAAAGACATGGTAAAAATTCCAAAAAATGTAGAACTATTATAAACACAATATAAACAAGAAATAAATAGAAAAGCTTATAATTATATAAAAAAAAGTGTCCTTCACTACATTCTGCCCCGCCTACGGGGAAGGATGGGGTAAAGTCTGTTCAGAGATATAACAATGTTACACTTTGCCTTTGAATGGGATTATCCAAGGGTGGCCATAAACAAACAATGAATGAATGAATAAATGCAGGTAAATTATGGTCCGTACTTAAAAATGTCTTTTTTAAACCGATTTTTACCTGATTCAAAATGAGAGGGTTAATCCCATAAAACAAATTATGTTCTAAAGACTATATATAACCACTCTAGTTAGTTTTAAGCTTAGTAATTATTCTTACCCCGTCGAAAAGCAGAAAACACTTTCCTGTGGAAACTAAGGAAGTTATAAACAATGTTTATTCAACTCTCATTGAACGTGCGGTCAGCAAGCAAGCAGCGTTAGAAGAAACGGCCACATTAACAAAAATTCCAACATTAACTGTATGGAGAATTGTGAATAATCCCATATTAGCGAGAAAAAACAAGAACCGATACTGGCATTTTCTCGAAGGCAGATGGAAGTGATCAAGATATAATACGGCATAAAATTTACAAGTTATACGAGGAACAAAGCGTGCGTACATTAGATAATTTAATTAAGAGGCTTGAAGAAGATGAAACCGGCGTTAAATGTGGCAGAACAACGTTATGGAAGTGTATCCAACACATGGGTTTTAGATTTAAAAAAATTAACAAAAGACAAGTTTTAATGGAATTCAGTAGAATTCGGGAATGGCGATCCGAATATCTACAAAAAATTAGGATTTACAGAGATCAGCAAAGGCCAATTATTTACTTGGACGACACATATGATACCCCGGAAAAGGGTTGGGTTGACTCAAGCGGCAAATGTTAAACAAGCGCGCCATCAAAAAGAGGTAAACGAATAACGATTTTGCATGCTGGATCTAAAGACGGATGGATTCCAAGTGAACTTTCTCTGTCTGCAAAAAACATTAAAGATTCTTCTCTGGATTACCATGAGGACACCACTGCTGATTTATTTGAAGATTGGTTTAACAACAAGCTAATTCCAAATATACCTCCGAATAGCGTAATTGTAATGGACAATGCAAGCTACCATAGTAGGCAGTTTACCAAGACTCCCTCCTCAAATGACACAAAAGCAACAATCCAAAACTACATGTATGATAATGACATTTATTTTCAGGAAGATTACACTAAAAGGCAATTAATTGAGGTTTTACAAAGTTTAAAAGTACAAAAAGAATAATTCTGTGATAATCATGCAAAAAATCTAGGGCATACAGTTTTAAGGCTTCCACCATACATTGCAAGCTAGCTGTTACAACACACTGCCAACATCGCAATCGCTACCGTCATTCAAAGAATCTCTCCGGTTGTAAAATCGTATTACAATGCTGCCGTAGTGCCTGATATATATAATAATTATCTCAATACTTTTTAGGGTTTTTAACAGTTTTCAATAAAATATTCGCATAACATTAAAGCATGAATTCATAATTTGATACGCACACTTTAACTTTTTTGTATATTAGTTTCTGGACGTTACTGCAATTACTAACTCAATCTTTTAAAAACAGTTGTCCCTAATACTTCTAACAGAAAGATAATGCCGACTAAGGTCCAATTTTGAGCGAATAATAAAGAGAGATGATGAATAATAAAGAGGGAATGATGATTTGCCACATGAAAATGTAAACAATTTGGTATAGTAGTTCTAATGTCGTTGGTAAAAATATATTGATATTGGCCAGTTGTTTTGTCAACCACAGAGTTTTGATCATCCTTACGCTTTTTTACGTATCTTTCTAGTGTAGTTTGCGGAACTTCAAACAGGTCTGACGCTATTTTGTAGCCCATTACTTCTCCAATTATCGCATCTACTGCTAGTTCCATAGATTTAGTACGCCACTGCTGTCTAATGGTCTTTTTAACATAGTTGCGAACCATCTGAAAATAATAAAAACGGAAATTTAGATTGTTAAATATAGCTGGGACAGAATGGGGAATACCCCATCTCGCCCCCACCTCATTCTGCCCCAGATGCTTCCAATAACAAAACATAACCTTTCGCCAGACTTCTTTACCTATATTTGGAAGTATCTATGTCAATGGTGAATTGGTGAATTACTGCGCATGGAATATCTTATTATCTGGACGTTCATATTTAAGAAATTACCCTTCTGGATGACAAATACGACTTCATTTTAAATTTTCATTTACTTATACATACCTTTAAAACACTTATAAAGTAATTTGGGATAAAAAATTGAATGTTGCCTTAAATATTAATAAAATTTAACAATTTGCCAATATTTCGAAAAGCGAGCGAAAAATCCATTTCGGAAATTTAACATCACTATATTTCTGTATTGGCAATAAAACAGTCACCGTGTAGGTATTGCTATATTGCCTAGCAAGATCGAATTCTTTCCTTTTTTCATAATGTCGGGTTCAGTAGTCAAAGGCAAGCAGATGCCACGGTATATAAGCACAAACAACAAAATACCTGACACTTATTATACTTCGTCGAAGAGAAGAAAATAAAATACACTCCAGAAATATCCGGAAACATCCACAAATATCCATAAAAGACAGGCATCGACATTACCATTTCAAACGTTTATGTATAGAAGAATCTACGACATGCAGCGCTTTTTGGCAAGAAATATCAGTGACGGAGTATTAATTATCACCCTGTCAGCAAGATATTATAGAAATATTATGTAGTTTGTTTAGTTTAATTAGAATGAAGCTAAATGCCGTTATTTTTTCACACTGTCTATAGTGTGTATACAACACAATTTTTAATTTTATTAGAAGTCTTATCCACATGGCAGGGCCGTCGAGAGAAAGTCGGGGCCCGGAGGTAGTTACCTACGCCCCCCTCTGTTTGATACAAGTGAGTTCTGCGTGCCTCACAATTTTATAGTATGAAGAAATACAAAAACAAAATATCAGATTACAAAATTCATTAATGACTAAAAGATCCATGTCTTCTCCAACAACCACGGTTGTATTTTTCCAGGACTTTTCGAGTGCTGTTTCAATATTTAAAACATCTGCATCATATTGAGGTTGCAAAGCATCAATTCATCCTAGATTTTGTCGTTTCTTTGAAGTGAACTTCAGCAGATACACAGAGTTTAGAGGATCGTTGAAGTTGGTCCATTTCTTTTACTCGATTCAATAGAAATCCTTCATCGATGCGATAGGTAACATTAGCAGTGTCAAGTTCAGATTACTTTTGATTGACAGCAATTATACGAAGATGGCTTAGTAGTTTTTCGTATCCCCATTTCAGCATATAGCGCTAAACGACACGGAAATAATTAATATTGTAAGCAGTCACGAAAATGTTCGTCAAATTTCTTAGTGATACTGATTCTTTGAAAGAGCCATTGTCACTTTACAGTCATTGGCTTTCACAAAGCTGTTCATCATTAGAAGTGGAGGGAAATTGTCGGAAGGAGGAATGAGGAGGAGGGGGAGCATGTATGATCTTACTGGATTTGTGTGGATGTGGGGATCGTGTATTGAGTAGGTTTAGGGATACGTCTGTCCGTTTGTAGTAGTTAGGGCAGGTTTTGTTCTTCTTGGGCCCTTAAAAGCATATCTTGAAATGTTTTCGAATAATAAATTACTGGAGGTTTGTAATGGCACTGTCGTATCACCAGACTTGTTTAAGGTAAATCTGGAAATCGTACCAAGTAAAAACCACATTTATTGATTTTTAAAAAAAGCGTACGTACGCCAATGGAAAGCATTCAAGTCGAAACAGCATATCTTGCAATACGTTTTGATAGGCGTTGAATAAATGCAAGGCCAAGCATTTTCGGTGGAAGTGTCTGTATGCGATATAAGTATAAGTTATTTTAGAAGATGTTTTCTGTGCACAGTTCCGTGATGTAACTAAAATGAAATTTACTGTTTTGAATGAGTATTTGAGGCAAATTAGCTTCAGTTGATAAAATATATTTATTAGGTGTGGTCAATTTAAGTGATATTGAACGTTTTGCATGGAAAATATTAAATTTCTTATTAAAAAAGTATTGATATATAAAAAAAATATACCAAAATTTTAATAAGACAAACCAATAATATTATAACAAAGTTACAGAACCAGAAATCGGTCGGTGAAGTTCTAATTCAGTGGTCTTCGCCGGATTCAATAGGTGTAGTCCAATTATTATTATTTAATTATGTTTATTGTCAGGGGTCTTGAGATCGGGTAGGTAGTTTCAAAAATTTGAAATGTTTAGTTACTTTCTGGCAGTTGTTGGGAAACTTCGTTCTTGAAAATTGCTAGTGTTTCTGAATTTGTTGCTGAGAAACGGATCAGTAAAACTGCGCTTTCTAAAAATGAGAAAATTATTATTCTCAATGTGTTCAACGCTCTTCGCCACCAAAATTTAACATTTAGAGTTGAAAAAATAGTTGTTTAAGACAGAAAATTACTTTTAATAAAGAAAGATCAAATCATCTGCTGGCGACGACAATATTTGAGAGCAGTTAGACAGTTTCGAAGGGAAAACAGGAATATCTATTACATGGTTAAATGAAGAATAGACCGTTGATAAAATATGGTAGGATAAATATATAAAAAGCGCGAGGCGAGCTTTCATGGAAGGATGGTCCACTAGAATAAAAGCACCCTTGGGAAACGGTAAAAGATTAATAATCACTCACATTGGAAGCAAAAATGGATTTGTCGATGGCGGCTTACTAGCATTTAAATCAAAATGGACTGAAGACTATCATGAAGACATGAACGCTGATGTCTTTGAAGAATACTTCTAGCAAATTCTAGATCTTATTCCTTCTGGGGCTGTTATAGTCATGGATAATGCCAGCTACCACTGAAGAAAATCCGAAAAGATACCAACGTCTTCTTGGAAAAAAAATGACATCATTCATTGGCTTACTGCCGGATTTACAACTTTTCCGCCCCTAGGCTGAGAAAAATTTGCCTCCTTTTTTTTTAATATTGCATTGCAGGAATTTTTGGCAAAGAAAAAAAAAAGGTAGCTTTGAATAATGAATTTATCGTATGTTGTATTTTTTAAAACGTAAAATTTAGATATGTGTATCAATGTAATTAAAGATTATAGAAAATCTTTGTGAAAACTGAAAACATCTCAAAAATATAACACGTTATGAACAAAAAAATAATTAGTCTTTATTAGACAAGTAAAAAAAAAAGTCTCCAACAAAAAATAGTTGAAGGTCACAATAAGCTTTTAAAACAAAATAATTTAAACCAAAGATTTTTTCGTGCCTTATGTTCGGCAAAGTTGTTAATTATATGGTCATAGTCCAACGACATAGTTAGGTCTGACTCTATATTTAAAATTGCCATAGATTCCAACCGTTCTTGCTTCGTAGTAGATCTTAAGTAGTTAGCAATTCGTCTTAACACTGAAAAACTGCGTTGCAGAACAATTATATACAGGTAGACTGAGACAATTAGGGTCAACCTGAACTAACCAAAAAATCCTATCAATATTTGGATATATGTTTTTTGAATTCATTTCCGTAAACCATTGAAAAAAGTCTGTCTGTCATATTGTTTCCGACTACGTTTTCAGTTAAGGAACAATGCTGTAGAAAATGTGATAGTTCATCTTCCAAATTTTCATTTATATCATAAGGATAATTATCTCGTAAAAGCTGAGCTGTCTTTTTGATCTCGTCAATATCAAAATTGCCTTTTATAGTTTTTAAAAAGGCAGCATCCAAAAAACTAAAAGTTTTACTCAGCTCTTTATAACAAGACATTATTTTTTCAAATTGTTGTAGTAACGTGTCAATGATAACATTAAATGTTGATATTCGAAAACTGTCTCTTCCATTAAGAATGACATTGATAGTGATGTAAAAATTACCGTAATTTATTTTTGGTCGGTAATATTCGTTAAATTACGAGAACTTACCGTAATTTATGAGAATATTAGGAAATTTAACTCGTTCTTAAGCAGTAGACTACACTTAGTCGGTAATTTATTATCCTTGTTTAAAAATATATTATTAAACAAAATGTCAATATTTTATCTTTAAAATTGGGTCCAGAATGAAATATTTTGTATTAATTTATAATTTATTGTATAAATAATGTGAAAACATTTTAACTTAAATAAGATAATGTATTTTCATAAGTAGCTACCTACAAATAAAACCAAAACAGATAAAAATAAAAATATTATAAAAAGTAACAGGCTAGTTTAGGTTAATTTAGGTTTATTATTTAAAATAAGGAATACTGAGGAGTGACAACTAAACATGAAATGACCTAAATATTTTCCAAATCAGAAAAATCTTCTTCTCCAACAGTCGAGTTAGTGTCGTGAAGTGAAAACTCTTCTGCACTATCTGCGTCAGAAGAACTATAACTCCTATGTTCGATTTGTCTCTTTATTGTCCATTTAGCTGAAATCAGACTGCTATTGCTATTGCCATCAAGACTATCAGTATTAGTAGTTTTATTTAATTCAGTACGTCCCTCTTCTATATCTTTAGTAAAATATAAACTGGCAGGCATGTTTTGATCTAAAAGTTTTAAGTTATGAGCAATATATAGAAGTTTTCCAGCTCGTTCTGTAGTCAACCTATTTATTTTTTTACAGTGAATAAAAGAATAGGTACTAAACGACCTTTCTGTAGCAGCTGTTGATGGTGGTAACCCTAGAATGGCAACAGCTACATTTTTAAGTTTGGTTTTATTACAAATGCCTTTCCACCAAGTAATGCAGTCAGACTTTTTGGCACTTTCCCACACAAAATTTATACTCCGTAGATCATTCCTGCCTAAGTAGTTTGTAAGCTCAAGAGTAATAGTTTCTTTGTGTTCTTGAAACTGAGGATGGTTTGAAATTAATTTGTCTATAAACTGCATTGCTATAATATGCAGTACGTTATTTAGCTCCAATTCAGATTGATTAAAACAAGGGTCCTTGTAGCGTTTTTAACATATTTTTGACCACAAAAAATGCAATCATAATAATCTTTCCCATTTATTGACCTTTCCTTAAAATATTGCCATATCGGTCCTTTATATTTAGGCATATCTTATATTTTTATGAGTAGCACTTAGCACTTTTGTTTACCACAATCACATAAACAAGTAGAAACAAAGAGCGGCGAATACGTCGGCTTCTTACGACTGACTGTTGACGCTGACCGAACACACGCAAGGAGGCAGCACAAGTGTGGAGAACTCAGGGGAACTACACAGAGTTTAAGGCGAATGTATTCGGGTAATATTACCGGGAATGTTCTCGGTAATATAACGGTAATGTTTCCGTAATACGTTACCCAAAAGCGAATATTCCTTGGGGAGGGTGCGAATATTACCGTAACTTATGCAATTTATGGGAATATTCGGTTGGTAATATTCGGTAGTCGCATCTCTAGACATTGACATCAGTTTTTCGAGAATCACGAGTTTCATCAGATGTCAGACTCCGAATCTTTCTCTTTTCGTGTCGTTCTCATACGTAAATTCATCAAAAAAAAATATTTTTTTTGCTTCGTTTTCATAATCATCAAATTGCTTACGTAGAGATTGAATAACACCAATTAGGGAATTGTATGGTTCAATTGCTTGTAAAATATTGATATAAACACTTTGTAATGATTTATTTACAATATTAATTTTGTCAAGTAGAAATCCCCAAAATACAGTTATAAATGTTGTTTCAAACCTTTCAAGTTTTTTACGAATACCTATAGCTTCATTTTGAAGAATGAGTTTTTGCGACGCATCGTCTTCAAAGAAACATAATGCCTTATGTATTTCAGCAGAAGCTCCTCGTAGAGTTTTGCTTGCGTCATCTAGTTGTAGACAAACTTTTTAAAGTTGGCAAGTTGCAATCAACTTTTTCATTGCAGAAAGAGTGCAATACATTCCATCCGGCGGTTGTTGCTCCAAAAAAATTATATAGCCCCTGCAAAATAGGCTGTTGCTTCTATGCAACATTCTGCAGCCGAAGATCCAACTAAATTTAATGAATGTGCAGAGTACGGAATATAATACGCCTGTGGGCATAATTCTTTTATTTTGGCTTGCAACCCATTATAAATTCCTGACATGTTTGCAGCGTGTCATAGGATTGTCTTCGACAATTTGATATATCGATATCTAAAGACCTAAATGTGTCTGTTAAACACTCAAACATATCTTTAGCTTTAAGTCCCACGTTCGGAAGGAATTTTAAAAACTTTTCGACTGGTACTCCATCTTGCTGGACATAACGAATAATCAATGCTAACTGCTCATTATGCGCAATGTCTGGTGTCGAATCAACAATCATGGAAAAATATTTGCATTTCTTTAATTCTTCTATAATGGAATTGCTCACTCTTTTTGCCATGAGTACAATACATTTCTCATAGATAGTTTTAGAAAGGTTTAGAATGTTCAGCCAAAAATGGGTCGAATTGTGCCAAAAGTTCTAAACAAATCATGAAACATCCATAATTTGAAACTCCAAATCGTTCATCCTCACCTCTAAAAGCTAAACCACGTGAAGATGGAGATTTTACAATGGCAACTACCCGTTTGTAGTTGATTTCTTCTTGAAACTGTCGTCCAATTTGAGAATAAATCCTTTCTAGTTGGGTTTGCAGACATAAGAAGTTATAAACACAGATTTTGTGTAATTTTTAATTCTCATGTTCTTCAGTTCTTTTAAAAACGTTCTACCAATATCAAATATCTACATAATCCAAATTGAGAATCTTCATTTTTGAAAACGAGGCATGGAATACAAAATAAGCGGCCGGTTTTTTCAGAATATGCAATCCATTTACGAGTAACTACTTCACCATTCCATAACTTTATTTTAAATATCGACACTGGGCAATACCGTGACTGATCAGGGCAAACGTGTTTACTTTTAGAAAAATCTAATGAGTGAACATTTTGGGATATGATGATATTTTAAAGACAGTATCATCATTGGTTAATTGATCCTCTTGGAAGGTACCATACAATTAGGCTTATTCGTTAAGACAGAATCAGAAACTGTTGGTTGTACTGGTACTGCTGTATTGGTAGCATTTGATTCCACTTCATGAATTTGACTAGTTGATGTTGTGGGTTCTGAGATTGCTTCCTTGAAAAATGTATTTAATTTCGAAGTTTGGTTTATTACCTTCTCCATGTTTTTTCTTTTGTTCAATACGCAAACGTTTATATTCGTGGCCTAACAATCTTTTTCGTCCACTAATTTTTGATGAGCAAGATATATTTATCTAGTTACGTAATAAAAAAAAGCAAATTAAAAGCAAAATTTTACGAAATAATTAACATATCTTGTTGTTAGTCTACCTTACGTTCTTTGTACTCGTGAGACTCGTCACAGGCAGCAAGATATATTAACATGCTCGAAACACAAAAAAATCTTAATAAAAAATAAATCTTATAATAAGTACCGATTTCGAAACTAAATCGAAGAAAAGGCGCACTGTTTTTGTTAAGCGACGAGCGACGAGTTGTTTTTTTTTTGTTAATTTACTGCGTAGCATAATTTTTATTTTTTTTTTAATGATTATTGGCGCCACGTAAAATTTGCCGCCCCTCAAAATTTGCCGCCCTAGGCTTCAGCTTAAATCCAGGCCTGGCTTACTGTAAATAAGAAGCCATTTCATAAAGATATGCCTGAAAAAGGAGCGACTGGAGATTGTAAAGTTGAATAAACCTCTTTGTACGAAATTTGTCGTCGACGAAACTGCTTCAAAATGAAATATAACGGTACTTTGCCTTCCACCATATCACTGTGAATTAAACTCCATAGAATTGGTGGTGCGCAATAACCAATCATCTGTCAATTTTTATTTTATCGACATAGAATTTATTATTTTCTTATAGTCTTATATGCCTTTGATAATGATCTGCAAGGACTATAATTTCCTCTACTACAATAGATTTTTTTTATAAATATTAATATTTATTCCAATTTATCTATTTTCATATTATTCTTACTTCTATGTAAGTTTTTATCTACTTAATATTAAACTCATTAATATCTCAATTATCTGCCTATCTCTATAATTGAAGACCTCGGTGCAAAAACCAGTTAAGTCACATTATAGAAAGTTTTGAGACATTAAAAAAATTATTATTTTGTTTAAAAATAGGCAAAAGAAAACCATTTTATTTTATTATGTAGGAAAGGTAATTAAAAATACGCTTAACATAAAATAACATAAAAACATCAACGCAAAATTTTAATTTTTTTTGTTAAAAATTTGGGCTTACCTGGTTTTGCCCCAAACATAGTAATGAAATAATGCAAAATATGGTTTAAACAGTTCTATTAATCAAACGCAACAAAAGGCAGTACCACTTAACAAAGAGGAGACAAAAATAAACCTACAGTTACATAAACGAACAATCAGAGTCATACGCATCATCGCCTGTAACAACTACTTCTTATGGAACTGCAATATTTTCGGGTTCTCCGAAGATTATTTGATAGTACCAATAGTACCATAGAACGGCGGCCGGTACGTATTTTGTTGATAGAAGTTTAACATCAGCAGCCTTTTTTTCATTGAGGGGCAAAGGATAAGGTTGTATATCATATGTGAACTTGGAAAGCACAATGCCACATTTACCTTTTCAATATAAAACCTTGTAAAAACTGGGATGGATGTTGCAATACTGCATTCCACATATTTAAATCCTTTTTGATACTGCCAAATTCGGTATGTTGAAATTCTAAATTTACCTTTTCCTTTACTAACAAAAGTTGGTTTAAAAAAGGTTTTAAATGTGTTGCAAAATCCATGATCATGTCCTGACGTTTACAGGTTTAAACTTTTTTGAAGTTAAACGTACTAGTTCTTTCCATCTATCAGGAACATGGACCCTTTTGTTGCAGCTTTTCGCCTTCTCATTCAGGGCAAACGATCAGTCGCACAGTAAATCAGCTTTTTATTGACACGGCTGGGACCCGGAGTATTTTCATCACTCGGTATATATTCGCTCCCTGACGATTGAAAAGGTTCTTCTTCTGACGACATTCTTGCACCAAAGATGACTTGTTGCAGCGCGAACAATACGCACGCGACAACCACACGATAGGAACCAGACAAGTCCATACCAAATTCAACATGAAATCGTTGCAAAAACCAGGTATCTTTCAGACTTGCCTGATTTATGCTACCAATACTTGACCAGGCAAGTGAGATTCAATGCTAATTTACATTAGAAGCGTTGTACTTACCTGATTTTAGCACCAAACGATCCGCAATAATCTAAATACTTAGAATATGCACAAAAGCAATTTTTCATAGAAATTGGACTTACCTACCTGGTTTTTGCACCGAGGTCTTCAATTATAATCAAGTTTAATTGTTATTATACTTTTTATTCTGATAAACTACCTGAAGTAACGGCGCTGTCACCTTAATTTTATTCATCAAACTGTCTTTCTTTTGTATGCAAATTAGGGTGATCCTAATTTAGGACCGATTCGGGGTGTGTAGGTCTTAAATATCTAAAATACGGAATTTTTATAAACTATCATTGCAATTTATTTGAAATTTACAATGCAACCTTTAAGTTGCCCACCCTGCTTAATGGGTCCCGTCATTGCAAATTTAGATTTTATTACCCTCTGGCATTAAGAAACAGAGTATAGGGCCGTTTATTATTCGAACAAATTCAAAACACGGTCAAGCACACACAGAGAAAGGACAAAATCATATCTTTAACCCGCGCTTGTTCAAATCTCAATTTGCCTCTTTTTCGTGTAATTTTCTTCTTTATTAAAGGTATAAATATGTAAAGTGAAATGAAAACGCGAATAACACTGATAATGCCGAGCCTCGGGCTCGTAAAAACTCCACTTTTCTCGAAAAATTTCCACATTTTCGCTCTGCGGGTTTTCACGTCTGTCGCGATTTAGTCCGGGTTATGAGGTCATGGAATCATGGAAGGGAACCCACCTCTATTTTAAGTATGAATGTACTCTTTATTACTTTTAAAAATATTTAACGTAAGATACAAAAAACGCCCTCAAATGTTTGCTTGGAATCAATCACGTGTGTTCTTATTACTCTAGCTACTCTGTTACTAAATTGTGGCATCCTTTGTTTACAAAAAATCAAGGCAAGCCAACGACGAAGGGAAGGTGGAAGTAATGGACCAAGATCTAGTGCCTCCACAATAAGAGCTACCGTACGTACCGAGTGATAATCTATTATCTATGACAAAGGTTGCCACAGTCATAAACTTTAGTAGATCTAATAATTCTTTTATTTTCATCTTGCCAAGATCGACCGATAGTGTCATTCTGAAGAATCCATGTTGTATCCAAGAAAACGAATTGGTACAAGGATCCTTCTTTTCTGTCAAAATTACCAGTCGTTTGAAAGCTACATGAAAAAATTCCATAAGCCCTCGCCTCGGTTCATTTTTTTTCCATCCGAAGCCTATTTCCTTTTATAGACTTCTTACAGAGTTATGACGGCCTCCCTAAAATTCACAAACCTGAAGTTCCTATCAGACCAGTGGTATCTTTTTGCAATTCTCCTTAAAATAAACTGGCTCAATCACACTCTTATATAGTTTTAATAGCCCTTTTCAGTAAAAAACTCTTCACAATTCTCTACTAAACTTAAAGATCTACATATCCCTTATTCAGCATTCCTAATCTCTTTTGATGTTACCAATCTTTTTCCCAGTATACCTATCAATCATGCTCATCTTTGGTAAAAGATCTACTTTCAGAATCATACCTTCCCCAACCACATATTGACAATATCTGCTCACTTGTTGACCTTGTTATTGATCAAAATTTTTTCCTCTTTGACGGTAAATTTTGCAAACAAAGCTCAGGTCTTGCAATGGGTTCAGCCCTTTCTCCTTTCTTAGCTGAACTTTTCATGTCACTCCTGGATTCCAAAATTATGAACAATCTACCTACTAGTACAGATTAAACTGTAGGTCCCGTCTGGCTGACATTACCCAGAAGTTAAAACGGGGTTGGCAAAAAGGGTCAAAACTGGCCTAGTTGCTTGGCGTCAAGGCCTCCCCGTCCGCTACTACTACTACTACTACTACTACTAGTACAGATTCCACCATCCGTTTCTCCTGCAATTATCCATATAGTCAAAAACTATCTACGTTTCAGTCATATTTTTCTCGTTTGTTCTCAATCCCTCTGGATGAAACAGATTTTAAAACTGAACTGAATATTGCTAGACAGGTTACCCATAGAAGCTCATTAACAAAATATATTTCAACAACAGCGAAGAGATTAAACCTCTTCTAAAATTTAATATTTTACAACTCTCTTTGCATGAGAACGTTTCTTTTTAGGGCATTTTGATCATTTATTTTTGTTAACTGACGTTGAAATTGCACTACAGTGGAGATATTCACATTTAGAGCAGCTGCTACACGCTAAAAATTAGTAAAGTAAAGATAAAGTATGCAGACCTTAACATACTCTTTAAAATTACATCTTTAACTACTGTCAAGGGTAACAATGGGCCACTGTTGTTAGTTTTTCCTAAAAATAGGGTATAAGAGAAGCTATTAGCTCTTTGCACGGGCTATTTAATTGCATCGGCATTTTTCACAAATAGTAAACAACATAATCGACAAAGATATGTATGTACACCTTCGTTATTCTTAAAAGAACGAGTTGTTAATGCTATTTATAAAAGTATCTGAAGTTTATGTTAAAACATATACGCACAACAACAGTAATAAACTAAAAAAAAATTGTCAAAACAGGCCAATAAACAAGCTGACGCCACCCTACCGTTGACAGTTCTGTTGCCCTACAATTCAAATTATATTAAGGTTTACAAGTTTAAATTTAAAAAATATTTGCTATAAATAGGTTAGTATCAAAGAACAATATCTAACGTTTCTAGTACATTCAATATCGCATGAAAGCTTAATATTATTTGCCCATATTTAATTACAATTATCAAATGATTGATAAAATGCAACGAAAATTGTTTTGAATTAACCATAGAACTATAGGTAATACCATATCTACCTGCGTTTGCTGTTTGTTTACTATACTAGTGACGTCACCCCCAAACAAACTTAGTTAGCTAGTTAGGTAGCTACTGTTTACGTGCGGAATTTAAAAACTAAATCTGTAGGAGTATTTCTATATTTATTAATTTCAGCAAAAAGACAAATTAATATCGTCAACAAAATACATTTATAAAAGGTGCAAGGATATTCAAACGCACAGTCAAATCAGAGAATAAATAAAAGTAAAGTAATGGAGTAAGAACACGTTTCAAAACGACTAACCTCATTAAATTTACAAATTCAGTATTCTCAGTGAAGGCTGAGACACAATCAAAAACTTAAGGAATAAGAAATAAGATTTATGATATAAGAATTAAGATTTAAGAACGTCCTATGTAAACAACGCACAAGAAATTTTTAGAATTAAGGAATAAGATTTAAGCTTTAAAAAACCGATTTGTTGGTTTTAAGAAATAAGGAATAGAAAATCAGCCGATCGGAAGTCAGCATGTTTGACTTTTGACAATTTAATAACCTCAAAATTGTATTTTCGTTTCTTAAGGTAATAATAAAACTCTGCCGACATTGCAAACACACTATTCAAAAGAGTTAAGGACTTTTTTGGCAAACCTTCCATATTTTTTAAAAGTATAGGTGAGCTAGTCAAAGTTGTAAAAATGGGTTGTATTTGTAAACAAAAAAGTCGGGTTAGGCCAATAGTTTAGAATTTAAAATTTGCGCCGTTTTTAAGGAACCGGATTGGTTAAATTTAGGTAATAATATTTTAATTCTGTCCTGTACTGCTATTCCTTAACACCTAAATCTTAAATCCTATTCTTTATTCCTTAAGTTTTTGATTGTGTCTCGGCCTTGAGACTGTACTATTGACAAGAATCGTTTATCAAGGCTAACTTGTTTCTGTGAGTCCCCGAATATAACACAGCGTTACAGTGAGTATTTCCATGGTTATTTATGTTGCAATCGGAATAAAACAGACTATAATAATGATTGACCTACTTATGTTTTATAATAATAATTCATCGTGAATAAATGTATTTTTATTTAAAAAAAATCCGGTTGGGTTTACTCAAAAATTCGGCCAAACCGGACTTCTCCGGTAGAGAAGCCGTACAGGGCAGATTCGGTACCTTAACCAGACATCCTTTTCATCCCTAATTTCTACCATACCGGTGATGCATGGCTTAGTTGAAATCCTTAGGAAATCCCAGTTAAATTTTGAGATTGGGATTTTTAGAGAAAAATTGTATCATATTTTTTTGAAGAGGCCTTTATAATAAACCCATGTGCCAAGTTTGAATACATTTTAATATTAAATTATGTCAAAATTACGAAATATTCATTGTTTAGGTAATACAGCAAACACCAGCAAATAATTTCTATGACGCTATTGTCAAAAACTGACGTAAAGCTGGACATAACGAATAAAGATTATTTCAGATTAAAAATTATGTTTTTCTTACTAAGCCCTTAACTTAACA
Source organism: Polydrusus tereticollis (assembly GCA_963920685.1). NCBI lineage: Eukaryota > Metazoa > Arthropoda > Insecta > Coleoptera > Curculionidae > Polydrusus > Polydrusus tereticollis. The sequence continues at coordinate 47,002,923 of OY987334.1, read as the reverse complement.
TAACAAACATACTACAGATTTTCACAAAAATATTAATTAATTAAATGTTCAAACAACCCTCCATTAACAGCTAAATAATGTCCTAATCGATCATAAAATTTATTTTTAACATTACTGAGTTGATATTGAGAAATTGTGTCACATTCTAACGAAATACAGTTTTTTAGCTGGTCTAGATTTTCGAATTTTATATCTTTATAAATAAAATTTCTTAAGTGGCCCCACAGGAAGAAGTCGTTTGGCGAAAGGTCAGGAGACCTGGTTGGCCAAAGGATTAGATGCCGTGGGCCAATAATAGTTCCGTTAAAAATATTTTGCAAGTATTCCCTAACCATTAGAGAATTATGGACGGGACAACCATCGACTGGATACCAGATCTCCTAATTTTCGCGTACAACTTCTTCCAGTGCGGGTTTAATTTGATTTTGTAGTAAGTCCAAATAGGTTACTGCTGTAAGATTGCTTTCCATAAAAAATGGTCCAATAATGTGATGTCGTACAATTCCCGCCCAAACATTTATTTTTTGTGGATATTGCGTCCGAGTATGAATAAGACGATGTTCATTTTCTTGACTCCAATAACGGCAATTTTGAACTTTTGGTTCGTGGTTGAGGGTGAATATACATTCATCGGTAAAACAAATACTTCTCAAAAAATCGCTATTATTTTTGCTCTTTCCATTACCTCAAAACAGACTACCATTCTCCGTTCTTATCACCTTGCCGTAGCTTTTGATGTTTTTAACATTTATAAGGAAAGTATTTATGTTTTTTTAAAGTGCACAACAATATGGTTTGATATTTCCCTACGGCTTGCCCAAGAATCCTAGTGCTAACTATTTTATTTTCCTCTACGTGCAGTAAAATATCAAGATCTCTATTATCCCTTTCTTTAGCTCTATTGATATTCTGAGTTGGGCATTTACAGTTATTTATTACAGTGCCTTTGGGCTCAAATTTACTATTGATAAGTTAAATAATGAAATGGGAGGGAAAGGCTTATCAGGGAATTAGACTGAAAACATTTCAGACACTGCTCTTAAACTGATTCCTGTATAATACTACTTAATCATAGTAACTTCTTCCTGAATGGAATAGCTCATATTCAACTATAAGTGAAGCGCCTTCAATGAAGATGTTGTCAGTGACGCTACTTTTTGTTTAGTCAATGCCAAATAATAATTTGTTTGTGTTTGCTGTATTACCTAAACCAGCATTTCTTAAAGTGTGTTCCGCGGAACCCTGAGGTTCCGTAAAGATCATTTAAGGATTCCGCGGAACTAACGTGATTTTTTACTAATGCCTCGACGATATTAAAAAAACAATGAATTATCGAAAGAAATAATCGTTTATTCAAAATACTATGTGAGGACAAAGGAAGTGTACATACATCTCTTCCTTTACATACTGATGTCAGATAGTTATCTCGAGGAAAGATACTAACTCGTATTTTTGAGCTAAGAGACGAGGTGCGTGCTAGTTTTTAGAACAGAATTTCGAATTGAAAGGTAAAATATTTGATAGAATTTGGCTATTTAGGCGACATTTTTACTAAGATCAATGAACTGAATTTAACCTTTCAGGGCAAACAAGTAAATGTATCTACTGCCCACGACAAAATTGTTGCTTTCAAGAAAAAGATAAAATTTTGGAAAAGTTGTATGCGGTCCAACAAATTAGATTGCTTCTCAACAATAAAAGGGTTTTCAAAAGAAGCTTTTAATCAGTATTTTCCAAATGAAGAGCAGATTAAATATCAAAATGAATTGTGGATTAAAAACCCATTTATTGCCAATGCACGACCTTCGACCATGTCAGCAGAAGAATACGAGACTATTGAAATGACAGCTGATTCATCGTTGCAAGAAAAATTTAAATTAATGCCGTTAGTGGAGTTCTGGTGCAGTTTAAAAAATGAATATCCACAATTGTCGCAAAGGCCGTTGACGTTACTACCATTTGCAACTACATATATGTGCGAAACAGGGGCCTCAGCTTATGTGTCGACAAAAAATAAATACCGCAAATACTTGATGCCGAATCTGATATGAGAATTCAACTTTCATCCATAAAGCCTAATATTAAGTATATCTGCGATAATAAGAAGCAGTCCCACTCATCGCATTAAAATTGAAACTTAAAAGAGTTCTGCAAATACGTTATTTTATAAATCTTTGAAATAATTTTTAAATTACTTTTTGTTGCCAATAGATATTATTTGAAATAATTGTCTTTTTTGTTGCAAATAATCCCCTTACAGAATGATGCATTAAAACCTTACTATTGAACCAAACCAGGGGTTCCCCGATAAAAGTGGACATTAAAAAGGGTTTCACGTATCAAAAAGATTAAGAAACGCTGACCTAAACTATGAAAATTTCGTAATTTTGCCATCACATTTAATTAAATAAGTTAGGATTGGCTTATTAAAATTTATTCAAACTTGGCACATGGGTTTATTATATCGGCCTCTTCAATAAATTTCAATACAAATTTTCTCTAAAATGTACAGGGGAGCCTCAAAATTGACATGATATTTTCTATGTTCAACTAAGCCATGCATCACCCGGTATAAACGATTTAACCCACTTTTCGAAACATACCCTATTTTGATTGTGATCCGTAAAATGATTTTCTTTCAAATTATTGTTAAATGTTCAAAATAATGTTTCATATTTTATTTCGTGTTTTATTAGCGATCAACATTTTACTACGGCATTTTTAGCTTAAACAGCTTTCTATTTTGATTTAATGTATGTTCATCAATTTCAGTTTTTAAACTGGGACAGTTATTTTCTAATGCAACGAATTAACGGAAAAAAATCTTATGACATGTCTTTCCCGTAAGTTGCATAGAATAATTGATGATTTTATTTATACAATAATTAGAGTTAATGGCCATATACATAACAGGGCGGCCTCTTTGGAACATAAGATGACCCGTTTTGTCTAAAAATACTTGTTTACTTATATTTTTTCCGTACTTTCGAAATCCCTTTTAATGAGACATATTCTATAAATAAACGAAAGAATTAAGGAATAAACAAAGAAACGAAAATAAATGATGAACATAAAAAGGAGAGAAACAGCACTGAAAAAAAGATTTAATTGGGATAACCTGAAACGAATTCATTCAGTAAAAATATTTAATTGAATACGAACAACCCACATATCCATTATAACAGTTAATATATTAAAAATCTGCTTCTATAGTATCTTTTGTTTGTATTTTTTCAAATTCTAAAAAGTATCAATTAAGAAAAGCAAAATATATTTTTTCTTGCACACCTGCTGGTGTTTTACCAATTAAAACTTGTCTATAAGACTATCTATTATTTTTTTTCTAATAAATCTTAAAGACTAAATATACTTATCAACTAAAGTCTTTTCATTTTTTTATGACAATGCACAGCACTGCAGGATCAATCCCTCATGGCGCTCTGCGAGCGGTGTGTGTGCGTAGGAAACGATTCACGTTGGTCGTAAATCTTTGGAGATTATACTTGTTGGGGAACACGATCTCAGGGAGGTCGTTCCAGAGTGATGACGTTCTTCAGATGAAGGAATTTTTAAACAGTGTCGTTTGAGGGACACTAAGCTGAACCACGTACGGGTGAGCTGCAGTGGCTCGTCGTGTATTATTAAATATTTGTAAAATAGACTCAAGTCGCCAACCTGCCTTCGGTGTTCAAGGCTCTCCAGGTTGTTTGACAAGATATTCAATTTTAGGTGATACCCCGTTAAAGGTCAAAATTTGAGGAAAGTAATGTTTATCTCAGAGACGGATAGAGTAGGTTAAAAATATTTATAATAAAAGTTATTAGTAATAAAGAAAGGAACACAAAAGAAGTATATTATATAGGGTGTTCCATTTAAAATAAGCAAGTTTGAGACATCTTTCGGTATAACCGGAACTCGCACAAGGTCGCCGTTATTTTCTCTGAAGCGCTTCTTTAAAGCTCACTATCCAAGTTTGCAGGATTCAAATCGTATTACTTTCCGAAATATTCTAATAGACGGTCACCGTGAGACACCCTGCATTTCACTTGATAAGCGTTTAAATTCGCACAAGAAAAAGTTTTTCCTTATTGAGAAAGGAAGCGAATAGACCAATACCGTTGATTAAATAAATAATGACCGTACATAAACAAAAGAAGGAATAAAAACAGCGACAATGATCGTTTGCCGCCAGACTACAACATTAGGGGCATCATGTACACCAATAATTTTCCAGTGTTGCATTTCTCGGCTGTTGAAAAATATGTTTTCAATTTTCGCCGTTGATTATCCCGCCTTTCTGAAATTTGCTGGCGCCTTGTTGTGTATCCGCCGGTTTAATATTTAAACATGGAAAATAATAGTGTCGCTAAATAAGGATTTTTACTGTCTTGCGGCGAGAAATACATGTTATTACTATGTTGATACAATGGGGTTTATTTTAGGAAAATGTTTTCATATAGAATAAAGGGGAATTAGGTTGTTTAATAATACCATAGTTAAAAGCAAAAGCGTCGATAAGGAAGGATAATGGAGGTAATTCTACCCCTTCTACCAGGACCAGGAATAAAATATCTCTTAAAGTTTGCATTTATTAGTAGTAAAAAAATACAACTAACCAACACGAATAACTTCTGTCGCATACGCATCACTCGCCGAGCATTATTAAGGCTTCTCCTGCAGTGCTTGACATATTTATCTGTAGCTACCGAAAGAATGCGGCAAAAAACGTTCCTTCTCAGTCACAACATTATTATTTTAATCGATATCATTAAAAAGCGGATCGAACCTATGAGTTTACTGCTTTACAAATTATTTTAATCTTGATATACTAGTCTTGTCATAACTATTGCGCAGTTGATGGGTTGTGGTAGTTCCATCGCAGCTCACACGTAGTGTATTAATTGTGGTCTTAATGTTTCCGTTTCTTTGTCTAGTCTGTTTTTAAATATATTGATGTTCGGCGCAGTAACAGTATTATCATGAAGTTTGTTTCACCTGTAGTTGGTTCTATTTGTGATGATGTTATTTCTTAAGGGAAGGGGCTCCTTTTTTTCATAATTTTCAGTGAATGGCCTCTTAATTCTCTTGCTTGGCTGCGGTAAAACAAGGGAAGTTCAATCGCGGGACTATAATATCCAGATAAGACCTTGAACACCTCTATCATATAACCACGCTCTCGTCGTTCCTTTAGCGTAGTTATGTTGAACATTTATAACCTCTCGGGATATGGCTAATATTTGGTGGTCTCTAGTATTCGTGTTACCCTTCTCTGTACTCTTTCCAATGGCTCAATGTCCTTAACGTAGTACGGACTCCAAGCAGCAACTGGGACGTATGTAGGTCTTATATAGTCTCGTCATCATTTCCATTATGGTGGTTGGCAGATGTGTTATGACCTATCTTAATGAGGTTCAACATTCCGGACTCTTGACTGCATCCCGCCATCTTTCTCGATTGGCGGACCTGTGGACTGCTTCTAGGAAACTAACATATAACGGGTTCTTAGTCACATCATCACAGCGGGTTGGTGGTCGCCCGCTTCTTTGACTTCCTTCAGGTTTACCCTGAACGAGAAGCCTCTCCATGTTCACACTACGATTGATGTGACCGAAAAAAGGTAAGAATTCGAGAGTAGACGATGTTTCGGTGGGCATATTTCTTGTAGAATTGAAAGACTGTTTCTATGTGCATTCCAAGGAATCCTCAGCATGCGTCTCCACGTCCACATTTCAAACGCATCAATTCGGCGATGATCCATTTCTCTCATGGCCCATGTTTCCGAGGCATACAAGAATATTAAAAATATCAATGCGCTGACCAGGTCAGTGTTTGTTTGTTTTGTGATGTCGTTGTCACGCCATATTTTATTCAACTGCCCAACTGCTGATCTAGCAAGCCGAATGCGGCGTCTTATTTTGCCCTCACAGCCTCCGGTATTCTCTATTGAGGCGTCCAGATAGACGAAACTATTGACGACTTCACAATGACCAATAATCCAAGTTTCAGGATAGTTGTTGTGTTCCCTATCAATGATCATAATTTTGGCGTTGTTGCAGTTTATGTCCAGACCATATATTGCACTAGTATCTTCAAGTCATGTTAGTAGATCGAGTATGTTAGGCTGTGAAGTAACAATCAAGGTCGTATCGTCACTTCACTCTTTCACCAATATTTACTTCGCCGTGCCGGTCCTCCAGTACCTGTCTCATAATGAGTTCACTGTACATATTAAAAAAGAGCGGCGAGATATTACACCCCTGTCTCACACCTTTGCGTGTGGCATATTCATCAAACAGGCAGTTGTCAACTCTTACATGTGCAGAGTTGTTATCGTATTATAATCATCAGCAACAGTATATTTCAACGCTTTTCTGATTTTACGTTGTCAAATGCTTTGATGTAATCGACAAGTAACAATTTTTTTGTAACGTAGTACTTCCTTGACTTCTCGGTGATCCATCTAACACGTTGAGGATATATTCTCTAGTGCCCTCGTGAATCTGGCTTGCTCAGGGAAAATTTGTCACAGGAGACAGTGTTCCAAATAGGATCGAAGAGTATACAAGAAGGTTTTAGTGGTATGGGGGATCAAGGCAAGTAGTCTGTAATTGTCATAGTTGTTCGTGGCGCCTTTTTGATGGAGGGGAATAAAAATGGTCTTCCGGCCATAGACCAGTAACCCATATTCTGTGGCATAATTTATGGAGCATTTTCATACCCTCAGGACCCATACACTTCAGGGCCTTGCCTGTCACAGCGAGGAGCCTTGTTCGGTTTTAATCTGTTTTTCAGAATCAGAATATTTGGTTGGAGTTGGGTAGGTTGACTATCCCGATACTTTACATAGTCATTATCAGTATGAAGGTTTCAACGGTACTGGCGCCAAACTCCAATCGCCTCATCTATCTCAGTGACCAAGTTTCCTTTACTATCTTTACCGGTTTAACTTTTCGGTTTCAAGTTACGGGTGCGCAATCTGACTTCCTGTTACAAGTCTCTGGAAGTGTTACTGTGTGTTGTATTTCCCTGCATATCCCCCGGATATAACTTTTTTTTGTCCCTTCTGCAGAGTCTCTGAATTTGCCTTGGTAGCTCATTATACTTAGCTCTTTTGAAATCTGTATTTAAGTCTGAAACTTTCAGTGATCTTTGTTTATCTATCACCAAGAGGATCTCAGGGGTCATTCATGGTTGTCTTGGTACAGTGTTTGTCTATTGTGGCTTCCAATAATAGCCTCCATCTTCTCAGTGATTGTCACATGGTATCTGGGTCTACGTCAATCGGGCCTAGCATCACAGTGTCACTTGATATGTTTCTTCTTAACTGGGTCGTTGATATTAGGTAGTGTATGTGTATGGCCCTCTGGGAATTTTTAAAAGTTTGTTGAAAAGCACATATAAGTAGTTGGTGGTTGGAGCCACAAACCAAGCCTGGCAACGTGTAACACATTTATATTAACGTTTTCCAACGATTTCTGATTAGTATATAGTCAATTTGGTTCCGATAATGTCCATTTGGTGATGTCCAAGTATAGAGAGGACGATGGTGTTGAGAAAACATGCTGTTGTTTTTGGAAAAGTCATTGTCTAAACAGAATTAAATCGAGCATTCCCCTCTGGCATTACCGTCACCGACTTCAAACCTACCAACAGTTTCTCTGATATGGGCGTCCAGCTCTGTATTTTTGACTTTAGAATTAAAATCGACCATCAGAATGACAATCTTCTTGTTCGAAATGAGTCCTGTAAATAGGGCTTTCCGCTGCAACATGTGGTCTAGCATAATAGTTATGAATAACGACACAATTTGGATTATTAACCATATTACAGGGCCCGTTACATGCCAGTTTCTTTCGATACCCTAACTGTTCTCAAATAAAAGGTGGTAAGGATGTATTTTGTTAAGTTGATTATTATTTGAACCGCCGTTCGTCCAATGTCCAGTTGTTGTGCAAGAGGACGCTGGCCAATATGAGGATTCTCAGTAATACTTAACAGAACGTTGAGTTCATTTTCTTCGGTGCATATCCGTTTTCTTCGGTCATTTTTTTTATAAGCCACACTTCCTGTAGTTTTAAACCTCTCCATTAGCTTTTCGAATGTCTTTTTATCAGAGTGCCTTCGCTCTGGCTATCGTTCTTCATAAACTCTTGTAGCTAATAAAGCATTTTATCACTAGCACCCAAAACATAAATCATATCGATCATTTCTACATTTTTTGACTAATTCATTTTTGCCACAATTATAAATTTAACTTGCTAAAAAGTAAGATTTAAAGTGACAATGACATCTTAATAAAATATTACATTACTTTTGCTATTATTTGCTTTTGTCGTCATGGCTAACTGTAAAATAAAATTAAAAAAAAAAATCATTTTTCTCAGACTTTTTATTAAAAAAAAAATATTACACCAAAATTGGCAAAAAAACTAATGAACCTTTAAACAAAAGTTGTAGAGGACAAAAAACTCTACAAGATAAAATATTAAAATGCAGGGTGTTACCATTAAAACAAAAGGAGTAAATTAATTTTAAAATGTGAAAAGTTGACACGTTTGTAGAGCACACCCTGTACAGAATATGGAATGTTCTGAGGGTCTTAAGTCTTGAACTAGTCTTCATTTTTGATACCCTCGAGAATGTTTCAAATGTCTTGAGTGTATTTAATTATACATATTTGAAATTTTAAGGTGCCAAGTTTTTTGTTTCAAAAAAGAATATTTTTAAATAACTTGGCAACATTACAAAATAATTAAAAACTATGTTTGCCACGATACGCAGAATATCGAGGGGAACTTCAAAGTGCAAAACGATACAGGGTGTTCAATTAAAAAAAAAAATCTTGTACCTCTTTGTTGAGCCACCCTATGGAGTCAAAAATAATTTTACGTTATAACTCACTTACTGTCCTTCAACTTTTATATTAACATTTCTTGTGTATTATAAATACAAACGGAACTATTCTACTTTGCCACACTAAACGGCCACCCTGTATGTATCAGTGGGGTATTAAGTTCACTTGGTTCGGATCTAAACTGTAACCCTAATCTAAATGTTTATTGATGTTCTAGTTAAGCCACAGTTTAGTGATAAAAAGAAACAAGCGGCCGATATTTGTGTGTGTCAGTGGAGTGGTGATACAACGGGCTAGAGTTATTTAGTTTTACGCAACTTCTTGCTTTAAAATCATGCTTTAGTATTGACATTCTATTATAAAACACCCTGTATAACATAGGCCTAGGTTCGCAATTTATTTAGTTACTTAAAAAAATTGAAAAATATCTTTAACCTTTGACACCCTCTCGGTAATTTTTGTATTACGGTAAATTTGGTTAAATACTAATATTTTTACATAAAATGAATCTGTGGGTTTGCTGTAAACCATTAATTAGCGGACATCCCACTTCCGTTATAAACCGAGCCAAGAAATTACATTCTGCTTTATTAGCCATGCAATAAAACTCACCCTGCAATATAAAGAGAAATTCACTGACACTTTGTATTAAACTAACTTTGAACGAAGTTTTCTCTCACACACGCCTTTTAAAAACGTTTCTGCAGTTCTTCGTCTGGGGATTTTTACATTTTTAATTTAGTTACACAGTTTTGCTCCATCCTGTTACTTAACTTTGAAATTTCAGACATAATATTTCAACAAAGTTATTTTTGCGTTCCAGGACTTTAAACCAGAACAACGGCGGCGGAATGTCGGAAGGAACAAGTTTAAAATTTGCGGCCTGGGCCTTCATCGTCTGTTTCCTGGCCACCTTCGTCTCTTTTACACAAGGTAAGTGTGGAATTTTAAGCATTTTTTTAATTATGACGTGCTTTTATTACACCGAGAAAACGATTTCATTGAACTTGAAACGAATTTATGTTTCAATAATAACACTAGTTTACAGCCAATTTGCAACTATAATGTAAAATTCTATATGTCATTAAAATAAAAATTGACAGATGATGGATTATTTTGGTCCTTAATTTACAGGTATTGGCCAAAGGTACAACTAAATTACAGGTGTGATTATAGATCTAAGTAATAAAATTAAGAAAATGATATTGTGTATACAATTATGGGTTTTTTCGTTCATAACTATTGACAGTGTTTATTGCATATTTATCTTAAGTTATTAGGCTATTAAGTATTAGGTTGGCACCTGAAGGTATTTCAATTTGATTGTTAACGACATTACATCGATTTTTTAAAGCTTTTTTGATTGCTAATGTTTCTAATAGGTTGAGTTTTCTACCCTTGTGTTGAGTATATAGCGGTTTTATTTTGTTAGATATTGAGTGGGTATTTATTATACAGTGGTCCGCTATTCCTGTTTTATTTTGTTTTTTTTTTTAATGGATGTTTTATGTTCTTTAATCCTAGTTTTAAAGTTTCTACCTGTTTGACCTATATAAATTGCATCACAGTCATCACATTGTATTTGGTAGACCCCGCTATGTGTTAATTTGTCTTTATTTTCAATTTTTGAATTAGCTATGTATTTACCTAGGTTATTTTTGTTGACTTGTATGGGGATATGTTTATGGTTTTTGAGTTTTTTTGGAGATTTTTTGACTTTTGTGACCTGTATATCTGATTGAACTGTATTCAAGAAGTAGTCCATTTTCTGTGGCGAGATTATTAAAGAAAACAAGGTCTGTCTATACCACCAAACTAAAATTTTTATTTGTCCCTTTAAGGTGAAAAAAGGATTACAGAGTGTGCATAATTTAATGTCATTTTAGGTTGTTTAGGTTGTACTAGTTTCAACTTTAGTCAAAGTCATCATCAGCAACCATACAATTAAGAATTATGTTTAGGATGTACCTAAATAAACGAACTAAAACAAATTAAAAGGGGGGGGGGGGGGGGGAACGAAGTGGTTCAACAATACATGGCCATAACGTGCACCTTATGCAGCCAATGGACTCGACAGAAGACAATCACCTATACGATGCTACTTTCAGCAATGAAGGAAATTAGATGCGAAAATTGTAGTAGAGGGAAATTCAAATGGAATCATTTATAGTCATGATATGATATATAGCTGTCTATAATGAAAAGTCAATAAAGTAAACGTTTCATAAGTCAACTCCAAGAAAGAACATGATTTATTTTTGGTGGGTCAGAATTTTAATAATATAATAAATAAATAAATAAATATATATTTCCATAATAATACCTTAACAAAGCAATACATTCATAAATAGTCCTTATTTGTCAGAATTTTAATAAGAATAGTACTAATAAAGTAAAGGGGGGGGGGGGAGGGAAATTAAAATGTATTAAAATAATTTACGTCATTAAGTCAGTTGTGGTCATCAAATTCTCCATATTTAGGGATTATAATTTTAAATAATAATCCCTAAATATGGAGAATTTGATGACCACAACTGACTTAATGACGTAAATTATTTTAATACATTTTAATTTCCCTCCCCCCCCCCTTTACTTTATTAGTACTATTCTTATTAAAATTCTGACCCACCAAAAATAAATCATGTTCTTTCTTGGAGTTGACTTATGAAACGTTTACTTTATTGACTTTTCATTATAGACAGCTATATATCATATCATGACTATAAATGATTCCATTTGAATTTCCCTCTACTACAATTTTCGCATCTAATTTCCTTCATTGCTGAAAGTAGCATCGTATAGGTGATTGTCTTCTGTCGAGTCCATTGGCTGCATAAGGTGCACGTTATGGCCATGTATTGTTGAACCACTTCGTTCCCCCCCCTTTTAATTTGTTTTAGTTCGTTTATTTGGGTACATCCTAAACATAATTCTTAATTGTATGGTTGCTGATGATGACTTTGACTAAAGTTGAAACTAGTACAACCTAAACAACCTAAAATGACATTAAATTATGCACACTCTGTAATCCTTTTTTCACCTTAAAGGGACAAATAAAAATTTTAGTTTGGTGGTATAGACAGACCTTGTTTTCTTTCTTTGATTGAACTGTATTTCGCGTTTGATGGAAGGGGACGTCCTCGGTAGAGGAGTTTTTGTGTTTTTTGTCTGAGTTTTTTCTTTAGTATTTTGTTTATGAGTGTTGTTGGATAGCCGTTGTTTAAGGCTATAATTTGTATTATGTCTAATTCTTTATTATATGAAGTTTCTGAAAGTGGGATGTTGACTAATCTGTGGATCATTAGTATTATTACGGCCAGTACTGACTTATGGTATACCAACATGGTGTACCATAAATAAGACAAAGTACAAAAAACTTCAAATCTTTCAAAAAAAAAATCCTACGAATCATTACAAATGCACCTAGACATACACCTACAAGAATACTACACAATGACATGCACATGGAGACATTAGACCACCCCTCCCCCCCCCCCCCCCGTTTTTGAGGATGCTCAGTACGGTGCTGGTGTAAGATAACGAGGCCGACCCCTTCCAACCCCTTCACCGGCCAATACTCGCCCCCGGAAGGGGTGAAATTTGTTTTCTTCTTATCAGCGGCAAATATTTTTTTCCCCCGATTTCGAGTATGCTGAGAACGGTGGTAGTGGATAAATTCTTTTAAGCTCCACCATCCCTGTAATTCCCAACAATCATTTCTCCCCTTTACTTCATTTACGGGTCCTACACATTTAAAATTACGCTCGTTGAGATTGAAGAGTGTACAGCAACCCGCGCAGCAATAAAAGGTATGTTTCAATTATTCAGTACACCTACTGTCGGTATACGATGATATTTTTTCAGCTGGACGGGAAAGAAAGACCATAACAACCAAGAAGAGAAATACGATTATTTTTCTCATCCACAGAATCCTCGAAATCGGAGAAAAAAATATTTGCCGCTGATAAAAAAAAATTCACCCCTTTCGGGGCCGGTGGAAGGGGTTGGAAGGGGTCGGCTTCGTTATCTAACACCAGCACCGTGTTACCAAGTAAAAGAATGGCTTCCAAGAGATCAATATATTCCAGGGCAAGCTAACGTGAAGAATATACCTCTTGTTGACCCCATAAAAGTTCTGTTACTTACTTTACACATTAAATTGGGATTGATGAAAAATTTCGTAAAAGCATCAGTTGAAGGAGATGCGTATATATATACCTAAACAGATTTTTCCTAAACTAAGTGATGGTAAGCTTAAGGAAGGAATATTTTTTGGACTACAAATTAGGAAAATACTAAGGCTTCAACGGTTTGATCAAAAATTAAGTGATGTGGAATTAACTGCGTGGAGTTCTTTTAAAATAATTGTTTCGGAGTTTTTAGGAAACAAAAAAGTAGAAAACTACGAAAAATTTGTAGAAGAACTACTTGAAAGCTACTGCAAAATGGGCTGTCGCATGTCTCTTAAAATACGTTTCTTGAACTCCCATTTAAATTTTTTCCCAGAAAACTTGGGTGCGGTTAGTGACGAGCAAGGAGAAAGGTTCCACCAGGGCATACTAACAATGAAGCAACGCTGGGATCCAGCAATGCTGGAGGATTATTGTTGGTTTCTTATGAGAGAAACCGATCAGGAATATAAACGAAAGTCAGCATTTATAAAAAAGTTATGTACTATAAATGTATTTTCATGTGTATTTTTGTAAGTAAATCCTGATACCCTTGAAATATCTTGTTTTTTTTTCTTGGTTTGAACTTATGTATAAATATTTTATACAAATGCTTGTATAAAAGTAAAAATATGTGATACAGTTTATAACTCAAAATCTATACGTAGTGGAAAATTTTGGTTGTTGAATTCGCAATCACGATGCTTTACAGCCATTATAACATCAGTCGCAATTTTTTTTTGTATTTGTTGATTAGTGTAATATTTAATTTAAAACGAACAATAAACTATTTTATTCGCTGAATTAAATTAAAGTTTTATTGTGAGAATACATTAACTTGATACATACATGATTTTTTATAGAAAGGAGACAGGAAAACAGACTATGCGTATTTAGATCCAGTTATTTGATAAGAAAACTGCAACCACCTGTACACATTCGCGCACAATTGCGATCGACGCCATTTTTAAACTATAGGGACGATCAATTTCTGTTGCAGGTGTGAACTTAAACTTGATCAAGTCTTTTTCAATTTTTGTTGATCAACTAAAATTGTATTATATTATTTAAATGTACACCTACCTACGTAGCATCGTCGAACTATATTTACTAAGTTGAAAGCTCTAAGGAGCAACCCTTACTCATTTCCATCCCTTTCTTTCGATCAACCACCGTATCCTTTTGCGAATTATTTATGAAAGGGGGCAGCGACAGGGTCAAATTGTTCACGGAAAAGGCAGCAGTCGGGGGAATTCTAAGTGAAGAGAAAACTCAAGTTTACTGTTTTTTTTTTCTGTCAAAAATTTTCATTCTCGAGACAGTTTCGGCGTTAATAATGTAAATTTTGACGAATGAAAACGACGTTTTTTATGTTTGGTAAAAGTTTTTTCCCCGGTAGGGATTAATTCTATTAAAAATTAATTTCGGGGGATTTCGTTATGGCTTGAGGTAAAATTCATACAATTATTTAACAGCGAACACTCCGTTTTGATGTTGCCCTTACGGTAAGGATTCAATCTTAATAACCCGGATATACCGTTGACCAGAGAGACTTACTGTCTTGACTAGGATTTTTTTTCTTTTTTTATTTTGTGACAAGGCACAGACAGCACTGCAGAATTATTAATTTATGACGCTATGCGAGCGGTGCGAGTGCGCAGAAAACGATTCACGTTGGTCTTGAATCTTTGGAGAATATACTCCTCGTTGGGGAACACGGCCTCGTTCCAGAGTGATGACGTTCTCCATTCTCAAGATGAAAGAGTTTTTAGGCAGTGTCGTTCGAGGGACACTAAGTTGAACCTCGTCGTGCATTTCTACCATGCACCGCTCTGGGTGGAACTCAGTTGAGCACTTGCCATGAAAAAATTTGTAATAATAATAATAATAATAAACACTCTTTATTTCAAAATTACATTATATGACATTTTATAGATAGATATTTCTAGACAAAATTTACGCTACAAATTTGAGATTTTTACAAAATACTTTTCGATATTATACGGTTCAATGTCTTTCTTAATGTTGTCACAAGTTTTCAGGTATATTAGAAGACTATTATATATTTTAATACAGTTGTAATGAGCACCACTTTCGTACAATCTGTTTTTAAAAAAGAATTAAACACATTCCTGTATGTGAACTGCAGGGACAGTAAGAAGATGGTTCTCTTTAAATTTACCCCTACAACTTTCTTTGAAATTGAGACCCAATATTTGATACTATTCGATGTGGCAGTCTTCTTCTCGGAAACCATCTTTGGTACTCACGTACAACGGTACGTGCATTACCATTGCAATATCCGTAAATAAAATGAATATCAGCTAATTCGTTATTCGAAAAACGCTCCATATTAAAAAAATTAACCACAGTTATACCAGAAGATTTGGAATAAATGTCAAGCTGACAAATACCAAACATGTCAATTTTGTTTCAAGGCCTACTACTAAGTTTTAATGAAAATGTGATCGGTCTTTGGTAAACAGGGTTATCGTTAAGGACCTTTTTTTCAGAAATGGTGCATCTGAGCGACGTACATCAAGAGTACCAAGTTCTTGTTCCTCTCCCCCCCCCCCCCCAAATGCTACGCCTATGATTAAATTTTGACAGTTTCGACTTTAGATCTAGATTCGGCATAATAAAAGTTACTAAAATACCAAAAATGTATGTTTCTATGTTCAACTCCTTGGAAGTAATCTGAAAAATACCATCTCCATTGGTTCCCTATTAGGGGGCCGTAGCTCCCTTAGGGGGCAATTTCCGATACTTGTTTATTAAACAAATTAGTGTTCTTTTCCGATGCAGATTCCACTGTTTTCCTTTGGCCACCTAATTTTGGTACACCCTGTAAAGGGCAAGATAAAGGACTTACATACTGCATACATAAAAAACAACGAAATTTCAGAAAATTAAACATTTCTTTTTTTGTCATCCGAAACTCTCCCAGTTTACCTTTATTTACCTCGAAACTTAACTTTGGGAACTTTAAATATCGTTCAGTCCAGCTTCGAGCCCTCGAGGGAAACGAAACTACGTACAACTACGGAACACAACATTCAAGAAAACCGCAGAAACGCCGTCCTTGTGTGACAGCTTGAGTGGCAGCTGAAACTTTGTTAAAACGCAGAGACGTTAAGAGAAATAACGGTGGCAACGACCTAAAAAATATATATGGTGGTGGAGTTAATATACCTGGCAATAGACAGTGAACTTTGCTTTGTCCTCGAGGGTGAAATATAATTGGACATATTTCGGGTTGTTTTTGTTTACTTAAGCAAGTCGAGTAACGTATGTATGTAAACATAACTTTCGATCAACGTAGTAGCTAGCGGTGAGTTCATTCTTTCCATTAGGAAAAACAAAATTTTCAACATTGAAAATGTTTATATTATCGCACGGGCACGTTAGTATGGGTACGGAATTCTATGAAATTCTTGTGTTGCATTTGTCCCATACGTCACATAGTCTAAGGACACCGAATTAAAATGATCCACAAGCTTAACTACGCGAACCGGCGCTGCCGAGCCGGTGGCCCGATGATGACGGGGAAGGGAGGAGGGACGAAGGACGACGGGATCAGACCAAGTCGAGAGTTAGAGGCGCGTTAGAGTTTATAACCTTTATTTTACTATTTTTATATTATGAATCAATAAAACTTATATCAACTACTTAAATATTACATTCAAATCTATGAGTTTTCGCAGATCTTGAGATCTTGAGAAATTTGAATTTCACAATAGTCACAAGCGTTGCATTCTGCTTCGGCATTTTCAATGTCCTCCCCGGTTGCATCTTTGTAAAGGACTGTAAATTTCTTAAATACGGTTCTCAACATAGGGCAATGGACGGTTTTCTCTGAGACACCCTTACCATTAATGCAGAGTCCCTCAGAGGGTGATAAGTACGTATAATTTAATGATAAAAACAATTTCCTCTGAAAAAGTAAATATTGTAGATTCAAATATAGCGTTCAGTAGGAAACTCGATAGATCGTATAATGTAACAAAGACTTTCAATCGTTGCATGGTTTTCTAAAACCAACGCACCAAAGACCATTATATTTCACCTTTCTTATTATTCTGTTATCAACCTCATCTTCTAAACGAACTAACCAGAACTTCTATAAGTACAAAACACGACCATTGCTCGAATATCTGAAGCTCTGTTCTACCGAGTTCGTAGATCGTAGATGTATTGGAGTGCTTTCACTTTCACTGATTACATTTACCCCAGTCCCTCGGATTACGGTTACCCCCCGTTCATATTTTGTCTTTTTTTTTTTAAATAAAGCACCTACCTATTGAACTATAAAACCCAGTGGTCTTCGCCGTACTCCATAGGTGTAGTCCAGTTTTTATTATTGTACCTATGATTATTGTCAGGGGTCCCGAGATCGGGTAGGTAGAGGCAAAGGTAGTTTACCTACCTGTGCCTCACTGTTTCAAACATTTGAAATGTTTAGTTACTTTTCGGCAGTTGTTGGAAAACCTCGTTCTTGAAAATTATAATAATAATAATAATAGCATTTATTTGCAGTTCAAAAGTTCACAAAAATATACATTACATAATATATATAAAAAATAGGAAATGCAAATAGGAACTGAAAGCAATTTAAAAAAGATCTAGTTCAGTCCCTAGAAACCATAAAACAACAAAATTAGATTGTTCACAATGAGAATAAATTTGTTTCCTATAAATACCCATAATTTGTAGAAATAATAAATAAAGAATCAAAACTTATCATAGTAGGAGTGAGGCTCAAAAAGAAACCAACTGACCAAAAAGAAAACATAATTGCATTAGTTAGAAAAGTTAATAAGGAAATTCGCGCTTCAGCCTCCTTTTAAAAATTGATGGTTTCAGAGATCTCAGAGAGGTATGTACATTGTTGTATAGCTTAAAAATAGTGTATGAAAAACTTCTTTTAAATGAAGTAGACCTATGGACAGGTGGCGATAATAAGCCCCTTAAATCTTAAGTTTAGCCTGTGGACATCTGTGCGTTAACCTATCTTATTTGTCAGGTATTCCGGACATTTATTGTATATAATAGTATGGAAAAGAACCAAAGAGTGAACCTTACGCCTTTCCTTCATACTAAGCCACCCTCCACCCTGCATCCCTCAGCTTATAGGAAACTGCATCAAACCTTCTAATGCCGTATATAAACCTTAAGCAACTTTTCTGGACTTTTTCAATCTTAGCTATGCCAGCCTTGTCCAGACATGGCCCATATACAGCATCACAAAAATATAAAGTGGCAAGGTACCAGAGAGTCGCACAGTTTTATTTTCAGACAGTATATGACGAGGTGGATATAACATTTTCAAAGATAAGTAAGCTTTTCGAATGCAGGAATCTAAGATCAGTATCCAAAATGATTCCTAAATTTTTTGCACTCGCTAAAAACTCCAACACCCGTCCGGCGATTTGAACCCTTACCAATCCTTGAACTTTGTCCTTGTGCCTTCCAAATGCCATAACTGATGACTTCTCCGGGTTTATCTGCAATCCGTGTCGCGTCGAGAATACAGTTAAGTTGTGCAAATCACTAGCAATACGCCGTTCCGCCGCAAGACAGTCGTCAGGAAAAAACGAGTTGAAGAGCTGCGTATCATCCGCATAAAAGTGAGCTGTCATATGTGTCAAACAGGAAGCAAAGTTATTTGTATATATTGTAAACAACAATGGCCCCAGTATTGAACCTTGAGGAATACCGCATCTCACTCCATCTCTCGACGACTGACCCACTGACGTCTCAACGTACTGCACGCGATCCGTAAGGTAATCGCCAATAAAGCCTATTGCGCTCTCAGAAAATCCGACAAAATTGAAGATGGCTAGTAATAATGCGTGACTAATAGTATCAAATGCCTTTGAATAGTCTAACAGAACTAATATGGTCGTTTTACCAACATCAGACGCACGAAAAATATCGTCGGTGATGTTCAAAATTGCAGTTGTGCAACTATAACCCGCTCTATGGCTAGTGTTTCTGAATTTGTTGCTGAGAAATGGATTAGTTTTTGAGAAAATTGTTATTCTCAATGAGTTCAACGTCTTTGCCACAAAAATCCAAAATTCGGAGTTGCCAAAAAAAAATAGTTCAAATGTGTTCGAATATGACTGGAGTCGGACAGTCAACAAAATATACCGACTTGTGCACGAGGATAAACGCGGCTTCATCAGGTCACCAAAGAGAAGTACAGGAAGAAAAGAAACTGTAATAATTGAGGATGAAAAGACTGTTATCAGAAGAATCATACACTCGCTTTACTTAAAAAAAGAAATACCTGCCTTGGACAAAATTATGTCTGATATGAAAAAGAATGATTTCGTTCCACCCATGCGTAAGAAGAAACTATGGGAAACTTTGAAGGAAATGAATTTTTGTTGTGAAAAAATTCAAAACACAAAATCACTTTTAATAGAGAAAGACGAAATCATCTGCTGGCGACGACCATATTTCAGCTTCGAAGAGAACGATGGTCCACTGGAATAAAAGCACCGTTGGGAAAAGGTAAAAGATTAATAATTACTTATACTGGTAGCAAAAATGGATTTGTCGATGGCGGCTTACAAGCATTTAAATTAAAACGGACTGGAGACTATCATGAAGACATGAACGCTGATGTCTTTGAAGAATACTTCCAGCAAATGCTAGATCTTATTCCCTGCTCACCTCCTGAAATATCTGCGTGACATTAATTAACACCCTGTATACATATAAGTATTTGCTGTACTGCTAGAGTAATATAATTACTTTACAAATACCTACTAATTAGCACAAAATTTGAAGTGAACTTTAACAGGTTAAAAGCCGCTGAACACGCAGAACAGTAATTTTCGGATTAAACAAATAGCGATTTCCTCGTCTGGAAAAACACCAAACTGGCAGAACAACCATCGAACTGCAGGAAAATTGTTTGCGAAACATCGGATAGTCAATATTGTATGCGCTTTTAGCTTAACAATGCAGTAGTGCTCTATAGTCGGTGTTTCAACAATTACAAATGTTTATTTTTATGTCTTGAGGATGAAGCAAATACTTCCGATATTCCAAGCTTGCTGATATTCAATTTGATCCAGTAATCCTCTACAACGATACGAAAGATACAAAATCAATGTAATAAAAAGGGACAAATCACTGGTAAATCCCTTTACCTTTTCTTATTCGCACTTGCCTCTTTCCACATCCGTTCTAATCTTTTTTTATAAAATAACATGTATATATTTCGGGCGTCTTTCAATATTTAACGAGAAAATCCTTTTCGTACTCTTATGTTTGAGTTATAACCGATTTAGCTTATATCCTTTGAACACGGTCTAACCAAAAGTGGAGATGGGCAACCTTTATCCTTATTCGATGTACGTTACTCCCAGCGGCTTGTCAAATTTCGCTAAAAATTTATTAGAGAGTTTTCGAGCAAGCTTTTTAAACGTAAAGATTCAAATCTTACTAAAAATCTATTCATTTACTGCAAGAATGTCCTTAGCAAAAGTGAGTAAAGGTAACCAAAGGTAAAGTCTGTTCAGAGATATAAGAAAGTGACTAACTGATCCCTATTAGGAAAAACCCGGGCCAAATGTAAAAAAAAAATGGCCGAACAGGTCCGTATTTTGCTTAGAACTTAATCATGGTTTGTAATAAAAATAAGTAAGACATTAAATAATATTTTATTTATGTTTAAATGTGAAATTACAAGTTATTTTATTATTAAAAATTATATTTATGATTACAAAAATATACGAATTATTCGGAACTTATAATAATTATTTACTTAATATATCAATATCACTGTCGCTATCATCATCTGTTCTAATTATTATTTGTGCTATATTGTTTATATGGATATAGGATTTTTCCACTTTTTCAACATGTGTAACAGAATTTGCCCAACTTTGTGAAGGGATGTTAAAAACTTCAGTTTCTATAAGCTCAAGTACACTGGAGTTAATAGTAGGGCAAATATTGTTACGACGAATGGCAGATTTCAGTTGGTGGAAGCCTTAAAACTGTATGCCCTAGATTTTTTGTATAATTGTCACAGAAGTAGGTATTCCTTTTGTAGTTTGAAACTTTGTAAAACCTCAATTAATTGCCTTTTGGTGTAATCTTCCTGAAAATAAATGTCATTATCATACATGTAGTTTTGGATTGTTGCTTTTGTGCCATTTGAGGAGGGAGTCTTGGTCAACTGCCTACTATGGTAGCTTGCATTGTCCATTACAATTACGCTATTCGGAGGTATATTTGGAATTAGCTTGTTTTTAAACCAATCTTTAAATAAATTAGCAGTGGTGTCCTCATGAAAATCCAGAGAAGAATCTTTATTGTTTCTTTCAGACAGGAAAGTCTATTTGAAATCCATCTGTCTTTAGATCCAGCATGCAAAATCGTAATTCGTTTACCTCGTTTTGATGGCGCGCTTGTTTTACACTTGCCGCCGGAACTAACCCAACCCTTTTCCGGGGTATCATAATATGTGTCGAACCAGGTTTCATCCAAGTAAATAATCGGCATTTGCTGATCTCTTCAAATCCTAATTTTTTGTAGATATTCGGATCGCCATTCCCAAATTCTACTGGATTCCATTAAAACTTGTATTTTGTTAATTTCTTTAAATCTAAAACCCATGTGTTGGATACACTTCCATAACGTTGTTCTGCTACATTTAACGCCGGTTTTATCTTTTTCAAGCCTCTTAATTAAATCATCTAATGTAGGCACGCTTTGTTCCTCGTATATCTTGTAAATTTTACGCCATATTATATCTTGATCACTTCCATCTACCTTTGAGAAAATGCCAGTATCGGTTCTTTTTTTCCTCGCTACAATGGGATTATTTACAATTTTCCATACAGTTGATGTTGGAATTTTTTTGTTATTGTGGCCGTTTCTTCTAACGCTGCTTGCTTGCTGACCGCACGTTCAATGAGAGTTGAATAAACATTGTTTATAACTTCCTTAGTTTCCACAGATAAGTGTTTTCTGCTTTTCGATGGGGTTATCTCCTGAGATACATTGGGCTCGCACATATTTTCCATGACTTACACACGATTAAACAAACGCTGTATTACACACGAAGTAAGAATAATTACTAAGCTTAAAACTAACTTGAGTCGCTATATATAGAGTATTTAGAACATAATTGTTTTATGGGATTAACCCTCTCATTTTGAATCAGGTAAAAATCGGCATAAAATCACCAAACTATTACTTTAATAATGAAATTACGTCTTCCGGATTTGCAGTTTACTTTAAGACATTTTTAAATACGGACCATAATTTACCTGCATTTATTCATTCATTTATTGTTTGTTTATGGCCACTCTTGGATAATCCCATTCAAAGGCAAAGTGTAACCTTCTTACACACATATATGTGTGTTCACAGAGAGTAGACACGTTTGTTGGCTCCGGTTTGAAAGCTAAAATAGTCGGTTTATGTGCAAGTGATTTTAACAATTAATTTACCACATATTTATTAAAAACCGCTTAAACTACTGGTGATAAAATCATCGCGAAATAACTTGCAGTTGCATCAGAATTTAATAATCATTCAGTGTGGAATCCTAGTTGTCTACAATGGTATTTACTGAACGGCAAAAAAATGAGCTGGTAAACATTGTAAAGGAATGTTCACAAAAAATTATATCTGACATTATAAAGGATGCAAATTTTGTGGAGGCCTTGGCAAAAAAGGTGGCCGATATTGTTTCACAAAAAATTGAAGATCGTATGCAAATCCAAGAAACAAAAATAAACACTTTGGAAACTAAAATAAATAGCATACAGGGTGAAAAGGAAGAAATGCTTCTAAAAATTGATACGCTAGAGCAAAAATGTAAATTAAATCAGCTAAGAATATTTGGAATACCTGAAGATAATATCGATCTAAAAATAAAAGTGTCAAAAATCTTCCAAACCAAACTTGGCATTGAGAATGTTAAAATTGGTGAGTGCTATAGAATAGGAAAACCCCAGAGAACTTCTTCAAGGCCTAGGGTTGTCATAGTCAGATTTGAAGCTGTTGAGCAAAGAAATCTAGTTTTTTTCAGTAAGAGCAAGTTAAAAAATAGTACGATTGCAATTGCTGAGGAACTCACTAGGCATCGTTATGAATTACTGCTATTGGCTCGAGATAAAATTGGCAAAGACAAAGTATGGACCGTTGAAGGGAAGCTGTTTACTAAGATTAATGGAAAGAAGATTTATTTGAAAACCGAAGATGATATTGCTAAATATAGTTAAAAGAACCGGTTGCCGGCAATATTGTCATTACCTAAAGGGAATAGATAAACATTCGTTATTTTCATTTATTTCATATTTGTAACTTTTTCTTTTGTTTTATTTTTGTTTTATTTTCAGTGGGAAGGAGATGAAATTATTAAATATTGCATATTTTAACGTTCGTTCTTTGACCAATAGTTTTTTAGATATCAAGACTCTTCTACTACAGGAAAATTATGACGTTTTTGGGATCTCAGAGACATGGTTAACACAAAATATACCAGATAATGCGATACAAGTAGCTGGTTACAGCTTTGTTAGATTAGACAGAGGTTGTAGGGGTGGTGGTATTGGTATGTATATTCGGTCCAATTTTAAATATGACATATTAAACTCGGTTCAAAGTAATGATTTAGAACAATTATGGATACAAACTAAAATCAACGGATTATCCTTTGTCTTTGGATCAGTGTACAGGCCACCCAAAGGAGGTTTCTCGGAATTTTTGAGTTTATTTGAAGACTCGTTGTCACTTTTTTCGATGTCATCTGATAAATTAATCTGTGGAGGCGACTTTAATTTAAACTTAAGATTTAAGGGGCTTATATCGCCACCTGTCCATAGGTCTACTTCATTTAAAAGAAGTTTTTCATACACTATTTTTAAGCTATACAACAATGTACATACCTCTCTGAGATCTCTAAAACCATCAATTTTTAAAAGGAGGCTGAAGCGCGAATTTCCTTATTAACTTTTCTAACTAATGCAATTATGTTTTCTTTTTGGTCAGTTGGTTTCTTTTTGAGCCTTTGTCTCATTCCTACTATGATAAGTTTTGATTCTTTATTTATTATTTATATAAATTATGGGTATTTATAGGAAACAAATTTATTCTCATTGTGAACAATCTAATTTTGTTGTTTTGTGGTTTCTAGGGACTGAACTAGATCTTTTATAAATTGCTTTCAGTTCCTATTTGCATTTCATATTTTTTTTTATATATATTATGTAATGTATATTTTTGTGAACTTTTGAACTGCAAATAAATGGTATTATTATTATTATATCTCCGGACAGGCTTTACCATATTCAAAACCAAGCTGCATAGCGCCAAAACATTGATGAGCAGATGATGACCACCGTAACTGTATTCTGATTGGTCAATCGGCAATAAAATTTAAAGACCAGAAGGCCATTTGACAGGGTTGTATTTATATTTTTGCACCATTTCGTTTGCTGTTACCGTTTGTTATCGATATTGTGATATAAATACAGTAAAATCTCTTAATAATGATCACCCTCGGGGAATCAAATGTTGGTCGGTTAATAGAGAAATGATCTGCATTTAACAGTGTTAGTTTATTAATAAGTATCTGCATGTGTGTAAATAATTTTAAATATTTTTGTTTAAATTTATCAGAACTAACATTAAATGAGATGTAGACAATTTACCAATATGTATATACTGCACGTGCGCATATACAGGGTGTCCCAGAATATGTGGGCAATCTCCCGGATTTGGATACAATATGAAAAAATAATATGACAAGTTCCCATAAAAAAATTTCCTACAGGCCCTCCCTACTGGGATATAAGCCCCTGAAGGACGCCTCTGGAGATCGGTTTATCTTGAATAATTCTTAAATTACTTGGTGTAATTTAATAATTTTTCAGTATGATGGTTGCTAGGTAAGTCTCCTCAAAATGAACCGTTATAATTTTATTCGGCTTATTTAGTTTTCCAGGGACGGACTAGCTGTAACAGAATAATGCTTATTTTTTTTTTCATCCTGTATGATAGAGGCATATCAATAATACTATTGAACAGCTGAAACCTTAAACTAAAAAAAAAGTACTCTTCATCGACATCGATAAAGTAAACCGTTTACGAGAAAAAAATTTTTGTTCCATATGCCTTTTTTTATGAAATATTCGATAAATACCTTATTTTTACTGATTCATTTTGTACGTCGGTTCAACATGAGCTCCTTCTACTGCAATGCATTCCCTACATCTTTTAATAGTAGATTGTTGGATCCTCCACAATGCGCCAACATTATTCCTTATTTCGCGACAATGGAAGTTAATCAGTTCCAATAAGTGTTCCCGATTGTGTATTGGATTGGCGTATACTAAACATTTTAGATAGCCCCACAAAAAAAAATCTAATGGATTTAGGTCTGGTGATCGAGGAGGCCAAGCCACTGGTCCTCCCCTTCCTATCCATCATACTGAACAATTATTGAATTACACCAAGTACTTTAAGAATTATTCAAGATAAACCGATTTCCTGAGGCGTCCTTCAGGGGCTGATATCTCAGTAGGGAGGGCTTGTAGGAAATTTTTTTTATGGGAACTTGTCATATTATTTTTTCACATTGTATCCAAATCCGGGAGATTGCCCACATATTCTGGGACACCCTGTATATTATTGAATGTACTGTATGTTTGCTTTGAAATTCTTATTTTTCGGAATAATCAGAAATTAATGATGGCTTCATATTTTTTATTTGTTTTTTTATAAAATTCAGATTTACATTTTAAGAGCATTTGAGAAATATTTGTAGACTTGTCAAAATTGTTAACCTTATTAAAAGGTTTCAAGTCTCAAACTTGCGCAGGCTTCAGATAAGCTTGGTATTTTCGACACTGGAGCAAGTTCAGGTTCCTCTGTCTCAGAGCTGGGAGTAGTTTTATCCGTTATCCGTTTCTTCGATATTTTCAATACACTCGATGATAGTTGATCAAGTTCAAGTTCACAAATGTGCTCATAATGTTAGGAAACAGTTGTGCGAGCGGAATATTATCTTCTTCTTCGAAGTCGTCAATATTATCTGTATTACATATTAATCCTGCTTTCATTAAGCATTATTTTATTGTCACTGGGGACAAATTGCGCCAGGCCACCGAAACACATATCAAGGCTGTGGTTATGGTAATATTATTTTCGATTTCTTGAAGGGAACAACCACTGCCTATACATGTTAAAACCTGTTAATAAGGTAGCTTCTGTAGAGCATTTTAAAATTCTGAATACTACCTTGGTCCAAGGGTTGGCAATGTGAGGTAGTATTGGGTGGAAGAAAAATAAGTTTAAATAGTAAGAGAATACTACTTGGCAAGTGGTAATCATAATATGACATATAAATATGTATACATGTGAGAACTTTGTTCTCAAGCCACTTGCTGAGACCTTATACAATAAGGATTAACCAAATTATGCTAAAACAGCTATTCTCTGGGCTACATGCCCCAACGAGCGCTGAATTAAATAGCACAATTTGGCGTATTTTGACTAACACTGTTAGTACTAAAATACAGACTCAGATTGCAGAAACTACCGGGAAAGAAAAGAATGGATCTTTATTTCCAATGATAGGTTGCTACGCTGCTGCTACCTGTAGACCGGTTTCGAACTCTTATTTATATGTCATATTATGATTACCACTTGCCAAGTAGTATTCTCTTACTATTTATTGTGTTATAGTACCATACGGTATCTTTCACATCAGATTGCTAGAAACTGCTGGAGGATGGCGCCACCTGTATTGTACTGCCTAGGCAGAACAATATTGTGGCTATAGGGTGTTTCAATTTTCCAATGGTAGGTGTGCTCGCTTGTCATGCTTGCCCTGTACTGACGAGAACCAAAGAGTTCGAAACCGGTCTACAGGTAGCAGCAGCGTAGCAACCTATCATTGGAAATAAAGATTCATTCTTTTCTTTCCCGGTAGTTTCTGCAATCTGAGTCTGTATTTTAGTACTAACAGTGTTAGTCAAAATACGCCAAATTGTGCAATTTAATTCAGCGCTCGTTGGGGCATGTAGCCCAGAGAATAGCTGTTTTAGCATAATTTGGTTAATCCTTATTGTATAAGGTCTCAGCAAGTGGCTTGAGAACAAAGTTCTCACATGTATACATATTTATATGTCATATTATGATTACCACTTGCCAAGTAGTATTCTCTTACTATTTATTGTGTTATAGTACCATACGGTATCTTTCACATCAGATTGCTAGAAACTGCTGGAGGATGGCGCCACCTGTATTGTACTGCCTAGGCAGAACAATATTGTGGCTATAGGGTGTTTCAATTTTCCAATGGTAGGTGTGCTCGCTTGTCATGCTTGCCCTGTACTGACGAGAACCAAAGAGTTCGAAACCGGTCTACAGGTAGCAGCAGCGTAGCAACCTATCATTGGAAATAAAGATTCATTCTTTTCTTTCCCGGTAGTTTCTGCAATCTGAGTCTGTATTTTAGTACTAACAGTGTTAGTCAAAATACGCCAAATTGTGCTATTTAATTCAGCGCTCGTTGGGGCATGTAGCCCAGAGAATAGCTGTTTTAGCATAATTTGGTTAATCCTTATTGTATAAGGTCTCAGCAAGTGGCTTGAGAACAAAGTTCTCACATGTATACATATTTATATGTCATATTATGATTACCACTTGCCAAGTAGTATTCTCTTACTATTTATTGTGTTATAGTACCATACGGTATCTTTCACATCAGATTGCTAGAAACTGCTGGAGGATGGCGCCACCTGTATTGTACTGCCTAGGCAGAACAATATTGTGGCTATAGGGTGTTTCAATTTTCCAATGGTAGGTGTGCTCGCTTGTCATGCTTGCCCTGTACTGACGAGAACCAAAGAGTTCGAAACCGGTCTACAGGTAGCAGCAGCGTAGCAACCTATCATTGGAAATAAAGATTCATTCTTTTCTTTCCCGGTAGTTTCTGCAATCTGAGTCTGTATTTTAGTACTAACAGTGTTAGTCAAAATACGCCAAATTGTGCTATTTAATTCAGCGCTCGTTGGGGCATGTAGCCCAGAGAATAGCTGTTTTAGCATAATTTGGTTAATCCTTATTGTATAAGGTCTCAGCAAGTGGCTTGAGAACAAAGTTCTCACATGTATACATATTTATATGTCATATTATGATTACCACTTGCCAAGTAGTATTCTCTTACTATTTATTGTGTTATAGTACCATACGGTATCTTTCACATCAGATTGCTAGAAACTGCTGGAGGATGGCGCCACCTGTATTGTACTGCCTAGGCAGAACAATATTGTGGCTATAGGGTGTTTCAATTTTCCAATGGTAGGTGTGCTCGCTTGTCATGCTTGCCCTGTACTGACGAGAACCAAAGAGTTCGAAACCGGTCTACAGGTAGCAGCAGCGTAGCAACCTATCATTGGAAATAAAGATTCATTCTTTTCTTTCCCGGTAGTTTCTGCAATCTGAGTCTGTATTTTAGTACTAACAGTGTTAGTCAAAATACGCCAAATTGTGCTATTTAATTCAGCGCTCGTTGGGGCATGTAGCCCAGAGAATAGCTGTTTTAGCATAATTTGGTTAATCCTTATTGTATAAGGTCTCAGCAAGTGGCTTGAGAACAAAGTTCTCACATGTATACATATTTATATGTCATAAAAATAAGTTTGTAATTTTGGCATGAGACGTTGCATTATCCAAACACAATATCACTCTTCAATTCTGCTTCTTCATCTTGGTATCAAATCTGTGAAGCTATGTTGTCATGATTTCTGCTGTCATCCACGCTCCGTTGTTCGAGACTCGTTGGAGAGGTAACTTGTCGATATGTGCGCCCTTAAAACATCGAGAATTTTTGCTTTTGCTTATTATAAGTGGTTCTTCCTTCTCACCTTCCATATTTGCACAGAACAGAATTATAAATCCTTATTTTGTTGTTTTTTTTTTTCCAGTACACTTATCATCTTTCAATGCATATGTTATTGCTGGCAATGCACGCTAGTAGACAACTGTCTCATCTGCATTAAATACGTCCCTTGGGGCATATTCCTTTCAAGTTGTCAATAGCCTTTCTTAAGCAGTTTCGTCTTCGATATTGATACCGGTTGATTCGCCACATATTATAATAATAATAATAATAATAAAGGTCTTTATTTCAACAGAAAAAAAAATATTACAATAAAAATATGTTGATTTCGAAATAGGCGAGATTCAGTCTACTAGTGGTCCCAGTATACTGTTCTATCTAACTCAAAAAAAGAAAAAATGAAAGTTCACAAATATCTAGAATAACATTCATATTTAGTAATTATTAATATAGTTGAATTTTATACCCAACAAAATTGTTAAGTCTATAAATATAAGTATGTATACAATATACCTTATATAAAAATAATAATAATAATGATAATAAAAAGAAAAACAAAGAAAATATTTCCGCAAGAAAAAAAAACCAAAACAAAAGCAGAATTATACCATCATAAAGCATCTTTTTAGATCAACATTAGTGTTTGGTGTAAGATTATTGTCCATTTTGTTCAGCCAGTAGTGTTTTAAATAATAGTGTTTTAAAACGTCTAATATTATTAACATTTCTAATATCTTGTGGTAAATTATTTAAGCAACAAACTATATTAAATGAAAAACTTCGTTTATCTTGAAGGTAATATCGTGCCAACGACTGAATTTTTCTAACCATCCATTTGATGCCTTGAAGTTATCTAGTCTTAGACATTAAGCAGATTTGAGGACTTTTGCTTGAATCATGGACCCGGATATTGGTGAGTGCCTGTTTCGCGCATTACAAAAGCAGTTAAAGACAACTTGGTCTACTGCCAGTCCTTCGGTTTTGGGAAATTTTCCTTTTTGTTTACCGTTGCCACCTTCTTCATACAAATTTATAACTTCTGCCTTATTTTGAAGCAACGTAGTCACTTGGGTCTTACCCACTTTAAATTTTTCAGTCAATTTCCTGGTACCGTTTTTATCCATTTTTCTCGATTAAAGAAAGACATGTCCTTTTTCCCGCAATCTTCAAATATTCACGTCAGTCGCAAAAATACACAAAAACTGTTCAAAGCAAAACTAGTGTTAAGAACCGATTCATTAGCTTTTAAAGAAAATTAAATGGATTCGCCGGCAATAAAGTAATTAGTGTATGCACCTATATTTCTTAAGAATTGTCGGGCCGGGTTTTACTGCCCCTAATGGAGAGGGTTTTTAGCATTAATGTTTACTAAAAATTCCGATGATTAGTGCCCACGGTCGTCTAACAGATAGGTCGGTAAAGAGGAGTATACAATGATGGGATTTCCATTTTTGAAATATGGGGAATTCATAGCCGGTCGTTTAACGGGCAGCCCGATTTTGACAGGAACTTTCGGCCCCGGGATATGGATGGGTCATGTTTTTATTACAGGCATTTTCGGCCCCAATGGTCTAACGTTATAACATTTTTTTATGATCTTTTGTGTTTTGAATCATTTATATAATGAAAATGCAACTAACCTGAACTAACTCAATTTTTGACCTGCAACTCGGCTAATGCGGTTTCATAGACTTATATTGGTTAAACAGCGCTAACACGGCATCTAATCCACCTTTTTGGTTCCAATTCGCCTTTTTCAAGTTCACCGGGGAATATTATTATTAATTGTTTGCCCCTTTTATAGACTTATATTGGTTAAACAGCGCTAACACGGCATCTAATCTACCTTTTTGGTTCAATTCGCATTACCTGCAATGTTTGGGGCCGAAATTTCTTGCAAGATTACTTGACCTAAAATTTCTAGCAGGTACCTTCCCCAATATGGGGCCGAAAGTTCGCCCCGTTTAACGTAGATGGTCACTTTATAGAGGCGGTCGGAAACAGAGACTTTACTGTACATTCGTCTAAAATTTTTCTCTATCTTCTATAGTTTTCAAGGTTCCCATACATATAGGCCTAATTTTAACCACACTATAAACTAGCTCGATGTAATAAAACTTATCCATTTTGGCTTTGATTCAAAAATAGTTCCACCCAACAGTTTATAGCCTTTTCATCAGACCAAATGAATGGAAAATCGTTTCTAATTTAAGCGTTAAAGCAGCGTGGTTTTCGGAGGTTCCGATATTATGAATTTCGCTGACTATTCACAAGTATGAAACATATATTAAACAAACTAATTTAACTAGCCAAAGCGGGTAGAAGGAAAACGGGCGGGTTTGGCGCGCGAGCCAACTGATGCTCGATGTTAGTTTATAATTCTCAAATAACCGGGCACCCTATTAGTTTATTCCAACTTCGAATATTACAGCCGAAACTGGCCCGTGCATGTGTGGACCCAATGGCGGTTATGAAAATTCTATAAAGCAAAACTGGCTTGTTCTAACATTGCCTAAACACCATCCTTTAAAATCGATTGTGTTTACATTAAACGATCCAAATAATGAGCATTCTTAAGGTAGGTTCACCCTGAATTTAGCGCAAGATATTTTTATATTTGAGGATTTACCATTGTTGTTGGGAAAATCCCTCAGCCAGGAGCGTGTATTTGGGAAGTCTTTAAATTAAAAATCTTAAACATGCCTGTTCTCCTAAAATTGTATTATATTATATTCGTAGGAATCTATAACATATGAGAACATGTAGAAAATCGTATTAACTAATAAATAACAATGGATGGTACTATTTTACATAATAGAATTACAAAAACAAGGTTGGGCTTAATAAACTTCCCAAATATCTATTTGATAAACTTGTTAAGCGATCTGAATTACATAATCTTCTAACGCGTCATAGAGACTTATACCGGGTGTTGCATCGTCGAGCGGGACACAGGAAATCCCATGTAATTTTAAATAGGGTCAATTATTGGCTTCCCTAATTATTTTAGAGAATAATTCTATTTAGGTTTATTAAAGAGCACTAAAACCCACATTCAAAAGAATAACTTTAGATATTTTTGATGAGCCCGTTTACGGGTTATCGCCGATTTCTTTTTAACTATTTCTCCTTTTTATGGCCCCGTATTTGCGGGCACCAGTCAAGGTAAAAGATGACTGTCAAATAAAGTTTTCATTTTGAAATGTGTGCTTTATTGTTATAAAAACTCGTACATCGAAAATATTAGCCATGAATTACACTTCTGAAGAAAAAATATTGATGATTAAATGGTATTATCAATAGTAATATGTTAAGTGCATGTAAAATTGCTGAAAATCATGCAGGAAGGTTTGTTGCCCTAGAAACAGCTTGAATGCATTTTTATTGTTATTTACCAAAAAGTGCCCGACCGAAGGGAGGGCACTTTTTAAGGTAAATAACAATAAAAATGCATGAAAGCTGTTTCTTTAGGGCAACAAATCTGAGTGCATGATTATCAAGCCATTTTACATGCACGAAATATATTTTTTAGACTATTTCCTGAATGAAAAACTAAAAACGAATCATTTTGATAAATTGACGCGAAATTGTCAAAGCAGAAATTTCAACTTGTTGTGACAGTGACGGTTATTCTCGTAGGTAACCAACAATGAAAAACCAGAAGAGTGCAATTTTCAGCTCAATCGCGACCGAGGGCTGATTTTCACCGAAAATCAAGTGAAAAGCGCATTGTAGTTACAGTATATGAGGGAAATAGTCAAGAAAATAGTTATCAAAATGTGTCAGACATGTTTGCTGCTCTGTATCCGAATAGAAATTTGAGACAAAAGGCACTGTAATAAATAACTGCAGATGTGAAGAAAGGCAGGAACAAAGAAGAGATGCAAGAAATGATAGGGACTTGCAAGTTTTATTGTGCGTGGAAGAAAATGATGGGAAGATCAGCACAAGGAAACTTGAGGATGACATAGGATTAGATCCCACCACAGCGTTACGAGCTTTGAAACGACATAAATATTATTCATACAAATATGAAAAGCACCAAGAGCTAAGAGATAGGGACGAAATACGACGACAGGAGTTTTGTTTTGGTATGATGGAAAGAGCAAACATGAATAGGGAATTTTTAAAAAACATTTGTTTCACTGACGAATGCACATTTACCTTAAACAATTAACCCAATGTTCAAAATTATCGATATTGGAGCAAAGAAAACCAACACAGGTTTGTGGAAACAAGGACGCAATATCCACAAAAAGTTAATGTATGGGCTGGGATTTTCGGAGAAAATATTATCGGGCCATTATTTCTTACACGAAATTTAAATGCAGAATATTTTTTGGAACTACTTGAAGATCATATTTTACCTACTTTACATGATGCCGCCAGGGAAAATCAGGAAGTTTGGTACCAAATGGATGGCTGCCCGGCACATAGTACCCTGGCTGTCCGGGAATATTTAAACCGTGCTTTTAATGGAAATGTTATTGGCTTAAATGCATTTTTATGTAAATTGGCTTGTACCAATAGTTCTTTTTTTAAGGAGTCTAATGGAAATTCTATTTGTCTTAAACTTAGCCATTCTGTTATTTCACTTTTACGCCACACTCTTGTCGGTAATTTTTCCGTCAGCCTAGAGCGGATTTTTATTTATTTATTTATTTTAGTCTTTTGTTGCTATACGTGGTATAGATATAAAGACAGGTCAGATTCTGTATCACTTAAACAAAAATAACAATTGTATAAATAAAAGTATATAAAAAACGAAAAAGCAGTTATTATACAACAAGAAAATTGTATATAAACATTACAACCTACTGAGCATGGTCAGCAAGCATTATCTGTCTGAGCAAAAGCCAGTAAATTCCGCAACCGTATAAAAACAATGTTCTATTAGGAAAAATTGGAGCTTAGCTTTAAATTTTTTTACGTTCGTAACTGCTAGAATCTCAGAAGGTAACAGATTATACACGGAAAAAAAAAATTTATAAGAATATCCAAAAAGATAATAGAAGTAACTATATTTTATAGTTCTATATAGGACAGCCATATGGTATATTAAGGAAGACTATCAAATTATAGCAAAAACGAGTTAATATTTTTAATAGTTACTACAAAAATATATAGGAATAAAAAAATTCGGTACAGTAAAAAGTATTAAACAGGAGTGCAAATAATATAAAAATATGTTGTTGTTTTTTTCTAGCTTCTGTTGTTACGGTTGTAATAATTATTTGTAAAAACTACCAAGCAGTTTTGCACATTTTACTAATGAATATTGTAAAATTTGTAATATTTTTTCGTAAATTCTATTAATTTTAGTTGAATTTCTACCACCAACTTTTGTTATACTAATTAAATATTTTAGTAAATATTTAAAACTCCTTTTGTAGATTCATTTAAATATTTTTGTAACATTTTTTATTTGCTTTTACACATGGTATAATGAAATATATTTGGTCTTTCTTTCTTGGTGGTCGAAACTAAGTCTTTCAGATTCCATTCTGCTAATAAATCCTCCAAACTCCACATAACAGCACCATAATACCATAAACACAAAATCAGAGACAAAACTAACCAGTTTGAACTTAAAACACATAAGAGTAAGAGTTAGAGGTACGACCCCTTTGATGGCATAACTGTAAATGCGACGGCGGCGACGGACGACGCGGCTTTGACTATTCCTGTAAATTATTTAGGGTTTCTACTATATTCATTTAGTAACATACGAATTTTCTTACGAAAATTTTATAAGCGCTTCTATATTTTTTGATATTTTGCAAATATAGTGTTATAAGAATTCAAATAGTTTATTGTTAAACAGTCTTACTATAATTACACCCTTCTAAATTCTATTAAAAATTTTAGTAAAGAAATATAGTAATTTTTCCTAAGTTTCCTTTATAACCATTTTTTATGCTTGTCTCTTAATGTAATAATAAATTATAAAAGCCACGAAAGGATTTAGTAAAATTCACAATACAGTTTCTTACTTTTAACTAAAAGAAATGGTTATTTAATTTATTCAAAACGCATTTGTAAAATGTAATATATACCTTAGTAGTGGCATAATTATACTAAGTTATATAAAAAAGCTAACCATATTTTTTTATAAATTTAGTTTACAATTTTATTTTGGAAAAGACTGATATAGAGATTTATAGTTATTAAGAGGTTTCATAGAGAAATATACTAAAAAATTCTTACTAAACTAAATTTACAATACTGTTTTTTCTGTGTACACGTATCGACTTAATCATTATTTTTACGAGTTCCGTAAGAATGGACTTCACATTTCTTCTTAAAATCGCTATGTTTCGTTTTAATGTATGTTAAAAGTTTGTACAAATATATACCAGTGATTGTTAAGATATTATAATTCTTAAATCTACGAGTTTGCACATACGTAAGGTTAAAAACGAGGCGGATAAATCGCTTTTGAAGCACAAATATACGGTGTGAGTTACCTGCTTGACCCCAGAGTAAAATATGTGCACTAATGTGAGGACATACTAAGGAGTAATATATATTTAAAATATATTTTTGATCAAGACTTTGTTTAAGTGTAAGAAAACAATAAAATGTCTGTGATAATCTTTTGCATACCGCATCAATATGATCCACAAAACTAAGTTTTCGATCTATGATGCATCCTAAGAACTTTGCTAATGTTTCAGATTTTATTAAAGTATTTTTGTAGGTACTTTTTAAGTTATCTTGTTTGCCGTAATTACCTACAAACTCTATTGCAACCGTTTTGTCATAATTAATCATAAGATGGTTTTGTGTGCACCACAAATCGAAATCGCGCAACACAGAGTTTATTTTAGCCTTTACTTTAATTCCTCTATTGAGGCTGCCGTAATAAGGATGGTGGTGTCATCGGCATATATAAACAACATGCCATCCCTTATGTGCTGAGGTGAGTCATTTACATAAAGCAGGAAAATTAGGGGTCCCAGAAAATCCCCTTGTGGTGTTCCGAGTTCACATTCAAAGGTATCCGAATATTTCTGTCTGACTTTTACTATCAGTGATCGTCCAGAAACGTACGACTTGAGCCAACTGCTAATTGGATGGCGAATTCTGAGTGCTTGAAGTTTTTGCAAAAGAAAGAACGGGTTTATCGTCTCAAATGCGCAAGATAAGTTAAAGAAAATGGCGAGTGCAGATTGATTTTTATCGATTTGGTCATAGACCGCCTGCACAAGTACCGTAGAGGGTATCTGCTTCAAATTACACTGCCGAACGCTAGTCGGGGAATGAGGTCTGAGTTAACACCAAAACATACCTTGATATTAGATTGAAGCGCATGGACAAGCAACAACCCATGATTGCCATACACGAGCTGGTCCAAAGACTTGAGAGTTCACTGGTGATTTACAGTTTCCACTGGGCAAAAATTTAACGTTATTTTAGAGAGGAACCTATGTAAATTACAATGTGATTGGAAAAATAACACTTGGAATGTCTTTAAAATGGTTGCAACAAATTTTTTGGGAAACATAAAAGCAGAAAACTATAAAGACCTGGTTGCCCAACTTCTTTTAGGTTACCAAAACCTAAGGTCGTTAAAAATCCATTTCCTGGATTCTCATCTGGATTACTTTCCGGAAAATTGTGGTGCTGTAAGTGACAAGCACGGTGAGAGGTTCCAACAGGAGATTTCAAACATGAAAAGAAGGTATGAGGGAAAATGGAACTGAAGATGTTAGCCGACTACTGTTGGACAATTACGAGAAATGCCCCCGAGTCTGCTTTCAAAAGACAGACTAAGAAGCGTAAATGAGTGTCTAAACTTTAGACTTACTGATAAAAATGTGATATATAATTGCTATTGTTGAACCAACAATATATTATTTGTATGTTCATTGTAAATGCCTATAAATTAAAATGTTCATTGTATAAGCTTATAAATTAAAATTTTGTAACAAATAATTCAGATTTTTTTTGCGAGCTAACTAAAATCTTTAATAGGTATTTTTTAGTTACTTGGGTGTAGTTCAATAGAAAAAAATTAGTTTTGTTCAGGAAACAAAAAAAAAGTTGAAATTTGTTCCCCAGTGTAATCGAAGATCGTATGTTAATCGGAAACTCTACTTATGACAGTCAATGTAAGACAATCAAATCATTTGGGTGGCAAAAAGTCTGGGAGTAGGTTACATAGTAAACTAGTTTTGGGTGCATGACTGGCAACAATCGAACAGACAAACTTTCAAGCATCAGCATAGCTTCATAATAATAGCATTCGATAAAAATAACCACAAATTGAATATTGACGTAGCAAACCATATTTTACAAAAGCCTAACCCCAATCTTTCTCCAAAGTAGACTTAATCCATTTTCAAACAAAATTTTCTGCACTCAATCCACTCCAGCGCTGCTGGGAAAAAATTAAACAAATACAAACACAATTCTTTTTCCATTTCCATACTAAACGGGTCCTAAACCTTATCCAAACAAAACGGCTTTGCCGGCTGACACTGTTTAACGGAAAACCGATAGATAGTTTTAGCTACTAGTCCTGTTTTAAAGTAACGTTATATGCCGGTAAACTGTTGGAGAAAAACTTGGTAGTTCCAATAGTAAACTAATTAATAAGCGGGGTATAATTTTAAAAAACTACTTACATACAACTTACTTTATGTGAGAAAAGAATATACAAAGCTGAGCCTAGCAATTCAAATTTCACTAATCTGGGCCAAGGTCAGATCATCGACAAGTACGGTCATCTGAATAACACTTCCATCGCCGATTTAGACCTAACGTTGGTCTATGTCTTTTCAATAACAGTAATATTTCTTGTCAACCCGAGAAGACAGTTAAGCCTTGACTTTAACCTATAAGTTTATTGCCAATCTTTTCTAAAATTTTGGAAAAAGTCGTGGCTAAGCAACTAAATAATTATTCTACACAACAAGAAGTTATTCCTGTTTTAGTACAACCACAGCTCTATTGAAGGTTACCGATGATATCATTCGTGCATCTGATATTGGTAAGTGTACCCGCTTACTGCTTCTAGATTACAGTAAAGCCTTCGACACGCTTGACCACGGTACACTATGTACTAAACTTACGTATTTTGGCCTCGACGTTACTGCTGTCGAATTTTTAAGAAACTACCTTTGTAGTCGACGTCAGAAAGTAACAGTTAACAACAATTTTTCTGATATGTTAAACATGAGCCGTGGGGTGCCCCGAGGCAGTATCTTGGGCGCCTTGTTGTTTTCGCTGTATACGGGCTATTTAAAACATTCATATTCGCATTAGTAGGTACGCTGACGACTTTCAACTATATTATAGTTTGGTCCTTCCCCACAACTCCTCTTAATGATTAATCGGTCTGGAGTATACCATCGTTTTTAAAGACCCCCAAAATAATCCAAAGGAGTCATATCCGGTGAGCGTGGCGGCCACTTTACAGGAGCGTCATTTCCTCTACCGATCCATTTGTTTGGATACTGTCGATGCAAATAATTGCAGACATTTAAACTAAAATGTGGTGAAGCACCGTCATGCATAAACCACATATCTCGTCGAAGTTGTAATGGCAAATCTTCTAATAAATCTGGCAGTGTATCACTTGAACAAATTTTCAGCTTTTTCTCTATCATAGATTTTTATTATGTAACGAATAAAATCCTCATATCATAAGACCGTACAATAAACATAGTGGGCTTTGAAACAAAAGTTCGTCTTTCTTGACAGCTTACTTCTGTCATAAATACAAAATTTAATTAGGTACGAGGTCTTTCACTTCGTTTAAAAATGGTTTTGTACATTTCTCTTTTGAGGAAAAGTTTGATATGTTATAGTGTTACATTTTATGTCATAGAAATACTCGAGAAGCTGAGCAAATGTATTTAAATAATTACCCAGAGAAATTACAACCAAATAAAAAGATGTTGGGAAGAATTGTTGCCAATTTATTGCAGTATGGGTCATTTAATAAAGCAGTTGTTACTAGAAACAAACCATGTAATGAGAAAATTCAAAGTAATGTGACATTAGCTGTAACGGAAGACCCTACAACATCAGTTAGAAACATTGAGAAAGTAAGTGGAACGCCAAAATCTACGGCACATTTTATTTTGCGTAAGAACAAATATCACCCGTACAAATTTCGAATCTGCCAAGGGCAAAAACCGGGAGACGACATAAGGCGAAGAGTATTTTGCGAATAGTACACTCGGCAATGTCAAAACGACGAAAATTTCGTCAATAAAATTTTATTTTCTGATGAAAGTATGATAACCAACAACGGAATCTGTAACAGAAGAAATACGCATTATTGGTCCACAGAAAATCCACGGTTGTACAAAATGGCTAGACACCAACACATCGTATTGGTTTCAACATGTGGGTAGGAATTTTTGGAACAAAGATAATTGGGCCAACTTTTTACCACGGAACACTAAATTCGGAGCGGTATCGAAATTTACTGCAGCATAATTTGGAAGAATGGTTCGATAACAACTTACCACTAGCAGAAATCAATAACTTTTAGTTTCAACAAGATGGGGCCCCCGCTCATAATTCGAGAATTGTCCAAGAATATTTAACATATAGATTTCCTGACAGATGGATAGGTACGCGTTCAGCTGTTTCTTGGCCTGCACGATCGCCTGATCTAACTCCTTTGGACTTTTATCTCTGGGGGTACACCAACGTAATTTTCAAACGGAGGAAGAATTGCGTCAACTGGGTTTAGAAGCATTTCAAACGATTACCCCAGATGTAACGAGTGATTTTTAATTATTTTGCTCAAGGGAGGCCATGCATTTTAAAAGCATCATGGCCGTACTGCGTAGATAAGATGACATGATTGTTTTATGACATTTACGTCTTATTTGAATTTGTGTATTTGTAAAGTTTAAAAATTGAAGAAATTTTGTAATTTTTGCAGTTATTTGAAGGTAGGTTACTATTGCTTTAACTAATATTTCTCCGGGGAGTCGTCTTTTGACTATTATAAAGTGCTATTTGCAGGATATGATTTAATTTTTTATTTTTTTTTTATTTTTCAGCGTATCAAGTTTTGGTGAAGCTTTGTTGCCGGATTGAAAGTTCTACAGTAAAAATGTTTAGTGAAGCACAAAAAATTTTTATTGTTGAAAGTTTTTTTAGAAATGGAAACAAAATAGGCGGTGTGTGGAATTACTCTATGCATGACTGCTTTGATGAATTTCGAACCGAGTTTCCTGATGTTGCGGTGACCTTTCATAATTTTCGTACTGGGTCACAATACCTAATTGATAAATTTCGTCAGACTGGTTCTGTTCAACATAAAAAAGGGGCTGGAAGACCAACGAAACGATCGAATGAGGTTATTGAAGAAGCGCGACAAATTATGGAAAATAATCCTTCAACTTCTATTAGGCATTTATCTCAACAAATTCAGCAAACGGATTTATGCTACAGTACATGTCAAACACTT
Organism: Polydrusus tereticollis; assembly: GCA_963920685.1. Classification (NCBI taxonomy): domain Eukaryota; kingdom Metazoa; phylum Arthropoda; class Insecta; order Coleoptera; family Curculionidae; genus Polydrusus; species Polydrusus tereticollis. The sequence continues at coordinate 46,962,583 of OY987334.1, read as the reverse complement.
TTGAAAAAGGATCTGCATCTATACCCTTATCGTGTTCCGGCTATTCATGAACTCCTTCCCAATGACGTTCCCCAAAGACTTAATTTTTGTGAATGGTTTTAAACAATTTTCAAGAAGAAAATAGTGGTGCTTTTGAAAAAACATTTTTTACCGATGAGGCTTATTTTTATTTATCAGGCTGTGTTAATTCACAAAATATGCGAATGTGGAATACGCAAAATCCGCATGTTTTTGTAGAAAGACCTCTTCATCCTCAAAAAGTTGGTGTGTGGGCAGCAATTAGTTCTAGAAGAATAGTAGGCCCAATTTACTTTGATGGCACAATTACAGCTGAGAGATATCGGATCGAAATTCTGACAACATTTATTAATGAGCTTCACGATGATGAATTGCGGGAAGGTTACTTCCAACAAGATGGCGCTACACCTCATGTAACCAGAGAAAATTTAAATTTTTTAAGTGAATTTTTTGAAAACAGAGTTATAAGCCGAAATACGCAACAAATATGGTCACCTCGTTCCTGCGATTTAACACCCTGCGATTTTTTCTTGTGGCCTTTTATAAAAAACTCCATTTATCGAACACCAATTGAGGATATAAATGATCTTAAACGAAGGATATCAGAAAAAATTGCCGAAATTAATAATTCTCCAAACGTATTGGTTAATGTGTCTCTGAGGGTAAGAAGAAACATCAGAAGGTGTCTAGAAGTAGGAGGCGGCCATATAAAGTAGGCTTTCAAAGTAAGATAGCTCAGGATTTTATATTACATACCGTCAAAAAACATTATTTTAGGTTTTCAACGTGACAACGCTGCTTTCTTGCAAATTCGCCCTATGATTTAATCTACGCGCTACTGCTACACTATGTATACTGGGTCACAGCCGCCCTTGAGCAAAATAATTAATAATCACTTGTTACTTAACAATGTTTTGAATTCCACAGTTAGACGATGTTACCTATGCTTAGAAAATAATGGCCATTTGTTTGAACACTGTTTGTAATTAAGTTCTAATTTGGTATTATGTTAATAAATGTTTTTCGAGCATTCAGTGCCGAACTATGGAGATTTTTGCTTGAATATTTTTAAACGATAGCTAAAAAAAAAGCTGAAAATATGTTTAAACCAATGCAAGTGGTACATCAGTTATTTTAGAGTTCAAAATAGCCTTCGATTAAAAAAAAAAACACAGGACCGTATTAAAAAAAACGAAACGTCGTACTGAAAATCTGTAAACGCTATCTTGTTTAGCTTAAAAAGTGACAATGAAAAAGTATTTTTCATTTTTTTTATATCTGTTAAAATAATGCAACAAATAAATCAAAAATAATACAGCAAAAAATAATTTTTTTAAAAAATATCGAAATTGGTTAAAGATAGTTTAATTTTGCAAACACCATGTAAAAGGTATTTAAATTGTGCAACTTTTTCCTAATTTAACCAACATTGTAATTCCTACCGTTTCCAAGATTCCAAAGCTATCCCATTCTTATTTTGGATACACTGTATATCAACGAGAGCTCCATGTTCATTTGTACTGCGTAATGATACCCATTGCAAACTTGCTCTCGTCACTTGCTAATACCAAAGAAAATGATAACATTATCATTTTCTTTGCTAATACTACCGATTTCTTGCAAACCCGTAAGTTGCCATTCTTGGCGACTTTAGCAGTCATAACGTCAACTGGCTCAAACACTTTAAAGCTAACGCTAAGCAAGGTCGCGAAGCTGAATCCTTTGTCGTCAGCTTTATTACTTACTCAACTCGTATACGAACCAACTCGGGTGTCAGAGGGACAAGGTGATTTTGCTAGTCAGAAGAAATTACGAGAGAGACTGTTCTCAGTATAAGCAGTTATTCATAATGGTGATCACTTCATTAAACTTTGTTTTAACAAGAAACAATAACCTGAGTTTTTCGCTACATTGTAGCTTCTTCGGAATGTAGGATAGTTTTTAATTTGTAACAAAACAGTTTCTTAATTTACCTTCCTCACAGACAAAACAACATAAGTTGTCAACATATCATAGCATCGTTCAGAGATGAACAAGTGCTCCCTTATGACCGGATAGTCTTAACCATGAAACTTAATTAAACAAATTGCAGTTGATAATGCTGCTTTTCTATGTACTAAAGGAAAAACTTGCTTAGTTACGAACTTTTAAAAAAACGAAATTAGAGCACTTAAAAGTAGGGATCGACCGATATTATTTTTTGTGACCGATACCGATATCGGCCGATACCGATATATGCATAGCCGATATCGGCCGATACCGATATATCGGCTGTATTTTCTATTATGGATACTTTGCTATATAAATTAGCTACAATTAATGTTCGTCTTGTTCAACTGCCCGCTCAAGTAAAACCACACAGCTAAAGATATTTGAATCCTTTGATAACATGCAGTTATATTAATAGTACTAAATCTAAAGACATTCACCATTCTATCGGAGAATTATTAGCTATAGGTATACAACCCTTCAGTATTCTGAATGATGTCGGCTTTAAAAACAGCGTTTAAAAAAATAGGACTCTTGTTACAATATGCGTCTGATAAATATTTTAGAGAAAATATACTTCCTGATATTTACCAAAAATGTTCTTCAGCAATTAGTGAAAAATTATCATCATCACTTTCCTTAGAAAAAAACCTTAAAGTTTCTGTAACCACAGATTTATGGACGTGCAAACACAATAACAATTCATTTATGTGTTCTACTGCTCATTGGATGGATTTTAAAACGACTGAAAGATGTTCATTTGTACTGGTCTGCAAACATTTTCCAGGAACACATACAGCTTTAAATATTGCCCAGATGTTAAATGATTTACTGAAGAGATGGAAGTTAGTTCATAATCAGGTTTTTTTGGTTTTGGCTGACAATTCCGTCAACATAAAAAAGGGCATCGACGAAATCAAACTAAAACACCAAACTTGTTTTATACATCTTTACAATTACCCATACAAGACTCGATAGAAAGTCAACGATCAATCATGGATTTATTGGCAAAAGCGAGGCGTATAGTAACTTATTTTAGTCACTCCTCTTTGGCTTGTGATAGACTGAAGAATATTCAAAAGACTCTTAATATGGCGAGAAAATCTTTGGTTTAGGATGTACCTACATGATGGAACTCAAGTTTTTATATTATGTTGGAACGTTTGGTAGAAAAAAAAACGCTTTAAATATATTTATAATGGATGATTCAGCTTTAAAAGATAAGGAACTAGCATATCACCAGTGGGAACTAGCAAAAAACTTATGAAACTTATTAGAACCCTTTGAAGAGATTACCAACATTTTTAGTAAGAACAGTGCATCTATATCAGAAATAATATCATTACTTAAGACACTTTTGATTTATCTCGACAAAGCTGAAGGAGCTGATTTTTCTGGAGTGCAGACTACTAAAATTGAGCTTAAAAATTCTTTATTTATTTATTTTACTTTATAAATTTATGTTTTAATTTCTTTAAAAAATATATCGGCCGATACCGATATACTCTTGGCCGATATGGGTCGATACCGATATCGGCAAGAAGGCCGATATGGCCGATATACCGATACCGATATCGGTATCGGTCGATCCCTACTTAAAAGTACACTGATTACGCCCAATGGTATAGGTTGGGATTAACTCCGACCCTAGGATTAACCCATAACAAGATTTCCGGAAAATTTTTTCCTCTGGGTACCCTAGGCGTGATTAATGTGGAAACTTTTTGACATTTATCACGTAATATAAATAACTACTCTAGATAGGTACTGATTTTAGTTTTTTTGAATTTATTTTAACGAATACATAACATATGTAATACATATGTAATACAGGGTATTATTTAACTATGCTCCATTCCACAATAATTCGTTGATTTCCCGACCGCAATAAAATTTAAACCCAGCCATAAATAAGTGCCTTTTGAAAGGGTACAGGTCCTGATTACCTACTAATTTCAATAGTTTAGGTTAGCTATTTTCAACAAAACAACAAATATAAAATAATAGGTAAGTATCTTCATTTTAATCATGTAATTAAATAGCTATTAATATTTATACAAAAATACTAATCTACAATACATACAATCTATACATGTCGACAAATCTTGCACGCCCATAGAGAAGACGGTTATTATTATTGATCCATTACTTCGCATCATTTGAAGACAGACTATACCTTATTTAATTAACAGAAACGCGGTAATTAACATTTTTATGACAATAACAATTTTACACAACGGCAAGGTTTTGGTATTGTATTTCGCATCGGAACGACAAATAGGAATGTTTTACTGTAAAATTCTCTAATCTAACCTTAGAACATCGATAACTAATGCGAGAAGTAACCAAAACCATGATAAGCAGGTGGACATCCCACTGACCAGAGCATCAATAAAAGGAAGGAAGGACATTGCTAGAACAATATTTGTATTGGAAAACTATTTCGTTCTGTCTTATCGGTTTTCCGACAATGAAACAAGAACAAGGCAATTGAAGCCATCTCCCGACAACCTTCTCTCGTGATTAGCCAGAGTGGTTGCAAAACCCACAACGCAGCTGCCAATAAGCGTCGTTATCGTCATTACAATTAAGTGTCTGTTAAGTCGACGTTTTATATCACAAAACATCACTAATTTAAGGCCCGCATAACATTGCATCGCCTGCTTCGAATCGAGACTGTCACAGCAAGTAGCAGAAACATCTGTATCAATTAATTTGAACCTGGGTAATTTTCAGCGTTGTCAAGTTGTTGCGGACACAAATCGATTTATTCCGAGAAAAAGTCGTGAAATTCTCAGTTTAATTAACTGATGTTCTGGTGTTTTAAGACGTAATTAATTAATGTTGTTTCGGAATTGTTTTTTGAAATAATGGTTTGTTTGTGAAGTAACTGAAAAGCAACGCAATTAGCATTTTCACGTCCCAAACTTTCGTCGGTCTGACCTCGATACGACCTAAATGTGCAACTTCGTCAGTATGTGAGTTCAGGGGATAACGCATTGCAACTTAAAAACTGTCCGTTATTCAATTGGTATAATACAGTTTTTATCTGAAGAAAAAAGTATAGTATGTTGCTTAATGTGAGAGAGTAACAAATCACCATTGAACTATAACACCCAGTGATCTTCGCCTTATTCCATAAACGTAGTCCAATAATTATTTCTTATAATATTCGGAGCTGCAAAAATAGTTCGAAATGTGTTCGAATATGACTGGAGTCGCACAGTCAACAATATACAGACTTGTGCATGAGGATAAACGCGGCCCCATCAAGTTACCAAAGAGAAGTACAGGAAGAAGAGAAACTGTAATAAATGAGGATGAAAAGACTGCCATCAGAAGAATCATACACTCGTTTTACTTAAAAAAAGAAATACCTACCTTGGACAAAATAATGTCTGAAATGAAAAAGGATGAATTCATTCCTCTCATGGGTAAGAAGAAACTATGGAAAACTTTGAGGAAATGAATTTTTGTTATAACAAAATTGAAAACAGAAAATCACTTTTAATAAACAAAAAGACGAAATCATTTGTTGGCAACGACGATATTTAAGGACAGTTAGACAGTTTTGAAGTGACTATGTACGAAACTTGGTTAAATGAAGGATATACCGTTGATAAAATATGGATGATAGAAGGATGATCCACTGGAATAAAAGCACCCTGGGGAAAGGTAAAAGATTAATAATTACTCACATTGGCAGCAAAAATGGATTTGTCGATGGCGGCTTACTAGCATTTAAATCAAAACGGACTGGAGACTATCATGAAGTCATGAAGACATGAACGCTGATGTCTTTAAAGAATACTTCCAGCATAGATCTTATTTCTCCTGGGTCTACTACAGCTACCACTCAAGAAAATCCGAAAAAATACCAACGTCTTCTTGGAAAAAAAATTACATCATTCATTGGCTCACTGTAAGTAAGAAGCCATTTCATAAAGATATGCTGAAAAAGGAGCTACTGGAGATTGTAAAGTTGAATGAACCTCTTTGTACAAAATTTATTGTCGACGAAATCGCTTCAAGACGAAATATAACGGTACTTCGCCTTCCGCCATATCACTGTGAACTAAGCCCCATAGAATTGGGGTGGGCAAAGTAAAAGGGTTTCTAGCAAGTCATCACCACTTTTAAAATGAGAGAAGTTGGAAACCTCTTGCAAGAGGGAATAAAGACAGTGGATTGTGCAAAATCGAGTGCAAAATGGAGTAAGTGCGTCGAACATCTGAAATTTAAAAGTTGTTGTATTGTACATAGTAGATTTTTTTTATAAATAATAATATTAATTTCAATTTATGTATTTTTATATTATTTTTACTTCTATATACGTTTTTATCTCTTAATATTAGAATAATTAATATCTCAATTATCTGCCTGTCTCTATAAATATAATTAGGTATAATTATTATTATACTTTTTATTCTAATAAATTACCTGAAGTAACGCCGCTGTCACCTTCCTTTCATTCACCAAACTTGTCTTTCTTTTGTATTCAAATTAGGGTGACCCTAATTTAGGATCGATTAGGGGTGTGCAGGCCTGATATACGGAATTTTTAAAAACTCATTGAAATTTACCTGAGGTCAATGCAACCTTAATAATGAGTCCTATCATTGCAAATTTACATTTTATTGCTCTCTCGCATTAAGCGACAGAGTATAGACATAAATTATTTATTTAATTATTATTTTAATATTAAATTAAGCAGTCTAATATTATCATATCGCAACAATTGGTTTAATTAAGGGTTATTAATTTTTCCATTACTTTTTCTCGCCCTGTATAAGATCACATATAACACACAGTAAAACCTGGAAACCTTGAGTTACGAAAACACTTTTTTGGGACATTCTGTATATTTATAAACATTTTCGTATTTCAACAGAATTGGCCTTTCTCTACCTCGGTGATAATCCTGTCCATTATAAAATATGCAAGAAAAACAGTTCCTCGGTTATTTTCCGATTTATATTATGAAGTTTGCTAAACTCAAACATAATTCGCGACATACCGACATACATAACGAACACTAAAGTCACTCAAAATCATAACGAAATATTTTATAGGGAAATATTTCATTATTTTATCTAAGAACTTTTTTCTTTAATTAGCACGAAATCTCATAAAACCTGAGACGGGATATATCACTTTAATCATTAACCCTATGCTATTTTTTGTTTTAATTGGTAAACGAAACACATAAACAAGACACCCGGTACACTAAAAACTGTTAAAGTCGTTACGATATATTAATCTAGTGTTAGACGATAAAATATTATCATACAAAATTGGCTTGTTTAAAGGCTTTTAATTTTTCCATGACTTTTTATCAGCCCTGTATAAAATCAACACAAACAAATAGGTCAAAACGATGAAAGAAATTTGAAAAAAAGGAATTCTTTAAAGCTAGAAACCTTGAGCTACACAAATTAAACAATGCTCTTGTAAGACATCCTGTATATGTGAATATTCGTATTTCAACAGAATTAACCTTACTCTACCAATACATTTCCATAAAAAAAACAGTTCTGTATACCTATTGTCCCATTTTTAATATGAGTTTTGTTCAAGTCAAAGATAATTTATTGGGGCAGCTGGTAATGCCGGGCAAGAACATTACGAAATATTAAACAACATCGCCATAGTTTTAAATTTTTACCAAAAAATAAAAGTGCGCATCGTGAATAGATATTTCAAAACTCATACGGAATTCATGAGAAACACTCTCATCTCTCTCGGAATATGGTTATAGAAATATTACAATGACTTTTGGATGTTAAGTTTTATGGAAAAAAATACGTAAGTCCAGGAGAGTTGGCTCACCTTTTTTAAAAATGGAATAAAATTGAAATCCAGAAGGAGAAATAAACGCAAAATATTTATTTAACATAAGAAATAGTATAATATTAGGTAATACATATTATATAAGGAAAAACTCAAACAACTAGCTTAAAAAACATTTTTTTTTCAAAATAGCTATCTGGGCCAACTCTCCCACATACTGTGGGTTAGTTGGCCCAGGCATGTAGGGTGAGATGACCCATGGTAAATTTTATCATTCAACACCTTGTTTTTTATAATGTTTTGCCACACAGGTCGCAAAGGTTTAAATACTTTGAACAGCTTTCGTGGAACCACGGCAGTGTATGCATTGAATCCAATCATCGTTTTTCGTGGTAGCATTATATTTTTCACCACACCCAAGGCATTCGGTCGCGTCTTCTTCATCTGGCCTATCGTCAGAGTGAGTCTCTAACTCATCTGATACATCTTCATCCGTAGATGATTATATTTTATTCATTTTTTGTATTTTTCCTTTATTCTTTTTTATTATTAAGGTCTTTCGCTTTAATATTCTTTTGTGTTCTTGTTCTTTTTTGCGTTCAATCGCAGATTTTCTTTTTTCAATATGGTCCGAAGACGTCAAAACAGCAGCTACTTATTTTGCCCTTTTTCTTACTTTTTGGATGTTCGCTGACGATGTGTTGGTGCAAACCCGTGTTTTTGTAGTTTTTGTATATGAAATTTTAGTTTTGTTTCATTCTGGCTGCCAAAAGCAGAGGGTGGCCCGAGAGTTCTCTTCTTAAAATTATTATTTTTATATCGTCTTTGAAAGGTTGGATGAGGGATGTTGTTAAAAGTGCGACACGCTTCTCTAACGCCCATTACACCATTTCTGACTACTTCTGCAGCATTAACGATCTTCCTCAGTCCACTTTCCTCTTTCCACCGTACCTTTTCTATTATATTTTGTTGGCATGACTCTAAAATTAAAAATATACAGTCATCACAAGAATTTTAGTTTAGCTATTACAGTCCGGGATGGATGGCCCGTGAGCCAACTAACCCGAATAGACGTTGGGCCGTCTCCCCCAAAAGTCGGGGAGAGATGGCCCACTCAATATATTCACTGTTCTATGTAATTTTAAAACTTTCGAGTCATTAACATAACCTCAAAGAACTATATAATAAAGATTAGCAACAATTACGAGCAAAAAATGCAATAGTGAAACAAAAAAGTAATTTTATTATAGACCTTAAATATTTTCCTTGTCTATAAAATAATAGTTTCAACATAACTTACCCATAGTTGCAAAAAATCAACCAAAAATAGTGTACGATATACACCTCACGTTTAAAACAGGTGGGTAAAGTTACACTAACGTGGATCTAAAATTTCGGTAAATATTGAACTGGGCCATCTCAACCGTTGGGCCATCTCTCCCGGAATTACCCTACTATTTGTAGAAAAATTACTGCGTCCACTAAAAGAATACATTTTCTAAAACACATAATATATCACATTTTCTAAGTCCAACAATACGGAATATTAACACTTATCTAAATTAAAACTCGAATTTTATGACATCTCGGGTGATCTTGACATCTGTCTCAAATTTCAGCTTTGCCCAATACAAACACACGTTTGAATCATGGGCCACTCTTCGAAATGGGTAATGTTTTAAACCCCGAAAAAGGCGTGATTTTTAGCAGTTTTTCTGGCATAGAAGCTGATATATCTGTAATTTTAGTGGAAAACTTTTAATTTTCTTTTAGTAAAAGTTTTTTCAAAAAAGACGGGAGGGAATCAAATAAACCCATTATGAATAAAAAACAAAATCTATAAAATTTTTCATTTTAAAGTTGTTTATACTTAATTTTTTTCACAAACGGTATAAAAATGTTCAATGCTCAAAATATACATTTTACGTTTTCCGATGATGTTTTTAAAATTTTGATCAAAATTAAAAGAAAATAAAAATCGTTTTAAAAAACTGTAAGTAGTTTTTCTCGAAAATCTCGGTTTGAAAAATGGTCGTATTAAAAAAAAACGATTGTAATATAGATATACATAAAAACATTGTTTTAATCATTGATATTTATCGTATAAATAAATAAAGAGTTTCAAACTTTAACTTCAACTTCAAGTTACAAAGTGTAAAAATTGTTATAGGTTATGTTGTAATCTTGATTCGCCAGAATACTAGAAAAAGGATTGAGAACACACCGAAGATACCAATTTAATATTAGGGCGTACATAGGAAATCAAGATGCTATATTTAGACTGCGGCAAATAACAAAACAATGCATGAAAAAACAAAAAAAAATCCCGTCTGTGTTTTATAATACTAGGCTAGTTACTGGAAAATTCAGAAAGCTTGCACCACGCCATGCTATGAATACGATAACTGCCACATGATTTAAAAATACATAAGGAAGTAATGAATTAAAACAATATGACAATTACGAGTATGATGGGAAACTAATATTTAACAAAATATCTTACAGTTAGAGTACTAGGTCTCAACATTTTGAGAACTAAACTTAATTATTAATTAATTAATTATCCAAAAAATTACTACTCAGTATCAGAATTTCTAAATGATAAATATCCTCATGGTCAAACACACATGTTAACTTTTAACGTACCGTTTCCATGACAACAACCGAGAAAAGCATACTTGTTAATTTTTCACTGTGGTTGAAAACAGGTAATTTTGAAGTCTATAGGTGTGTTTGATCATATGGCTGAATACACAGTGTCACCATTAAACTGCGCACGATATGGAACTTTTTATTATTAATGAGGTTAGCTCAAATTAAATAAGGGCAATCGTTTTTGCTTCAAATTAGACTAAAAATTATATATTTAATTGTCACCATCTGTCATTCGGTATCTGTCAAAAATGATATTTTTGTCAGAAAACGCTAAAAAACCGAATTTCAAAAAATGTTATTAGAAAAAGTTGTTTCTAGTATAATCTTAGGCCTATATACAAAGTTTCAGATGTCTAGCGCAAAGTTGAATTTTTTGCCACTTTTTCGAATTAACATGTTTTTTTATAATGTAAGTTGACTTAATGGATATTAAGCTATTTGCTTATACCATACTCAATATTTTATTTAGTTTGTATGCTTATTTTTTTACTTGAATGCCATTTTTTTTTCGAAATATAATATTTTCAATTCAAAAAAATTTGAGACGGGTGGTGCAAAGTTATCATAATTTAACAATTTTAACAGATAGACGTCAGATGTTCCATTTTTCAAATGACAAATACATCTAAATATTTGATAAAAAATTTTATTTTATACTAAATATAATTTATTATAACTAACATTATTAATCAAAGGAACAAAAAATTTCATATTTCAGTGTGAGGTCCTTCTCGCTCTACACGTACTACTACGCAAACAGTCGTTCGTCTATAAACGTCTTTGACAGCATTTTGTAAACAACTTGGTTTTATATCGGCACAACATTTTCTGATGTTTGTTCCTAATGCACGATATTTCTAAACGGTCGATTCTTATAAACTTTCTGTTTAAGATAACCCCACAGGAAAAAATCTAGTGGTGTTATGTCAGGCGATCTGGGTGGCCAGTAACAATCTATGTCACGCCCTATAACTCTGTTTTGAAATAATTGGTTTATGCGTTCTTTTACTGCTGCAGTTTGATGTATGAGTGCACCATCAAGCTGATACCATAAGTTATGTCTATGGTGCAAGGGCATGTTATCCAAAACTTCGGCAATCTCATTATCAAGAAAAGTTAGGTACCTTACACCAGTTAAGTTTACTCTAAAGAAGTATATGGTTCAATAAGCTGATCTTTCAGAATCCCATACCATACATTGATTTTAAAATGATACTGGTGAGACGTTTGGATTTTCTTGGGACCACCATCGGCAATTTTGTGAGCTCACGGTACCATTCGAAGTCCATAATATCTTGTATGGAAAAAGAATATTCTCCTCGTATTGACCCTGATACCAAAACGAAAAATCTAGGCGGATATTAAAATCGCGTTCTTTCAATGTGTTTATAAACTTGGGTTTCTATAGCCGAAATCGATTTTTCTGAAGAATTTTAACACTTACCCTCTTGTACCCTGTTGAATTACTTATCTTGGTTATACTAGTTTGACCCAGTGGCTCGTGGGTGTATAATGGGGTGAGGCTAGAAAATAGCGCCGCAGGCGAAAACTTTTCGCGATTTCAAGGTCATTGGCTTAATATGAGTAGTTAGGAATTCAACCAGCAATATAATTATTTTGAAATACTAGGTTTCACGAGAAAAATATTCAATTTGCAAGGTCAGGGTCAATTTCTCTCAGTGCATCCGCTTTTGTGTCTCCATTTTGCTCTACTCTCGTAAGCGCCACAGAATTCTTAATATGTTCTTTGGAACTTTCGTGTGATTTTACCGCCCGTGAAAATTTTTTAAAATCAGAATACCCACCCCCTGAACTCCAATTGTTTTTTACGCTGCCTAATAAAATACACGGCCAGCAATACAAACTTTGTTTATATGAACTCCCGCAAAGCCATTTGTAACTATCATATAATGAAGTTTGAAATGATCGCGAACTTTCCCGACCCACCCTCTTTTCGCTAAAAACTGCCGTTATTTGTGGTGTTGGTCGACTCTCCAAAATTTGCCGTTTTTCTATCTCAGGTCGTCGCGAGAAAGAAGTTTCAAGCAAAGACAAAACAATATCGTAAGAGGGATTCATAATTTAAATTAAAATAGGCACAAAGCACAAAAAAATAATTTTATGTAACGAAACCTTGGACCTTGGCAATGGCAATACTGTATTAATTATTAAAATAAAAAGCAAATCGGCTTACTCACCTGATGTAAAGGGCTCTTGCCTTACCTTACCTCCTATCACCAACCACAACCGACTCTAGGAGTCGGTATGTGCACTGTGCACCAACACAACAAGAAAACAAATTAATTAGGTGTCAGTATTTTAACCCGCAGACCTGCCTTGAAAATCTAAAATCACGATAGGTTAACAATCATAAACGAATGGCACTAATTAAATCTAATAACCCGACACCTGATCCTACGAGAAGAAAAGATATATGAGCCTGTTAACAATAAAACATTGCCAAGTTTCAAATAGGCACTAGGCACCCACCTATAATCTTTAATTTTTATCTGTTTTTTGTTATTGGAATTTAATTGCATATTTATTAATAATATCTTATAGAACAATGAAAACATTTATCAATCATTTCTAACTTATTTTTTTATGTTTTTAAAAATAAAACATTTAAATAATAAGTAAATAAGTCAATAAGTGTCCTTGTTCAATAAACATTTGGCAACATGCAAGCCATTGCAAGCTACTGTAAAAATAATACGATATATAGGCCCAAATAAGTGGGCCTCACTCGCCTATAAAATTCGCCTATTCTTCCTGTTCTGCGCAATTAATGCGGTGGAGGTGCCGGGTTGGAGAGCATAGCGTTTGTGACGTAAAGGAAGCTCAAGTTTTTGGGATTACATTTTTCTTTTTATGCGTTCAGGCAACGATTTCAGTTTTTAAAATTAATGTTGGATGGGGTGCGCGCTAAATTTAAAAGATAATATGTTGAACTTTGATGGTAATTCAATGTTCTATTGTTTTGATACTTTTAATGATTGGAAATTAGTTAAAAAACGTTTTATATTTAAATAAATAATTTATTAATTTTACATGTGTGGCCCGGCCTCAGTTGCTTTATACGACGAGCCGCCACTGGTTTGACCGTGGTCAATAACACTTAAACAAACATCAAATTGTGCTTGTTCATCGTATTTACTTGCTGCGTGAGGTTTTTTAAAATTATCTTTAACAGATCCAGTTTCTCTAAACTTTGACATTATTATTGAAACGGTGCTATGCTGCAAATTTCATTCTGGATGCCCCTCATTAAGAATATGAGATGCTTGCCGGTGAGGCATATTTTCTCCACATATTAAAACAATTTATATTTTTTCTTGAATGGACAACATTGGTGATAACAGTGAAAACTATAACTTGCGATAATATTCCAACTTGTGACATTTCTTTTATTTATTCGGCACTCTAATTCCTTTTTTTTTCCATAGCCTACTTATAAAATTCGAAATTGCCTTGATATTTTATTGTGGATAACAAGAAGCGAAACAGCGTTTAAATTGTGAACTAATCTGATATCTGCGAATTTTAATATAAGTTTTTTTAACTTTGTACGTGTATTTACTATCAGAAAAAATGGAACATCTGACGTCAATCTCTTAAAATTGTTAAATTATGATAACTTTGCATCACCCGTGTCAAATTTTTTTGCCTCTAATTTTATATTTCGCAAAAAAATGGCATTCTAGTAAAAAAATAAGCATACAAACTAAATAAAATATTAAGTATGGTATAAGCAAATAGTTTAATATCCATTAAGTCAACTTACATTATAAAAAAAAAACATGTTAATTTGGCAAAAAATTCAACTCTTTGCGCTAGCTATCTGAAACTTTGTACATAGGCCTAAAATTATACTAGAAACAACTTTTTCTAATAACATTTTTTGAAATTCGGTTAAACAATGCCATTTTTCAGCATTTTTTGACAAAAATGTCATTTTTGACAGATACCGAATGACAGATGGCGACAATTGAATATATAATTTTTAGTCTAATTTGAAGCAGAAACGATTGCTCTTATTTAGTTTGAACTAACCTCATTAATAATAAAAAGTTCCATATGGTGCGGAGTTTAATTGTGACACTGTATGTTATTGTTTTCAGCGTTGTCAAATAACACAGAACAAGAAACCGTGGAAAGAAGTATGAAAGGAGAATTATTTTAATTTAAACTAAAATATAAATTTCTCATGGATATGTTATTCCAAAACACTGGCAACGTCGTGCAACCCGGCATTATATCGCAGGCAGCTCTCCGGAAACATTTGAACGCGGTCATTATCCAATTAACAAAGACGCATCGCTTTATTTTCCCACCCTGCAGGGCACTCTTTGTGTCCGGGCTTGTTTTTCATTTGTTTTTGTGCCCATTGTGCCTGTCTGTGTATGTGTGTCTGTAATTTAGGGGATTTGAATGTGAACAAAACTCGTAAAAGGGACTACTGGCGAAACTTATTTTCTGTCATGTACAGCGTTTTTCATAAAGATGTGGGAAAATTGGTGTAAGGTTTATTTAATCTTTCAAATACAGCTAGAAATTATTGAAGGTAAGGGCCAAATAAAGAGAAATTTTAATATTATTTAGCTGTTCCAAATTGTCGTTATCATAAGTTCTGTTCTATAATGCTGTCAAACTATTGTAGTGATGGCAATAACTAATAGGAAAACAGCGATTTTTTTAGGTATCATTTTAGATGTCTCTATCTAACTTTTTATTTATAGTACTTTAAAAATAACAAGAACCTTTTTAAAGGTATCTGGTTGACAGGCTACACAAAAAGCTTTTCTCTTATCACTGAATCCATTTGAAATCACTAACTTCACTACTCATTCCAGGACTCATTTCTTTATTTTGAGGACGAATTGTAAAAATTATAACAGATATTTGCCTGTAAATGACTATATCTATTACAATACCTGGGTAGTACTCAGTAAAGATTATCAGGAGTAGATAAACGACTAACCTAAACAATTCTTTTCTTTATTTAATGCTAATATTTTATAACATCATTAATACTGGCTCAAACTTTCTTTTCTTTTTTTCCTTGTATAGATTGATCTCTTCTTAAAACTTCTGTCAACTACAAATCAGATTAACTCTTCCTCAGGGCAGAGCCAATAATAAAAAGAAAGAAAGGAAGAACTCTTCGGGTGACTTTGTCAACTCCTGTCAACTTCTAATATGATTAACCTCTTCTGGTGATTTTGTCAACTTTAAATATGAATAAAACTTAAAATGTAATTTTTGACAAGTCTAGCTAATGATTTTGAATATATTATACCAACAAGAATCAAAATTCTCTATGATCCTACTATCAAGGAGAACTAGACTCGGGTCAGGTCACCGCGTATAATCTCTATAGCTGGATTTATAGAAAAAGCGGGCTCCGCTGTTTTGGGGTACTACTCTCGTGTCAGGTATCCGCGAGTAGACTCAACAGCAGAAGTGGGGACACATTTTAAATACTTATCACCCTTAACCTTAGTATTATGGAGAGTTATACTCGTGTCGGATCACCGCGTATAAACTCTCTATAGCTAGGTTATAAAAAAAATGGGGTTCCGCTGTTTTGGGGTACTACTCTCGTGTCAGGTCGCCGCGAGTAGACTCAACAGCAGGAACGGGGACAAATTTGAGATATTTATCAGTTTTATCACCATTAACCTTAAGGATCTCACCCATCAGGTTTCCAAGTTCTTACTTCCTTCGAAGCTCGATCTCAAATGAATCAATCCATATACGGGTTCTTCAATGCTTTAACGTCAGGAGAAACTCCTTTGACATCTATTAATTATTCGTTAATGCTATTTAGCTCTATGGTTTGTAGAAATTTGTAATAAGCTGTTTGCTTGAATGTTCGTGGTTCTTACGGATTTAATTTAGAAGTTATGTTGCAAGAATTTTGGCGCCTTATTGTTAAATATATAATATTTGCCATATCAATTTTAGTGCCTCCCTACTATTGTGGGATGGGATTTGGACCAACAGGGAGCCAGTCTTCAGGTAACTTGTACGTCCCGATTTGTCTCGATCTTGTATGTGAGTCGGTAATAAGTTGGTTTGTCGATACGTCTGTACGTCCGTAATAATTTCTAACAGCTTTCAAGAAGAACTCGTTAATTGTCAACATCTGAAAGTCATTATGTAACACTACATTCATAATGTATCTGTGCGCGTTCGCGATGATTTTCAGTGCCTTGTTCTGAATCACCTGTAACTTATTAAGCTCCGTTCCGCTTATATTGCACCACGTAGGTGCACCATAAGTTAGAACCGGCCTTACCAATACCTTGTAGAGGTTGACTTTAGTCCTATTAGCAAGTCTACTCCTGGTCTACTACTGTGGTTGCCACGAGATGTAGCCACGTGCTTCAACTCTCATTCGTAAACTTGCATTTCTGTGTTAAAGCACTTTGAGGTCCCTTACCTTTCCGTCAGACCCGGAGCCTTGCTGAGGAGCCGTAAACGGCGAAACGCGCCCAAGGATTGGGTCTGACGGAAAGGATAAGGGACAACTCTATACACGAACTTATTTTAAGTTTGTGTTTTTTAATTTTAATTTTTTAAGTCTACTCCATCTGTAAAGCAGGGGGTAAATAAAGCCTAACTGTCGCAATGCACGTTTAATTCTATTAATTGAATTTTGCCTCCAATTCAGCCTTTGGTCAAAAATAAGTTCCAGGTATTTTACCTCCTGGCACCAGTTCACTTGGACTCCATTGACCCGTAGCCTTGTTTCAGGCCTGAGGACGGTGCTTTTCGAAAAGAAGATGACCTTCGTCTTGGCGGGATTCAAGCGAATCTTCCAAGCCGACAGCTATTTTTCCAGCTCGATTATGTGACGCTGTATCCGGCTGACGACAATTCGCGGTGATTTAGTAGTCGAAGTATCGTCAGCGAAAAGATAGAGCTGCGTAAATCTATCTCGCGGAATATCGTGAGTATAAATATTATACAACATCGGGTAGAGAGAGGTGAGCCTTGTGGCACTCCCGCCCTGATGTGTTTATTTAAAGACAGTGCATTCTCTGACGAGACCGCAAAACTTCTTTTCTCTAAAAAGGAAGCCACCGCCTTGATTAAGTAGTTCTGAGTACCGAGACTTATCAATTTTAACACAAGGCCATTGTGCCAGACCTTGTCGAATGCTTTGCTTTCGCCAAAGAAAACTGCTCCCGTATGCGCCCTCTTGTTAAAGCCTTTAACAATGTTTGCAGTGAGTCGCGTGGTCTGCCTGACTGTGCAATGTTCGGGCCGAAACCCAAACTGTTCAGCAGGCAGAACATTGCGTGTGAAAACAAAGTCGTTGAGCCTACTCAAGATTATCTTTTCGGTAATGTTCCCTAGGCTCGACAGCAGGCTGATCGGCTTATAGCTAGCCGGCACCGTAGGGTCTTCGCCTTTCTTATGAATAATAATGTCTTTAGCCCGTTTCCAGGCAGTTGGAAAGTGGCCTTCTCTGATTATCGCCTGGGATAAGCTTACTATGTTCCCAAGGCTCGATCTGCTAGATTTCGCAACGCCATATTTTTTAAACCGTCAATACCGGGGGCTTTTTTAACATTCAACGCGCGTATTAGGGACTTAACCTCGTTTATGGTGACTTGGGGAAAGGCCTGAAACGGGTGATTGATGATTTTGTAAATCTGTATCGTCCTTGAGACCCTCTCATCTCTCAACGCGTCATTGGTCGGGTTTTCACTGAATTGGTCGCAGAGTTTGTCTGCGAGCAATTCAGCTTTATCCTTGGCATCGCTTAAAACCGCACCTGTTTCCTGGTTTTTCAGGTGAGACATGGGTGCTCGAGCGCCTCTGGTCAAGGCCCTAGTCATTCTATAAATGGAGTTATCCGCTATAGACAGACCTTGCGCCGTCATTTAACCTGCGGGGTTTTGATCGGAAATTACTTCTGGGCGCAATATTTGTATTATTATTATTATTATTATTATTATTTGTATTTTTGGTTGGCGCACTTTTGTTCAGATTGCTTGAGTGTCTTGGACAGCCCATATAGTTAGCAGGGTGGTCACCCTCACAATTTGAACATTTAGCTTTCTCCTCCTTAGGCTTAGTGCACTGATACGAAAAGTGTTCAGCTGCACATTTTAAACATTTAACAGGTGCAGTGCATCGAAATTGCGAATGGCCGAACACGCGCGCGTTGTGTCTGCTTTAATTGACATGGAGTCTAGATTTCTTAAATCAAAAATAGTTTTTTCGGAACGCGGCAAGAAAACCAGTACCAAGGGTAATGGTGCCCCTCTGCAACTATGCCACCTGATAACCCTTGATGTATTAAAACCCAATTCCTTCAAGTCATCTTTGATTTTGGCTTCAGTCCACGTTTCCAGGACCCCACGAAGCACAACGTGTAACTCTTTCTCAACCTGGAATCGAAACGAGTAATGATAGAGTTTGTTTGCAATTAGGAATTTTATTATCTTGTGGTACGTAATCCACTGGCGTTGGTGGATGGATTTTAACGCCTTCTAGCACGGTCACAGCGCGACCAAAATCAATTTTTGCTTTACGCAGGTAATTCGAAATTTCATTATATTGTGCCTTATGCCTGATGACGATTGGAGGGACCCTCAATTTCGGTATCGCGGTCTCCGAACCATCATTAGTGACGGCAACGTTTGTTGTCTTTTGCACTTAAATCAGAGTTTCTTAATTTGCATATTATCATTACTAATGTTTTATCTTGTTAAAAAGGACATTTTAAAGTTGTGTTTAATGTCGTTGCAACAACCATGAGGTTTGTGATTCCTTAATAAATTAAAATTCCAGGCAAATTTTACAAATATGCTTGAATTTAAACAAAGATATGTGATATTGATTTGATTAATTTATAAAGGTTCTTAGGGTGAATATAAAAAAAAAATTTTTTTGGGAAATTATTAACTATTGTTTAAAAAAAATTTTTTTCTATTTTAGGAGGTCACGTTTTCGAATCTTTGCATAACTTTTAATTCTAAACAACTTTTCTTAATAACATTTTCTTGAATTTTCTGAAATAGGGGTACTTTATTCTTGTACAAGTTTTATAATTTTTGACCTAATATGATTATCGTACATGCACGAACTTTTATCAAGAATTACATTTTCTGAGAAATCGGTAATAAAAAAAATTCCCATATGTTGCGCACTTAAATGACCACACTGTATAGTAGTTTCAACCTCCTATATCCTTTGCAAAACTTTGCATAATGACTTAAATAAATCATCACTAGCTCCCCGACTATTATTATTATTTTTGTTTTTATTCGTGCAAACCTTTAGGTAACCCGAAAAAACATCTACAAACATCAGAAGCACGTTAATAAATTGATATAAGAGCCCTCCATGTACACAAGTATATCTTTTACCTTCTTCGGTGAAAAATAAAAGAACTTCTTAAGCCGAAATTCACTAATGGCACGAGGGGACAAACCTCATAAAAGATGAACTAATTGGCCTGCTCCCCTGTGATCTTCAGTTAATGCAATACTGGGGCAACGAGGGGAGCCCTAATTAGTTATTTATTTAGTAAGTTTTTTGTTTTCCAAAAGGGACGAAACTTTAAGATTTGTTCGAGAGCTTAAATGGCGGGATGACCTGGAAACAAGAAATGAGTTTGTGACGTTGTAACAGAGATATCACAGTTAAAATGTTTAGTGGGTGAATTACAAATGTAATTTTTTAGTAACCTGATCACTTATTTATCAAGTAAAAATTAGTAGCTAACAATTTTACGTCAGGTATGACAATTATAATATTTATTATTGTTGCTGGATTCAAAGAACTATTACTACTAGAAGAAGTCATACGGTTATATAACGTAATATCAGCTTTAAAATTATAAACAATGGTGAAATATTGCATCATCTTTAAACATACGTTTAGATATAGTTCAGCAACGGCATGTTTGTTCAGGTAAATGTTAAAATCGTTAACATTGCTCCATAATATGCATAATATGCGTCGTTTAATGGCAGAAATAATTACAAGCTTTTTCCATTTACATATACAGTAACATCTCTCTATAGCGACCACCCTCGGGGAATCAAATGTTGGTCGCGAGGGGGAAGCCACTCAAAAAATTCTGTACACTAAAATATCAACTTAACCAAGGAATACCACAATTTTTAGAAATATTACCTCAGGAATACCTGGTAATACTTAGCATTATCTATGGAATACCTAGTAATACCCGAGTAATACCAATGGAATACTTAGTAATACCTATGGAATACCTAGTAATACCTAATATTATTTGTTATAAATACCCCCAAAAATACCTAAGAGTTTAGATTTCATAGAAATATAAGCATTAAGTAGAATCAGTAGACTAATATTCTATACAGAAAACGGAAAAAATAGTGGATAACTAGGAATCTTATCGATAAATACGATTATATAGGAGAAAAGAGTATTTTACCGGTACCGGTCTATCGATTAATTGCTAGGAAGAACTAAAGAATGAGGAAAGGGCGAGCTATGACGCGTTCGTATTCGAATTTTAGTTCCATTAAATTACGCATCGAATGATGCGTTCCAAAACTCACGTTGACGTAGATCAGTGCCATAGTTGGCGTAGGTGCGTGTAATCACAAAAATTTCTGTGGTGTAATGTTTTAAAAACAAATATTATAGCCTCTTTTAAACCTTTATGCAAGAATTGATTTTTCTACTAAAATTTAGGAATATTTAGTATTAACATTAACAAATTGTTATCCATGTCTACGGTTTCACATTACAGAATTTCTTTAGCGGGTTCCGAGTTGGTTTCAGTAGAGTGGTAGATTAAAGTTTAAATCAGTAGACCTACTGAAAAATCAGTAGACATGGCAACTCTTCCAGTATACTGTATCCAACCAGTGTTGCCACCTTAAGGGATATATCCTCGAATATTTATAGTTTTTTGGTAAAAGGAGGCCTTTTGTCCTGTTTTTTAGAAAAACCTAATTGCATGTATCAATAAGTTTTGTATCGACTATACCTTTATTAATTATTAAGACTAATTGGATTGAAACATAATTTAAAATTGCCCTTAAACAAAATATGGGATCGATTATGGGATAGTTTATGCATGTGCGTGGTGTGGTGTTGTTTATTAAACTAAGGTGGCGACAATGACTGTATCAGGACTGAATCCGACAGGAATTGTTTGTTGATCCCGGATCCGGCAAAAAATATTGTCAAAGCGCATGCGCATGTGCCAACAAGTAGGACTATTTTTTAGTAATACCTATGGAATACCACTGGAATAATTGTTTTTGTTGAAAATAAAAACTTTCATGCAATGTTGCTTAAAATTGCAAATATTCCCGAAACGGATTCTATTAACAAAATAAATGAAGTACCTTTTTTCTTTAGAAATTACCAATATATTATAAATTTTAATCAGATTACCAATAAAGTTACGCGCAAAAAAATTTGGGCGTGATGTAGTAGGCGTGTAGGGCGTAACTAGCGCCCTCTACAAGTTATGTGAAAAACAGGGATAGATTCGCGTTACTTGCCCTAAAAAGCCCCCCAATTACAAATTTTCATGTTTATATCTCAAAAACAGGTCGAGATATGAAAAGAAAATTAATTTAGAAATTAAACTTTAACACCCTGTATCTCCTTAATGACCAACATTTTACCAAGGCATGTTTAGCTAAAACCTATTATTTTCATGTGTGAAATCGGTGGTTACTCTACAGCGCATTTATTACAGACCACCCTGTATAAACTTTTCACCTTATAAATAATTGAGGAATCGTCCTGTAAAATATCGGACACTTATTAAATAACACCCTGTATACAAACTTATCAGTAATTATCAACATTACACTCTGGCTTAAATACTATACTATTCAAAATGCATCTATTCAACTCGCAGCTAATTCAATAACAATATACAGTAACCAGGAATATTCACATTTCAGGTATGGCAGAGTTGTTGCTTATATTTACATTAATTTACCGAGCAAATAGAAAATAATACAACACAAACATAATAGTAATTTCCACAAAATATGTATCGTGTACATATGTTGCATTTTCCATTTTGCCGGGGTAGTTGTTGAGTTTATCGCGTTGTTATTTCTGGAAAATTGTGATTTTCTGGAAGGATGAAATAATATTGTTTTTAAATTTGCTTCGCGACTGGAATGCTTGTTTCAAAACAATTTAATAAATAAATGAAAAATGTATAATATTACTATGTTAATAATACACAACAAGGCAAATATATAGGGTGCATTAGTGCGAGGTGCACCCAAATTACAAAAGTAGGGATTCAAAGAAATGTTGGGTTTACCAAAAGGCATACCGTAAAAATATTTTTTCTACAAACGTGTTAAAAATAGAACTTTTAACACTGTCTACTAGCCTTAAAAATGTTACTTTAAGGCACTAGTATTAAAAGTAAATTGTCAATTTTTTTTAAAAAACGTAAAAAAACATTTCTATTCTATTTCTTTACACTTATATTAATAGTACAATTTGAAAAATTTGAGAAATTAATTCCTTCCTCAGTTCTGCTGTTCTTCGCGGTTGAGGAGGATTGAGCAGAAACAGCAGCATATCCAGTTGATGTTAAAGCATCATCGGCTAATGTCGTTTGTACTGTAAGTAATTTTCGAGCAATATAATTTTTATTTTCCAAGGAATCCACGATGTACCCTTCCGCAACGGTTGAGGATTTCCATTCCCAATGCCGCTTAATTATCGTCAAATTTGCTCCAGCATCGGCAAGTAAGCTCGCAGAGGAACGGCGACAGCTTGTTTTGCTTTTCTAAAAATGCCAATAGCTTTGCGTGTTATGTCTACTTTTTCCCTTCAGTCCTCAGTCTTCAGCATTGAATAAACTGATCGAAGCGTTAATATCTTCTTTCTCTTGGTATTTTCGATAGAATAAGCTAGTAGCGTCGATTCAGAACCAGGAAACCAGGATTTTGAACTTTGTTTTTCGTACACCATTCTTTAAAACTGTTATATGCCTTGTCATATCTCGGGCGGCTTTAAGTTGGCAGAAGATCTTCTACTATTTTTGTTTCTTCCCGAATTTCTGATGAAGTAGCAGTAAACTGAAATTCCTTATCTAGTAGCATTTTATTCGATGTTTTGCGAAATTTTTGACATTGCACAGTAAAAAATTGAGTGTAAAATTTAACACTCAATGGTGGTACATATAGGACCACACTCACTAGGGTATATTAACCAATCAGTATATCTTGTAAAAAATAAATTTTTGAATGGTTTTTTTACTTTTTGATGAGTGTCAATTCTTCTTATTTATGGGTAGGTACATTTACACTATCGAGTGTAAATTAAACTAACAGATTGCAAACCTATCCTTCTACGGTGTAAAAGAAATAATGAGAGGTGCATGTAAGTAAACCATTTTTTAATGGTAATTTGTGATTAATTAGTGTAAATATCATTATTTTATAGTGTAAATTTTATTTTATTTGGGTGTCACTTTACTATAGTGAGTGCAATAAAATAATCTACCAAGGGCTAGAATACTTTCCACTTTGTTTAAGCCATTTAATCCCGTATGAAACTAACCGGACGTTTATAATTAAAATGTAAAAAATTGAAATGATATTTGCCATCTTGATGTGTATTATTATTTTTCCACCTGTGGTTATTTGAAATTCTGTCTGTCTAATTTTCAAATGAAAAAGTCAAAACGATATTTTGCTTTTAATAGTAATTTTAATAATTTAAATTCAAAATAATAAGAAGTGGATGAAGTGGTTGTAAATAAAATAGTATACAAACCTCGGTGTAAAGTTTCATTCTCTCGAGATTTAGTTAACTAAGGCGCGAAGCGACTCTCTTGACAGTAATGAAACACTTTCCACCTCGGTACGTAATATACTATTACAGTATACTGAGTGGAGCAAAAAAAGTTATTACATAAAAATATGTTGCTTTTTTTAATGAAACATCCTGTATATTTTTCAGTTAATTGATTCAGTAAAGAAATAAGACTAAATACAAATTTTACCCAGGCAATCTGCGAAACTCCCTGTACCTACTTGCACTGCCCTAGAGACCCATTAACAACAGGTCTGTTGTCTGAGGTCAGAGAGCCTGGCATAACCACCCTCTTTTGTCTTTCCCCCCCTCTTACACGCTATACCTTTTGCCATTTGCTCTAACATTTGGAGAAATGTCCCATTTAACAAATTACCGAGAAAGGAAAATATATCAAAGGACTGAAAGCCATCAAGTACGGTTTTTCATGAATTTACTTTTGTGTGTCGCCTTTGGCGCGTAGCGTATTTATTTATGTTTGGCAACAATAAAAAAAATCGACAAAATCGATGTCATTTTTAATGCAGAATCAAAAAAACCAGAGTAGATTATACCGTGATATCAAAAATTATCTTGGTTAGAGGTGGTCACGGTCATGACGTGAAAGATGGCGGTCTTGTAGTCTTTATTATTCATCTTTAAATGGCGCGAAGTAATAAATTCTAAACGGAAACTCGGATTTACCACGAAAACAACTAAAAATTGCAACAAAATATATTTGTTCCAATACTTTTGACGCTTAGGAGACAGCAAAGCAAACTATTAAACGTCAAATTATAAACTCACAAGTGTTGATTCAACAGTGTTTTGTTATAGTTACAGCCGCTATGACAAAAATGCCTTGTAACCCCCAAACAGATGAAAAGCACGTTTTTGTATAGTTCGAGCGTCGTTCTTGAAATCCGTGTTGTCGAGTAGGGTCTGGCGCTCGGCGGTGAGCGGCTATAATATTTTTTCCAAATTTTGACCAGCGGTTTAAAAAAACATTTCCCAAACGGATGAAAATTACTGGAGGACATCTAGGCACCCCCCCCCCCCCCCCCCCCCCAATTACCGGGAAAATATTTTCATCCGATTTGATCGTTGCAAAGGGCTCTTCCAGGAGCTAAAAAAAAAGGCTGAAAAAAAAAAGTTTGCTCATTTAAACTTGAAATTTGGCAGGGAGCTAGAGTGCGTGGCTGAGAATATGTAAAAAAAATTTTTTTGCTCCATGTGTCGCCATCGCTTTATAACAGTTTCAAAATTTTAATGGGCAAAATTTGATAAAGTTATTCCCACATGGATGAAAATTTGCACACAGGTTCTTTGACACCTACAGAACATCGAATAATTATTTTCATCCAAATTTATTGCGGCCAAGACCAGATCTTCCAGAACATGCTCCGATATATTCATTATCACCGGAAACTCCAGGATCCGAATGTTCAATCGTTAAAGTAGAAAGGCCGATTACAATCAAATTGTATATTATTGTCATAAACATTGATGATAATATTTTCCTCTGATTTGACGATTATGAAGTGAAAACTCTGACTTTTAGACCGTATGAATGCGACAAGCGCATACTTCATCCACATTTTAGCTAGTATATCTTTAGTAGGGTTTGACTCGCTTTGCTTGTATTCATGTATGTCATGCGCGCAGGACGTTTTTCGGCTGTCAGAAGGAGAGTTTTGATTATTTATCACCAAACTGGTTCAGAAGCTTCCTCTGACAGCCCAAAATATGTGGTTACTGTATGCTTACTGGTGGGCAATGTTATTACACTCATATTATGGAAATAGGTTAAAAAAAACTATTCGATCTGCAAAATTAATAACCGCCCATAACTTTCTAACCAGTGATGGAAAATGAGTCGTGGGTTCATTATATTTGGGGGTGATTAATGAAGGTTGCCCAGGGTTCAGGAACGATGAGGAAGACAGAAAAGCGGGAGCGGGCTGATAATCAGCCAATTTTCACGAAAATATACGTTTTCGTGCTTTCAATTACAAAATCTAAAAAAATTTTTACTTACCATTGAATAGTCACTCAACATTTTACCGCCTCTAGGGAGCATATCATTTTTTTTTATATTTTTAAACCAGAGACAAATAAGTTCACGAAACTTCCATCTAAATCCCGCAGAAAATTTACCGCTGGTCAAAATTTGAAAAAAATATTATAGCCGCTCACCGCTGAGCGCCAGACCCCTACTTGACAACACGGATTTCGAGAACGACACCCGAACTATACAAAAACGTGCTTTTCATCCGTTTGGGAGTTCCAAGGCATTTTTGTCACCGCGGCTCTAACTATTAAGTCAGACTCGAAAATCACTTTGTGATTTTTACAGCAAGCTTCCTACACGGGGTCTTGAATGGGTTTTTACGTTAGGATATTAGTTTGAAGAAGACTCTTTGGGTCTTGTCGCTTAAGTATTGAATTTTTATTCGGCTATTGCTATATTGGATTTTGTGTAGTGCATCTTATAGGAAGGTTGGAAAGCTGCACATTTCTTGGTGCCTGTTCCCTGTCTATTAGATACTGAGGGTAGTGCTTCTCTACTGTTAGCGATTTATGCCAATGGGGAGCCAGTCTTTCGGCAGTTTGTATATAGAGTTTGGTCTGACCGTTGTGTGCGAGTTCATTATTAGTATGTTGGTCGATACGTCCGTACGTCTGTAATAGTCTGTGAAGCATTGATTAATTGTCGATATTCGAAAGTCCTGATTTAAAACACGGTTCGTTGTATATCTTAAAGCCTTTGCGTTGAGTTTCATCGCCCTGTTTTGAATCACCTGGAACTTATTCAGCTCAGACTTACTTGTATTAATTAAATTTAACCTCCAATTTAGTCCCAGGTACTGGCACTAATTCACTAGAACCTTACCGACTCTATGCTGCATTTTGGAAGCGATTTTTGGAGAAAAAGATAACGTTGATCTTGGAAGGATTCCAACGAATCTTCCAATTAGAATGCCATTTTTCCAATTAGTTTACATGACACTGCGTATTCGTGACGACTAGCCACGGTTACTTAGAAGGTGCAGTGTCGTCAGTGAAATGATAAAGCTGCGTTTGCCTATCTCGTGGAATGTCCGATCTTAAGGCTTCCACACACCGACGCGGCCACGGTCACGGTAGCGGTGGCGGCCGCGGTGGCGATCATATTAGCGGTCGGGCGTATTCACACCAAAGTGGTGAGTGGAGCTGTAAGGTAGTTGCCGTTTACAGATTTTATGTATACGAAAATATATTTTTAAACGTCCAGGTTTCATTTTTATTTCTATTATTTGATTTTATGATAGACGATGTGGAAGGACATCGAGACTTTGTTACTATTAGCTCTTTGTCCCACACTTTGTTTTTAGCCCTTATATTTTTATAATTTAGATGTCTTCAATCAAAATGTATGGTATATAATTTAACATTTTCTATTAATAATTCTATTATATTATTTGCCATTACTACTGTCACTTCCCGCAGTCAAAGTTGACACGTTGTATTTGACCGTCACCGCACATCAGAACGCTGCCCTAGGCCGCTTGATCTAGACCTGCCCGCGCTTGTATGATTTCATTAATTTATTTCCATGTGTTTAGATTGGCCGCCACCGCTACCGTGGCCGTGACCGCGTCGGTGTGTGGAGGCCTTTATACAGCATCGTGGAGAAAGGTCAGCCTTGCGGCACTCCTTTCCTGATATGTTTTTTCAAAGGAAGTGCGTTCTCCGACGTGACTGCAAAACTTCTATTCTCCAGACAAGAGCCTACCACCTTGATGAGGTAGTACGAAGCTCCCACTCTTATTAATTTCAGTAAAAGACCATTATGCCAGACCTTGTCAAAGGCCTTGCTAACATCAAAGGAGACCATACCTCTGTGGGCGCTTCTATTGAAGCCCTTCGTTATGTTAGACGTGAGCCTCACTGTCTGTGTATTGTTCGCTTCTAAAGCCGAACTATTCATTGGGCAGAACGTGGCGCTCGAACACAAAACTGTTTATTCGAGCTGACATCAGTTTTTCTGCGATTTTTCACAGGCTTGATAACAGACTACTAGGCTTATAGCTTGAAAGCACAGTAGGGTCTTCGCCCTTTTTGTGAATTAGGATCACCCTTGCCCCTTTCCAGGCTGTTAGGAAATGATCTTCTTTGATGATTGCCTGAGATAAATTGCAAGCTTCCTTCATCTTATCACGTCATTTGTTAATTTTTTATTTTTTTGCAATACTAATGTCCGATTGTGTATTTATATGTATATGCTCAGGTATAATAGTGTCAGTGCTTTATTTTGAATCCTCCCGAAATGTTAAGTCTTTCAGAATTTCTTTTGTGTTTTTTTAACCTTTTCGACTAAATTGACAAAATAGAGCCAATTTGGCTCCAGCTTCGGGCGGCAAAAGTCCGTGTTACGCCACTGTCTAGATTATTGGGTAGGATTTAAAAGTTTATAATTATTATTTAGGGTTGCACTGCATGTATGCCTACAACTCTTTAGATCTTCTATAACCCTCTACCTTACAACATAATTTAAATAAATTAATATCTCTATATCGTGACAAATATTAATCAACCATAATAGACGGCGCAGCGCGCGTTTTTATCAAAATAAAAATTAATGTTCCCTCTCATACCATAAACATAAAACTTCAATTAAGACGTTGTTTATTGGACAACTAAATCGACCGAAAAGTTTCCAGATGGTAGATTAAAAATGTTGTCGGAATATCTAAAATGTGTCGTAATCAATCACAAAGCAAAAACATATTTTTGGGCATAGTTTTTACCAGGCGCTGTAAAGTCTACGAATTTTATTATACATAATATGTTCGTAGGCCTACAACAAAGATTTAATCAATGCATGGCTGTGTTCCGTTTTTCCTACTAATACATCATCAACTACAACGTCTACTGTACTCATTAACTGTACAAAAGACAGATAGATAACATTGTTTTAAAATAAGCACGTTAAACAATAGATCTGTGATGTGCATTTACAATACAGTGCGTTTGAGGCCCTTTATTATTTATATTAGAAATTTAGAGCTAAAATGTCTTTAAAAGATAGTCTATAGGGTCTTATGTATATGAGGAAGGCATTTTAATTGATAATACTGCGTGTTTACAACTTATTGAATGTGAATTGATTTTTTAATTGAATTTGGGTTATTTGGTGTTTTAATATTATTGGTCGATACTTGGTGGAAATCCATAATAATTTTGTTATATTATTTAAAGTAAAACACTTTTTTACTTCAATTTCCACTTTATTTGACAATACAACATGTTTCACTGCACTGCAGCTTCGTCAGGTAATGTACAATTAATTTTAAGTTTACGCTATTTAAGTGCATGGCTAATGACAGTGCCAGTTAGGTATTGTAAAAGATGGGGGTTTTTTCGATAATTAGTATATTCTACAATCTAATTTAAATATCAAATAAAATTGGCCTTTAATATGGAAAAGGTTGGTATTTTCCTAACTTAATTAGTATTATAAAAGGGGGGTGGGTTATTTACAAATTTAATGTGTCTTGCTTGAAGTTTTATTGTCCTATTGTGAGAAGAATATTAAAATAAGTTTAGTAAAGGTGAATTGTTTAGGTCTAGTTGATTATTTAATAACATATTTGTATTTTTAAGCTTGTTTATTTCTAATGATTCGAGGTGATTTAGTTTTGATCCTTTGTTTTCTAGATGTAGTATTTTAAAGTCTTCATTAAATGAGTGCTTTGTTTCTATAAGATGATTCGCGTAGTTTGAATCATTTTTGCCATTAATAAAACTATTAAAATGTTCTTTGATTCTTTTCGAGAAACTTCTACCTGTTTGACCTATATATGTTTTTGAACAATCTCCGCAATTTAATTTGTATACTCCCGATTTGTCATTTTTGTTGATTTTAGTTTTACAGTTTTTTATTAGTTTTCCTATGGTATTTTGAGTTTTGAAAGCTGTGTTTATATTAAGTTTTTTTAAGAATTTACTAATTTTTGTGCTTATGTTTCCTATATATGTGATTATCCTGTATGAAGTTGGTTTTTCTTTTTCTTTTGGATATACCATTGCTATGGCTTTTTTGTACATTTTTTGTTTTAATATTTTATCTATAATTTCTGATTGGTACCCGTTATTTGTTGCAATTTGTTTAATTAGGTCTAGTTCTTTTTGAAAATCTGCTGGTTGAAGGGGGATTGAAATTAGTCTATGGACCATGCTATAAAAAGCAGCCATTTTATGTTGGATAGGATGGCAAGATGAGTTGTGTATTGTTGTGTCCGTGTGTGTTGGTTTATGAAAGATTGAGAAATTGTGTTTGTTATTTACTTTCTTTATAGATAGATCCAAGAAATTGATGGAATTGTCTATTTCTCTTTCTATGGTAAATTTAATGTTTGGGTGAAGAGTATTGATGAATTCTATAAACTGATTTAGTTGTCTATCTGTACCGATGAAACAAGTTAAAACATCATCCACATACCTATACCAATACAGAAATTTCTTAAAGAGGGAATGATTCATAATTGTTGACTCTAGAGCATCCATAAAAATCTCAGCGAGGAGGGGACTCAGCGGGTTTCCCATAATTAAACCTTCCTTGCTGCTATAAAATTTATTGTCAAATTCAAAATAATTTTGATTTAAACACAAGGTGAGGGTCTGCATTATTTCTTGTTTTTTAATTATATTTACATGTTTTTGGTCTAGACTAATTTCAATCCCCCTTCAACCAGCAGATTTTCAAAAAGAACTAGACCTAATTAAACAAATTGCAACAAATAACGGGTACCAATCAGAAATTATAGATAAAATATTAAAACAAAAAATGTACAAAAAAGCCATAGCAATGGTATATCCAAAAGAAAAAGAAAAACCAACTTCATACAGGATAATCACATATATAGGAAACATAAGCACAAAAATTAGTAAATTCTTAAAAAAACTTAATATAAACACAGCTTTCAAAACTCAAAATACCATAGGAAAACTAATAAAAAACTGTAAAACTAAAATCAACAAAAATGACAAATCGGGAGTATACAAATTAAATTGCGGAGATTGTTCAAAAACATATATAGGTCAAACAGGTAGAAGTTTCTCGAAAAGAATCAAAGAACATTTTAATAGTTTTATTAATGGCAAAAATGATTCAAACTACGCGAATCATCTTATAGAAACAAAGCACTCATTTAATGAAGACTTTAAAATACTACATCTAGAAAACAAAGGATCAAAACTAAATCACCTCGAATCATTAGAAATAAACAAGCTTAAAAATACAAATATGTTATTAAATAATCAACTAGACCTAAACAATTCACCTTTACTAAACTTATTTTAATATTCTTCTCACAATAGGACAATAAAACTTCAAGCAAGACACATTAAATTTGTAAATAACCCACCCCTTTTATAATACTAATTAAGTTAGGAAAATACCAACCTTTTCCATATTAAAGGCCAATTTTATTTGATATTTAAATTAGATTGTAGAATATACTAATTATCGAAAAAACCCCCATCTTTTACAATACCTAACTGGCACTGTCATTAGCCATGCACTTAAATAGCGTAAACTTAAAATTAATTGTACATTACCTGACGAAGCTGCAGTGCAGTGAAACATGTTGTATTGTCAAATAAAGTGGAAATTGAAGTAAAAAAGTGTTTTACTTTAAATAATATAACAAAATTATTTGGTGTTCCTGATTTCAAGTGTGTTTTTAGTTTTTTTGTCAAAAAAAAATCTACATAAATCATAATGCAAATTATAAACCAAAATTTTGCATTGAAGAATCTGATATTAAAATAAGCTATTGTAATGTTTTCCAAAATCCGCGGTGCTTTGTTATTACCATAATTCTTGGTTACCAGTATTCACCTTAGGATAACCTTACTCTGGCAACCCTACGCCCTGGAAGATGTACTTCAGACTCAACCAAGGGCGGTTTTACCTTTTCAACATGGGGGGGGGGTAATGTGAAATCCGAATTGTTTTTTTAAAAAAGTAATCAGAAAATAAGTTTGGGAGGGGGGGTCAGGGAAAAAATAGCGCCGCAGGCGAAAATTTTTTGGGTGCCACGCCCTTTTTTCAATGATGATGCTTAAAATTCTAAATTCATGGGGGGGGGGGGAATTACCCTATTACCCCCCCCCGTAAAACCGCCCTTGGACTCAACTCAAGGTAGGTTTGCTATTTTGCTTCTAGATTGAGAGGTTTAAGCACTCTTATATAAGTAAGTCAAAGTCAAATCCTAAAGGCGCCACCTTAGTTTTATTTTACTTAAAAGCCTAAATGTTCTAGTGTTTGACCGCAGAAAAAAACAAACTAGGAAATAAAACAGTTATGTCACAATCGGTTTACAATATCTTCTCACAAGCTCTCATTCACTTAAGTCCCTCAAAGTCACTCTGTTTGAAATAAAAGCCAAATTTTGGTAGAGGCCAATAGAAATATTTATTCGTAAAGTCGTTTTAGGCCCTTGTCTACTTGCATTTATAAATGCAAGCTCCTCTTACTTTCGTGGACAATAGATACTTAAAGTTAGAATATGAGTAATTAAAATGTATCAACAAAGTGGTAGTATTTGGTTTGACATAAAAGATTTGTAGGTTTAAATTTCAAAGTTAACATTAAAAGAATAAGTAAAAGTCAAACCCTGTTTGACAGGGCCTTGCACAAGACGGCAACTGTCAGACCTATACCGTAAAAACGACTGTTTAGTCTGATCTGGCAGACACATAGACCTACATCCAGGACATTGCCCCAGACTTGGAATTTCCGCAAGGTCCGTGCAAGAACCTATCACGACTAACTAAATTTACCATAAGATCATTGGTAAGCTACAATACAAAATCTTACGAGTACCTGTGGTTACTCGATAAGTATACTAGCCACACTAGTTAAAATATTAAAGTTAGAAGCGTTAAAGTTTGAAGAAACAAATTGCCTTTAGCCGGGACCGAAAATATTTACTTTATAGTAATAAATTGTAACTATATTTACAACGAAATTGGCTGTGACAGACCACCTAACATTCTGAACTACTAGAGACTCTTGTGACGTCCTAATGCTACGTCGACATACGCTATACGTTTACAATGCGCAAGTTCTGTACATAACATGGGCGCAAAACTTTATCAAAACACTGTTTATAGGACAATATGCAAATGCAATATATTAAGATTTTCCTTGTTCCTTTTCCTTCCTGTCACCTACGGGGTAGTCCCAAGATTCCGTACTACTCAAGAAAAATGTTACTCAGCTGAAACTTTATGTGCCACCCAAGGTTCATGAATACTCGATCTTCAGTAAAACACACACACACACGACACACGACACACGTGGTCCCTCAAACAGTCAACGTGGATACTGCGACACTGCTATTCTCCAAAAATTCAAGTAGTACATGGCAACTGTCACGTCCCGCGTCCAGGCAGCTCAAATAAAAGAAAACTAGTACTCCAGTTTGAACTCAGACTTTTAGCCCCTACCAAAAAAAACCCTAAAATCGCATTTTCGATGTACAACATGAAAGAGAAAGCTTTCATAAGACCCATTAAGGGTAATTAGATGCTAAAGTTTAAACCTACCTCAAGTAACTTACGAGGATTCCATTCTACAAAATGGCGTCTAGGACCGCTTGTTGAAATTGATGGAAACGCGTTTTAAATCAGCATTCCGCCCAAGGAATAGACAAACTACAATGCTATATCATTTTTAATGCATTTGTGAAAGTTTTATCGGCACCATATGACCTACCCTGCCCAAGAAAACCAAAATTCGGGAGTTACTTCCACAAACGCGCTTTCACTTCAAGCGTCTATCGTCGAAAGGGCCGGATATTATTCCCTCTCCCCCATGGTTACCAAAAATTGTCGACAAATTAGTCATACCAATCCATAAAAACTATGATCTTTTTAACAACATAAAAAGATAAGGCAACCTACGTCAACCAACGTCAACCAACGCAACCGCAAAAATACGCCTTAATTAACCAGATGTGGTCGTGAAAATTCATAAAACTGTCAATTTTATCGAATGACACCTGACCTGTCTTAAATTATCTATCTATCAGTTAATAATTAATTAAAACAAGGATTTGAATTATGACCTGTCTACAAGTAGTATGAAACAAAAGAACATAAATCAATCCACTTGGCTGCCTTACAAGATACAAAACATTCATGGAATATAAACATTATCAACAAAGGTTTCAAACTGAACATAGTGAAACTATTAGCTATTAACAGGTAATTAAATTAGTAATTAATATTTAAAGTGTGAATCTACATAGGTACTTTAACAATTTAAAACCGAAAACTTAACATAGACAACCAAACTATGAAAATGCAATTTTCGAACCGTAACACTATTCTCTTTTTTTCCGTCTTAAACCATTTTGGATCTCAACCTCAAATGCAAGCCTCAGGAAAATATGTTTATGCACACTTTACGAAAATATTAGATTACTCGGGTTAAGATGACGGTTTTAAATATTATTAGTCACCATGATCCTGAAGAATCTTGTTGTAACATTCAATCAGAGGAATGCCTTGAAAGAAGATACTAACTCGACATGTAAAACTAAATATCCCAACTTAAAATAGTTTTACCGCTAAAGAAGTTGCATCATACAAGAAATGGGTTCCAATAAATGGTAATATTATTATAAAGGAAAAGAAAAAGTATGTTAGAAATACGTCAAAAAATATATACCCTGTAGGAAATCGACTTAATCATAAGCTCCAAAAAAAAGCTTTACAAAATTCATGCAACATGTGGCAAATGTGAAACATCTAGCAATAAATCTGGCAAAACAATAGGAAATAACGACATATGCATATGGATTTCTCAAAAAATTATGTACTCAAATATTTTTGAGAAACTCAATGATTCTATAATATCCTATTTTCACCCTGCTCTTCACTGATATCATCAAGGTTTGCAGGAAAATAGTCCAAATGTGCGTGTAAAAAGTGAATTTTCATTGCTCATATTAGAACCTAATTGCTTAAATTTGTCCAGCATGTTCACCACAATGTCCATATAAATTGGGCCTTTATTATTTCCCAAAAATTTATTTACAACATCCTTCCACGCATTTTTTTCGGTGTTGTTTATGACAGTTTTAAACTCATCAGTTTTCATTAGCGTTTTTATTTGCTGACGAACAAAAGTTCCTTCTTTAATCTTCGCTTCTGATAGACAGCAAAATTTTTCAGTTAAGAAATGGAAATATCGACTAGTTTTGTCCAACGCTTTAACAAATTGCTTTATTAAACCAAGTTTACTATGGAGTGGAGGTAATAATACTTCTTCAGGATCAACTAGACTT
Source organism: Polydrusus tereticollis (assembly GCA_963920685.1). Taxonomy (NCBI): domain Eukaryota; kingdom Metazoa; phylum Arthropoda; class Insecta; order Coleoptera; family Curculionidae; genus Polydrusus; species Polydrusus tereticollis. Next base: position 46,926,995 of record OY987334.1, on the reverse strand, counting down.
TCATGAAGAACATTCTTGTTGCTAGATGTTAAAAGCTTGTTGGGCCACGTGACAGCATTCTATGACATTATTGGTTATGTTCCCAATAGCGAACAGAAAAAGTTAAAAGATGACCATCTCGACTGTCAAGCCATCAAATAGCGCTGGAACAGAAATCTATAAATCGGAAAACGGTAGGGCAATTTGTTTATCTCTGCCTGCCACTGTGAAACGTCGACCAGTACCAACCATCGTCCAACTATAAATCCAGCTTTATGGTGCAATCTTAATTTAAAAAACCTGCTGGTAAATGTCGTCGACTTGAATAGATTTTCAAAATAAATACTAAATAATCAAGTATTAATTTTTGAAGCAAACTCTTTTTCTTTTACTAATGCAAAGAAATCCAAGGAATGCTAAGGCACAATTTTAAAGAAACACAATAGGAATAATAATACCAGCTTACCACCAGCTATTACACCACATGCCAAATACAAACAAACAATTCCACAACTTATTGAGACTTGATAGTACACCGTTCAGAGGTTGACTTCAGATTTTATTTGAATGTTATCAAAAAAACATCAAAACCAAAACATTGATGCTTTTTGTCAATTCCTACTTTGAAGTGTCTCGGGTGAAAGAGCCGTACATTCTTGGATAATCGTTTGCTGGAGTTGTTTAATTGAATCTGGTTTTATTTAGATAACAATAGATTTCAAGTGATCTCACAGAAAGAAATCAAGCGGTGTCACATCGGGTGACCTAGGTGGCCATTCAATAGGCCCTCTTCTTCCAATCCACTCCCGTTCTCGACATATGTCATGGGGAAGTGCTCCGTCTTCCTGGAAATTTAGTAGATGATCATCTTAAGCAAGATCTCTATTAACGCTCCTTTTATTTTCTATCGCATGAATTATAAGAGGCGTGAGCTAATTTTTGCTCATAAATTTCATTAGTTAAATTAAATGAAGAGAGGATCAATGATAGTATTGCCTATACTTTTAATTTTTTTGAGGATATTGCCAATGGCTGGTAAAGCTGCAGTTTTCTCGAAAGCTTCCGTCAAAATCCGGTGAATTACGTCAAAACCAAAACTACTGTGCACTTTAAGTACAAGTTATATTATATAATAATAATAATAATAAAGTTTATTTAAAATATTTACATAAATACAATACATTTTAATATATTTTACATTAAAAATAAACTTAGGAATAAAACCCCTGAAGGTTAACTTGTATAGGGGTTAATTTTATTAAAATATTTGGTTAATATATTATTATTTAAATAATTGAGGATAAAATGTTTATAAATTTATTTAATATTATTTAGATTTGGTATTAATATATTAATATATTAATACCTATTTAATAATTATAGCATTTCTAAAATATTATCTAAACTATTTTTATTTAATAACCACCATTTAATTTCTTTTTTATATAATTTAAATGATTTTATTTTTTTAATATTATTTATTAGACAATCGAATATGTATAAACTTAAAATTTTGAAACTTTTTTGTCCAATAGATTTATTTATTTTTGGTTTAATAGAAATTTCATTTTTAAATCTTGTAATATAATTATGCTCTTTAAATTCAATGTTATTTTTATTTTTAAAAATATATATTAAAATATTATAAAAGTAAATTTGTCTCACATCCATTTTTTTTGTTTCTGCATATAATTTTTTTGAAGAGTATAAATAATCTTTATCATAAATAATTTTTAAAAACCTTTTTTGTAATATTTCTAAACTTTTTACTAAATTTCTATTTATTCCCCCCAACCTAAAATACCATAATTTATATGAGTTTTGACTAATGCATAATATAATATTTCTAAGCACTGCCGTCATATTCAAAGCGGTGTCAGTGTGACAGTTGGCTAAACGATTTTTGATCTAGGTTGACCGTATTTGCGAACAATTTTCATAATAATAACATTTAATCAGGTAAATTGATATGCGCCTTCTTCTGCAGTTTTTTTTATATAACATATAACTCTTCCTCTCTCCATTTAATCTCTTCTTCATCTTCTTCTTCTAAAATTTTTATAGGCGCGAGATCGATGTCATCCATATTATTATGTTTCTAACTAACAGAATAAATTGACAGTCCATAACAAATTTGCAAATTGCAACGATTACAAAATACAATAACTGTACATTCGGCGCACCTACTTGTAAAGGCATTACGTTGATGAATTGCTGACTTCCATGTCATGGCAGGAATATCTTAATTTAATGAACACGTACATAAAATGTATGATCCTGCAAGTAGATTCTACAACACCAAATAAAACGCGTACCACTCAGACGCCGTTTTATATTTTCATAGAGTGACAATTTATTTTGAAAATCTTGCTCCATAATCCTAGCAAATGCTTCTTAATTTCCTACTGTCATAGCAAAACAAAAACGCGTGTGGATTTCTAAAATTTTAGTGACGACCTATATTTAGAAATTCTTTAAACCAAATTTGTACCCGAACCACATACCATAGCAGCATCCTACCATTGGAAATAAAGATTCCGTATTTTTCCGGTAGTTTCTGCAATCCGAATTTTTATTTTGTTATCTAACTGCATGTGTTACACAAGATACGGCAAATTTTGTTTTGTAATTCACAGCTCGTTGGGGGCATATAACGTAGAGTCGTACAGAATGGCTGTTTTATTTAGCATCATGTATTTGTTTAATCCTTGTAATTGTATAAGGTCTCAGTAAGTGGCTAGGGATCAAAGTTTCTTATATATACAGAGTGGCCATTTGAAAACGAAACTAAGCCAATTTTGGGCACTCCAGGTTTAAAAACCCGTCAATTCTTAATTATAGAGGGAAACATTTTTTTTTTTGCATTTTCGCCCCCTAAAAGTCAAACCCCTAGCGGGGGCGACAACTACCCCCAAAATTTTAAATGGAATGGGGGTCAAGTGATACTTTGTTTAAAAGGTATTATTTATGTAATAGCTACTATCTACCTAGCCTGTACAGTGGCTCACCAAAAGTACAAAAACAGGTTGTTTTACCTTTTTTATTACCAAAGAAATTCTCACAAGTCAGTCCAGTAAATGCTGGAAATGCTGCCCGTGAGCCTCCATGCAATGATAGAGATTTTATTCACAATGCTCTCGTACATTTTGAAGCATCTGTGGGGTGATTTGACGACATTCACCAACTATCCGTTGTTGTAGGTGTTTCAAAGATGTTGGCTGGGTGGCATCAATTTTAGTTTCTAACTGGCCCCATAAAAAAAATCTAACGGGCTTAGATCCGGAGAACATGGGGGCCACTCAATACTTCCACTCCTTCCATTGTCCTGGAAACGTTTGGTCAAAATAGTGACGAACAGTGAGTGTAAAGTAGGGTGACGCACCGTCTTGCTGGAATATTAGGTGGTTTTCCATGTATTGATCGTCATTCTCAATCATTTTTACTCACGCTTGATAAATGACGTTTTGTAATAATTCCAGATACATTTCTCCGGTTAAATTGCCAGGTAAAAAAAAGGGCCTATTATACGGTTACCAAAAATGTCAGCCCAAACATTCAGTTTGTCCGGATGTTGCGTATGCACCTCACGAAATATTCTGGGATTTGAATCAGCCCAATAACGAAAGTTGTGACGATTCTGTACCGTTTAGGAAAAAAGAGCATTCGTTAGAACAACAAACGTTAAAAAGAAAGTTCTGATTATTTATTGCCCGTTCACTAATAATTTCACAAAATTGCAATCGCCTATCAAAATCGTCTTCGTTAAATTCTTGTACCCGATGTATTTTGTAAGGATGAAACTTGTGTTTTTTTGATATCGTTTGAATGCTGCTTCTTTTAACACCAGATGCTGTCGCCAGCTTTCTTGTACTCAGTGTGGGATCTTGAACAACATGCATTAAAATGGACACCTCTGTAGCTTCATTTACTACTGGATTTTCCAACTTCACGAACCGAAGGATATGATCTGCAACAATAATTGAAGGCCACAGGAATAAAACTAGAATTGTCAAAAAAGCAAAGTCTTACACCAGCAAATGCTATACCGGGTGTTGCATCGTCGAGCGGGACATATGAAATCCCATGTAATTTTAAATTGGGTCAATTATTGGCTTCCTGAATTATTTTAGAGAAAAATTCTATTTAGGTTTATTAAAGAGCACTAAAACCCACATTCAAAAGAATAACTTTAGATATTTTTGATGAGCCCGTTTACGGGTTATCGCCGATTTCTTTTTAACTATTTCTCCTTTTTATGGCCCCGTATTTGCGGGCACCAGTCAAGGTAAAAGATGACTGTCAAATAAAGTTGTCATTTTAAAATGTGTGCTTTATTGTTATAAAAACTCGTACATCGAAAATATTAGCCATGAATTACACTTCTGAAGAAAAAATATTGATGATTAAATGGTATTAATAAGGAAATAGTTATCAACATGTGTCAGACATGTTTGCTGCTCTGTATCCGAATAGACCGATACCTGCAAAATCTACAGTCGAAAGGACTATCAAGAAATTTGAGACAAAAGGCACTGTAATAATTAACTGCAGATGGGAAGAAAGGCAGGAACAAAGAAGAGATGCAAGAAATGATAGGGACTTGCAAGTTTTATTGTGCGTGGAAGAAAATGATGGGAAGATCAGCACAAGGAAACTTGAGGATGACATAGGATTAGATCACACCACAGCGTTACGAGCTTTGAAACGACATAAATATTATTCATACAAATATGAAAAGCACCAAGAGCTAAGAGATAGGGACGAAATACGACGACAGCAGTTTTGTTTTGGTATGATGGAAAGAGCAAACATGGATAGGGGATTTTTAAAAAACATTTGTTTCACTGACGAATGCACATTTACCTTAAACAATGAACCCAATGTTCAAAGTTATCGATATTGGAGCAAAGAAAACCAACACAGGCTTGTGGAAACAAGGACGCAATATCCACAAAAAGTTAATGTATGGGCTGGGATTTTCGGAGAAAATATTATCGGGCCATTATTTCTTACACGAAATTTAAATGCAGAATATTTTTTGGAACTATACTTGAAGATCATATTTTACCTACTTTACATGATGCCGCCAGGGAAAATCAGAAAGTTTGGTACCAAATGGATGGCTGCCCGGCACATAGTACCCTGGCTGTCCGGGAATATTTAAACCGTGCTTTTAATGGAAATGTTATTGGCTTAAATCATACAGTAAATTGGCCAGCCAGGTCTCCTGATTTATCGTCAAATGATTTCTTTCTCTGGGGCCATTTAAGAAACAGGATATACAAAGATAAAAAATACCCAAATCTAGACGAGTTAAAAAATGCTATTTCTGCCGAATGCAATAGAATTTCAGTTTACCAACTAGCGAATGTAAGAAGAGAATTTTATGATCGCCTCGGTTATTGTCTAGCAGTCAATGGAGGAATATTTGAACATCTTCTTAAATTCTAAAGTTCTAACAATTTAATAGTACCTACCTATTAATTAGTAAAATATTGAAACATGTAAAATGTCATAATTAACCTTGTAATTGGATACTTTATTTTAGTTTTATTCAGATTAATTTGTACTCATAAATACACCTTTAATATTTTCGATGTACGAGTTTTTATAACAATAAAGCACACATTTCAAAATGACAACTTTATTTGACAGTCATCTTTTACCTTGACTGGTGCCCGCAAATACGGGGCCATAAAAAGGAGAAATAGTTAAAATGAAATCGGCGATAACCCGTAAACGGGCTCATCAAAAATATCTAAATTTATTCTTTTGAATGTGGGTTTTAGTGCTCTTTAATAAACCTAAATAGAATTTTTCTTTAAAATAATTAGGGAAGCCAATAATTGACCCCATTTAAAATTACATGGGATTTCCTATGTCCCGCTCGACGATGCAACACCCGGTATATCGTTGTCATTTTTTGTAATAAAAAGGTAAAGCAACCTGTTTTTCTACTTTTGGTGAGCCACCCTGTATAGAGGTATCTACATATTTATATGTCATATTACGATTTCCATATTATATAGTATTCATTTAAAATGATGACATTTTTTCCTACACTTAACCCTGAATTTAAAATATCGTAACTCTGAAATTTAGACTGCACCTGCAGTGACTGCATGAAGGTGCACATTTTGCTGAGAAATGAGTAGCTTTGTATAAGAAACCCGGCTGAATGAGAAAGAGACAAGTGACCATAAAATTTGAAACTTTGAAACAGAACAGAAGTGAATCTTTTTATTTTGAATAAATCCCGTTTAATTTTTCACATTGTACATTGTTTGCTCTTAATTATAATCATCACCAACTGTAGTAGTTTACATTAAATATAACCAGAACATAAAGTTGAGCTTTTAAAGGCAACAACTTAAGCTCGTATATAATATTGATTTGATTTAGTAGGTAATAAAGTGGTTGTCGAGACAGAAAAAACACTACTTCATGAAAATGTACAAATTATGATTGATTACAGTGTAACTTACACATTTATTTCCAGCGCTTTTTTATATATAACTTTATTACGCTTTTGCGGATGGACACCTATAAGGGCTTGCTTAGAAAAGGCGGTGGAGAACGAGCTATGCAAGTAACAAAAACAAACGTTTCTGAGTTTCAGATATTTTATTAAAATAAAATACACAGCATTGTAAAAGGCACAAAGGAAATTTTTAATTCCTCGTAACTTTTAAAACTTTTAAGAAACATACAGGACATTTAGAGTCCTGCGAACGCCCTCCACAGGTTGCTTATATTTTGTCCTGAATTGTGTGTACAGGATTAGTCTAAAAGTCATGTAAACACATCTACTTTTAGATATTTTTCAAGTAACCAAAATACCTGTTTGGCCATAGCCTTCGAATATTGTCTAAATAACTCCCAATCAAATTTCACTGCCTTATCAAAAATATCAGCATTCGAACTAGAAAAGGTCGTGTTTTTTGAAAACGACAAGGAAAGTGGTTAAGAAAACTAATAAAGGTAACTATTTAAAATAAAGTCACTCGGCTGTTCCAAGATTTTTGACTGATCATGTATACTTAATTTTATTGTGTTGCCATAGATTTTTAAAACCCCTAAAACATTTGTTAATCTTTTTCGCTAGCTATCTTACTTTAGGAAATAACCATCTCTCCATATAATCAGCGACCCTGTTTTCATATACCAACTCCCTTATTATAAAAGATAGAAAGATGGGGGTTGCGGCTTACTGTTCTATAATTTTATAAAACTTTCATTGCCGCAAACAAAATTTTCATAGCCCTCTCAGTTTCTGACATACAGGATTTTGAAATTTGTAATTTTTGACGCTCCCTTGTATCTCGATTATTTGATAACTTATCAATAAGGTAAAAATGGGTTATTATAGAGTTTTTTATGTATAATTCAGTGGCGTCGTTTTTTTTCTAAAAAGTTTGTTTTTGAGATATGACCCAAACTTGTTTTTTTGTTAATGGGACACCCTATATATTATTTCTTTGTCTTATACCCCTTTTCAAAAATATATAATAGTCTATATTTATTTCTTTTAAGGAGGGATAATTTTAACATTTTTTGTAAAATTATTCTTTTTTCGTATAGAAGACTATGCCCACAAATAAAAAACAAAATTAACAACAATTCTTTTATAATACAACTTAATATTGGTACATAACTTTAAACCAGCAATAAAGCGAATATATTATTTTATTAAATTACAAAAATTGTTCGAATTGGCCTCCGTTGTGTTCTAAATACTTTTGACACACCGGCACCGTTTCGATTCTTCGCAATGCACTTAATAAATTAATTGGCCTTCCTGCAAAAGCCTAAATGTTCGATGGGTAGCTTCTCAAAGTTGATTAATATTGTGGTATTATCTCTTATATAACTGATTTTCTATGTACCCTCATAAAAAAAATTCAACACAGAAAAATCAGGTGATCTTGGAGGCTACCTGACAGGTCCATTGGTACCAATCCATTTATCGGAAAATGTGGTTTCTAAATATTCTCTTACTATATGAGAATTGTGACTCGGAGCGCCATCTTGCTGGTTATAAATATTATTTAAATCGGTCAAAGGAACATCCTCTAATATTTCTATTAGTGCTTCTCGCATTATATCTAGGTGTCTATTTTCGGTTAAAGTTCCTTCATAGATAAATAACTCAATTTTAGTGCCAAAAATCTCGTGAAAATATTACGTGTTGGTTCTCTTGTGACCAGTACCTTGAACTTTTTCGGTTTAAGATATCAGAACTCGTAAAATAAGCCTCGTCGGACCATACCACCCTTCTTTCAAAATTTGCGTTTTCCTGCAACAATGCAAAAAACTATCCTACATTCTGCGTCACCGGGATGCAAATGGTGGACGAGATGATATTTGTATAGTTTAAATTTATATTTTTTTAGTATTAACTGCGTTCTTGATTTTTTAAGCCCAACTTCATCATACACTTTCCTACATGATATGGATGGTTGTTTTGTGACAGAGGCCAAAACATTTATTTCTTCTTCTTCCTTGTTGTAAAAATTAAGCCTTGGTTCTTTTAAAGATCCGTGCTCAAGGAGGTTGGCTTGGATTTTTTGAAATTTTCTTTTTCAGGTTGTGGTCTTTCTGGATATGTACGAAGAATTTAAATATGTAACAAAAATCTAATAATAAATAGGTAACAATAACGATTAAAACATTTTTATTATGAATATTAATGGTACCTAATAAATGATTTTAAAACTTACCTATTAAAATACAGCTGCGAGGCTGCGTTCGCGTCTTAGCTTGGATAGAACAAACTTCATAATTATCGTGTTTTTCATCATTTTCACAGAAATTTTTACAGAAATGGAAAAATAAACTTCATATCAAAAATCAAACAAATTCTAGTAATATTTGACAACAATCCGTAGTGGCACATTTAGAGAATTTGGTTTTGATTGACCGTGATTAACGTGATTGACCATGGCATAGCCTTGCATAGGGACTATATATTATATATTTTTGAAAAGCCCTTAAAAAGAGGGATACGAATAATAATATATAGGGTGTCTCATTTAAAGAATCACAAGTTTGGGTCATAACTGAAAAACAAAACTTTGTATAAAGCTACGTCACTAAAGAATTCTATAATAACCCATTTTTATCTTATTGAAGAGTTATCAAATAATCGGGATACAAGGGAGCGTCAAAAATGACAAATTTTTAAAATCGCCCTGTGTGTCAGAAACTAAGAGGGCTATCAAAATTTCGTTTACGGCAATGAAGATTTCATACAGCGTGTAACAGAAGTATGGAACGCTTTAAATAATCTTTATTGCCGTTTGTCCGATTTAGCTAAAATTCGGTATCCGTATATAAGAGGTTATCGCGGAGCTGCTAGTGACATTTGCAATGTTGCCAAATTTACAGTTTTTTAGCAATTTAAAATAATTTTTTTTTTAAATGAAACACCCTATATAGGGTAAAGTAGGGACAGATGACGCAGCAGGAGAGACGACGCACCGTTTAAATTAGCCGCGATTTTTCATAAAATCAGGTGGTTTAAATATTACTCAAAAGCTCTCAATAGCCGCTACTTGTTAGTGTGAAAATATTGATAAAATATGCGTAAATAAGGTAGTAACGATAAATTTATAGTTTGGTAAGTACCGCAAAGTTTTTCAATAATGTTAATTATACGTTTGTAAAAGAAAAAATAGCGATTTTAACACAATATTGAGTAATGTTGCGAAAAATAGGTTAGGTTGGGGAGTGCCTACAGTCACTTAAGCTCAGTTTACACTTAGGAATGTATCACAATATGGTGCGTCCTCTATCCCTTGGTTTTGGGACAGACGAGGCATGTTAATTTGGGAGAGATGACGCGGTTAGTTGAAAGTAAATAGCATATGTGTTTTTTTTCTTTTTAGATAAAATATAAAATACCAACATTTCACGGCCCAAGGAAAAGTAGTAGGGGTCAGTGGTCAGAAGACGATCTCCGTAAAGCTGCTGATGCTGTAGTTATTCATATGGTTCCCATTAGGCAAGCAGCTAGGGAAAATAACATTCCCGAACGAACTTTAAGATTTCGCATAATAAAGAACAATTTTAAAAAGGGAAGCATGGGTGGACAATCTAGCCTAAGAATATTTTTTCTTTTAATTTCATGTGTTTTCCATAAGCAATGTGCCTCATCTGTCCCTACTTTACCCTATATATATTACAATATTTTTGGATCCTACATAAAATTACAATTATTTTTTTAATAAGTGCATTATAACTCTAAACTTAATAGTTCTTGAGATATCGAGTTTTGAGAAATGATATTTTTGAACTTTGACAGCGTCTAGCTTTCTAACGGTACGGCTTAGAGCAAAACGTCTTGCATGTCCCAAGTTACTAATAAATAATTCTGATTTTATGTAGAATCCAAGAATATTGTAATATAATGGGGTTTTCCATTTAAAAAAAAATGGTTTAAATTGCTAAAAAACTGTAAATTTGGCAACGTTGCAAATGTCACTCCGCGATAACCTCTTATTATACGGATACCGAATTTTAGCTAAATCGGACAAACGGTATTAAAGATATTTAAAGCGTTCCATACTGCTGTTACACACTGTATAATAATAGAACAGTAAGCAAATCCCAACTATCTTTCTTTTATAATAAGGGAGCTAGTATATGAAAACACACGAAAATTGAACACCCTTTGCAAAGGATGTAAAAATCCTATTAGATAAGCATTATACCGTGGTGCTACCCTTTTCTTCGTTTCTATCTTATCAATTTCTGCAGACCAGCAAAGCATCCAAGAACAATACGTATTAGGTAATAATCTTTTTTTAGAGTCAACTTGATTTGCCACCGGTAAATTTGGTAACAGGATATCCTAATAGATCCAAACATGTGTAAGATAATCCAAGTCTGCCGCGGGGGTAAACAAGTCGTCGTAAAATTCGCACGAATAAACAAATAACTGAGGCATTACATGGACGAACGGCTCGTTTACGGCAGATCCACCGATGGTTTCAATTACAGATATCCAGTGGCGCACAGGTAATAAATTGTGAAGCTTCCAAAAAAATTAAGGCGTCGTTCGTATACAAAGCAATTCCAAAAGAGTTTTTCAAAGTCAGAAATGTTCAGCTCCTAATGATTACTACTTATTTCTTAGTAAGTAATAGTAACAAATAATGCTATTTTTTCCACTACCCCAGAAACAATATTTTGTTAATAGCCTAAGAAATTGTTTTTCTTTAGTTCTTGCTCCATTATTGACTAAGGTATATAATGAAAACATCTGAATAAGTTCTTACGTCTGTCAAAAGCCATAATTATGTATAAATAAACATGAAATAAGGTTGAAAAAATAGTCCATACTTTCAGTGGAGTCAATGTAATGTAAATAAAACAATGCAGTCTTCCTCCACAGTTCAGTTTAATGATTGACACAGGCCCGGATTATCCATAAGGCACATTAGGCACTTGCCTAGGGCCTACGAAACGCGAAGGGCCTACGATCATAAAATATAATAAAAATATTCAAGAAGTAGTCCATTTTCTGTGGCGAGATTATGAAAGAAAACAAGGTCTGTCTATACCACCAAAATAAAATATATTTGTCCTTTTAGGGTGAAATAAGGGTTAAAGAGTGTACATAATTTAATTTGACATTAGGTTGTACTAGTTTCGACTTTGGTCAAAGTCAACACGTTAAAAAATGCGCAAACAAAAGTACTAATTGACGTGTCCGAGCGTTTTTAAAAAAAGTAAGCCCCTGAATTTTAAATGAATTTGTGCAAGATTTATGGACGCAGTGTATATACAAAATATTATATATATTATTTATCCTACGCATTATTTTCGATGGCAAAAAGTTAGTTTTGTTCAATAAAAAGCTAAAATTTCTAAATTATTTTGTAAGTTTTTTTTTAATTAACAACTTTTGGCCCTATATTAAATATGATGTTTTTAACTTTATCTGTAAAAACAGCGACGTCAGCGACGTCAGCGACGTCAGCGACTTTATCAGGGAATGGGCATTCATTGGGCTCTTCAAACGCATAGAAATGTTTAGGAAACCACTTAATTTGTAAATTTTGTTATTTCTTGGTAAAATTAGGGCGTGGCACCCAAAACATTTTCGCCTGCGGCGCATTTTTTTTCGCAACCCGTTAGTGAACCTCACCGAATTAAAATCTAAAATTCAATACTGTTGCCTAGGGCCTACGAAACCTTTAATCCGGCGCTGAATTGACATAAAATTCAACATGTCGGGAACTTAGAATTTTATGTCAATCATTAAACTGCGGAGAAAAATTGCATTGTTTTATTAACATGAAATAAGGTGCTTAGCTAGGCAACTGCATACTATTCTTTTGTGTATACAGTTGCCTACCCGTCAGTTTCAAAGAAAATTAGTTAAGTCGATTAACAAAAAAATCACATATATATATTTAAAGATAAAGTAATTCATAGAAAATCAGAAATAATATTACATACAGGGTGGCGCATCGAAAACGAAACAGAGTCATTTACTGGCAGCTCAGTTCTTTTTTGGAAAAACGCTCAGACCCGTCGATTTTGTTTTCGAGGGAGACACAAAATTGGCAAAAAATCCCGTTAACACGTGCACGTGCAGTCCCCTGGGCGGGGGTGGCATCACCCCTAAAATTTTAAATAGGAAGGGGGGTCGAGTGATACCTTATTTTAAAGGTCCTGCCATTACGTTTATAATGATGTAAGATTCATGTACTTCAGTTTAGTAGTTTTGGAGATTTATTGATTTAAAGCTTAAATAAAACTCTAATACATCATCATTAGTGGAGATCAATACATTTGGCAGCAAAGTAGTATAAAAATGAAAAATGAACTGACCCGTCAGCCAAGTAAATGTTGGAAATGACCACCATGACTCTCCATGCGGTAATAAGGTAATAAAGATTTTGCTCAAAACGTTGCCGCACATTTTGCAATATTTAAGGAGTAATTTGAAGGCACTCATTCACAATTCTTTTCGCAAATCTTCTAACGATGTTGGCTGAGTAGCATAGATTTTGCTTTTTAAGTGACTCCACAGAAAGAAATCCAAAGGTGATAAATCTGGCGATCTTGGGGGCCATTCAATGGCACCTCTTCTACCAATCCATCGACCTGGAAACGTCTGATCTAAGTTTTGTCGAACACGTAATGCGTAATGTGGTGGGGCACCATCCTGTTGGAACATCAACCTATTCGCAATGTACCGCCGATCATTCTGATTTTCAATTATGGCTGTTAATGCAGGATGTATGGCGTCTTGCAGTAATTCCAAATACATTTCACCGGTCAAATTTCCAGGTAAGAAAGAAGGACCAACTAAATGATCGCCAAAAATACCAGCCCAAACATTTAATTTTTGTGGCTTCTGTGTGTGTACCTCACGGTAAATTCTGGGATTAGAATCGGACCAATATCGGCAGTTATGACGATTTACTACGCCATTTAAGAAAAAGTTCATGTTTATCCTGCCATATTTTACCAACGGTATATCCTTTATTTAACTAAATTTCGTCCATATAATAGATATTCCTGTTTTTCCTTTGAAACTGTCTAACTGTCCTCAAATATCGTCGTCCTGAACTAACCTGCACTAAAAGTGATTTTCTGTTTTGAATTTTTATTAATTTCCTTCAAAGTTTTCCATAGTTTCGTCTTACCGATGGGTGGAATGAAATCAACCACTTTTATTTCAGACATTTTTTGTCCAAGGTAGGTATTTTTTTTTTTAAATGAAACGAGTGTATGATTCTTCTGATGGCAGTCTTTTCATCCTCATTTATTACAGTTTCTTTGCTTCCTGTACTTCTCTTTGGTGACCTGATGGGGCCGCGTTTATTCTCGTGCACTAGTCGGTATATTGTTGACTGTCCGACTCCAGTCATGTTAGATCACATTTCAACTATTGTTGCAACTCCGAATGTTGAATTTTGGTGGCGAAGAGCGTTGAACACATTGAGAATAATAAGTTTCTCATTTTTAGAAAGCGCAGTTTTACTAATCCGTTTCTCAGCAACAAATTCAGAAATACTTTTTCAAGAACGAAATTTTTTCAACAACTACCGGAAAGTAACTAAACATTTCGAATTTTTGAAACAGTGAGGCACAGGTGAGTAAACTACCTCTGCCTCTACCTACCCGATCTCGGGGCCCCTGGCAATAAACAGAATTAAATAATAATAATTAGAGTACATCTATGAAATACGGCGAAGACTACTGGGTTTTATAGTTCAATAATAATTTATTACTATCTTGCATTAAGCAACATACTATATAGGAACTTTTCTTCTGGTTTTGACGTTAGAAACATGCACTTCAATTTTCTACACGTACTTAAGAAACACCCTGTATACATTTATTTTAAAAAATGCCAGACAGTTTCAAGACTTAAATTAACCGAAACAGCGTGCATTTATTGTCGTTTAACAGTTTGATGATGGCTTAATTATATCAATATCTTTTCAAATTAAGAACCATTTATTTACTTTGCCACTGTCACACCTATATTCTGCAATTTCTCTTGATAATGTTGTACAACAACTATCATAGCTGAAGCTAACATGCATTTTAATCATTACGTTCACCACGTACAATTTAAATTGAATCACGTCCACACTCTAACAGTCAAGTTCAAGTACCAACGGCAACGTAGTTAACTCACTTGCACCGGTCTTCCTGTTTATCGGGCCTGTTTATCTAGAACTTGTTCATTTCTTTATTTGCCTTTCTCAGAATATGTTTTGCGGTCACTATGTGGCTAATGAAGTGGACTTATTACTGTCATTATGGTTCCATCTTTCTTTTAAGTAAAATTCTTTTCACGAAAAATGGTTCTGATTTAATGACTGCAATAAAACTACAGGGTCGATCCTAATCTCCCGGCAATAGAAAAGCAAGGTACAAAGGTGCAGTAAAGGGTCGGACGAAGGAAAACATTATTTATATATATAACATATATTGATCTAATCAAATGAAAAAAACCTAAATAATATAAATTTTCAAATATTACTTATATTTATTTACATGTATATTGATATTCTATATCTAGTTCTGTTTCGCTGTTGCTATCCTCATGTAAATTAACTATAATCGGCTTAATTATATGATTCAGAGCTACATAGGAATCTTCTGCGGTAATAACATGATGGACTGAATTTTTTCAACTAACTGGGGGAATATCAGTAACTGATCTCCTTATTAATTCTACAATGCTATAACTTAAAGTCGGAGAAGTATTTTCTGACCTAAAATTGATTTTAGTTGGTGCTACCTGTGGTCTATGACATAAAAAATACAATAATAAGGTGGAAGTCGTAGGACAGTATGCCCCACTTCCTCTGCGAATGCGTCACTAACATTATAAGAAGGCGCTTTCTGTGAGAAAACGCATCAGGGCTAGAGTGCCGCAAGGCTCACCTCTATCTCCGGTGTTGTACAATATATACACTCACGATATACCGCGAGATAAACAGACGCAGCTCTATGTTTTTGCTGATGATACTGCAATAACTGCTACTTTCAAACAGCCATGGCTAGTCGTCACTCGTTTATTGAAAAGTGGCTTTCAGCTTGAAAGATTTATTTGAATCCCGCCAGGACGAGGGCCATCTTTGACTCGAGAAGTAACGTTAAACAACCGGAGATTCGGCTCAGGGTCAACGGGGTTCACGTAAATTGGTGCCAGGAATTTAAATAGCTGAGACGTATCTTTGATCACAGATTAAACTGGAGACTGCAGTCAATCAACAGAGTTAAGCTCGCTCTGCGTCAATTACGTTCTATTTACCCCCTGCTTCACAGGCGTAGTAGACTTACTAACACAACTAAAGTCAACCTCTACAAAATATTGGTCTGACTTATGGTGCGTCATCAATAGCTTATTAAGTTTCAGGTGATTTAAAATAGAGCATCGAGAATTATTGCAGGTACGCCAAGATGTACTATGAATAGAGGATTGCATAATGATTTCAGAATACAGCTATTAAACGAATATTTCTTGAAAATTATAACAGTAGAATGGACATTTCGATGAACATACTATTAACAGATTCACATACAAGAGCTAGACCAGACTTAACTTACAAGCTACCTAAAGGCTGGCTCCTTATGTGAGAACCCAATTATCACTAGATCCAATACCGTATAAAACACGATTAAAGGCGGCAAAGCTAGCTGTCGAAGAGATATATTTTCCTAATTTTGTGCTTCCTACTTTGTCTTCCTTATAAGTTCCTGCATTTTTCTAAGCGAAAGTAGCTTAATGCCATCAGCTTGAGGTGTTCATCAATATGTTTAATGAGTACATTGATTGTATCTTTGGCTTCTTGACGCAGTCACCCATCATCATTACTACTTTTATGAGAACTTTCTGTAGAAGTTTGGTTATTTAGATAATCATCATCATTTGTAATCTGATCCCTTTCCTTGTGATCACATTCTATCCAGTCCTGTATTTTTTCAATTCTTTTCTTCCAAACATTTCCGAGGTTATAGATGTTATGTTGAACATAACTCATCTCATTTAAGTGATTATCTTCTGCATTTTCTATAGCCATTATTTTATAAAATGCTTTTTTAATGTTAGTTTCATTCGCATCACTCCAGGCCCGAGCTACAGCTTAAATTGCTTCCTTCAAATTAAGAGATTTCCAAAACCCCATTAAGTCATCTTCTCCCAAAAATTGAGGCGTAAGCGTAAGGTCTTTCCTATAAAGCCTCTTCATGGTTTCTATAATACCTTGGTCCGTTGGCTGGGCCACAGATGTCCCATTCGGAGGAAAATATGCTACACATATCTTCTGACTAGTTGCTCTGTATCAGGTGCATTATCTACTAGCAAGCAAGGGTCGAACTAAGGGAATTAAGTAATTATACTAGTATGATGTGTTTATATTAATTTAATGTAATGAAAAAAAAAAAAATATAATAAGTTTTTAAATACTGCTTATATTTATTTACATGTATAATGTTATTCTATATCTAGTTCTGCTTTGCTGTCGCTATCCCCATTTAAATTAATTATAATCGGTTTAATTGTATCATGCAGAGTAACATCAGAATTTTCTACAGTAATTACATGATGTATTGAATTTTCCAAATACCTGGGGGAATATCAGTAACACATATTTCTATTAATTCTACAACACTATAGCTTAAAGTCTGAGAAATACTTTCTGACCTAACAATTGATTTTAATTGGTGCCACCTGTGCTCCATGGCATTAAAA
This sequence comes from Polydrusus tereticollis, assembly GCA_963920685.1. Taxonomy (NCBI): domain Eukaryota; kingdom Metazoa; phylum Arthropoda; class Insecta; order Coleoptera; family Curculionidae; genus Polydrusus; species Polydrusus tereticollis. The sequence continues at coordinate 46,909,789 of OY987334.1, read as the reverse complement.
ATACAATTATAAGGTGCGAGCCTTAGTACAGTATGTCCCATTTCCTCTGCCAATGCGTCACAAATATATACTTTTTTTATACAGAATGCCTTTAAAACTTTTAAAAGATCACTTTGTTTTTAAACATTCTTCAAAATATATATCGTTCGCCGCCATGTAGTTTTGAATCTCCAATTTCATATTATTTGAACCTGGAGCCTTCTATAATTGGCGACTGTGACAGCTCCCATTATCCATTACTATCACGCTATTCTGAGGAAGGTTTGGTAAAAGACAAATTTCAAACCATTCTTTAAAAAGTATCTTTATGGTAGTCCACGCAGGAGTCTTTAATATTCTTTGCAGAAAGTCACAAGGCATTTGGGACCCGATTTTTTCTAATCCTGCATGTAAAATGGTAATTCTTTTCCCTTTATTTAACGGAGCTCTTATTTTATACCTGCCGGAAGAATCGGACCATCTTTTGGATGGTGTGTAAATGATATTGCAATCTGAACACTTCCTGTGGGAAATAAAGACTAACATTCAATCTCTCAAGATATCTGCTATAGGGGTATTTCTAAATATTTAAAAATACCTTATTTTAATTTAACCTTACCTAGAAATCATTATACTCCGGCCCCGAAAATGAATACTGGGAAGTTACGGGTATTTACGACCGCACTTGGCACCCATTTTATTGCAGTCATTAAATCAGAACCATTTTCGCGAAAAGAACTTTACCTTTTATCTAGCCGACATCAAATTCGCATAAAGGCGACGGCGGACTCCATCGCAATTCCTCTAAAGCGTGCGTTGGTTGCACCATGTGAATAATTTATTTGTGTCGTTATTCGTGAAAAGCGTTGGTTGCACCACGAGCGCGATTAAAAAACTAATTGGAAAATAAAAGAACATTTCGTATTTTAAAAAATTTGCAAATCCAAATGCAAATGTAAAATAAGTTTTATAGGTGAGAAAATATTTTTAGTTTTCTGTTGGTTTTATATTTTATCATTTTTTCGAAGCTTTTAATTCCCTATTTGGATATAATAATTTAAGCCTAGTAAACAGTTTAATTATATATCCTTCGGTAAATAGTTTGCACGGATGGTCAAACTATATCTTGTTTATCTCATAATGACATAAAGATTATCTCTAACTGGTAGATATGATATAGAAACTTTTCGGTGGGTGATTTCAAACTCACAAAAATCTTAGTTTCCGAATTATATGCCTTGAAATGGGTTAGCAAGTTAGAATTGTCAAGGTTGTTTAATTCTTCTAAAAAATGTACTGCATTATATGCACTTGTACCCTGTCATATTGAAGTAACGAATGACGAAAATCGTCTGTGGTAATGTGTGACGACGTAACTTAAACGCCCGCACTACACCTCACTCGTCATCAGCTCTACCGGTACACGGGCTGACTTGTGAAACGTGAATCATTTCCTGCACACAGGCACTGCTTGCAGAGCACCACAAAGGATTAATTCTGCAGTGCTGTGCCCGAGAAGAGCCAACAAACGAAAAGCGACAATATGACATTTGGCGAAGTCAATATAGTGGGAGGTAACCCGGACAACTGTCATAAGTTTAAGCCGGCCCGTTAGTCCGGTAGTCGATGAGCTATCGTTATCGAGTTTAGTTGTCTTTTTTGTTGAAAGAAGTGTATTGTTTAACTGTTTATTTTTGTGAGTCCTGTGCTATTATAAAACTATGACTTGTAACACCTGTGCGTTTCGAGGGTGTCCCTCAAAAGAAGGTCAAGGAATAAGCATGTTTTCATTTCCAAAGGATACTGAACAGTAAGTACATTTGCACCGCTATGATACATTTGTTTATATATTTTTTGGTGTATTTATCTGCTGTATTTTATTACGTGAAAGGTATATGGAAAAGACCTACTATTATTTATGTTATTCAAGTGAAGTTGATATTAAATGTATAAAAACAAATACCTTTTTACTAATCTAAAAGAACATGTTTTTATTTTTCTAACAGATATTGTGTTTTTTTGAAAAAGATTCTTGAAAGCACAAGTACTTATTCTCATTTAATAGTTTTTATCGAATAATATCATATTTCTACGCGTAGATCAGGTAAAATAAGTAAAGAATAAGCAGTAATAGATATATTATAAAAAAAATCATAGGGTTTTCCGAAATTTACAACTTATTTTGTTTAAACAAAATAAAATATCATATTATCTACCTACCGTTTAAATTCTTAGTACCTATAATTATTGTCCATGCACCTATCGAAGAATTGAAAATTAGCAGATTTATCTGTAAAAAATATCCAACATATATATCCATCCATAATACAAAAAAAAATGGTTTGTAGCATTATAGGAGTGGACTAAGAAACAATTTCTACCCGCATACATACCACATTAAAGCCGCATAATGGTTCAGAATGTAGGTATACTGAACCTTTTTCTAGGTAGGTTCACCCTTAAGAGTAATTAGGGGCCCCAGTAATTTAAGATTTTTACAAATGTTAAACATACATATTACTGTTTTTCTACTTCTGTATTGGTAAGAACCTACTTACGCACTGTCTACTTTATCCGTAAAACTCTAATTACACACATTATATTGTTAGAAGCCAAGCTGTGCGTAAGACCAGTTACGTAATATTATAATGTCTGCATTAACAATGGCAATTTTCGCTAACGCTTGTACCCCAATTTTCGAAATCGTGTGTAATAGGCTTTTTACCACTATTGGTATGTGATATACTATTTCATTTCCTTTCTGAAATGTACTATCAGTAAGTAACGCACAATCAATAAAACATTTAAAAAATATTTTTATTTTATTTAATTTTTTTTTGATTTTACGAAATTTGCTGGAAAGCCAATTACATGAAACACAGAAGATATTCATGAAAAATATACTTCAGTGTAAAGCATTTTCTCCATCGTTTTAGCGCTTCTTTTAGTGTAATAACCCGGCCAACTGTCAAAATTTCAAGGTGAGGGACATATAATTTGATCCCAATTTAATCAATGCTAAACTCGGGATTTTGTCGCATCTCGTTGTTTGGCTCTTCTCGGGCTGTGCCTTATCATAAAAAAAAAGATCCGGTTATTAAAAATACAACATAAATACAGAATTGTTGGAGATTTCCCTGAGACCAATGGCTACACGGCGGTCACCGCACATCGCATCAGATCAATGTTAAAATGCCGCACCACGGAAAATTCGCCGCTTGAATTAACCGCGCACGAATATTGGAGGTTCTACTGTATAACCCTTAATAAAGTAAATGGTCTAAATGTATCAATTTTCCATGCGGCAACAGATATTTAACCCCTTAAAATATTTTCATTGATTTAACGCTTTTTCCAAAGTTTACTTTTTGCGATATGTATGCCATGCATCCCTTTACATTTATCCAAGATGGCTTCCATCGAGTTTTCACTTCTCCAGACTGTTTATTAAATTTATCCCCCCATTCTTTGACTGTTTCCTTGGCGTTTTTGGGGGTTGGAAACCACAAATTCCTATATTATAACGGATTTAAGTGTATTTCCTTTTATTTCTACGTAGAAACTGTATTTATTTCTTTTATTGCAAACCTGAGGAATTTTTACATATTATACTTCCAAACCTTGATACATTTTTCGATTTGCATTTTATATCTCTGTTTTGTTTTTTTAAATCAAAATCGGTAGGGTTGAGTAAAGAAAAAAAAAATAACGTTAAATTTTCGTAACCGTAGGCGTTGCCAATTATTCGACATGCTTTCCGGCAGCTCCTGAACGTTAGAAGACAGTTTTACGGCTGTCCTGGCATTTTCTTGGCTCATTAACTTTGTAGAAAATATTAATCAGTTTTAATTTTTGTAAAATCCTACATGTATGGACACACCATACAATATTGTACACTCGTGTATAGAATTATTAACTTCGCAAACCAGATTTTCGTGGGCAGTAGTAGTTATACGAGATTAAATTTGAAATTTAAATCTGTCAATTTACCTTAATGTATGGAAATATTAACACATAAGTGGCTTTGGCGCTGAAAAAATTATGCTGTGATTTAAATTGTTTCCGTTTTACGGCTGCCTACAGTGGATTTGTTTGCGTTTGGCTACGTGTACTTAAGAGCTTTAATTTTTTAGAAGTTGACAAGGTATTTGGTTATTATACAGTGAGAACATCTACAATGGAATAAATTCAGTATTGTCACTTTGGTACATCTTTCTAAAAATCGCTCGGACACGCGAGCTATTATTTTTTATTGTGCATTTTATGAACTGAAATACGCGTACACAGTGTGATTCAAAAAATGCTTAAATGGGCGACTTTTTTTCTAAATGAAAACCACGTATTTTTTGTCATATTTTTAAAGAACGGCTAAAGTTGTACATCGGTGCCAAGTTAAACTTTTTCATCTTTAACCGTTAGAGCGAGTAAAAGATTTGTTAGAAGTCTAAAATATCTTAATAAAATGTATTACACTTAGGTGTTGAAATTGTCGTATGTACGGAGATTGTACTTTATCCCAGTACATAAGGGGGATGTGATATGTTCTTTCTTCACTTTGGCATCACAGGAAGCTGGTGCTGAATAAAATGCTTAATATGCTTAACACTAAATTAACTTCACTAGTCTATGTAGTCTATATACAGTTTTACAATACAGTCACATGTGGGCTACCCAAGTTGCTGAAACTCTATTTTTAGTTTGCCGAGACACAGCCGTTTTACGTTTTACGGAGACGCAAAATAACGTTTTTGAAGATACGAAATCTTGTCGGAATAAAAGATGTTTCTCCTCGAAATACTTCAGATTGCCGAGATGCAAGAGTAAAACGGGGTCTTGCCGGGATGCAAGAGAGACAATACGAGCCTTGCCGGGATGCAAAATATAAAACTCGTCTAACTAAACGGGGTCTTGCCGGGATGCAATATTAACTACGGGCCTTGTCGGGATGCAAGATATAAAACCCGTCTTGCCGGGATGCAAGATATAAAAAACTCGTCTATTTACAATAGATACTGAGCGGACCGTAGAACAACGTCTTACGATAATACTCAAAGTCGCACTGCCCTGCCGCACCTACCCTTAGTACCGGGTTCCAGCTGGTCATAACCTGAAGAGGTAGGGCAACCAATGAGAACGCGGGATGTCACTCCCCAAATGTACACATTTGGCGAAATTTGCTTGTTATGTTTGCTCCGGAGTATTGTGGGAAAAAAACGAGGGTTGCATTAAGTGACTAATAATAATTGTTATCGTCTTTGCTATCTTTGTCGGCGAAATAAACATCTAAACACTTTATTAAAATAATGTAAATGTATGGCCGATCACGAAACTATGCCGGCAAAAGGATCATACTTATCCTGGGAAACTTTCTCTCGCCGACCGATATAAGGACGCACAAAGAAGGGACTTATTGAAAATAAAGAACTAAAATAAAACCCTATATTTACATATTATTGTGTTGTAAAAAAGACCACTCCGTGGTGAATCATTAATGTTTCACCATCGTCCGTTCACTTACTGGCAGCAACCTAGTGGTAATATAAATATTTATTTCTCACATTCTGAATAACTCCTGGTGTAATATGTCTACACTTCTAACTTATTCATCTTTTTAATACCTCAATACTTTTGGGGTTTGCCTTAAAAACTTTACTTTTTAAGTAACCTCACAAGAAAGAAATCAAGTAGGGTAATATCTGGATATCTCGGTGGCCATTCTATTGGAAATATTTGGTTTAGATTATAACCCTATTAGTTTATCACCTACATCAGCTAGCTCAAGCTAGTGTCAATTGTAAACTGAGGTGGTTTTTGTAAGTAGGGTCCTTGCCAGTAAACTTCAATATATGTGAGTATGGTCCCCAAAGAATACTGCTGTGCAAGCCAAGATTTAAGAATGAAAATGGAACGCCACAATAATTCTTATAGTCAGTTGATTTACCAAAGCAGACAATAGGGTGAAGTATGTGTTTCGCTAGTTTAAAGGCTCATTAATATAGCGCAAGAGTTGCAACTCCTTTACACATCGGCTTTTACATCTGAATGACTTTGATTAATACTGCAAAGTCGAATAATATTGGAAAACAATGTTAAATTATGATATACAAAATGCGAGGTAGTTTCTGGCTTTGATTAGAACTAAAATATAATATTACCTAATTCAGGTACGAAAAAAAAACATATTTGGCTGTAAAACATAATGAAATCACCACGATATTTGTAGTTTAATTAAAATAAAGTGGTACTTATCAGTAGGGTCCTCCTGTAGGATGCAGGTTCCCTTAAAGGATTGCCCCATTGTTGCTGCTGAGCAAGGTTGGCAAATAGGCCTCAGAAATGCCTCAAAAGTTTTTAAGTCCAAAACCCTTCGGGTCCAATCTTAGTTGGCCGGGTGGCAGGGTGGTAACAGCGAACTAAAACCGTCAACGTAAAGAGACTCAGTGTGATAGAAGAATAATAATTCTGGTCTAAAAAAGGTATGGAGTTTTCAAAAATTTCTCAAAAATATCAATAATCTATGAAAATATACGTTGTGAACTTACCCTATATGTGCCTCAACTGAGATTTGGTGTGGAAAACACAGAGATGGAGAAGAATTTCGCGAATTTTTCCACAAGGGCTAAAGGTCTGACCAAACGAATTGCATCGATGACAGTTTTTCGTCAAACTCAAGAACCACATCCGAGAGAACATAACCTTAAAATGAGAAGCGGTTTTGCGCACAAAGGTAGATCTATGGACTTGCGGTTCTACGACACAAAATAAAACATAACCAGAACAAGCTGAAAGTAACAACGTTAGAAGATATTTACGATCAGGCCTCGCATAATGAGGAGACGCCCCATCCTGCTGAAGCCAGGTATCCGCATTTAGCACTTGTCGATCCAAAGCATTGGGAAATAACACTGCTAAATTTCAAACAAGTTCTTGCTGTATAAATGACAAATATCGCACTCCAGTTAAGTCAAAAAAATGTGGGCCCACCCTTTCTATTCCCCAAAATTGTAGCCCAAGCATTTTTTTTTTAAGTCACTGTGTCTGTACTTTCCTCATGCAATGAGGACTACTATCTGCATCCATAACGGCAATTGTGTCGATTAACAGGGTGTTCGCGTATATTTTGCCCAATTATTATTGGTTTTAGAGAAATGGTTAAATTTGCAAAGTTATAGCATTTTCACCGAACCTTCAGAAAATGAAATGGACAAAAACAACTAAGTATTGGAAGTAACAGTTTTTTGACAAGTGATAGTTTCTTCAAATGAAATACCCCTATGTTTTTATTGTATCCGTTAAAGCCGTTTTGGAATTATACGAACATACAGGGTGACTCGGATCTAAATGTACATACATCACCAGGAGATAGTGGACATCTTGGGGGTTCTAAATAATCTATCTTTAGTGGGTCCATCTTTCCTCGTTACTTAGATACAGAGTGTTTTATAAGGTTTGGCTCATTTTTGTTTTTGCCATAATTCTTTTAGCACCCGGTATAAAATGTTCATATTTGGTGGAAATATTTTGAGTAGATATCGCTTCAAAATGCCGTATGAAAGTTTTTTAAAATTCAGGTCTGGACTTTAAAAACAAGACTGATTTCATTTTTTTAAATTCAACACCCTGTATATCATATTTTTGTCAATTTTATTTTTTATTTGAAAAACACATAAAAAACTAATTCTAATGACATACTTATCAAAATCCCCGCACTCGCCGCTCAGCCATAATAAATTGCTCTTCTTTAGATGTTGAAACACATACAAAATAATAACTGTTTTTATAACGACAATAATACCAATAATAACAAAAATAACAAAAACATAATTATTTGAGAATATTTTCAAAATGCCCACCATTAACTTCTTAACATTTTCTTCCTCTGATATTTAAATTTGAAACTGCACTTCTGATTACACCTGGTCTATTTTTTATTTCCTGAAATGAAGTGATAATGCGTTGCAAGAGCTGGTCCCGTGTATTAATTTCTTCCTCGTAAACTAAATTTTTCATATACCCCCAAAAAAAGAAGTCCAGCGGATTAAAGTCGGGAGATCTTGCTGGCCAAGATTGGGGCCCCCCACGACCTGTCCACCTGTTGGGATATATATTGTTTAAAAGTTCGGAAACAATTCTTGCATAATGTGGAGGGGCTCCATCGTGTTGGAAATACATTCCTCTTAAATTAACATTCTCATTTTGGAGAAGATTTGGCAAAATGTTTTCCAAAAAGTGTAAATATTAATTTCCATCTAATCTTTCTTCAAAGATGTGTGGGCCAAACATTTATGGAAAATCTACGTTGCGAGTGCGACTGCCTAATAGCATTTGGATTTTCTAGAGACCATAGATGACAATTTCTGGAATTGTTGCCTCCATCTCTAGTAAACTAAGCTTCATCGGTTCACAAAGTCCGGTGAATATCTCTGGTGCCTCCTAATCCACTGACAAAAAACCAAACGGTTAGCATAATCACCTGGTTCCAACCTTTGTACCTCTTGGATATGATAAGGATATAAGCCTTCATTTTTTATTGTTGAATGGGTTAATTTTTGCGTTATATGCAGACGTCTAGCAATTTTCCTTGTGGATGTTTTTGGATTTTCTTCAATCAAATTTAAAATGTCTTCTTCCTGTTGAACTGGGTGTCTTACAGGCTGATCAATATTATTTTGTGTCGGAAAATGTCCTTGTTCACGAACAAAAGAAAATACATTTGAAAATGTTTGATGGTTTGGACATCTTCTTCCAGGAAACCTTAATTCATACTCTCGAGAAGCGGCTCGCCCGTTACCATCGCAAAATCCATATACAAATATTATATCAGCGTATTCTTGGTTTGAAAATGGATGGGGCATTTTAAACGAGAAGTAAATGTTTAACAAAAATATCCTCGTAATGCCCAAAAATCTGACAGGTTACAACGTTACAACTGACAATGGAGTCAAATTGAATTGAAAATTTTCAAATTTTAACATGCCGCTATTTTATTACTTTGGTTTATTTCTAATTATTGGTATTATTGTCGTTATAAAAACAGTTATTCTTTTGTATGTGTTTCAACATCTAAAGAAGAGCAATTTATTATGGCTGAGCGGCGAGTGCGGGGATTTTGATTAGTATGTCATTAGAATTAGTTTTTTATGTGTTTTTCAAATAAAAAATAAAATTGACAAAAATATGATATACAGGGTGTTGAATTAAAAAAAAATTAAATCAGTCTTGTTTTTAAAGTCCAGACCTGAATTTCAAAAAATTTTCATACGGCATTTTGAAGCGATAGCTACTCAAAATATTTACACCGAATATGAACATTTTATACCGGGTGCTAAAAGAATTATGGCAAAAACAAAAATGAGCCAAACCTTATAAAACACTCTGTATCTAAGTAACGAGGAAAGATAGACCCACTAAAGATAGATTATTTAGAACCCCCAAGATGTCTACTATCTCCTGGTGATGTATGTACAGGGTTATCCAACCAAGACTAGACAAGGCGATTTTTTGACTTTTCCTGTACTTTTATAAAAAAACTGAAATAGCCATCTTAAGTAATTTTCTCTCGCGAATTCGAATATCTTCAGCAAAAAACAATTGAACATCAAACAAAAGTACTAGGGGTCACTTTGATATTTTTTTAAATGGAACACCCTATATCTTCGAATATTTTTGGATTTAGCATAAAATAGCAATTATTTTTTAATAAGTGCATTATAAGTCTAAACCTAATAGTTTCCGAGATATCGACTTTTGAAAAATGACATTTTTCAACTTTGACAGCTTCTAGCTTTCTAACGGTACGCTTTAGAGTAAAACGGCTTACATGTCCCTATCTTACTTTTTTATTATCTTCCCAAAAACATCAACTTCCGGTTAAACCGGATGTAACTCAAAAACCGTAAATACAGTACTTCCGGTTTTACCGGAAGTTCATGTTTTTGTAAAGATCATAAAAAAGTAAGATAGGGACATGTAAGCCGTTTTACTCTAAAGCGTACCGTTAGAAAGCTAGAAGCTGTCAAAGTTGAAAAATGTCATTTTTCAAAAGTCGATATCTCGGAAACTATTAGGTTTAGACTTATAATGCACTTATTAAAAAATAATTGCTATTTTATGTTAAATCCAAAAATATTCGAAGATATAGGGTGTTCCATTTAAAAAAATATCAAAGTGACCCCTAGTACTTTTGTTTGATGTTCAATTGTTTTTTGCTGAAGATATTCGAATTCGCGGGAGAAAATGACTTAAGATGGCTATTTCAGTTTTTTTATAAAAGTACAGGAAAAGTCAAATAATCGCCTTGTCTAGTCTTGGTTGGATAACCCTGTACATTTAGATCCGAGTCACCCGTATAATAGAATTATCATTATCCTCATTAAAGTTTTGTAAATTACTCATGTTACTCATAGCAATACTTGTCACCTTAACTAAATTGCTCTTGGCAACTTCTGTCTTCTTGACAAATCTTAATAAACGTTGTCAAAATCAGGGTCTAAATGGGATACTCTGAAGAGTAAAAGTTCGAAATTTTTAAAATATATATCAAATGTGGACACAAGAAGCGAGAAGCGCAACGCGAATTCAGAAGGCGACATCCACATTTAGTAATTCCTAGCGAAAAAACTTACCGAAATGTATTTTGTCAACTTTCTAAGCAAAAAACATTACAAATAAAGAAAAGGCATTGTCGGACACTTGAGAATGAAGAACTTGCTGTTCTTTTATATTTTCAAGATAATTTTTATTTCTTTTTATATTGGCTTCGTATCATTTACAAGCTTAATTTGTTTTCAGAAAATCCACCAAATTCGATAAGGGACTGTGCAAGATATCTTGGCAAATGTTGCACAGTAGTTTTTAAAATTCTGAAACGGCATAAATTCCACGACTTTAAATTCAGAAAAGTTCAAAAATTAACTGAAGAGCAGAAGCAAAGACGCTTGGAGTTTTGCCGTCAATAACGCCAATTTATTTGATAACATTATATTGACCGATGAATCTTCTTTTAATACGGCTTCAACTCCTAATTCCAAAAGCACACACTTCTGGGCATCGCAGAATCCGCACCTTACAGTTGAAGTGATACGTTCTGGATGGGTATCAGTAAATGTCTGGTGCGACATAGTGCGAAACAGAATCATCGGTTCAATTTCCATTGCTGGATCTTTAAATGGAGTTAGACATCGTGAAATGCTTGCTCATGAAATAGAGGATATTCTTGAAACTTTTCCTCTAAACGCCGCAAGAAATTCTATATGGCAGCAAGATGGTGCTCCATGTCATAGTGTTCTTCTAGTTAGAGAATACCTCAATGAGAAAGAATTATGACATTTGGATTGGTCGTCGTCGGGACGATTGCATGACCTCCCAATTGTCCTGACTTAACACCACTAGACACATTTCTTTGGGGCTACCTCAAAGACAAGATATCTGCATCCAGACCAAATAGTGTTGCCGATTTGTAGAAACAAATCCAAATTAAAATTGACTTTCTCAACTTCGGTAGGCCAGATATGATTGCTAATGCAATTGAGAAACTAAAAGAGGGTTGCCAATCCTGCATTTTAATGAACGGTGGCCATTTTGAGCAATTATAAAAATAATGTAGTGTTATGTTCTAATTTCGTTCCAAAACGGTAAGAAGTAACCTGAGGTTACTAACCTCAACAACCACTATATGTTTAAAAAGAGGATAAAATTCTTTAACAGATATAAAAAGCTGTCACTTGTCAAGAGACTGTCACTTCCGATACTCAGTTGTTTTTGTTCATTTTATTTTCTGAAGATTCGGTGAAAATGCTATAACTTTTCTAATCTAACAATTTCTCTAAAACCAATAATAATGGAGATATCTATTGGACAAAATATACGCGAACACCCTGTACGTAAAGGTAGCTTCATCAGAAAATAATACGTTTTCTAAGTTTACGACATTTCTGTCATTTAAATCTATCATTTCCTCTCAAATCTGTATTATTTTCTGCCAATATTACAAATAAAACTTTAGATTTATTATCAGCGACCTTAAAGTATAGTGCATGCAAAAAATTACGGAAAAATTCGCTGATTTCAGCGTTCCGAATCATTACCCAAGAAACACTTAATCCTTAATTGTTGTGAGTGTTATGACTTTCGTGAACAACACCAATATTAAGAATAAGCCCAGTATCAAAATATTTCTTTGTAATTTCACCAGTCATTACAAATTAAGATTAAGGTCTGGTAAAGATAAAATGTAATCTAAATTCGTACTGCGAATTTTGTATCGCTTTATAGAAAACAAAATAATAAATATTATCTTAATTTCTCAAGAAACCGCCGAGGTAATTACCCCCAGACACAAAATGAATTCTCAAGCGAGCTTATTTCGATGAAATTCGTTGAAATGGATAGTTTTAGCAAGAAATATACTGTAACAGCAACGCTATAAATAATGTATTAAGATGTGACTATAACGTTCTACTTGTATTTAAATTTTCGCATAATCAGAGTATGCTATGTTCGAGACTCAAAAACATTGGATAACTTTGTTGTTTTGATAATGTGTCAGTGTGCTGTGACAGTAATTGAACGTTTATTTTCAAGTTTGAATGATTAAAGTGTTACAACATGCCAAACACCTATTCAAATTTAGAATATTATGATATGGTGTATGTTTATGGTTTCTGTTATCGAAGTGCTAAAGCTGCTGTTGAAGAATATTGTTAACGGTTTCCACATCAGAGAAACGTATTTATAAGCAAGGAAACCTTGCTAAACAACTATCGTCCAGTCGCATTGCTTTCGATTATACCAAAAGTCATGGAGAAGGCTATCAACGAAAAATTATTAAAGTACCTGGAAGGCTTCAACATTATTAGTGATCGCCAATATGGATTCCGTAAGTCTAGATCGACTTATGTTACTCACGTTTGGAACACGTTTGGGGAGTCCCGGGCGGTAGCACTGGATTTTTTAAGGCCTTTGACTAAGTATGGCATGAGGGGCTCCTAACTAAAGTGAGAGCATACGGAATGCCGGTTCAGTTTTGTTCATGGCTTTCTTAAAGATCATTCTCTGCAAGTAGCGATGGACGGATTTCTTTCAGACATATTTAGCATCATCGCCGGAGTCCCTCAAGGTTCTATATTGTCGCCCACTTTTTTTTTACTATACACTAACGATCTTTTGGAATGAACTAAAAATTCTATATATAGCTTCGCTGATGACATCCCAATTGTTTCATCTTTTACTTTGGATGCTCGGACATCGGCTGCCAATGCACATCTCTATAGGCAGCAAGAGGTCTCACATCTCAACAAAGATCTGGAAGAAATTCGGTCTTGGGGTGATAGTAACCAAGTGGAATCTAACGGTATAATAATCCAGGCGGCTTTTTCTAAAAAAGTTAATGTTGAAGAACCGGATATAGTGATGGCGGGACACTCGATTCCCTTTGCTTCATCAATCCATTTATTGGGCGTTAATTTGGATAGTTATATACTTTGGCATAGTCACGTTGCCGCCATTGCTAAGGCAGCCTCGTAGAAGCTTCCGATCTAACAACCTCTATACACTCCAACAACTTTTGATGCTCTATAAAGCCCAAATTCGGCCATCACTGGAGTATTGTTCGCATATTTGGGGCTCTGCTCCTAAACATACCCTGGTATTGCTAGATTCCATTCAAAGAAGAGCAGTTCGCTTGATTGGTGACTATGATCTGACAAACAACCTGAAAAGCCGTGAACATTGAAGGAAGGTTGGCGACTTGAGTATTTTACAAATATTTTTATGGCAAGTGCTCAACTGAGGTTGCCCTCTTGATTCCACCCAGAGCAGTGCATGGTAGTAATACACGACGAACCACTGTAGCCCACCCGTACCTAGTTCAGCTTAGTGTACCTTGAACGACACTGTTTAAAGATTCTTTTATCTGGAGAACGTCGTCACTCTGGAACGACCTCCCTGAGGCCGTGTTCCCCAACGAGTATAATCTCCAAAGATGCAAGACCAACGTGAATAGTTTCCTGCGCACACGCACCGCTTGCAGAGCGCCATAGAGGATTAATATTGCAGTGCTGTGCCTTATCATCAGAAGGAAAAATTGCGCTAGACCGGTAAGCTTCCCAGTGGAAGGTTTAGAAGAAGTAGACAATATTCTGGATTTAGTAGAAGAAGATGCAATCACCAGCTCACGAAGAATTGGTGTAGAGTTTATTCTCAAAGGTTTGCTGATATGCGCTGCCCTGATCACAAAACTTTAAAAGCGGTAGTTAATAATCTTCAAAGGTACGATTCTTTTATAAAACCTAAGAGTACTAAGGGAGATAGAAATAGACCGGTAAGACATAATAATATTAATAGAAATAATGATATTGGTGCTTTTATAGAGAATCCCCAGGCCTTAAATCAATTAATTAGCGAGACCAGCAATGCTACTTCTACTTTCGTTAGAAGGATTCTCCAAAAAAGTAGTTACTACGATTACAAAATAGTTTTGGTTTAGGACATAGACATATAAAAAAGAGGGTCTTTGGTTTAGGACGTTGACCAGGAGGTTACGAGCGGCGGCTGAATATAATGGCTGAAATGTCAATATTAAGGAAAGAAAATAGAAAATTTCTTTATAACGTTCTCTAGAGTGACGAGTATACATTCAATGAAAGGGATAGTTTAAACAGTCACAACATGTATTAATGGAGTAACATAAATCTACGGTGGACGCATGCCAGAAATTTTTAAGTGAGGTTTACAGTAAATGCAGGATGGGCAGGAATACTTGGGGTAGACTGATTTGTCCTCCGGCGTTCTCTTGCAAGAAAGAGGAAATATTTGGTTCCATCAAGATAGCGCTGCTCCATATAATGCCTGTATTATTTTAGATTATTTAAAGGCTGTTTTTATAAACCAATGGATTGCCAATGCAAAACCAATAAGATGGCCGGCGAGATCTCCCGATCTAAATTCCCTGGATTATTTTCTCTTCTTAAGAATTTTATTTATGAAACTCAACTCCTTGGCGTTGTTAAAGCTGGAATACGTGATGGCTTTGATATAATTCGACGCAATATGCTACTACGGCTAACGGAGAAAATTTTGAACAATTCTTAAAATAATAATTTAACTTTTTTTTTGTTGTTTTTATTAACTAACCAATAAAATAACGTTACCAGCGTATTTTAAAGCAATTTTATGTTAGTAGCGGGGATGGATGTTGTTTGTCTTTTTAATGAAACAAATGAAAATTTTACATGAGTTGTTATGACTTAAATTAAAGCTTGTAACAACTTGCATCAAACCCTAATTTAATGTACAGGGTAAGATAGAAACATAGTCAAAGAAGTTAAGTTGTATTCCATAATAATTTTTAATAGTAAAACTTCTTAAGGGCATGATGAATGAAATTTCAAAGATCTTGTTAAACAAACATTAAGAAGACAGATGACATCCTAAACAACGATATTAAAAGACAAAACTAGACGACTATGGTAACGACACAGGAGACCTGTTGACTAACTACGTATGACACAATTACAAACAGCTGTTCGAGAACGAATAAACACATATAAAAATATGTTGTTCTTTCTTTTATATCGCATTTTTGGTTCACAGAACCCGATAATTTGCTTTCAGTGCCACCTGACATTAAATACATGCTTATGCGGGTTCCATTCCAGTGTTTGGTCTTCTGAAAGTACTCGCTGGTCTGGTTGGGTGGATGGCTCGATTGCCACGAGATGTCGCCACGTGCAATATCTCGCATATATATATATATATATATTAGGGTGGTCCTTATTTATAACAAAAAAAATATTTTTGCAAAATTCCTAAGTCTCACCCCTTAAAGCTTTTCCAAATGGACCAAAAAATAAATGTGGAAAATTTCAGCTCAATCGGATAATTGTAAGTCGTGCCTCAATGACCTCCTTTTACGGGATTTTTTATCAAAATTTTTAAATAAATAATTATTTATAAACAGGTATCATTTAATAAATATGTATAATGTATATAACATTAAAATATATTATAATAAATAAACCAGAAGATTCATAAAAAATTAGAAAATTTCAAAAATTTACTTTATGAAGTATCTACTTTTGGCAAAAGAGACTGTTTGCTACAGCTAGGAAAATTCTTACGATAATCTTTTACTACTTGCAAAAGAAACTGCTTCTGGTCTTCTTTTTTTGTAAGAACACTGTTAAACTCTTTCATGAGTTTAACTCCCCTTTCTGCGGTATCATTGACTACTTGAAGATTTTGTACAAGCAACGATCCCTCTTTGAAATCTTGTAGGAATTCCCATGAGGCTGGATTTTCTTGTAGAAACTGACAGGAAATCTTAAAACGTTTGAAAAAATTTAATGTATGTTTAGACGCAAAATATTGTAGCGGATGATTTACTAAGGTAGGGATATCCTTCTCTGAAATAATTAGACGCTTAACAGGAAAGGAACAATCATCTTTATTCAACTGCGTCGCTTTTACTAGCTCGATTTTAGTTTCCAAAGGGATGCTTTTGTCGAAAAATGCCAAGGCCATTAGCTCATCGGAAAGATACCATAGATGACCACAAAATTTTGATATGGCTCTTCTGGATAAAACCTCATGCGTGTCTTTATAAAGATATAAACCTTTCAGAAACTTCAAGTCCTGAAGTGGTGCCATAGCAGCTACTGGGCAACAAAACCATACATTTATGTACAAACGAATGATGAAGATGCAAACATCTTTAATGCCGTTTTTTTCATATGATGTCATTTGGAACTGACTTCTAAACAAAAAGATCTTCAAACAATAAATAGCTTTAGCCATCCATCTCGCATGGTGGAATGCACCTGGAATTCTAAATAATATTTTTTTTTTCAGTTGACCACCCAAAAAAATAATTGCCAGCTCTAATAATTCCTTGTAGTCTTCCCTGGGATGATGTAATTCTAGCTGATCAAGGCAAAATTTTAAAATGCTTTCTTGGTCGTCGCTGATAATGTCGGATACATTTTTGTCTTGAACGCCGGCCTCATACAGTTGAAGATCCAATTGTGACCATGCTTGTTGAAAGCGTCTAAAAATAGCTACATCAGGACCAGATGATGTACTAACACACACCTCAAATGCACATTTTAATACCAACTCATATATATGATGACGGCAAGGTAGATATAGTAGATCCTTTTCTAATTTTTGTTCCAAAAGAACACAAGCTCCATTGAGTCGACCGGTGTTTGAAGCTGTAGTATCGCAGCAAACGGCCTGGACGTTGTCTGATATTTGGTACTCCTCAAGTAGGCGATATACCGCAGACGCCATCTCATCACCTTTACCCGATAAAAGTTTGGGAACACCAAGCAAATGCTCCGAGCCGTTACATGTCACAATAACTGGTAGACGATCAACTTTTTGTTTTCCAGTCAAAGCAGGAAGTAGCTTACCATCCCAGTGAACTGTAAGTGCCTTTGCTTGTTTTAATGTAAATAATTCCCCTTTTAATTCTAAAGCACGTTCTGATCGTAGACGTTCTCTACAACGGTGAATGGAGGACCTATTAATTACTAAGTCATCAACAGAGTGACCAAGTGCTTCTGCGACTGCCATTAAGATGTGGACGGAATCCCTGTCACTTATTTTGCACCTATCTAATGTAGCTACGAGTCTTGTGGTGATAAAAGTTTGTCTAGCACGTTTACGGGATTTCGAAGGTCCTGGTTGGTCTTGCTCCGTCTCTGAAGTCTCAAATGTTTCAAGCGTATCTTCATCTGAATCAGTTAGTATTACTAAAAAGAATTAATTAATTTAAAATCATAATAAGTTCGCAATAAAATATACAAGACTTACCTCCAATCTGACTACTTTGATTTACTTTCGCTCTTTCGTGTCTCTCCTGTTCTTTCTCCAATCTATCCAACCGTCTTTTTTCTGCATCTGCAAATTTTTTATCTACTGGTCCTATGCACCCTATCCTTCCTTTCCGTCTTTGAGCTATAAGGAACTCTCTATTTTCTTTTAATTTCATTGTTTCAAGGGCATTGGCATGTGCTATGTCAAACAGGTCATCCAGTTTTTCAGTAAACTCAGCCTCTTTAGACTTCTGCGTTTCACTCTTTCTCCTACAATTTTTTTGCAAATTTCTCCACAAATTATATAACGCTTCTAACTTTGCAATACAATGGTGAGGTTGTCTCACGGGAATTGAAGCTTTTTGCCAAAAAATTACCGTTTCATCTATAGTTAACTTGGCGCTTTCACGAATTGGTAAGTTCACACAACGCATGTTGAAAAAGAACACTTGCAGCACTTGTCTGTTGGATGGTAACTAACTACCAGTAATTTGCGATATATCACTGCCTATTAAGAATATATTTGTTCGTAAATTTCGCTTGCACGCCATTTTCATGCGTTCATGCGATCCGGTGACCATAAGAACACTACTAACACGTAACGAAAGACAACAACAAATTAAGGCAAAGCGCAGACGGTGACGCAACTGTTTCTCCAACTACTTCTCGACAAGTACCGACTTGTAAGCGTCCTGCGTCTAATAATTATAATATTAATTTTCTATTTTTAGAAGTAGGGGAACGTAGTTGCATTTTATGCCTTTATGTAGAAATATGAAATTGGCCATAGTTTTTTAAATTTTGGCGTTCGTGAGGCACGGTTTGCGGTTGTCCAATTCAATTCCAATTTCGCTGACTTTTATTTTGCCATGAAAGGAAACAATTTATGGAGTGAGACCATTAAATTTCAAAACTTCGTAAATAAGGACCACCCTAATATATATCTATATATTTTGTGTTGAAATGGACTGTAAGGTCCATTTCCTTTTCGTCAGACTCTATAGCCTTGAAGATGAGCCGTAATAAGGCGAGACGCGTACAAGGATTGGGTCTGGCGGGAAAAAAAGGGGCAAGCTTCTTTCCTGTACATGTTAATACGATCATGCCATATCTTCGCCACTGGAAAATCCAAATCAATGCCACAAAGATGGAGTGCGTAATTCTAACTAAGAGATTTAGATTTTTTACATATAAACACAAAAACAATTAGAATTCCTAGGAGTTATAATTGACGACAGACTCTCCTTTAAACATCATATTACCCTTACCCATACCTTTAAAAAGGGCTTTGCAGCAATGCAAATCCTCTACTTCCTTCTTTCCACTAACTCCCCCCTCTCCCCACAAAACAAACGTTTAATTTACATACAATAATAATTAGGCCAATACTAACATACGCTTCACCAGTGTGGTGCTCGACATCACAAACACAACTTCTCACACTTGAAAATAAACTTCTGCAATGCATGACGTCATTAAATAGATACGCACGTTCGCACGTATCGCAGAATTGCACCAACTGGCAGACATACCTAACATTATTGACTTTGTCACAGACATTTCAACGACACAAGCTAACTCACCCCTGAGTCGGAATTTAACCAACACCAGATTTGACCCAGACAACTCTCTGACGCATAAACCGCTATACCACAGACTACCACTGTGGTTTCTCCCACTCCATTAGTGAAACATAAAATACATTCACTATCGGACTGTGAGACGAGCCACAGTTACAGACGACAAAGACCGCCCACTTAAAGCATGGCTTCCCTGCACTGTGGTAGCCTAGCGACACACATATAGCTATTTCTGTGCTAGCGATGACGGTGTTCCGATGAATTTGTTAACTTAATTACTATGTATACAGAATATTTGTGGTTCCTGAATAAATCCAAGTTGTTTTTTTCCCAGATTTTCCATCAATGTTCATACATAATTCAGTTATAATCACCAAACTTAGTGCACTGTAAGGTCATCAGACCAGAAAGTTTGTGCGAGCCTGTGTTTTAAAATCCCACTCTCAGGAACAAAGAATACTATTTCTCCATAGGATGATTCACTGATACTTTTTTCTACTTTCACTCTCAAGAAAACACTTTTCTTCACAAAAGCATTTCTTTATTCTACCAAACTATGCTATTGGAACAGATAATGTCAGGTGTTTACATAATTTATGAAATCATTCTACTACTTCACATGACTTATTATTGATTAACTAATCAATGGCCACATTGACTAATCACACTTAAGGGGGTTCATATAACCCGCAACAAACTATTATACTTTTACTCCAACTCACGACTACTTAAGCGCTGATAGCTCGAGAAAATCCGTGGAGAGAAGACGTTCTGCCACCAAAAGAATCTGTAACTCGACTATATACTGCTTACCAATTAAACGCAAAACAAACTATTTTGTTATTAAGGTTTTCTATTGTATTATTTTACCGAAAGGATTATTAAATGCGACGTAAATTTGCAGTTAAGTTTGTATAATATGTTAAAAGATGAGTTTTATTTATTTCTTTAGAACACTAGAACATAACCCAAATGCGGCGTTGCCGATCATTATTAACTTTTTACTAAGATGCGATTATGGTTGTTTTGGTCTAATTATTAAGCAATATTAGGAGTTTGAATTATGTTAATTGGCCTTGAAATACATATGCATGTTTCCCCAACAAAGTTAATAAGTGTAAAAGTCTAAAAGTATAATATTCAGTATTTCTTTGGGTTAACATTAGCCCCCGGGCTCCTCCGCAGCGTAGATTAAGTCCCCCCCCCCCCCCCCCCCAGTGCTAGACGCTGTCCGAGGCTGGGCGACATTAGATGCTCCTACGAGGATAGTCATAAGGATAATGAACATGTAGATAACCAAATTAGAATAATAGAGAAATTTAAAATGTAATGTATAATTTGGTGTGTCGCAGAAATTTGTCCCTAAAAAATGAAGCAAAATACGAGCCTGGTGAGTTTTAAGTGGTGGACCCTGTATAGTCTGAAAATAGCATAAATTACCTGCGTTAATATTGCTTGCTTAAAAAAAAAATATCTTTGTAATTGCAATTAAATTAAAATTCCTAATTTTACCTACAATTGATTTTATTTTGACATTCCCCGTCATTGCAAAGTTAGCGGATAGTTACTGACTTCATATTAGGATCGTGTATTGAAACCTATGTCTAGAAAGTTACTTACCTCGAACATTTACAGCATAGCAACCAAAACTCCCCCATAATCCACTCCCTTTATCTTATCGGTGGTCGAGCTCTACGAGTCGATACACATTATTTCCGCTGCTCGTCCATTTCCTTTTCCGTGCAGACGCCGCCATTTATCGGCAAACTTACATTAATTTCGAATCAAGACTACGCTTTTGGATTAATATCGCGATACTGGCGTAAGAAAACAATGGTTATTAAGTAATGGCCGGTTTTTAGAATCACGTAGCTTATATTTGGGATTTTGATCAAGAAAAAATATTCGATCAATCAGCTTTTAGCGGAAATGGTTATAAATAAATACGTTTTCACTTAAATCCGAGAAGTTCTCTGGCTTGCAGAGTTTTTTGGTTCTAAAATGCATTTATTTTTCATCGTAGTCCTCCTTTAGTTCAGTGAACTTTATTCCACTTTTCTTCAATGAATAGATTTAGTCAGTGAAGTACGATTCCGAAAGGCCCATCTCCTGCTGCTGGTTTAGATACCTCTTCATTTGACTGGAAAAGTTGTCCAACCGCACTGAGAAAAAGATTGTAATTGAGATAACGTTGCATTTTTTTAGCAATTTCGATTATATTGGATATCGAGTACTCTATGTAACCCTCAGCAACAGTTGATGAAATTCAACTACCATGGTGTTTGAGGTTAATGATGTCACCTCGCAAAAGGCATTCGACACAATAAATCACAACCTAATGCTTCATTCAGTCATACCTTACCGGTTTACATCGGTAATGTCGCATCGTCCTGGTTGTGTCCTCTGGAGTGCCACAGGGATTCATTCTTGGACCCCTACTATTCATATTAAACACAAATAACATATTCAATGCAACTACTGAGTGTAAAATACAGGCTGATGCTGATGATATGCAGATATATACTACACAGTAAAAATATCCACCTGGTAAAAATCATTTCAGGAGTGGTAAGAAAAAGTAGTGTTAATGTTAACATTTTTACACTCATATGGGACCAAAGTTGTTGTATTAAATTTGCCTATGAATTTAACTCTTTAAAAAGTTAATTTTGTTGAATGGGTGTTATTTATTTCATTTTACACTCTATCAGGAAAATTAAATACAATGACAATTAATAACGCCATATTAGCGTGTAAATAAACCCCGCTAGAAGGTTATTTTAACACATTGAGTGTAAAACTAATTCTTCAATCATTTTTTTACACAGCCCCGGGTAAAAATACCTAAACCCGTGTTACCGAAAAGACAGGCGGCAACAAGTGGTGTGAAATTCTAGAAATTGACACATGACGCCGACGCTACATGCAAGTTCAACTTTCAAGTCAGTCTGATTGTGCTCTTTGAACGTGATATAGAATAATGTTATATTTAAATTAAAATATAGAAACAAAGCACAGTTTTGTAAAGTGCCAAATGAGAGTGCCTCTGATGAGGATCTTGTTAAATTGGGTAAGCATATTAACGAAATTTAATAGAAACCTTACTAATAAGTACGCCATTCTTAAGAAACTAAGTAGGCATTTACATTGTTACAGTTTTCCCTTTAGCTTTTAAATTATTCTGATATAAGCTTATAATATAAATGTATTTCTTTTTTATATAAATACTTAGGTACCTACCTACATATTTTACTTCATAGATCTCTAAATAAATATACGATTAATATAATACTCGTCATTTTCATTTTATTTAGTTGTTTAGTGTTCTAGGTATACATAATATATTTACTGTGTTATTTGTTTTGTTAAGCTTAACAATGAGGTACATTAAACGTAGATATATTTTATATGTTTAATTTACTAAATTGTTAAACTATATAATCGGTGTGTCATATCGTTAAACAATATGCAACAATAATAAAAGTAAAAAAAAATCACAGTATTTTCCAGTTCTGTTGTAACCATTATTTTGTTTATAAATAAACGATAAATAATACTTAATATTTTCATTCATTTAACAAACCTTTTCCAAGCGATCTATAGATTAATATGCATTAGGGGCTACTACTTTCGGCTTTGATTAAGTAATTCAATCATGTATCAAACTAAGCGTAGGTTAATGATGTAAAACATCTTGAATGCATAACTTTTTACATTTTAATTATAAAGGCCCGGTTAGTTTGATACGGGATTAAATGACTTAAACAAGGTGGAAAGTATTCTTTCTAGCTCTGGGTAGATTATTTTATTAAATAAAATCTACATTACAATAATATGATATTTACACTAATTAATCACAAATTACCATTAAAACATAGTTTACTTACACCTCTCATTATTTCTTTTACATCCTAGAACGATATGTTTACAATATGTAAGTTTAATTTACACACGATAGTGTAAATGTACCTACCCATAAATTAAAAAAATTAACACTCATCAAAAAGTAAAAAAACCATTCACAAATATCTTTTTTACAAGATATACTGATCGGGTAATATACCCTATTGAGTGTGGTCCTATATGTGCCACCATTGAGTGTTAAATTTAACACTCAATTTTTTACTGTGTAGCTTTAGGGCTGATCAAGCTTAATACACCGTAAAAATTATAAATTTCCAACTTGACAAGGTAAGCAAGTTTTTTGCTGCACATAACTTAAAACTAAATCCAAATAAGTCTTATCTAATGGTTTTTGGAAATAAATCACTAAGACACAGCCTTTATGGAAATTTTATAACTAAAATCGGCAATACAAACTTATATACTGTTAATTTAATAAAAAGCTTAGGGTTGCATTTCGACCCGGATTTAAAATTCAATTTACATGTTAATCATTTAACAAAAAATTCCTTTTCTACTTTTAAAAGCTTATGTTGTTACAGATATGTTCTATCTAAACCTCTATATACCGATTCCTTGATCCTCTTACATTTTAATTATTGTGTTTCTGTATATGGAGAATTTTTGGGCAGATTTCACCAAAATCGAATTAAAAAAATACAGAATTACTGTGCACGATTCATTTTTAATCTGCGGAAATATTATTATCTATCTAACTGTCTAGAATTATCTCCAGGGTCTTTTAAGTATAAGTTAAAAAATCATTTAAGAAATAAAAATATTTAGTGCCTACGTCATTTTTACTTTCATTCTTTTATTTAGTCCTATTTTCAACTTTTGTACATTGGCATAACATATTATGGGTGATCTACTGTTGCTAAACTTCGCCTGATTGTATCCAATCTTATTAAAGACGATTTATTAATATTCTGTATAGGCAAGCACCTATTTTTGTAGAAAAAGGTGTGTCGTTGTTGAAACCGGTTTAAAAATATACAATGTAAATTTGCTATTTTGAGCTTTCAAATTTAATTTTGTAAATTTAATTTTTGCCTTATTATAAGTGGTGGATCAAATATTGTATGGCGCTCGCGTGGTATGTTTCACAAGTCCCAAAACATCTTAACTAAACTAACCTGAACCAAACTTGTATCAGACATAAAGGGCGCATCCGCGCGACATCTCGCTGACTTACTGTTTGCCAACGAGGAAGAACATGGTCACCTTACCAATGCATCATAAAACTTTTATTCGGACAATCACATTTTTAATATGGGAATTAAATTATATAATGCTTTCAACTGTTAAATAAAAAATGATTTGCCTTTACTTTTTGAAGATGGTCCTCTTCAGTTACGGCAACAATAATGGTTCATGCATGATGACTTTAGCATACTGGCTCGTGAGTATTTGAATAAAGCTTACCATAATCGTTGGATAGGTCGTGGAGGACCACAATTCTGGCCACCTAAATCGCCTGACTTATACAGCCTAGATTTTTATTTCTGGGTACCTAACATCATTAGTTTATGATACACCATTATTGACGGATGTGAAACCATACGTAACACTCATGGAATTTTCGAAAGAGTTCGTCGCTCGATGAGAAGAATAACAGGAGCCTGCATGCAAGCGGGGGGTGGTCATTTCCAACATTTTTGTAAATATTCTGTTAAAGTGTTACTACTTTTCATCTGTTAGATTTTAAAAAATGGCTTATAATTAAATACTGTACAAGTCAGTGGCGTACAATTTTTTGTCAATATTATTCGTGAAACTGTCCCCGGGACGCCACTGGAACTCATAATTATTATCTAGGTGGTGCTAACTTAGCGTCTTATCATAACAAACAACACTGCCAAATTTCACCAAAATCGGCAAAACGATCTTTGAGATATTAATAAAAACCCGATTTTTTTTGTAAACTTTGACACCCTGTATCTTGAAAACCAGACTTTTTAGGACACATGCTTATATGACCTTTCTACTTGAATTTGGTTCAGGAATGCGCTCTTCGAATTAGAGCCTATCATTAAGTAACACCCTGTATACATTTAAGAAGATGGACAGAATCAGACAAGTAAAATCAAGGTCTAATAGCATCGACAGGATGTGGGTACACCATATTAAGTTCCTTGTTTGGTGAAAAATTTGACATAGCTTTTCCATTAATTGCATTATTCTCACTAAGGACACAAGAAACTTTATAAGTATCCGATAGCCGCTAAATGAGTATTTTTGTTTTAAGTAAATGGAAAAGCAAATGATGGTAAATTTTAGATATAAGGACAATGTGAAAAACTTCTTCCAAATTTGAACAAATGCTTGTAATCATGAACGTATACGTACAGTTCGAAAATTGCATTTCATAAGTTTGATTATCTTTGATTATCTGTGTTAAGTTTTCGCTTTTAAATTGTTAAAATACATATGTAGACTCTCACCTTAAACATTAATTACTAATTAAGTTATCTGTAATAGCCAAAATTTTCATTATGTTTAGTTTCAAACCTTTGTTGATGTTTATATTCTAGGAATGTTTTGTATCTTGCAAGACATAGCCAAGTGGATTGATTTCTCTGTTCCTTGTTTGATACTACTTGCAGACAGGTTTGATTTCAAATCTTTGTTCTAATTGATTGGTAATTGATAAACTTTTCAAGTTATCAATATAAATAACTTCTTCTATTTGAGATGTAGGTTAAATGTCTCGAATGTTGGAAATCAGCTGTTTTTAAGAAAATCGATAATAGGTCAGTATCAGACTGGCAGTTTCTGTGCATTTTCACCACCACGTCTGGTTAATTTTTGCTTGGTCGCGTGGGTTGACTTCGGTCGCCGTTAGTTTTCTATGTTATTAAAAGAGGTTAGTTTCCTTAGATAGGGTTGACTAATTTTTGTCATTGTTTTGTTTTGGTAACTATGTACGTTGGAGAAAAATAAGAATCGGCCCTTTCGACCATGGACACTGGAAGTTAAAGCACGTTTGTGGAAATAGCTCCCCAAGTTTAGTTTTTTTGGGCCGTGTGTGGCCGTTTAATGTAGTGCCGATAAAGCATCTACAAATGTTTTTAAAAAGGGTA
This sequence comes from Polydrusus tereticollis, assembly GCA_963920685.1. Taxonomy (NCBI): domain Eukaryota; kingdom Metazoa; phylum Arthropoda; class Insecta; order Coleoptera; family Curculionidae; genus Polydrusus; species Polydrusus tereticollis. The sequence continues at coordinate 46,883,428 of OY987334.1, read as the reverse complement.
TGGCTTTGTAGTTTGCCTATTCTTTGGGCGGAATGCCGATTTAAAATGCTTTAATGAACTTCAACAGCGGTCATAGACGCCATTTCGTAAATTGAAACCCTCGTTAGTTATTTGAGGTAAGTTTAAACTTTAGTATCTGAATTACCCTCGATGGGTGTTATGAAAGATTTCTCTTTCATGGTGTATATCTAAAATTCGATTTTAGGGTTTTTTTGGTAGGGGCTAAAAGTCCGAGTAGAAACTGGAGTACTAGTTTACTTTTGTTGGAAATGCCTGGACGTGGGACGTGCCAGTTGCCATGTACCATTTGAATTATTATATATATTATATAAAGTTTTGCGCCCATGTTATGTACATAGCTTGTGCAATGTAAACGTGTAGCGTATGTCGACATAGCGTTAAGACGTCACAAGAGTCTCTAGTAGTTCAGAATGTTAGGTAGTCTGTTACAGCTACTTTTGTTGTAAATATAGTTACAATTTATGATTACAAAGTAAATATTTTTGTTTCCCGGCTAAAGGCCATTTGTTTCTTCTGAATTTAACACTTGTAACTTCGACATTTTAATTTATCTATGCCAAGTGACTAGTATACTTATCGAGTAACCATAGGTACTCGTAAGATTCTGTATTGTACTTTAAGAATGCCCTTATGGTAGAATTTAGTTAGTTGTGAGAGGTTCTTGCACAGACCTTGCGGAAATTTCTAGTCTGAGGCAATGTCCTGGATGTAGGTCTATGTGGCTGCCAGATCAGACTGAACAGTCATTTTTTACAGTGTAGGTCTGACAGTTGCCGTCTTGTGCAAGACCCTGTCAAACAGGGTTTGACTTTTTGCTTTCTTTTATCGATAACTTTATAAATTTAAACCTTCAGAAATTTTATTGTCAAACCTAGTACTATCACTTTAATATTTCATTTCACTTATTTATCTTTTAACTTTAAGTATCTATTGTCCACCAAAGTAAGAGGAGCTTGCATTTATAAAACCAAGTAACCAAGGGCTGAAAACCACCTTAAGAATAAATATTTGTATTGGCCTCTGCGAAAATTTGGCTTTTATTTTAAATAGAGTAACTTTGAGGGCTTGAGTGAATAAGAGCTTATAAGTAGCTAATGTATACCGATGGTGACATAAGTGTTTTTTTTCCTAGTTTGTTTTTTTTTCTGAGGCCAAATACTAGAACCTTTAAAGGCTTTAGTAAGTAAAGTAAAATAAAACTAAGGAGGCGCCTTCAGGATTTGACTTTAACTTACTTATATAAGAGTGCTAAACCTCTCAATCTAGAGACAAAATAGCGAACCTACCCTGAGTTGAGCTAGCTAAGGGGTGTCTGAAGAACATCCTCCAGGGCGTAGGGTTGCCAGAGTAAGGGTGGATAGGTTACCTTGTCGCAGTTTATTTTAGGTTAGTTAGAATACTGGCACACTCAATTGTTTGAAGGTTTTTTTTTTATAACAATATGCAGCTGTTGCAAATGTCATTATTATTTACTGATGCCCCCACCACAGTTCCCCCTTTATAATTTAAATAATGGTTAATATGAATTTTATCCATTAGCAGGAAACATATTTGCCTTGATAATTTAAATATTTAAAACTATTTTGAGCACAAGTCAAAAAACCATAGTTGTAGTGGAATATCTGTATCGTTCTTTTCGCAAAGGTCTTTATTTTAGTTGTTCGGAGATTAATAATTGCATTCCTTGTGCTAAAATATCATTTTCCACTTTTAGGTTTTTTAACAGGTTCTAAATTTTATTAAATTTGACATATCAGTTTTATTGTTTCTGTTTTCATATTTAGGATCTTGATAGAACTTTTCACCTTGTCTTCGTATATAATTGAAACAAACAAAAATAGCCATACCGTTATATACTAGATAGTATACTAGTTCAGTTAATTCGAAATTTATACAGGTATAAATCTAAAGTTTCACGAATTGTTCCACGTCACGATTTATCAGTAAAACAAGTAAAAAAGCCTCCAGGTCACAAAACTGCATCAAGGTATAAATTGTGTAAGAAAATGACCCGCCTCGGGAGTGCTCCTACGGCGGTCTCCGAGAATGTATTGCCGTCGTTTAAGCCGTTAATGGGCCGCACATTCATTCCAGAAAGACTTGTGGCCATTTCTTAGGAAGTTAAATTTATTAGAATGGCACAGTGACACAGTTCCGGCAAGATCCGGATATCGAGAGGTACAGGGCGTCAAAATACCTCAAATGGACTTACTTTTCCGCAGGAATATCGCCAGGTAGTGTTTTAAAACTTATAAACTAACCTAATTTTACTACACAATTAAACCCATATGATTTAACATAGGTGTTTTACACATTTTGTTGGCGTATTTTGCATTATTTTACGAACGTTTATAACAAGTTCTTCTGGTCTTCCAGCTCCCTTTTTATGTTGTATAGAACCTAAACAGCGCCACGGTTCTTCCTAGGCAATGATAAAAATCCCCAGCAGTAAAACCGACGCTGGGAAAATTTTTACGAAAATCTTTTAGGCACAAAAGCTGATTGTATTGCCACTCACCATTTACTGTAATCCCGTTTCGAAAATACGCTTCAACCATAAATGTTTTGTGCTCTTCCGTAAAGCAAAATCCATTGCGTGAGTCACTCAAGAAATTGGATAAATTAGCAACGGATTAAATTACTTTTAACGACTGTTAAAGATGACGGAATAACTGATTGATTGATAATGGTGGTATTTACTGACACCCAACAGGTATTAAGCTCTACGCTAAGTAGTACGGGCTTAGATGCAAAGCACACTATGATGATAATAATTCTTGCCCGCGTGGTATTACATTTTATTTAGTCAACCGAAAAACTAAATTTAAAAGAATCCACTGAAAACCTCAAGTTAAGACCTAGTTTTTACAGTTTTTCTTTCAAAGCCTTGAATGTGTTATTTACCAGCACCACGAGATGGAGCCATCTGGCTTCATTCTCGGTATCATACCGATTTTTCTGTTTTAAAACAGACACCGATGCTTTTTCCTTTTGTCAGAACCCATAGCCTCACTGATGAGCTGTTATACAGCCAAACGCGTCTGAGGATGGTTCTGGCAGAAAGAAAAAGCAAACCCTTTTCAACAAAATTATGTATATTTAACACAGACGGAAAATAATGATTTTAATAATAGGTAACAAATTTTTGAACACTTAGTGATCATAATTCCATAATTAAAATAAAGCGGTGTTCAATTATGTGTTTCAATTATTTTATTTCCGCATTGTTTACAAGAGACAAGATATATTAACTTTACCTGAACTCTTCCAAATTTAGTTCTTTATTTGAATCTAATATATGCATTGGGGAAAGAAGGGGAGGGGGGCTACCTAAAAGGTGTTCCAAAATAATTTAACCAGCCAATACGTAATCTATTATTGTACAATTATACAATATTATATACGACTAACCTGAACTAACTGTAATTTTTTTTTTATTTTCAGGTAAGAGTATGCTAAACTTAGAAGGTAGAACGTAAGTAGTAAGTAAAAAATTATTAAAGATTAAGATTTAAGCTGCTACACGCTAAAAATGAGTAAAGTAGCTATTAGCTATTAGCTGTTTGCACCGGCTATTTAAATGCTTCGGCATTTTTCACAAATAGTAAACAACGTGATCGACAGAGATATTATGTGCACTTTTATTGTTCTTAAAAGAACAATTTTTTAATGCTATTTATGAAAAGATCTGGAGTTTTTGTTAAAAAATATACGCAAAACACGAACGAAACCATAGAACAATTAAGGTTAGTTTTACACGAAACGTTAAAATAGGCCAATGAACGAGCTGGCGCCACCGCACCGTTTACAGTTGTGTTGCCAACTGTCGACTAATAAAATTCAAATTTTTATTAATTTTTACAAGCTTAAATAAACAAAATATTTGCTATAAGTGGGTTCGTATCAAAGAAAAATACTCAATTTAATTTAATATCGCATAAAGTTTTAATATTTTTTGCCCAAATTTAATTTCCTCGTATTCTCTTACGGATTTACAATTATCAGCTGATCGATGACGGGCATTGGAAATTGTTTTGCATGAACCATACCTACATACAGGTATTTTTTTTTTGCATATGCAATAAAGTGGTTTTTATATTTTCTCTCGAAAACGAAGCAAGATACGAAAACAATTCAAGGAACAAAAAAGCTGTATTATTAGTTGGTAAATCCGAGAAAAATATCAAAATTAGAAAAAAGTCAGTGGCACACATTTCTTTGTCAATAATATTCGTTAACCTTCCGTCGGGCGCAGTTGCCATACGTACATGTCCGGGCGCAGTGTATCTAACAGACTCAGATGTATATATTTACCAATAGTTATTAATTTTAGCATCAGTAATGAAACATTAGCAAAATTGTAATTATTTTTAAATAGATTAATTAACCAATGGATAGTTTTAGTAATATTAGGTAGCAGCCAGTGGCGTAACAACCGCCCCCACAGACCTCTTGTAAACAACAAAACGATTGTGATATTTTAGAAATATTTATTTGTTATAATACGGAACTAAAACTTGTAAATTATAAGAACTAAATAATATTAAAAAAAACTAATACAATAAGGATAATCTATTACTAATTTATTATTAAAAGAGATTTGAGACTTTAAACAAACATTATTCAATTCGTTACACAATCGGGCGCAGTGTATCTCTCAGATTAATATAGCTGCCGTTAACTCGCAAGACGTTCGAACACTAACTGGCGCGGGCGTATCGAAAGATCATCCAAAACCATGAAGCTACTAATAAGTGGGGAAAATTCCGGGTTAAGGCTGGTTCACAACATACAAAATAACATCCTCTGTATCTATTAGAACGGTTGCGCCCGACGAAAGGTTAAGGTGCTCCCCGGGGCGCTACTGGACTTAATAAATTTAATCTAGTTAGGGTAAATTAAGTCCCTTATCATTATGAATAACGGTACCAAATTTCAATTAAATTGGGAAAAGTATAATTCAAAAAAATTATAAAAACACCCTGTACATCAGAAACGGGTCAACTCCGGACACATGTTTATATGAACTTTTTCTCTTAGAATATTATAAGAAATCGCTCTCTTAAGTTACGTACCATACTTCTGAAACACCCTGTATATTGTGTAGGTAGACCGCCTGTGTTTTATTTGATTATATCAACTCCACTGCGAGCATCGACTACTTCTTCAAATTAAATTGTTCATGGTATCAAGAAGTCTTGATTGATAGGAGTGAAAACATGTGGGTGATTTTTTTTTCGCTAAAATGATTCATTTACATTAATTTTTCATCGAACAACAGCTATTTATGCCATCAGTTACGAAATGCCTAATTTTGTGTAACGCGTGAGATTTTTGCGGAACGAACGAAGTGAGTTTCGCAAAAACTCACAAGTTACACAAAATTTCATTTCGTAACGTATTGCATACAAGATTTTTTCTAATTTTGAAGAAAGTAATAAAAAAATAAAATTTAATATAATTGATAAAAATTTGGAAAACATAAATTTAGTTTTTCTAATTTTGACATATAACTGATGGCATAAATAGCTATTGTTGCTGTTACTTCATGTTAGTTGTCAGTTTGACATTTTGTAAAAAAGTTAATAAATTATGATCTTTTAAAATTAAAGAGGCACGGAGGTTGGAAATCTAGCTCTATTGCGGAGGGATATGTTGAAAATTCCATGAATAATAAAAAACTTATAGCGCAAGAAATATTTGGTGAAACATCTAATGCAATGTGCGTGGCTTCCCAAATAACAGCAAGTTCGAGCAATGAAAAAAATATGTCGTCGGGAATTAATTTAAATAATAATAATAATAATAATAATAATAAAAAAGTTTATTCAAATATTTTGTATACATATTTAAAATTAATATATAATTTTTTGAATGAACTAATTAAATATCAATTCAGAACTCATGAAGTAAAAACTTGTTTTGAGTTATATGTCAAAATAATATTTATTTATATTTGTTGTTAAGAATATATTTTATAAATCAAGTACAACTAGAAAATATATAAGACGAATAAGACAGTATTTTAATTGTATATTTTACATCACTATAATATATTCATATATAAAGATAATATTATATATAGTATACATTGTATACATTGATTCATTCTATTCACCATATTATATTTATTATTTATTATTTATTACTCATATATTCAATATTTATTAATGACATCTTGAAATATTTCTCTTGGATTAGATAATATCCAATTTTTAATTTTATTTCTATATTTATTTAATGATTTAATTATTTTAATTGACTTTGGTAGCATATCAAAAATATATGGATTGATGTTTAAAAAATGTTTGTGTCCTATTGTTTTGTTTACTCTATTTTTATATGTAATAGTGTTCTTATGACGAGTTTCATGTGTATGATTAATATAATTAATTTTATTTTTGTTTTTAAAAATATACATTAACATGTTAATAAGAAAATATTTGTTTAATGTCCATTTTTTTACTATCTTTATATAGTAAATCAGAAGAATATAGGTAGGTAGTCTTTTTCATAAATAATTTTCAAAATGTATTTTTGAATTGTTTCAATTTTATTAATATAATTCTTATTTATACCTCCCCATCCTAGTATTCCATAATTTAAATGGGTTTGTACTAAAGAATAATATAATATTTCTAATTCTTTTATATTTAAAAATTGTTTAAGGTGTTTAAATTTTGGTATAAGAATTCTTAGTTTTTTGACAATGTAGTTACTATGTAAATCCCATTTTAAATGTTTATCAAAAATGATTCCAAGATATTTAATATTTTCAGCTTCCTTTATACTAATATTATTATTGCATATTATTGAACCAATATTTGGAAGTTTATGTTTATATGAAGTAAATGGAATGTACGTTGTTTTGTTATAATTTATAGTTAATAAGTTTTTATTAAACCAGTAACTTATTTTTATAAAATCTTTTTTAATAGTGTTTTTTAAAATATTCCAATTTGGGCCTTCATAAAAAATTACTGTGTCATCAGCAAAACTATGTATTTTTCCTTGACAGTCTAAATTAAATTTATCATTTAGATAAATATTAAAAAGTATTCGTCCTAGGACTGTACCTTGTGGTACTCCATAATTAAATATTTTTGGTGAACTAATATTTTCACCAATTTTAACATAATGTACTCTGTTATATAAATAATTATTAAATAAAGTTAATATTTGACCACGAAATCCAATTTTTTCTAATTTGTTAATAAGAATTTTATGACTTACAGTATCAAAATAAAATAATTACAATAATTGTGTTATCAATATTTATAATAATTAATTAATTTATAATTTATGTTTTTAACTTGTATTATAACAGTTTAATAAATAGAATAATTCTTTTTGTCACTAATTTTGAAATACATTTTTCGTCACCAATTGCATAAAATTTTACTTTATGCAACTAGTTACAAAAAGTAAGACATTTCATAATGTCAATCAGTTTTAAAAAGTGTCACTTTATATGTCAAAATTAGAAAAAAATTATTAATGCCCTCTTCTTATTACACCGAATTTGACTTCATGCATTTGTAAATTCTTCGTAGCACTAAAAAAAACACTAAAAATAAATAAAATCTCCCACCACCGAAATCCAATAAGCAAGAACAATTCTCATAATCTGATACCCCTATAAAACTTTACACCGCCGTTATAAAAACGTATAGAATATTCGCATGAATGCGTGGCGAATTGTATAATCAAATCTTGATAAAAAGGAAAATGTAAAAAATGAAAATTTACGATTCGGGAGCGTAATAAAAGCAAGTAACATTAACCTAAAATTACAAAGTACAATTTACAACTGATAATAAAAGATTTTGTGGATATACGAGGCATGGTCGATTTCATTTTTTATATACAAGAATTTAATTTATTAACACTTTAATTACTTATCTGTATTACGATATGTAATCATATCCACTATTACAATACCTATACTCTATTGCTTAATGCGAGACAGTAATAAAATGTAAATTTGCAATGGCAGGACCCATTAGGCAGGGTGGACAACTTAAAGGTTGCATTGTCAATTTCATGTAAATTGCCATGAGAGTTTTTTAAAATTTCGTATTTTAGATATTTAAGACCTACCTACACACCACGAACGTTGATATTTTTTCGGATTTTCTTGAGTGGTAGCTGGCCTTATCCATGACTATAACAGACCCAGGAGGAATAAGATCTAGCACCTGCTGGAAGTATTCTTCAAAGATATCAGCTTTCATGTCTTCATAATAGTCTTCAGTCCGTTTTGATTTAAATGCTTTATGGAAGCTGAATCCCTGGAACCTCCTTTGAATCTTAGGTCAAATTTTATAAGCGATAAATTCCTACTTAAAATAATATCAAAAAACAGTTCTCTTGTAAACAAAATTAACAACCTCACTGTTCTGGTCTACACTCATTAATATTGGAGAATTAAAAAAATCCCAAAACTAGTCCAAAGTTATTCATGGATAACACAGAAAAAGGAATGGATTTATGAAAATAATATTATTTAATGTTTTGAAATAAATTATTTATGTATTAATAATCTCCCAAAAATAATAATTAACAATGAAATAGAAACCAATACTCTAATTACAAAAAATAAATTCCTAATGGATCAGGCATTAAAATGGGCCAATTATGAGCAAATTTTCACCGATGGCTCCTTTTTAGATAATAAAACGGGTTGAGCATTTTATCATAAGAACGCAAAATTAATTAAAAAATTCAAACTTCCAAATAATACATCTATTTATTCAGCCGAACTTTGGGCTATTTTTGAAGCATTAAACTATATAAGTAAGCTACAAGCAATAGGAAATTTTGTAATTTTTTCGGACAGTAAGAGTTCCCTTACCAAAATTAAAGAATGTATCTTTGCGACGTCTAATAAGAACTATTTAATCAGTAAAATAATCAACAGAATCCAAGGTCTATATAATAATTCCAAATATACATGTTTAGTGTGGGTAAGGGCACATATTATAGGAATAAAAGAAAACGAAGTAGTGGATCTAGCAGTAAAGGAGGCTACAGTTGACGGGATAGTATCAGATTTTAAAATTCCATTCACTGACCTTGTTAAAGTAGCAAGAGAAAATTTAAAACAAGAATGGCAAATGTATTCTATTCTATGTATATATACTGATACAGACCGCGTTTTCAGTCCCGATACATTTTACAGACAACCTCAGACCCACAAGAAGCAACAAGGTCAGGGGTGTTTAGAAGGTAAAAATATGACTTACTTAATCAAACAAATTCAAGCAACCTGGGAGGGGTAAGAAAATTCTAAAAAAAAAAAATCGGCATTTCTAATAAACGTTTTTAAACCCACGTGTTAATGCCACTCTGTCAGACCTACTCAGAAATAAATAATATAGCTTACCGACGTTATCATACCAAGCGACGTTGCCGGTTTCTGGGATTGCAATAATACATTATTTGGCACGAAAACGTCGAAACCGTATGGGACATGCGTTTAAGTTGCATTTCAGAATGATGTTTTAATGGCAACGTACAATAATTGTTATTCTTTCAATACTATATTTCAAAATTAACAAATTTATTTAAACTTTTGAGAAGATGCCCACACTTGCTGATGCCGACACTTGTGTCATTTTTTAATACTTGTGCTTTGTTTTTAACACGTTTCTATGATATGCGCAACAAGTTTTATAACTACTAAAAGAATCAGGTGAAATATAAAATAGGTGAGAAGAAACTAAGGGTCAATTGTATAGGTTTAGTTTAATCTACAGTTTAAACCTAAGTTTAATCATAGGTTTAAGCTAAAGTTTAAACAAAACCTTGTTCCTTGTATACTTTCTGATTAACATTATAGAAGGTTGACAATGACAGTTGACAGTCTCACATATTTTTGTTAATTTTAAAACCTTGGATTTTTCTAGCGTTTTAAGAAATGTTTTTAAACGCGCAAATATTACTGCAATATTACACTAGAATTAAACAAACAAAATAAAAAAAAAACTGCCCTAATTTTAATACTATATTTAATAAAGCTATCTTTGTAGGACTTTTATGCTATTTAATTCTGTTCTGTCATCATATTTTTTTAAAAGAACATCTTGAATTTTTTTGACTCTGCACTTTATACCAAAGGTAGCTATTTTTTTATGAGCAAAGTGAAACGTTCGAAAAACTATGTAGCTTAAAGTACAAGCTTTTTCGGTGGGAGCAAAATTTATTTCACATTGTCCTTCACAAAGTTGGCTACATAGCGTATTATTTATTTAAATTAGATTAGCAAAATAATTATTTATTACATTTTGCAGAATTAGTTTTCCATTTCCCTGAGGTAGATTTTGAACATGATCTTCTATATTATCCTCATTTTGAACAGCATTGTCATCAAGTTGTGCTGGATCATCCGTATTCCAAATGCCATATTGTCTTTCGACAACATTACGTATTCTTATTTGTGACCCGTTATACAAATTTTCAGCCTGTGTACCTAGATTTGCCAGTGGTATCATCACATGCTCGTCTAGAGTATACCCTGACTTACCCAAGATGCCAAACATGCCTTGATTTATTTCGGCTTACTATTATTATATGATAATCGGTCATTTGTAGAGCCTGGCCATCGAGCCACTATATTTCTTATTCGCAATCTTGAATCTGATAAGGTTTAAACATTTGTTGAAAAGAAACCTTTCCTGTTGCGATAATTTTCTTCATCTGGACCACCTAAAGGGAAAATAAATGGGTTTCATACATTAGATAATAGTTATTTATGGTACAAGTGTGTTATGTTATATATATGTCACGCTGGGAAATGGTTAGCCCTTGAGGCCGTAGGCCGAGAGGGCTAATTCCCAAGTGACTTATATGACTTAACACACGAGTGCCATACAAAATTTTATCCAACACTTGATAGATTTTATTAAAAAATAGAAAATTATATTGTTCCAATGTAAACTGGAAAACCCTGTATTATATTTTAATTGACATATTTTTGAATGACAAATTTGACACGTAAAAGTAGGCTAAGGTGATTTTTGTTGTTATGGAATTGATTAACAACCAAAATTTGAAGGCAGTAAAAGAAATTATTATTTTGCTATTTTCGAGGGTAGTTTTTCAAAATATGGAAGAAACTTCAGCCTAAATTCAAAAAGAGGCTGACCTGGCGTGTTTATTTATTATTCCCTACAAGTCAAGAAATAGTTATGCCAAAACCTTAAAATAATTTATCGACTTTCGTGAAAGAAGATGTGCCTGCGTGAGTTATAATCATAACCCACTAGTAAGTTACGGATTATAACTTACTGGTGTGTGTTTTTGATAGTTTACATGTCTAAAATGACATTGATAATGACAGTCATAACAGTCATGTGTTGGATAAAATATATTTATGTAATAAAAAAATACATTTTAGTCTGATATTTTTAAGTAGGTAGTTATTAACCATACTTATTACTATTGGTAGAAACCTATATAGATGATAAAATTTTACCTGGAGATTGTATTCGAATGTGTGTGCAGTCAATTGCATCTATGATATTTGGAAAGCTTGCAACTCCCTGAAACTCATTTTTAGTTTCTTTTAATTCTGCATTGGTAAGAGGCATTTTTATATATATGGGTAATAAATGAGCTACCCCTATTGATACATCAGCAACAACGCGTGATGCTGTTCCAGGATCTACGCCTCCAAAATCTCCCACCACCTTCAGCATACTTCCTGTAGCATAGAATCGCAGTGTTACCAATAATTGTGTGGCAGGGCTTAAAGCATGATTTCTAGAACACAAAAACCTGTTTTAGGATTTTACATAAAGTAAATTGTCTCCATTCTTCGTTAACAGTCTGAGGTAAACATGTTACATGAAATTTACATTCTTGGTGTACTACTTACTATTCAGTGTTCCTTTGTAGCTGGGGACCAATTTGCTGGAGCAACTCTTCTACTGATGCTCTAGATATTCTAAATACGTTTACAAATTCTTGGTCTATCTACAAATTCGTATGGATCCGCGGTCTAAAGACTCGAGCTCTTCTCGGATTTTCAATTATGTTAATTACGTCTTCATCATCATTATCAGAAAATTCATCAAAAATTTCAAAATTTCAATTTACAATTAGGTACTATCACAACACCACAGAACTCAACACAAAACTTAACGAGAGTACTTAGCATAAAAATGGCAAAAACTAAAAATTCTAAAAAGGCTAGAAAAAAATACAAAAATGTCAAGTTTGAAGTTTAACTGGTGTTCACTCTATCAGTTGATAGTTAAACTCCAGATGGTTGTTACAGTTGGGTATACAAAGGACATTTGACACGAAACTACTGTTTTACCGTAGCTTGCAGTTTAAAGGAAACCTATACAACTGGCCCTAAGTGGAACATTAACTAAACTGAGTTTTTTGTTGTAAGTTGTAATACCTACTGTAGGTGCATTTTGGCAGCAAGGTTTATAATTTCACAACTCATCTTAATGACTTTTAGTTTCACCAAAAGATTCCCTGTCTATCTACATCAGGTATTTAATTTAGTCATTGTCAATGAAAGGTTTATATCCCTATTTCCATGAACTAAATTTGTTTATATTACCATATATTACCGTCGTTATCAAGCCCACCTAAAACTAGTTTCCCCTCGTCACCCTATACCCCTGACCATCCCTATATAGTTAAACGTTACCAGACCCGCAGACGGGTCTGGTAACGTCGATTTTGGTCTGACAACGTCGACTGAATATGGCAAAATGGGTCTGTATCAGCGGCCAAATAAAAGTTTCAAGATAGTTTAAGGTTTATAAGGGGTATAAGTTTAAAATTTGTAGATGACCAGTTCAGTTTTGACATGATTTGCTACTAAGGTAGGTATTATTAAAAAACACCCATTGTATGATTTCTACCATTTGATCTCATTCTAGTAATTTTGTCTACTAAAACATGTTGCATAAATGAATTTTGTTCTATAACTAAAAACAGTAGGTACTTACATATACCTTCCTACCTTCAAACTCTTCTCTTAATAAATTTGAGAAAGAAGCAAAATAAAATTGCAGTAGGTAGGTTCATACCTATACAGTAAAACCTCTCTATAGCGGACACCAGAAAAATCTCGAAAAGTGTCCGCTATAGAGAGGCGTAAGTAATGTCCATAGAATAGTTTAAAATTTTGGATTATGCCCTGATCAAGCGGCTGACAGTGGGATGTTGTATTCGGAGGCAGAAAAATAATCTGAAGATTTTTTAATGGTATCTTTGGATGTGAAGTGGCATTGTCTAAAAATAGAATCACATTTCTGTTTTGTTTCTTCATTTTTTTGTCGAATTCTTGCAACCAAGTTGTCATAATGTCTGTGTTCATCCAGGCTTTTTTATTGGATGTCCACTTCAAAGGTAATTTCTCAACATTAGATCCTTTAAAACATCTTGGGTTTTTACTTTTACCAATTATAAGGGGTTCTTCTTTTTCTCCCTCCATATTTGCACAGAATAAGATGGTTAATGTCCGTTTTGGGACCTTTCTTCCTAAACCTTTGTCGCTGTTTTTTGCAAAAGTTTTGTTTGGCATGGCAGCATAATAGAGACCTGTTTCGTCGGCATTGTAAATAATGTCTTTTGCAAATGTTTTAAGAATTATTGGAAGTTTTAATTTCTAGGCTTCTACATCTTCCAAATTTACATCAGCTGATTCACCACAGATAGTTTTAAACGTTATCGTGTGTCTTTGACAAAATTTTTCCAACCAGCCATTTGAAGCCTTAAAATTTTCAATTTTCAGATTTTCTGCGACCTCAGAAGCTTTTTGTTTTATTACAGGCCCAGATATTGGAATGTTTTTGTTTCTTGCTTTACAAAACCAGTTAAAAACTACCTCATCAACTGCTAATGCACTAGTCTTGGGAAACTTCCGTTTTTGCTCTTCATTTCCGCCTTCTGCAAACAGCTTTTCTAGCTCGGTCTTGTTTTTTATTATTTCCGAAATTTGTGTTTTTCCCACACTGAACTTTTCAGCTAGTTTTCTGACACTTGCCCCATAACTTTCACTTTCCATTATTATTTCATTTTTTTCCTTCAAAGACGAACGTTTTCTCTTTAACGACATATTTTCAGACTTAAAGACAAAAAGTTTTAATATCAAATGAATAACAATAACTAAACAAGGATTTCAAAAAGGCCCTTTATGCTAATGTTTTCTTTGAATAGCGCAGTAAGATCATAATTAATGTTTATGACACCATTTACGGGGTATAATCCATTTTACAGAAACGGAAAACCCAGAAAAAAAGGTACCTACCTAATAAAAGGGTCTATTAAGTAATTACTGTGTCGGTTGTCGATAGACGTTTTAAATTACCATAAATAGAGATAAACAATTTAACATTCTACGGGGTGTCCGTTATAGGGAGGTAAAAATACATGTATTTTAGATAGGGAAGTTTTTAAGAAAGTGTCCGCGTCCGCTATATAGACTGTCCGCTATTGGGATGTGTTTTTATACAGGTTTACAATAGAAATGTTTTTTGCACCAATGAAAGTGTCCGTTAAGTAAGGTGTCCGCTATTAAGAGGTGTCCGTTAAGGGAGGGTTTACTGTATAAAATTTAGCTGTCTGATTTTTTCAGTTAGTAGTTTAAGCCTCGAAAATTAGACTATATTTTCAAGGATATAGTCTATCTGCTTGTTAGAAATATGTAAACTGAATAATTTTTTTACAGTACCTACCGACTATTTCTGAATTACTACGCATAGGTTCTACATTAAACAAATTTATTACGTTGTGGTTCTGATTAAAGATTTTTTATAGATGCGTCACCTTTAAAACCGAATTAATATAAGAAAAACAATAGATCGTTTAACTATTTGATTTTTTAACAGATTAATAACATGTTAAAATGTCATTTAAAAATGAAATTAATAAGAATAATCCAAAGGCAATAAAATTCTAAAACGATCCAAAGCGGGCGGAAAACCGGTTATGAGTTCAAAAACATGTATATAAATAATATTTATTACCAACTTTACTAGTCCACGCGTTGTTGCCATATCTCGGGCTCAACAACATCGGTCACATATAACGTCGGCAAAATCGAATATAAACAAAATCTGTATATTTGCGAGCGCCACCTAGGCGGAGAAAGCATGAACTAAATTCGTTTATAATACCATATATTACCGTCGTTATCAAGCCCACCTGAAACTTGTTCCCGCGCGTCCCCCTACACCCCTGACCATCCCTATATAGTTAAACGTTACCAGACCCGCAGCTGGGTCTGGTAACGTCGATTTTGGTCTGACAACGTCGACTGAATATGGCAAAATGGGTCTGTATCAGCGGCCAAATAAAAGTATTCTAATAGCAATAAAGGCCAAAAGTATAAGAATAATTTCAAAACATTACCTAGTAAAAAGTGGTTTTGTAAAGAATCAAATAAAAGCTTTGTTAGAACTATATCCAGAATTAGAAGCTTTCATGCCTTATACCCAAAACATAGAAAAAAAATTGGTATTTCAAACAATGAAAATTGTGAATGTGGCGAGATTGGTGATTTGGAACACTGTATACTCATTTGCACTAGATTTAATAACTTCAGAAATGTATTTCTCAGAAAATATACCTCAACCTTTTAATTTAAACCAGATTATTGTGTCAAATAATATTGTTGTTTATAAAGCGATGTTTGAACTTGTAACAAAGGCCAAATTAAATCTTTGAAAAAAGGAAAAAAAAAGAAACGAGGAAAAAAAAAGCAAAAAATAGGAAAAAAAGCAAAAAAAAGGGGCAAAAAAAATTTAAAAAAGGAAAAAAAAAATAATAAAAAAAGAGAAAAGGGGAAAAAAATCGTATACTTAATTCAAGGTTTATTAGGAATATTATATAGGTATGCGTATTTTCCTGTTAGTTGTAAACCTTAACGATGGTCCTGATCAGGGGCGGGTTGGTTATAATGTAAATAATTATAATAATAAGATTGTAAGGAAGAAATAGTATTTAAAAATAAATTGAATTAAAAAAAGAGAGAAGCTGGCCATTTGATTTAAATCAGTGCCATAAAACACAAAAAAAAAAGTTTTCATCATATCTGATGGAAAGGACTCAGGTTGTGGTGGTTCATCTGGTGTAGACTTTGTCAGACAGGGTTCAGTGCCGGGACGAGTTTTATTATTGTGGTATGAAAATGATCTTGCAAATTTGGATATTCAGGGGATATTTATACTCTATGCAGACGACGCTACTCTGGTATGGCACTCGATAAACCAAGAGCAATTAAAAAATAAGGTTGTTGTTGCCCTTTGGTGCGGCTATAACTCTTGTAATATAAAAGAAACTAGTATTTGAATCCTTAAATGACCAACCAATAGAAAATAAATCCGATACCAACTTTATTCGACTTTTGGTCGATTCAAAGCTTAAATTTGAAAAACATGCCACTGAACCAAACAATAAATTAGCATCCAGCTTGTTTTACCATCAGATTGGTGCTTCTGGAACTTGGTTGTTGTGCGACTTTTGTAATCAGCAACTACTGGAGTGTTTATTACTAAGAGCTCTAAGATATATGTGTAGAGCAAAATATAGGAACCATTGTCAACTATTGTTTATTAGGTTCAGAATATAAATTGTAGTGTGTTTGTTTCTTTTGGAACCAGGTTTCACTCATCAGAAATGCTCTGGTAATGTCAGTCATAATAACATTCAGGGTGCCGGTAATAACAGGCAAAGTTTTGTTTGACATCCGTCTTTTTATCCTCGGATTAACTTTAAGCAAGCGCTCTCTTACTTATTAAAGCATTGAGATTTACAACCACCTACACAGTACTATGGGGGACTTGAGTAAGTACAAAATGTAGATCATTACAATTACACAGTTCCGCAGAACTGTGAAAGGCTTCTTAGCTGGTAGGGTATATTATTGCCTGGAAGAATATTATCAAGGAAACTTTTGTCTTAGCTTACTTTACTACTTTTTACCTTTTATGTAGTTTGTCATGTCGTGGGTTAAAAGACTTAAGATTTTATTATCTTTTGTTAAAGTTTCTTTCATAGGATGGATTGTTGGAACCGCATTGTATTTGTACTCTCTGTTAGACTTTTAAGGTCTGTTGAATATTCTAGTGGCTCGCATTATATACAATTTAATGATACAGTAAAATCTCTTATTTTTTAAAATAATCCGAAGTTAATGACTGCTTCATATTTTTTATTTTATTCTCATAAAATTCGGATTCACATTTTAATAGTAATTGAGAAATATTTGTAGACTTGTCAAAATTGTTAATATTATTAAAAAGTTTTCTCAACGTCTCAAAGTTACTCAAACTTGCGCAGGCTTCAGGTAGACTTAATATTTTTTGCAATGGAGCATGTTCAGCTTCCTCTTAGTCTGCCTTAGTTACTAGTTGGGAGTAGTTTTATCCGTTTCTTGGATCTCTTCAATACACTTGATGATAGTTAATTTTGCACTTTCTGTTGGCAAATTATTATCAATAGAGGCAAATTGTTTTAAGTTCACAAAGGTGTCCTTAATGTTAGGAAACAGTTGTGCAAGTGGAATATTATGTACTCTTCGAAGTTTTCGATATTGATATCGGCTGATTCGGCACATGTTTTCTTGAAGGTAATGTCGTGCCAACAACGGAATTTTTCTAACCATCCATTTGGTGCCTTGAAGTTATCTAGTCCCAGATATTGAGCGTATTCGAGGGCTCTTGCTTGAATTATGGGCATGATTATTAATAATTTTCAACTGGGAATAATTAAACTTAATATTCGCATCAAAATTTTCTTGCAGTTCTCTTAATTTCATTTTTAATCTTACTGTTTAAACACCCTGTATTAATAGTTATCAAAATATTATAAAAAATCTATTAAAGCAGGTTCCTTTTAACAAGGAATGGAACCCAAATTAGAAAATAAAGACTTCCTTATAGTAAAAATTAATAATTATTTTATGGCGTCATTTTTTGACATAAAACCTTAAATATATCAAAAACGCTTAGACTTGTGTATAGAACATATACAAAGT
Organism: Polydrusus tereticollis; assembly: GCA_963920685.1. Lineage (NCBI taxonomy): Eukaryota > Metazoa > Arthropoda > Insecta > Coleoptera > Curculionidae > Polydrusus > Polydrusus tereticollis. The sequence continues at coordinate 46,865,403 of OY987334.1, read as the reverse complement.
CTATCTAGAATCGTACGCAGAATTCAAAGATGTAATAATATACAGGGCGTTCTATTTAGAATAAACAAGGTGACACCTACTTCCGATATCACCCGAAGTGTCACCCTATTGAAAATATTTTAGCCGGGTTGCCTCCAGCAACATTAGCATACTGTCAAATTTTCAAAGATTTTCCATGTATAGCTTTCCACATATAGATCGAGGCGGTTCCCGGTGGGATACCCATTATATAGGACATGATTAATAAAAGTTACTCAGATTGAACCGCAGTGATAAAAAAAAGCGAATAATATACACGGGGGTTGCATAAAATTCTAACGTTAGTATCTGGTTGAGGTAGAACTGGTCACGCTGAATTTTCAAGAATACTTTTATAGGCTAGACTGCTATCTATGTCTTATCGGCAATTCCAAAATTTCAGAACGATATTTATATTCGTTTTCTAGATTTTCTTACTGTACCACCGAGTTCGGGACATCCTGTATACAGGGTTATCCTTAAGTACATAAAGAAAATCTGGGATATGATTCCTGACATCATTTTAAGATAAAAAGTTTATATGGACATATGCCCTAAAATGCTTACCCTCTAAGATACAGGATGTTAAAATAATAAAAAAAAGAATTGTTTTTTTAAAATCTCGAAAGTCCTTGGAGATGTGGTATTAAAAATTGGTGTCAACTGATTTTATATTAAACTGCACTTTTTCGTTAAAAAAAGGTTTTGCTTACGTTCACCAGTAGCGTGCGTGAAGATACCATCAATACTTTTTTTGTAAAAATAGTAGTTTTAACAAAAAATGGAAAGGATTGTAAAATTGTAAACAAGAAACTATGTTAAGGCATCGCTAATTCGATTTTTTTTCATAGTAGGCTTATGTCACAGATTGTATAAATAATTGTGAAAATGTCACAAAATCAAATGACAGAAAAATGATTTAAAGCGTCGTTTTTGTGAATTGTTTATCGATCCAAGAGTTTTAAAGTTAGGGCTGATTTACAAAACAGTGTTCATTTTGCAGATATGCATTTTGTTCATGGTGTTGCTGATGGAAATGCATACGAAGCAAGACCCATTTACCAGACAAGATATCGCAATTGTGTAGCCCTGTGTGCTCACACCTTTGTAAGTCTCCATCGCCGTTTATCAGAAACAGGAAGTTTTGTAAGAGTTTCTAATATACCTGGCAGGCCAAGGACGGTAAGAACACCACAATTAGAAGAAGCAATATTAAATAGAATTGAGGAGGATCCAGAAACCAATACTCGAAAAATTGCGCATGAGGTAAACGCTAGTCAGCAAGCCACATACAACGAGTTCAGGTCCTTTTACCACGTGATTTTCCTCAACGCGTTAATTTTTGCCAATGGTTATTAGAAGGGTTGGCCAGAAATCCACAATTTTTAGATAACTTCTTTTTTTTTGGAGTCAAGAAAATCCACACGCTATTTGCGAAAGACAGGACGGGCTTTAATAGTTGGCAACATACTAATAGGTCCTTTCTTCCCCAGTGGTTAGATGTCCAATCCTATCTCAATTTTTTAGAAGATGAACTGCCATTATTATTGCAAGACTTGCCATTAGCTCAGTGATACCAGTTGTTTTTTGTGCATGACGGAGCTCCCGCCCATTTTAGTACCACATCCAGAGAATATCCAAATGCTGTATACGGAAATCGATGGATCGGTACAGACGTTGCACTACCTAATCAACCGTGGCCGCCAAGGTCCCCAGATTTAAATGTATTGGATTTTTATTTCTGGGGTTATTTGAAATCTCTAGTTTACAAAACTTTAGTTGAAAACCGAGAAGATCTTAGAAACTGCATATTAATGGCTTGCGAAAATATTAAAAGCACCCCAGGAATTTTTGAACATGTTAGAAATTCAATGAGAAGACGGCTAGATGCTTGTATTATAGCAGAAGGTGGCCACTTTCAACAGTTTCTCTAAATCCAGTTTGTCTTGTGTTTAAATTTAGATTAATCAATAAGTTAATTATATTAGAAAAAATTTTAAATAAATTACTTGCATTAATAATTCATAACAGGTTTTGTACTTATTTAATTAGTAAATTAATTTTGTTCAGTTTATATCCGTACTGCATCAGATTTATCTTTAAAACTACTGTTTTTTTCACGAACATAGTAGAGGCAACTTTTGTTCAGCTTGTGCATAAAAATGCATCAGTGTTAAAAAAATCAGTGGCGTATTTTCACAAAAGAAATTTTGATGGTAGCTTCACGCACTCCACTGGTAAAAGTAAGCAAAACCTTTTTTAACGAAAAAGTGCAGTTTAATACAAAATCAGTTAACACCAATTTTCAATACCGTATCTTCAAGGACTTTCAAATTAAAAAAAAACAATTTTTTCCTTATAATTGTTTTAACGCCCTGTATCTTAGAGGGTAAGCATTTTAGGGCATATGTCCATATGAACTTTTCGTCTTAAAATGATATCAGGAATCGTACCTTAGATTTTCTTCGTGTACATAAGGATCACCCTGTATAGTACTTATAGTTCAGCCCATTAGCGAGCTACCACAGCATTTTGGCGAAACCCGGTACAATAAAAACAGAATAAAATTCCGCATGTGTAGAAAAATTTAAATACGCCATTAAAGCGGCCATTAAACGTATTTTGATTATAAGCCTATTGGGCGTAAAAAGTGGTAAAAAGTGCGGAACGTGTAAAATCAACCCCAAAACATCGCTGTAAACGGCTGTAAAGTAAGCTCTAAAAATAAATGGTTTTTAGGGGTAAATATTAAAATTAGGCCATTAGAGAAAAAAAAAAGGAATTTTGTATAAATGAGCAACTTTTATAAATACGTGGTTGTAAAAAGCTTTGCGTAACATAAAGTGGTTTTAGACCAAGATCGGCGATAATAATATTTTATGCTGGACGGGTACTTCACCTATTTAGGAATGCATTATATGCAACTTTATATATATAGCACATTCAAATCCATATATCTTTCGCTACGTGAATGGGATATTGCATTTTCTATACCAGTGTATTTATGACCAAAAATGAGATGGTTAAAAACCATTGAAACAAGTATAGAACTCAAATTAAACTCCAATGTAGCCTCAAACCTTCTCTATTGTTAATATTGCCGACGCGTTTCGGTCTTTAGTCACGGATAGAACGTATCCAATCTTGACACATTTACAACTGTCTTTGAATGAGAACGTTTCTTCTTAGGTGATTCTAATCATTTATTTTCCTTAACTGTTGTTAAAACTGCGCTTACAGCGAAGATATTGAAATGTAGTGCAGCTGCTACACGCTAAAAATTAGTTAGAAATAAAATATATAGACCTTAACATACTCTTCAAAGTTACTTCTTTAACTGCTGTCAAGGGTAACAGTGGGCCATTCTTGTTAAGTTCTTCCTGAAAATAGCTTATTAGAGAAGCTATTAGCGACCAATAAAATTCAAATTATATTCATGTTTACAAGCTTAAATAAACAAAATACTTGGTATAAGTGGGTTCGTATCAAAGAAGAATACTTTAAGTTCATTCAAAATCGCATGAAATTTTAAAAATCGAAACTGAAGCTCTGCGTGTTGTTTAATCGAAAACCCGTGCAATAATGGATTTATTACTACAATAGTATATCAGTAGATCAGAAAACAGACAGACAAACATTTTTATAACTCTAAAACACCATCTAAAATCCACCCCGGCCTATAACAAATCGTGCAACTCTGTCAAGAACGTACTTATCTCTATATCAGAAATATTTCCTTAAGGGTTGCAGAGAATGGGGTGCGGGCGTGTCGCATGTCTGGTCTCGCCTTGCTGTGGTGGTGCGAATTTCTTTATTAAATACCCGGGCTTGGAAAGTTAAAGTTAGTTCTATTAGAAAGTTTCTGTCAACACATGCTTGTGCTATTATGGCCATGGGGCGACATTATTTTCGGCGTTGGGGTTTAGTTTTGCGGAGGGATTTCGACAAATTGTGCGTTATGGGTAAAAATTACAAAAGTTTTCGCGATAGGACCAGGTGCAGTTAGAGGAAATCACTCAATTTTATAGGGCACAGCTAGTGCAGCATCAGTGATATTGTTCCGTAAAGTCATTCAGTAGTGCAGACGACCATGTTGTTTTTTTTTTAAAGAGGAATTTAATTAATATCTCGAAAACGGTAACAGATAGGTGTAAAGGAAATAATAAGGAAAGTTGTTAAAAAGCTACTAGAGGTTATAGAAATAAGTTATTATACAGGGTATATCAAAGTTGCTATTACTTTCTAGTATAGAAACTGCAACACCGCTGTTTTAGACAGGAGCTCGCCTCTACATAGACACTGTATCACCCACAGTATAAAGTTGGTTCGTTTTATTTTTACTAGACCAATTAAACACAACTTTTTTTGCTATGTCTTTTTATTCTTCCACCTTTCACCACTCTTACAATATTACAATTATTACATTGATAAACACGAATACATCATCTTAACAACCCTAAAGCACTGCACCGAGATACCGTTAGGATTTCATTGGTTTTTACCGTAGAGAATGAATCAACTTGAATTAATTACAGCCACACTGAGGTGCAACTTCGTGCACGTCTTAACCAAACATAGGGAACGTAGTCTATTTTAATGCGAAATTCATGGTACTTTTACTTACCTTAAAAATAAATGTGAAATTACATTATTAAAAATTATATTTATGAGAACAAAAATACACAAATTATTCGTTACTTAGAATAATTACTCACTTAATATATCAATATCACTCTCGCTATCATCATCTGCTGTTCTAATTATTATTTGTGCTATATTGTTTATATGGATATAGGATTTTTCCACTTATGCAACATGTGTAACAGAATTTGCCCATCTTTGTGAAGGGATGTTAAAAACTTCATTTTCTATAAGCTCAAGTACACTGGAGTTAATAGTAGGGCAAATATTGTTACGACGATTGGCAGATTTCAGTTGGTGCCAAACATGTTCGATGGGATTAAATATACAATGATATGGTGGAAACCTTAAAACTGTAGGCCCTAGATTCTTTGCATAGTAATCGCAGAAGTATTCCTTTTGTAGTTTTAAACTTTGTAAAACCTCAATTAATTGCCTTTAGGTGTAATCTTCCTGAAAATAAATGTCATTATCATACATGTAGTTTTGGATTGTTGGTTTTGTGTCATTTGAGGAGGGAGTCTTGGTTAAGTGCCTACTATGGTAGCTTGCATTGTCCATTACAATTACGCTATTCGAAGGTATATTTGGAATCTTTAAATAAATCAGCAGTGGTGTCCTCATGGTAATCCAGAGAAGAATTTTTAATATTTTTTGCAGACAGAGAAAGTTCATTTGGAATCCATCCGTCTTTAGATCCAGCATGCATCGGCCTTTGCTGATCTCTGTAAATTCTAATTTTTTGTAAATATTCGGATCACCATTCCCGAATTCTACTGGATTCCATTAAAACTTGTCTTTTGTTAATTTTTTTAAATCTAAATCCCATGTGTTGGATACACTTCCATAACGTTGTTCTGCCACATTTTACGCCGGTTTCATCTTTTGCAAGCCTCTTAATTAGTAGGCACGCTTTGTTCCTCGTATAACTTGTAAATTTTACGCCGTATTATATCTTGATCACTTCCATCTACCTTCGAGAAAATGCCAGTATCGGTTCTTTTTTTCCTCGCTAAGTGTTTTTTTTCCTAGTTTGTTTTTTTCTGAGGCCAAACACTAGAACCCTTAAAGGCTTTTAAGTAAAATAAAACTAAGGTGGCGCCTTTAGGATTTGACTTCAACTTACTTACATAAGAGTGCTAAACCTCTCAATTTAGAGACAAAATAGCGAACCTACCCTGAGTTGAGCTAGCTAAGGGGTGTCTGAAGAACATGGGTAGGGTTGCCAGAGTAAGGGTGGATAGGTTGCCTTGTCGCAGTTTATTTTAGGTTATCCTAAGGTGAATACTGGCACCGGAATGAGCAAAACATTTTAAGATCGGTGGCAAAAGTGGCCTCAGCTCGAGAAATGTAGTTTTTGAATGCAATGTCTATCATTCCCTTTATATTTGCTCTAATATCGCTAAATTCAGCTTAGAGATTTTGTGAGTTTGGACGGCTTTTTAGTTTTTTAAATATAATATGCTTACGTTTTATCATTTTTATAATATCAGAAGTAAACCACACTGGGAAAGATCTCCTACGAAATACTGATTTGGGAATACATGTATCGAGACCACCGTAAACTAACTCGTTGGTTAGTCTTATTGACTAATTTTAATAGGTAAAGCACCAGCAGGTGCAAAGATAAGCACTGGTTCTCTGATACTGATGTTTCGCCGATTTGCTTTTTCGAGACTTTGAGACGGGACTTAAAATAAATTAACTTACATAATGACATTAGTGAAGATTCACCCTTGAATTCGAGTGTGCAGTTTTGTTGCACGAGCCCCTCTTCTATTAAAAAAAAACACGCAATCTTTATGGATACCCATATTTCAACATACGAAAGACGTATTTAATTTTACGAGTCCCCGTTGTCGAGTAAAATATCACGAAAATACCGTTATTTATAAGCTCAATCAAGTGAAGTAACTAAGGATTTAAAACGAGCACAGCTAACGACTACTCATTATCACAGATTTCCTCTCGTATTACTCCTCCTAATTTCATTGAACCTTTGGGATACACTAAGAAATAATTTTAAGAATTAAGTTTAGTTATAGCCTTGGTTTTCATTGCACTGGCAGTTTCATTTCGTTTTTATATGTATTTCGAGTGTACAACAATAAATCTATTTATTTATAGGAGAAATTCTCTTATTTAATTAACTATTGCTAAATTTTAATTAAACAAAATTGAGAGACTAGAGAAAAGGATTTTGAAGGATTAAAAGAAATAATCCAATAATGTTGTTTAACATTTTTTGATCATTCCTGCAAACCGTACAGAAAACGAGGTTATGAGAAAAAGACGTTTGTAGTTTGAAACTTATAAATCTTATTAAGGGCTCGTTTTGGTTGACGCTCCGTAGAGCGAGCGGAGAGAGTCTTGTTACACCCGCCCACCTTTTTTTTTATTATTTTGCCCGACTAGTAGGATGCGCATGCAAATTTTTAAATAAAATTATTTAGGGACTCAGGGCGTTCTAGGGTCGCATGAGATAAATTACTCTTTTTTAATTTCTTTGTTTGTTTGTTTGTTTGTGAGTTGTTCGCAAAATAAAAGAAAGGTTAAAAAAAACAAAGTCTATTTCCTTCAGAAAAACAACGTGGGTTCTTGGTGAACCAGATTGATTTTCAACATTTACAATAACATCATTTAAAGCTATCTTTGGTGTTTTCTTGTTATGGCTACTTAACTATCCGCTGATGTTGGTGTCCTCCGAATGTCTGTGGTTGTGGCACGCCGCAATCCTAGAGTGACGTCACTGTGGGATGCGTTGTTCCAAGTATGTTGAAAACAGCTTCGGCATAAAAAATAAAACAGTACAAGCAAATAAAAAGTTCACCAAAGATGAAATACAACAACCGTACTCTTTCCAACTTACAGAACCCACGCTGGATTTTGTTTGAAATGAATTCGTTTGGTGTGATGGAATCAAATAGCTATGTGTTCATAACACACATATACATTCAAATTTTAGAGATATAAAAAGCCTTATTCGTAAATATCAACTTTCTACTCTAATTCGAATAGTCGGTAATTCGAGGATTGCCTCTTACAAAAAAATTAATTATTTACTAACTTAATTCAAAATTTTTAAAGAAAAAACAGGCTGTCTGCCTTTCTACAAAAAAAATCTGTCTCGCCACAGAGAAAAATATACATAAGTCATCTTAAAAAGTATGAACTCATTTTGCTTGCCTCCTTTCTGCAACTAACTCCAAAAATATAGGTGATTAAGGTTTGAGACAAGTAAAGTCAGAAATTCCCCGATACTGATCCTTAATAAAAATTAAGGTAAGATAAATTCACAAATATGACATTATCCAGCAATGCTAGATGAAAAGATAAGGTACGATAAACCTCATGGAATGTGAGAGGTTCCACAGAGAACTTCGCTAAACAAGTGAGTCAATCACTTGTCCGTTGACACAAAGGCGATTAATTAAAATCAAAATTGGACTCACCTCTTAGCTTAGTTTCTCCTTGTATCAGCCTCACATAAACCATCGGAAGGTTGATCGATTCGTCCTACTCCAGAACTGCTTGCTGCTAATCTTCCCTAAGGACGTGTCTCTGCAGAAATCTGATTTGCACGTGGCCGGTACTCTAGTACTTAATTTCGCAGCTTGATACTCTATAGCGGAAAGAAAATTTAGCAGTAACACCTCTTATTTCGACTAGATCGAATTCAACCTTTTTTTTTTAACTTAGATATTTGGTACCATGTGGTACCTCAAAAAAAATAAAATGGCCGACCTCAAGTCACCAAAATTAAAGATAAATTATTTACTTTGGGCGATACGATAATAACCCTGTGCCACTTGTGTGCAGGGGTTACAAAATTCCAAAGTAAATTTTACGGTAAAAAGTAAGATATGTTTTTAAAAAATTAAATTTAAAGAATCATTATTGGATTTCTACTTCACCAAAAAAAAATATGTACTTTTCGCTTCTGGAGTTGCTGGAAGAAGGGCCGATGGATTTCTTCATCGCTAAGTGCCGCGCACTTGTTACGTGTGCGTGCGCGATTGGCGACGTTGTCCAAACTTCCTTGTCACTCATACAGAAGAATAATTCTAATTTCCTTTGTTTTCTAGGTTGTGTTAGGTTATATTGTTTTTACACGAGCTTTTTAGTATCTAAAATTGTGTGTTTTTAGCACAGGTTGTTATTTTGTCACAAAGAAAGTCCAATTGAGTGTTAAGGGTTTTTTTATGTACATCTGCAGGTTGCTTATCAATTGCACTTGCCATGAAAATATTTATAAAATAGACTCAACTCGCCAACCTGCCTTTAATGTTCAATGCTTTTCAGGTTGTTTGTCAAATTATGGTCACCAATAGAGCATCAAAACTTGTTGGGGTGTATAGAGGTTCTTAGTTCCCAAAAGTGTTCCAAGCTTCTGCTAGACTGTCTTAACAATGGCCGCAACATGACTATGCCAAGACATATGACTATCCAAATTAACGCCCAATAAATGAATTGATAAAGCCAAGGGAATCGAGTGTCCCGCCATGACTATATCCGGTTCTTCAACATTAACTTTTTTAGAAAAAACTGCCGCCTGGGTTTTCTTAGCGTTAAATTATACTTGGTTACTGTCACCCCAAGACAAAGTTTCTTCCAGGTCTTTGTTGAGATGTGAGACCTCTTGCTGCCTATAAAGATGTGAATTGGCAGCCGATGTCCGAGCATATAAAGTAAAAGATGAAACAAGTGTGATGTCATCAGCGAAGCTATATATTTTTTTTCCAGAAGATCGTTAATGTATAGTAAAAAGAGAGTGGGCGACAATATAGAACAGGGATGCACAGACTTATAGGGAATAGGGGCCACTCGGGAAAAATATAAGCCAAGGACGGGCCACTACAAACAATACTTATTAACACAAAAATTTTTATTTTTAAATAGTATGAAATACAATGATAAAAATAAAAGAACCTTCAAAAATGTTTGTTGTAATTATGTAATCATAAGGTAATCTAATCATTACAATGTAATATTTCATGTTTTATTATTTTGATGCATGACATTGCATTGAACTAACAAGTTTTTTTATATTTGGCTCCACATTACTTGTGGCCACACGTAAAATTGCTTCCAAATCTTCATTTGCCAGACGGTTGCGGTTTTTCGTTTTGTTTAGTTTCATCACTGAAAACGTTTGTTCACAAATATACGTCGATCCAAATAAGCTTGCGCATTTTAATGCATTTATTCGCAACTCTTTATAAGCGTTTTTATCAACGCAACGGTAGAAGTTGAATAAATTACCTTCATTAAATTTGTTTCGTAAACTATCATCATTTTGCATGTCTATTAATTCCAGCTGCATTGATTCCGGCGCATTTTCGGGTGAAATGTTGAAAGGATTGCTGAAAATGTCCAATAGAGGTTTAACTTTTCTGAAGTCTACAAAACGATTTTGAAAAGCTTGTATCAAAATATAAATTTTTTCAACAGGAGCGAAATTGACGTCAGTTTTATTGACTTTCTCCATAATTTTGTTTGTAGTTCGGAAAATGGCTGTAATTGATTTGTGTCCTGAAAAGACTCAATTTGCATTGAAAGGACGAAACATGAGAGTATAACTGCGAAATCAATTGATCTTTGCCTTGGAGTCGCGTATTTAAGACATTCAAGTCATTTGTGATGTCTTACAAGAAACGCTAAGTCACACAGCCAATCAGGGTTGTTGAGTGCGGGGACGTCGTTTTTCTTTTCCGCCAGAAACAATTGGATTTCTTCAATCAAGTTAAGAAACCGCTGTAGTATCAACCCACGACTTGGCCACCTTACTTCAGTGTAAAACAGGAGATCACCATATTCGCTTTCAATATCCTCGAGAAATTGTTTGAATTGTCAGTGATTGAGACCTCGTGATTTTATAAAGTTTACAGTAGGTACTACAACTTTCATCACATTTTCAAATCCCAATAATTTTGAACAGAGGGCCTCTTGATTAATTCCTTGGTATTGGTATAGTTACTATCCCAGATGTACTTCCAACCATTGAAGGTGCTCCGTCAGTCGTAATTCCAGATATTTTCGTTAAATTCAAATCCATTATAGAACATTTTTCCAGAAGAGTTTTGAGCATGTCACTCCCCTTGGTTTGACTTGTCAAAGAACGCATACCAATCAGTTTATCACTCACTTTAAAATCTTGCGTTACACCTCGTAAAAATATTAAGAGTTGGGCAGTGGAACTTATATCTGTAGATTCGTCGAGTGCTATAGAAAAATACTCAAAACTTCTCGATTTCGTAGCTAATTGCTCTTCTATATTAGCTGCTAATGCGGTAATTCTTTCTTGAACAGTCATCCGATTTAACTGAATTTTTCAAACTTCTTTACATTTTCCGGACAAATTTTTTTTGCGGCGATATCTAAACATTGCTTAACAAACTCACCATCTTTAAAAGGCCGACAAGTTTTCGCTATTATTCGAGATATTTCAAAGCTAACTTCAGTAGCTGTTTCAGCATCTTGAATTGGGTTTGTAAACATAGCTTGCTGGCCTATTAGTTCCCGTTGTAAAGTGGAAATTCTTGCCTTTTCACATTATATTCCTTCGGAATGGAAACACTACTCTTGCATATTAAACAGACAATTATTAGTATTTTTCGGTCCAAATATCTTGAAACTGTCGATTTTCATCTTCAACCTTACGACTACGTTTCTTACTGGGGCCTGGTTTATCCATATCAAAATTGATATTATATTGTTACGTAGGTAGAAGTCAAGTTCGAACGACGAAATATTTACTCGTCACAGATTACAGTTCTCAATCAGTATAACGTTCGCTTGTCCGTAGTTAAAACTTAACTGCCCCTGTAGCTGGCGATGCGTCGTATTTATACGAGTTACCAAACATCGAGAACCTTCCACTTTGTTCGGGGATACTACCGACGTGTTTCGCGAATCTTAAAGTAATCTAGTTGATGCGACAGATTTCTAGTCTCGTAACAATATGCTTAGACCGGAGCGCGGCGAGTAGAATACTTTTAAAATTCGTTGGCGGGGCGCATAAATATCGACAGCGGGCCGCGGTATGTGCATCCCTGATATAGAACCTTAAGAGACTCCAGCGTTGATGTTGTCTAACCTTCCTTGTCACTTAAAAGAATCATTTTAATTTTTTCTATTTTCTAGGTCGTGTTATGTTATACTGTTTTTACATCAACTTTTTAGTAGAAAAAGTATAATTGAGTTTTGACAGTTTCTTTATGTTCTTTCTACTACTAGTTTACTATATTATAAAGTTTATGGATTTGGATTCAATGTGTGTCCTGTGCTTTACCCTACTCAGCTTTTACGTACATCTAGTGCTGATAGTATAACGCTATGATGTTCGGATGATGGTATTGCCGAAATTAGCTATTTATCTTAAAAGTACATGAACAGGCTTTATGGTTGAGTCAGATTGCTAGGGAGGCTTATAGATGGACACGATTTTGTCTATAATTTCATTATAAAATTGTGTTTTCGTCATTTATTTACATAACAATATTTTATATTATGAATTTCACATTTGAAGTCATTCATTTTATTGTTCTAGGTTATCCTTATATTTGGCTTAGCTGGTGGCTACAAACGTCAATTGTATCTTATTGTTCTAGTACAATAATGAGTAACTTTATTGCCGCTAGTAAAATAAATACATACTTATTTGTAATGAAATGATGTGATGCATGACTTAGTTGAACATAGGAAATCCCATGTATATTTTGAGGTGGCTAAATATTGGCTACCCTGTACAGGGTGTCCCACATTCGAGCCTCATCATGGGGATCTCGGAAACTATAAGAGATACAGCATCGGTCAAATTATGGCAAAGTTGCGGAATTTGGTGCCCAGTAATATGGTAAAAAAATATCTGAGCTATCTTTTTTAGTTTTAGAAATATTAAAAAAAAAAACAAAAATATTGAATTTTGGTTTTTTTAAATTGGACGACTTATTTTATCCGCTACAAAAAAACAAACACAACATTGTTAAGGCAACTTTTTTCGCTCCATATCGTGGTGTTCTTAGAATTTCGTTTCAACGTTTCGTTTTCGTGGAACTATTATCAACTTTAATTTTTTAAATACGGACCTGCATTTTTTATTTTATTTTTTGAAATCTCTTTAAGCCCTGAATTCAACCATGTAGCGCACTTAATTATATCTAGACGTTTTGATGCCATTATTACATCATCAGGAATGTGATAATTAATTTTTAAATAAATACGACCCTGGAATTTATTTAAAGTATTTTTTTAAAGAAAAAAAATGCATTTGCATGCCATGTAATAGTAGCCAACTTTTGGAGCAAACAATAGCCCATTAACCAATTTATTGAACGCCAATATCTTGGCATTCGCCAACTCAAGCCTGATTTTCGGTTATCTAGAAATAATGATGTCTGATTGTCAAACAGGTATTTAACAAATTGTTTAAGACACCTCACAAGATATTTTTGTTTAATTTGTTTTACTCACAAGAGGATATAATATGAATAATATAAATTTTTTAAATAAAAGAGAGTAAATGAAAAATGAAGAAATCTTATAACACATTTATAAATGAATAATATATTATGTAGGAAATAAATAAAAACGGAAAATAACAGAAACAAAAAGTAAAAAACTGATTATATTAAGTGTTCAAACAAGTGCCCTTCCTCTCGAATGCATTTTTGAGTAAGCCTCCATAATTTAAATATCGCCCGTTGAATAACCCGTGCGGGGATTGCCCTGACTTCTCGGATTAAATTTCCTCGTAAAACATTAATATCGCGTGGCGTATTACGGTACAGACGATTTTGTAGGTACCCCCAAAGAAAATAATCCAACGGATTTAAATCAGGACTTCTTGCTGGCCATCGTATAAATCCACGATTTCCAATCCATTTATTTGGAAAAATTTCGTTTAGTAACTCGGTTACTTCTCTTCCATTATGAGGCGGAGCGCCATCTTGCTGCCACCATAAGTATCTTAAAGTGTCCAAAGGCTCGAGATCTAATGCGTCCAAAATATTATTATTTATTATATCCAAATATCTTCGCGAGTTGAGGTTGCCTTCATAAATAAAGGGTCCAATAATTTTATTGTTCCACATTCCAACCCACACATTAAAAGAAAGTCGTCCTTGAGGTCTTACTTCCTGATTTTGTCTGGGATTTTCCACAGACCAATAATGTTCATTGTGTCTATTAAATAATCCATTGGTTGTAAAATTGCATTCATCAGTCCAAATGACTTTGTTTAAAAAATTATCATCTTCATTTAGTTTGAAGCTAAGCCAATTACAAAATTCAAGTCTTCTTTCTGAATCACCAGGCCTAAGCGTTTGACTGATATGAATTTTTTATGGTTTGTATCCATGAGAATTTAAGGTTCTCCAGATCCTCATCCTCGGTTTTTCTAGTTCGTTGGAGAAATGCCTAGTTGAAGCGCGAGGGGCATAATTAACCTTAAATAAAATTTCCTAAATAGAAAATTTGGTAATTTTCTAAAATAAATTAAAACTTACCGAATTGATAATATTTTGTTGTTCTTCCGGTTCCATACGTGTTCCATAGTTTACTCTTGGTTTATTGAAACTACCATACTCGGCTAAATTTCTATCAAGTGTAGCAAAATAAGTATAATGAGGCTGTAAGCGTTCAGGATAGTCCTGAAAATAACGCTGACAAGAAATTTGTGAATTCCTATTGGAAGAATAATAAACTCGTAACATGTCGCGTTTTTCTAAAGCAGAAAATATAATCTTGCTGAAATATTCAACATAAAAATATGGTGACAATTGTCAACATAATTAAGCCACACAATCAAGTAAGCATAAAGTTGACGTCTAAGCCACCTTTGTTTTTTTTTTTTAGTTTTACTTTATACTTTGTTATTATAAAAACTAAAATATATGTTATATATTATTATACGAAATTAATTCTTTATAACTAATAAATTCTGGCTCCACTTATATGTTGTATTTGGTAAAAAAAATAAGTAACACCAGGGCCGTATTAATTTAAAATTAATTATCACATTCCTGATGATGTAATAATCGCATCAAAACGTCTAGATATAATTAAGTGCGCTACATGGTTGAATTCAGGGTTTAAAGAGATTTCAAAAAATAAAATAAAGAATGCAGGTCCGTATTTAAAAAATTAAAGTTGATTAAAGTTGATAATAGTTCCACGAAAACGAAACGTTGAAACGAAATTCTAAGAACACCACGATATGGAGCGAAAAAAGTTGCCTTAACAATGTTGTGTTTGTTTTTTTGTAGCGGATAAAATAAGTCGTCCAATTTAAAAAAAAACCAAAATTCAATATTTTTGTTTTTTTTTAATATTTCTAAAACTAAAAAAGATAGCTCAGATATTTTTTAACCATATTACTGGGCACCAAATTCCGCAACTTTGCCATAATTTGACCGATGCTGTATCTCTTATAGTTTCCGAGATCCCCATGATGAGGCTCGAATGTGGGACACCCTGTACATTTAGAGAAAAATTGTATTATAATTTTTGAAGAGGCCGATATAATAAACCCATGTGAGAGGTTTGAATAAATTTGAATGAGCCAATCCTAACTTATTGAATTAAATGTGATGGCAAAATTTCGAAATTTTCATGGTTTAGGTAATACAGCAAACACCAGCAAATAATTTCTATGACGCTATTGTCAAAAATTGACGTAAAGCTGGACATAACAAGTGAAGATTATTTCACATTAAAAACACATTTTCGTTTCACCAATTCGGCAATCACTCATCCAAAATGAAAAACACCATTTGGTTTTTTTTACTAAGCCTTTAATTTAACATAACATACCCAAGACTACAGATTTTCACAAAAACATTAATTATTTAAATGTTCGAACAACCCTCCATTAACAGCTAAACAATATCCTAACCGATCAAAAAATTCATTTCTAACATTACTGAGTTGATATTGAGAAATTCTGTCACATTCTAACGAAATATTTAGCGACCTCAAAATTTACATGGGATTTCTTATGTTCTACTAAGCCATACATCACCCGGTAAATGATTTTATTAATGTATTGCTTTCTGCATTCCTCGAACCGACCACAGACCCTTGAATTAGGAATTGTCTGCTCTTGCCCAATATTTATATACAGTGTCACCATTAAAGTCCGCACCATATGGAACTTTTTTTTATTAATGAGGTTAGTTAAAATTAAATTTCGGCAATCGTTTTTGCTTCAAATTAGACTAAAAATTATATAATCAAATGTCACCATCTATCATTCGGTATCTGTCAAAAATTACATTTTAATCAAAAAATGCTGAAAAATGGCATTGTTTTACCGAATTTCAAAAAATTTTATTAGAAAAAGTTGTTTCTAGTACAATTCTTGGCCTAAATACAAAGTTTCAGTTTTCTAGCTCAAAGTTGATTTTTTTGCCATTTTTTCTAATTAACTTTTTTTTTATTTGATGTAAGTTCGCTTAATGGATATTAAACTATTTGCTTATACCATGCTCAATATTTTATTTAGTTTGTATGAGCTTTTTTTTACTAGAATGCCATTTTTTTTCGAAATTTAAAATTAGAGGCAAAAAAATTTGACACAGGTGGTGCAAAGTTATCCTAATTTAAAAATTTTAACAGATAGACGTCAGATATTCCATTTTTTTGATAGTACATACACCTAAGAAGTTTAAAAAACTTATAATAAAATTCCCAGATATCAGATTAGTTCAAAATTTAGACACATTTTCTTTTTATCCACAATAAAATATCAAGGCAATTTTGAATTTTATAAGTAGGCTATGGAAAAAAAACGAATTAGAGTGCCGAATAAATAAAAGAAATGTCATAAATTTGAATATTTTCGCAAGTTATAGTTTTCAGTGTTATCACCAATGTTGTCCATTCAAGAAAAAATAGAAATTGTCTTAATTTGTGGAGAGAATATGCCTCACCGGCAAGTACCTGCCATTTTTAATGAGAGGCATCCAGAAAAAAATTTGCAGCATAGCACTGTTTCAAGAATAATGTCAAAATTTAGAGAAACTGGATCTGTTCAAAATAATTTTAAGAAACCTCACGCGGCAAGTAAATACGATGAAGCAGCACAACTTGATGTTTGTTTAACTGTTATTGACCACGGTCAAACTAGTGTAACCAAGATAAGTGATTCAACAGGGTGCAAGAGGGAAAGCGTTAGAAAAATTCTTCAGAAAAATCGATTTCGGGCATATAAACCCAAGTTTATAAACACATTAAAAGAACGCGATTTTGATATCCGACTTGATTTTTCGTTTTGGTATCAGGGACAATATGAGGAGAATATTCTTTTTCCATACAAGATATTATGGACAGATGAAGCCACTTTCTCTTCGAATAACCGTGAGCTCACAAAATTGCCGATGGTGGTCCCAAGAAAATCCTAACTTCACAATTGAATGTCGCGACCAGTATCATTTTAAAACCAATGTTTGGTGTGGAATTTTGAAAGATGAGCTTATTGGACCATACTTCTTTAGAGTAAACTTAACTGGTGAAAGGTACCTGAATTTTCTTGATAACGAGATTACCGAAGTTTTGGATAACATGCCCTTACACCATAGACATAACTTATGGTATCAGCTTGATGGTGCACCCATACATCAAACTGTAGCAGTGAAAGAACGCATAAACCAATTATTTCAAAACAGAGTTATAGGGCGTGATAGAGAATGTCACTGGCTACCCAGGTCGCCTGACATAACCCCACTATACTTTTTTCTGTGGGGTTATCTTAAGCAGAAAGTTTATAAGAATCGACCGTTTAGAAATATCGAGCATTTGGAACAAACGATAAGACAGTGTTGTGCCGATATAAGACCAAGCTTTTTACAAAATGCTGTCAAAGACGTTTATAGACGGACGGGTGTTTGTATAGAGCGAGAAGGACGTCACACTGAAATGTGAAATTTATATTGCTTTTGTGTTACCTATTTAAAATGATTAAAGTTCCTTTTTGTTCCTTTTAATAATAATGATAGTTTTAAGTATAAAATAAAATTTTTATCAAATATTTAGATGTATTTGTCATTTGAAAAACGAAACATCTGACGTCTATCTGTTAAAATTTTTAAATTAGGATAACTTTGCACCACTTGTGTCAAATTTTTTTGCCTCTAATTTTAAATTTCGAAAAAAAATGGCATTCTAGTAAAAAAAAGCTCATGTACAAACTAAATAAAATATTGAGTATGGTATAAGCAAATAGTTTAATATCCATTAAGCGAACTTACATTAAATAAAAAAAAAAGTTAATTAGAAAAAATGGCAAAAAAATCAACTTTGAGCTAGAAAACTGAAACTTTGTATTTAGGCCAAGAATTGTACTAGAAACAACTTTTTCTAATAAAATTTTTTGAAATTCGGTAAAACAATGCCATTTTTCAGCATTTTTTGATTAAAATGTAATTTTTGACAGATACCGAATGACAGATGGTGACATTTGATTATATAATTTTTAGTCTAATTTGAAGCAAAAACGATTGCCGAAATTTAATTCTAACTAACCTCATTAATAAAAAAAAGTTCCATATGGTGCGGACTTTAATGGTGACACTGTAGATATTTAATGGTAGGATGACTTAAAATATAGTGAATTACTTAGAATCTTTTGAAGATTTAAGAAAAATAACAGTTTTTTTTTTCTGTTTTGGTTGTTTTAAATAAAACATATGTATTTTAATATTCTAATCCTCGGTTCATATTAAAAATAACCAGCTCATCCAGCCGTATTTTTGTATTCAAATAAATGTTGATTAATTCCCATCTCCGCAGTTATTTATAAGCGGATGCGTACAAAATTATGCGGTATGAAATATGGTGGTTAAAATTGACCTTTATTAACTCTCCTTTATTACAAGGGACTATAAGGGCTGGAAATAATGCCCTATGATAAATTCCGCAAAGGTAGGGGTGAGTGAATACGGTAGAAAACTGAGTTATGGACGTGTTTGAATTATTATATGCTTGTTTTAGACTTTATTCTGGACCATGTGTGTATAAATGCGAATTGTGTTTGTATGTTTGCTGGTTGACTCTCTAGATTTTTATATCGAATTTTAAGGGGTTATATTATATCTTCAGCACTAGGGAAAAATATTAATTTTAGGATTTTTTTTTTTAGTGGAAATAGTGTTATAAATACCTAATATATTTACATATTACAACATACTTTACACAAAATCTGAAAATTACTTATTGCTACATCACATTATCAGCCAAAGGTTTTTCGTTTGGGTTAGGTTAGTGGTTCCAAAAGCTATTAATCTCTTTATATTCTCGTTACTATAGCCTGTCTAAGTGAAAATGCTGTATTTTTTTTGAGAAGGTTAACTTGCTTAAAACGTACCTAGTTCACTTTTTCAGCATAACAACTTTTCTTCCTGTTAACAATTTTTCTTTTCTAATTTCTTAGTGCTTACGACATCCTCTTTTTCCAGTTTATTTATAATAATGAGTCGTTTCCTTCTACATGTTCTCATGATGTTAGTGTAATCTTGTGGGGAAAAATCTTATTTTGTTTTTTAATCGCACATTCAACGTCTCCGAAATCAGTTTCATTAGGCGAGAAACTATGAATAGAGACCAAAAAGTAGCCCGGTGAGACCCAAATGGAAGGAAGCGAAGCAGAAGAATGACAGCTGTCACAAAGCTACACTGCAAAATCCGCCGCAGAAAGAATCGCCATACTCTTTGACATTTCTCGTGTTATCCTTTTTTACAATGTGTTATTTGGAGTTGTTCCATCACTCTCACTCTTAAAAGTTCAGACTATACGTAAGTTAATCTTCAGATTTTTTAATAAATGGTGGGTGAGGTTCACGTTTCCTTTTTGTGATTGTATTAGTTTTTTTCCAATTTTTTGCAGAAAATGGGTCTTTTTGTCGCAGGTAAGTCATTTCAATCATTTATTGGTTAAATGTGCTCAAACATCACTATTATATCGGATGATTCGAAAGAAATCGCTCAAAATTGGTCATTGACCTCTCAAAACCTTGAACATCGCTAAACAATTTTTCCTGTTCAATTTCCATCCCATTTTTTTATGTTTTAGACTTTTATTGCTTGTTTTCAATAATAAATAGTACATTTTACTATATTACTGTAAATACCACAGGATAGTGACAATGTAAATAAAATATAATTTAGGTGTCCCTCGGAGAAGTTGTAAAATACTGAATCAGTGCCCCCCGATTGCAATGTATGTTTTTAAACTGAAAATATTACTTCTCACCGACTATTCCCACTATCAATTTTATCACGATATCCCTGTAATACCTTTATTTCATGGTTTTATAGTTACACCGAACCAGCCAGACCATCAGTTTCCAGTCCTCGAGCCCAAACTACTATTTTATTAGAAAGTATGTATACATTTATTTTTACTTAGCTATATGAAAAACAGATTCTGAGTGTTCTCATATGTGATAGGTATATGTTTTAAAAAAATTGTTCAATTATATAAACATTGTATGTTGCTTTTATGTGGGGCTGTTTATTATTATAATTATGTTACCCTATTTTATGTAGTATAGATTTAGTCATTCAACTGATATATTGTTAAGCATATTTATTTTCATATTAATAAACTAAAGATGTTTTTAAACCATCCAGTTTTGTGTTTAATTACCATAAAATATTTAAAAAGCTTTAATAAAAATGTAAGAAAACTTCTTTTAAAAGAGCCGGTCTCGCGCATGCGCATATCGCAGCTACACTGCAAACTGGCCGCTGATTTTGACATTTAATTAGACATGCGTGCATCGGTTCAATAACATGGGTATTTGCTTTCTTTAACCTTGGTCTTTATTGCCAAAAAGCGCAACCTTTCCAGATGTAGCGACTCCTGTAAAACGCATTTCAGCATGAGCAGCATTTTAATGTTGCGGTTCTGGTTCCCAAATGGTTTTCTAGACTTTCCGAGATATTATAAGTTAAATGTAATATTTAAACAAAACACACTCCGTCAAATTTGCAATAGGGAACCAGATAACTTTGGATCCAACACGTGTTAAGAAAAAGATGATATGTTTCGGTAAACAGATACAATAACCTTAGTTCTTTATAGTACAACTTTATTTAAAGGTTTCTAGTTTTGCAACTTGGTTCTATCGTCCTACAGATGGCGCTAGTAATTCAAATATTTGGATCTTTGTCACAGATATTAGGTTATCTGTTTTTTTGTTGCAAGTCGATGGGTAGACCTTTTTAGGTTCTCATAATCGTAAAATCTCATTTTTTCAATCGTTCTCGGTTGGTACCCTATTGCATAACAGGTATTAGCAGCGTTTGATATCTTTTTCCAAGATCATCGCATCGATATGAAACTTCACGGAAAAAACAGTATTGTAAATTTAGTTTAATAAGAATTTTTTAGTATATTTCTCTATAAAACCTCTTAATAACTATAAATCTCTATGTCAGTCTTTTCCAAAATAAAATTGTAAACTAAATTTATAAAAAAATATGGTTAGCTTTTTTATATAACATAGTATAATTATGCCACTACCAAGGTATATATTACATTTTACAAATGCGTTTTGGTTAAATTAAATAACCATTTCTTTTAGTTAAAAGTAAGAAACTGTATTGTGAATTTTACTAAATCCTTTTGTGCCTTTTATAATTTTTTATTACATTAAGAGACAAGCATAAAAAATGGTTATAAAGGAAACTTAGTAAAAATTACTATATTTCTTTACTTAAATTTTTAATATAATTTAGAAGGGTGTAATTATAGTAAGACTGTTTAACCATAAACTATTTGAATTTTTATAACACTATATTTGCAAAATATCCAAAAATATAGAAGCGCTTATAAAGTTTTCGTAGGAAAATTCGGATTTTACTAAATGAATATAGTAGAAACCCTAAATAATTTACAGGAACAGTCAAAGCCGCGGCGTCCGTCGCCGCCGTCGCATTTACAGTTATGCCATCAAAGGGGTCGTACCTCTAACTCTTACTCTTATGTGTTTTAAGTTCAAACTGGTTAATTTTGTCTCTGATTTTGTGTTTATGGTATTATGGTGCTGTTATGTAGAGTTTGGAGGATTTATTAGCAGAATGGAATCTGGAAGACTTAGTTTCGACCACCAAGAAAGAAAGATCAATATATTTCATTATACCATGTGTAAAAGCAAATAAAAATGTTACAAAAATATTTAAATAAAACTACAAAAGAACTTTTAAATATTTACTAAAATATTTAATTAGTATAACAAAAGTTGATGGTAGAAATTCAACTAAAATTAATAGAACTTACGAAAAGATATTACAAATTTTACAATATTCATTAGTAAAATGTGCAAAACTGCTTGGTAGTTTTTACAAATAATTATTACAACCGTAACAACAGAAGCTAGAAAAAAAGAACATATTTTTATATTATTTGCACTCCTGTTTAATAGTTTTTACTGTAACGAATTTTTGTATTCCTTTATATTTTTGTAGTAACTATTAAAAATATTAACTCGTTTTTACTATAATTTTATAGTCTTCCTTAATATACCATATGGCTGTCCTATATAGAACTATAAAATATAGTTACTTCCAGGGGCGTGCGGTCCATGGAAGCGATGGAAGCACTGCTTCCCCTACCGCTTTCATAAGACATAAGACAAAACAAATTTTATATTAATCTATACCTATCCATACAATTATACCCAAGTATTTATTTCTATCTAATTTCCAAACCAAATCCGGCCCTGTATGCATCCCTGACCAACGCAATATTAAATGTATCGAAGAATCGAAGTGATCTCAATACGTGTATACTACACTCTATACGCGTATACGAGTAATAATTGTACGATCAAACGAACTTACCTTAAGTGAAGTTCGATCGTAATTATATGAAGCGTCCAGTCCGAATATATTATCTTGATTATTAACTATGTAGTCCGCTCCCGGCTACCCACCGTGCACCAAATTCAAAGACACCGATGATAAAAACATCGGCTAGGAACTCCCTTCCTCCGCGCGCCCTGTCGCAGCCTGCATACCAGTTTGCCGTTGGTAGGTTATTCATTCTTCAAAGGTTTTGTTTATTAAGTGACCGCAACCTATATTGGGTTTTAAATGGGAAAGGGAGGGAAGATAATATATTCGGACTGGACGCTTCATATAATTACGATCGAACTTCACTTAAGGTAAGTTCGTTTGATCGTACAATTATATTCGCGTCCAGTCCGAATATATTATCTTGATTATTAACTATGTAGTTGTTTAAAGAATTAATGTTGCGGCTTAATGAACTGTGTGTAAGGGCAACAAAAAAAATCCATTACAAGAACAAAATGTATTTCCAACTGTTAGAAAACAAAAGAGACTTCTATAGAAGTTCTAACATAAGTAACTTAAAAAGTACGAGTAAATTTTACAATAATATGAAAAGGAGACGCATTAGTTGAAAGCCTAGTCTCTGGTGGGAAGGTTCAAAACAGCTTTGGCAAAATCAGTCTTATCCGAAATAGGCCGATTATAAAATCTTGCGAATGTGTCTGTGCGTTCCGACCATCCTGCTGTTCTGCATATTGTCTCGACCGAGACCCCATGTCTTAAGGCCGCTAAGGTCGAGGCATGTCGCGTAGAATGCGGCTTAAATTTTGTAGTGTCAATTCCTGCTAAAGTTAACAATTGCTTAACCCATCTACTTAATGTTTGTTTATTTGCTACCACATGGGGCTTTTTAGCTGTAAGAAAAACTTTATCTTTTTCCAGAGTTCTGAACGGCTTTGTCATCTCTATGTATTGCTTTAAAGCGGTTGCAACACAAATACTAGGTCTTTGTCGCAAAAACGGAATATACAACGTGGGTTGCTGTTTGTTTAATCCAGAAGTCTTGATTGGATCCGATATATTAATCTGAATTTCATGTCGAGTTTCTGTAATATTGGATAGTCTAATGTGAGATAAGGTCTGAAGTCTGCCTCCCGTGATAAGAGCTAACAAGGTGACCAGTTTCTGAGAAAGTTGTTGTAGATTCAAATTTGTATGTAGTTTCTCTAGATACGAGAACAAAACTTGAGGGTCCCAAGTGTTGTTATATCTAGGCTGGGTCGGTCTTAGACGAGACATGCCCTTCATAAATCGTTTAATTATTGGATCCGTTCCAATGTTACTGGGTAGAATAAGGCAGAGTGCAGACCTATGTGAATTTAATGCTCCATATTTATAATTTCGATCCCTTGAAATCGTTTGCAGGAAGCTTAACACGTCTCGGTTGGTGGCCTGAAATATAGGTATTTCTTTCTTGAAACAAAAATCCCACCAGAGGTGATACGTGCTACTATACTGCTTGAGAGTAGACTCTGTAATTGATGATATAATAGTATCTATAGCTTCTTCGGGGACATGTCTCCTCTGGAACGAATCCCTGACAATTTGGCGGCCACCAGGGTAAGCTGCTTTGCCAGAGGGTGAGTTCTGCTGAAAGGAGAAGATAATAAAGTAGGGCTTGGGTCTAGGTATAGTTCCTGTCCAACTATCAACTTAGAAAACAGTGGGTACCATGGTTGTGAGGTCCAATATGGTACCACTACCATTCCTACAGCATTATCTTGGTTTATTTTTTGCAGAGTTCTTAAGACCAAGCTAAAGGGAGGAAACGCATAAAAGTTAATGGACTGCCAATTTAGAGTAAATGCATCCACAGCGACAGAACCTGGGTCCCTCCGCCAGGATACATATTTTTCGCATTTGTGGTTAATGTTTGACGCAAAAAGGTCTACCTCTGGTTGACCCAAACAACGGACTATTTTATCAAACGCTTCTTCAGAAAGTGTCCACTCTGTTTCCGAATTTATGCGACGCGATTCTCTATCGGCCTCGTAATTATCGTTTGAAGCGATGTACGATGCAAAGATCCAAATATTTCTACGTTCACACCACTGCCATATCTCCCGGGCTAGCGCCGATAACCTTGGGTACTGAATGCTGCCCATACGGTTGATATACGATATAGCGGTGGTGTTATCGCATCTCAAAAGGATGTCACAGTTCTCAATATTCTTAGCGAAACATTGCAGACCGTAAAAAATAGCCGATAATTCTAAGAAATTTATATGAGAGTTACTTTCAATGTTATTCCAATACCCATGTGTTTTCCTCGAATTACAACAAGCTCCCCATCCCGTTAACGATGCGTCAGTAAAGATTTCGAGTTTAAATTGATCCTGTCTAATATTATTAAATGATTCTGATATATTTTGTTCCCACCAATAAAGATCTTGGTGGAGGTACGTAGGAATGCGCATCTTTGCTTCAAAGTTCATGTTATTCTGATTTAAAGCTAGGAATTTCTCCCGCTCAAACTTCTTCGTGTAAAGCCAGCCGTACCTTACAGCGGGACAGGCTGAAACCAGAATTCCAATGAACCTTGCAAATTCACGAATTTTACAAAATGATTTGTTTCTAAAATAAGCGGCCCATTTCTTTATAGTGTCCTTCTTTTCAGTCGGCAGTTCAATTCTCATACTATTGGAATCAAAAATGAAACCTAAAAATTTCTGGGATGTATTTGGTATCAAACAACTTTTTTCTCTGTTTATTGTAAAACCGAGCAATTCTAAAGTTTGTATAAGTATACCTGTGTTTTCTGAGCATTGTTCATAAGAATTCCCCATGATTAGAAAGTCATCTAAATAGTTGACACATAGTATGCCCCTTTCACGCATGATGGTAAGTATAGGTTTCATGATTTTTGTAAAACAAAATGGCGCCGATGACAGTCCAAATGGAATACAAGTAAATTCAAATAAACAATTATTGAATCTAAATCTTAGATATTTGCGAAAATCCTGATGTACCGATATTGAAAAATAGGCATCTTTTAAATCTACTGATGTTAGAAAAAAGCCTGGATTAATTAATTTAAGGGCAGTCCTATGGTCTTCCAATTTAAAGTGTGGCGTAATCACAAATTTATTTAATTTTTTCAGGTTAAGAATAAATCGTTTTTTCCCATTAGACTTATCCGCCAAAAAAGTCGAAGAAATAAACTGACCAGGACAAGGCTCACATTTTACCACCGCTCCTAGCTTTAATAGTCCCCTAATAGACTCTTTCATCAAATCGGATTCGCCAACAGATAATACATATCTGGACGGCCCATCCGAGCTAGGTGGCACTTCAAAAAAGGGGATTTTGTACCCGTTGATCCAAGATAAGATTGTAGGACTAGTAGTAACTGTTATCCAGGTATTGTGAAAAAATCTCAGATTTCCAGCAAAAGTGGTTATATTACTCACCATTAGCGCCTCCTGTACGTCGCCGTCTTTTGAGTGAATGAAGGACGCCCTTTTTGTGGCCTCACCTCCTTCCTCTGATGAGCCGGGCGTCTCCTGTTTAACTGTGCGTTTGTTATAGTATGAGGTTTCTCTCCACCACCACTCCCTTTTCTCTGATGAGCAAACGGGGCATTATTTTTGGTCTGAGAGTAAGATGTCTGGAAAGGGCGCAAGTCCTTCCCCACTTTCTCTAATACCTTAAGAGCTTGAATTTTATCCCCCAAATCCGGGCCGAATAACAATTCGCCAGGCGGAATTTTTTCCCACGAGGGTTCTTATAGGTTTGTTCAGCAATGGTGATATAAGTTGACGTCGTTTAGTAGATATTTCTTTAAAAAGATTGCATAACAAGCGACCAGAATCTGCCACGCTTGCTAAAATTATTTCTTTCGTTTGCTTTGGAATGTTAGATTCTTCTCCTAAAATAACGTTCATAGAATGACCCAGCGAGGCTAAAACCTTGCTTATATGAGTCTGGTAATTTAAATGAGTCTCATCTCTTACATTGTATAGAGAGTTCATATTAGCCTGGATTTCCGCATTTACTTTAGGAGGAATGAGCAATTTACAATTTTCAGGCAGATCATATTTATTAAAGAGCTGGTCGACGTCCTCCTTAGATAAACCGAAGGCTAAGATATGAGACCATATTGCCTCTACGGCGGTATGTAGAATAAAGGTCGGTCTTTTCTGTTTACTAGGATCGGGACCTAAGATATTTCTAGCCTCCTCAGAAAGACCTGTATCATCTAGCAAAATTAACACCGGAGAACTGTCAGTTTTTATATTCTCAGGTGTATCACTGCTTTCGAAACCTGTTACTGTAGACGCCGAACCACTAAGATGACGGCCGTCTACGTTATCAGCATTGGCCGTGGCTCTTGACACGCGTCCTGTGCTTATCTGACTGTACTGTGAAACCGCAACACTCGGGCTGCGGTCTTCACGTCGACGCCTCTCTTGATAGTTATGAGAATTGGCCCTTGGTCTCGGAGTACCCCTACGTGAACTCATCTCACCAGGAGAATGACCTCCACGGTGACGGGATCGAGACCTGTGCCTAACCCTGTTCTTTCTCTCTCTCTCCAATTTTTCTATCCTCCTCCGTAGATCTCTATTTTCTCCACTTAAGGATCGCCTAGTATGCGATCTACTTCGAGACCTACTTTTATCCCTTCTGTGAGATTTACCCATTTTCGTAAAGCTAAAATAAATACCTACAGTAAAGTATTAGTGCTTACCAACGCAATCTTTACCACTATCAACCAGTATCACTTTCCAACACAGCTGAAATGAGAACAGCACTGTTTTCGTAAAGAGCTCGCGATGTCCTACCGACCGCACGGCAGAGTGCACCAGAAACGAATGAATAACCTACCAACGGCAAACTGGTATGCAGGCTGCGACAGGGCGCGCGGAGGAAGGGAGTTCCTAGCCGATGTTTTTATCATCGGTGTCTTTGAATTTGGTGCACGGTGGGTAGCCGGGAGCGGACTACATAGTTAATAATCAAGATAATATATTCGGACTGGACGCGAATATAATTAATATGGTCTGCCGTGCCAAGTAAAGGGTAAATCGTTAGACTTCGGTATTTCCTTCGCCGCGATGCGACGCCAGAACGAATCCGCCAAAATAAATAGTTTCCACGTGTTTGTACTCGGCAGTTACGATTGTTTGTCGCGATTTTTCGCCAGGAATAAGCGCTACACGGTAGAGGATCTGTGACTTGACTTTGTTTATCTTACTTCTTGATTTATTTTGTCATGGAGCAACCAATTGCCGGCCCATCGAGTTCGGGAAATGTAAAGTGTATCTGTTCTGTATGCAAGTTATTGGAAAAAGGATTTTCAACGCTTTTCTTTGATGAAAAAAGCAATATTATTGCAACAGGTAGGCCTACACCAGATTTTAATTTAAAGACAGAAGTGAAGGCGGCTAAAAAATCCGTTTAAAATTAAATCAAACTGTGAATTCAAAGTAAAAATGTATAGATAGTTTTCTGTATTAGTTTCTGTTATGAAATTTTGTTAACTTGTTTTTAACTACTCTTAGGCAGGGTTGGGTCACTAAAGAATTGGTTTTCGACGGGCAAATTACGTAAAAATTAATAAAAAAAAACATAGGTACCTAGCCATTTAGAAAATAGAAGAAATATTAAAAAATCATAGGTACATAATCACACATTTTCGACAGTACCTACATGACAGTATTCTACCTGTATTTAAACGTCGAAAAATTGCCAATATTTGGGCGTGGTCCTCAAAAAATGTTTCGCCTCCGGCGGCTTGCCTCCGGCGAGCCTATACCGGCGGTGCTTCCCCTTCTTCATAACTCACCGCACGCCCCTGGTTACTTCTATTATATTTTTGGATATTCTTATACATTTTTTTTTCCGTGTTCATATTTTTTCTTTTAATTCTTATTCTTATGGTGAGCTAATTTCTACAATTTTTTTAAAACCATGTGAAGTATTTTTCATTTTTACCGAGCTTTCTGATTTTTTTTACTTTTGAGGAAAGCTTCCAATAGTTTTATAGCCGCATGGCGTTTCAAAATATTTTGTACTCTACCAAAAATTCTATCTGCGAGCAGATATAAATGTTCACATACCGGAAATGTTAGCTTCATTTTCTTAACCTTTTCTGGAGCTTATGCTTATGCTTATGCAGCCACAACATTAGCATGGGCACAATAAAACTAAGCCTCTAGGCAACACCACTTTATAGCAAGTTTTCTAATAAAATGAACGAAAGTACTATCAAAATGCATTTTCTTCATGCTTTTAGACTGGATGAAATCCAGTTTGTTTGTCTAGGTATTTTATTCCTTTTAATAACACGGATAATTAATGCAAATTAAATGTCCAAGTGCTTATCAAAAAGATGGCGTTCCAGCTTTAGAATGCAGCGTCACCTTGGACAAAATGCTGTTCCTTGTTGGTTCTTTAAGAATGGAAAACACATTTTTTACAATATTTTTTTTTTTTTTTTATGATAAGGCACAGCACTGCAGGATAAATTCCTTATGGCGCTCTGGGAGCGGTGCGTGTGCGCAGGTAACGATTCACGTTGGTCTTGAATCTTTGAAGATTATAGTCGTTGGGGAACACGATCTCAAGGAGGTCGTTCCAGAGTGATGACGTTCTCCAGATGAAATAATTTTGAAACAGTGTCGTTCGAGGGACACTAAGCTGAACCACGTACTGGTGGGCTGCAGTGGCTCGTCGTGTATTTCTACCATGCACCGCTCTGGGTGGTATCAAGCGGGCAACCTCAGTTGAACACTTGCCATGAAAATATTTGTAAAATAGACTCAAGTCGCCAACCTGCCTTCGATGTTCAAGGCTTTCCAGGTTGTTTGTCAGACTATGGTCACCGATCAAGCGAATGGCTCTTCTTTGAATAGAATCTAGCAATCTCAGGGTATGTTTAGGAGCAGAGCCCCAAATATGCGAACAGTAAATGTTTTTATACAAAATATATTTAATTTTTTAATGTCCTGTGAAAGAATATTGCTTTCCAATCACTTGCGTACTTTGTACGTGAGTCCTGATCTACGTACTGTACAAAACAGGTACACTGTATTCCACAATAATTCGTTGACTTCCCGGCCGCAATAAAATTTAAACCCAGCCATAAATAAGTGCCTTTTGAAAGGGTACAGGTCCTGATTACCTACTAATTATGGTAACACTCCAGTTTATCGGCTTATGCGAAAAATGGCGTGAAATGAAAAACGTTTGTTGCAATATGTAGCACGTACTTTCTAAACGACAAATCCGCGAGCGGAAAACCATTTCTTTAATTGCAAATATAAAAAAAATGTGAAAATAGGGTACCCGCTTGTGACAAAAATGAGAAAAAAATGAAAAACTCTTGTTGATTTATGTAGCATATACCGAATTGGAACCAAAAAGGTGGATTAGATGCCGTGTTAGCGCTGTTTAACCAATATAAGTCTATAATAATTATTACAATTTTTGTCGAGTGACTAACAGCTAGAGAAACATAACCTCACTTGTCACTCTCACTGTGCTTTTCGGTCGACTATTTTCACATTTTTTTATATTTCCAATTAAAAAAATGGTTCTCCGCCCGCGGATTTGTCGTTTAGAAAGTACGTGCTACATATTGCAAGAAACGTTTTTCAATTTACGCCATTTTTCGCATAAGCCGATAAACTGGAAAATTACCCTAATTATAATAGTTTAGGTTAGCTATTTTCAACAAAACAACAAATATAAAATAATAGGTAAGTATCTTTATTTTAATCATGTAATTAAATAGCTATTAATATTTATACAAAAATACTAATCTACAATATTATAATATCGTCTATGCCTAAACTAATTATTAAGGGACTTACGTTACTATTAATTATGTTATTATATTGGTATATATATTATTAGGTAGGTTAAAGGCAAATTGCAGGTTTTTAATATAAAGCAGAGTATTTTCATCTTAGTTCATCAGTCGTTTGGTGCTTGTCAAGCTGTGCGTTAAAGGTATTTTCGTGTGTGTTATCGAGCATCCAAAATATGTCAGATCTGTGTGAAACTTCAGATAATATTGCTTCCGGAAGTTATGGTGTAACGAAGAAAAAACATTTATCACTTGATTCCAAAAACATCATAAAGAACGTTTACTGTACCCTTTTAGAAAAAGGGTATGACCGGAGTGCAAGTTTTAGTAAAACGAGTATTTTGACCAAAGTCGCATTAACGACAGTAAAAGATATAGTGACCAAACCCATCCAGCCAAGGAAAAAACGGTGTGACAGCGGAAAACTAAGAAGCATCGAAGAAGCTGATAAAGACTTGATTCGGAGGAAAATTTATGACATGTACAGTAAACAAATAGTCCCAACAATAGATACGCTAAAAAAGGTACTTACAGCAGACGAAACCGACATTTCATGTGGCAGGACAAGCCTTTGGAGAATAGTAAGAGCAATGGGTTTTAAATATCGTACCATTGACAAACGACAAGTACTAATGGAATCGCAGCGTTTACAAGTATGGCGTAGAGATTATTTGAATCTTATCAGACAATATAGGAAAGAAAATCGTTCAATTATATACTTGGACGAAACTTGGTTTGATACCGACGACACTCCTAAAAAAGGTTGGAGCGATTCAACAATCAAATTTCAAACTAAAGCTCCCTCAAACAAAGGACAAAGATTTACGATATTACATGCAGGTTCAGAAAATGGATTTATTCCGCACGCTCTATTATTATCTGCGAAGAAAATTGCCAATTCATCATTGGATTACCATCAAGACACGGATGCTACATTGTTTGAAGATTGGTTTCAGAATCGTCTGCTTCCCAATGTGCCCAAAAATAGTGTTATTGTGATGGACAACGCTGGTTACCACAGTCGCCAACTAAGTAAAGTGCCGAATTTAAATAATACAAAAGTGGAAATTCAAAACTATATGATGGAAAATAATATAGGTATATTTCGAGGAAACCTATACAAAAAAGGACCTTTTAAATGTTTTAAAAACATTCAATATTGAAAAATAATATATCTCTGACAATCTCGCAAGTGCTAATGGTCACACAGTTTTACGCCTCCCTCCGTATTACTGTATTTTTAACCCAATAGAACATATATGGAGCCAGTTAAAGACGATGATTAGAGGAGAAAACACATCCCCTACACTGACTAGTTCTGTTATAAAATTAATTAAAAAATGTGTAAATAATATCCCAGTAGAAAGTTGGAAAAATTCTGTGAGACACGTGATCCAAGTCGAAGATTCCTATAACATAATTAATAGTAACGTAAGACCCTTAATAATTAGTTTAGGCATAGATGAAGACGATAGTGATAGTGAAACAGAGCTAAATATAGAGTAGGTTAAGTTAAATATTGTATTATTATAATATTGTAGATTAGTATTTTTGTATAAATATTAATAGCTATTTACTTACATGATTAAAACAAAGATACTTACCTATTATTTAATATTTGTTGTTTTGTTAAAAATAGCTAACCTAAACTATTGAAATTAGTAGGTAATCAGGACCTGTACCCTTTCAAAAGGTCCGGTGCCTACACAATATATATTTGTCAGGCAACTTATTTATTGTTGGGATTACGACTGAGGGTTGTCATTTAAATTTTATTGCGGTCGAGAAATCAACGAATTATTGTGGAATGGAGTTTACAAAATTTCAGTATATGAATTGCATAACTATAGTTGATACAAAACAATTTTCAATGCACGTCATACCCTTCGAGTGACGTCAATTATCGGCAGTGTTGGCAGCTTGTTACCAAAAGAACCGAGTGAGGGAATTACACAGTTTTTTTTTTTCATAAAATTAAGATAAATATACAAAAATTTCCCATAGTCTATATATTTGTTTACTGCATAATACCTTTTACCATCAACTTTAGTAGATCTAACACGTCTTATATTTTCATCTTGCCAAGATCGACCATTCTGAAAAATCCATGTTTTATCCAAGAAAACTAATTGGTACAAGAATGCTCCTTTTTCTTTAATATATTCTTTCAAAAATACCAGTCGTTTAAAAGCTACATGGAAAAGTTCCATAAGACCTCGCCTCAGTTCACCTTTTTTTCCATCCGAATCCTATTTTCTTGAAGAGGCTTCTTAAAGAGTTAAGACAATCATCGAACAGTTCTCTGTCTTTTAATTTCTTACTTAAAGTTGTCAAAGTTACATGATGTTCTAAAAAAAGTTACAGCTTAAGCATAATTTTTCGTAAAATATTAATAGTTTTTGAATAATACAACTTACTTGTTTCGTACATTCCATAAATAGTGGAACGGACAGAACTTATCTTCACACATTTACAACTCTGTTTAAATGATAACGTTTGTTTTAAGGTGATTCTAATAATTTATTTTCCTTAACTGTTGTTGAAATTACGCTTACAGTGTAGATAT
Source organism: Polydrusus tereticollis (assembly GCA_963920685.1). NCBI lineage: Eukaryota > Metazoa > Arthropoda > Insecta > Coleoptera > Curculionidae > Polydrusus > Polydrusus tereticollis. The sequence continues at coordinate 46,832,512 of OY987334.1, read as the reverse complement.
TCAAATTTAGGGCAGCTGCTACACTCTAAAATTTAGTAAAGTAGAAATAAAATATCTAGACATTAACATACTCTTTAAATTTACTTCTCTGTACTGCTGTCAAGGATAGCTATGGGCCATTGTTGTTAAGTTCTTCCTGAAAATAGCTTTCTAGCTCTTTCCACCGGCTATTTAAATGCTTTGGCATTTTTCACAAATAGTAAACAGCGTTATCGACAGAGATACGTATAAGTACTTTTGTTATTCATAATAGAACAATTGTTTAATGCTATTTATGAAAAGACCTGGAGTTTTTGTTAAAAAATAGACGCACAGTAACACGGAACAATAGAACAATTAAGGTTAGTTTTGCATGAAACATCAAACCAAGGCAACGAATGAGCTGGTGCCACCGCACGGTTCACAGTTCTTGGTATCATAACAATACCGTTCTTGGTATCATAACAATACTTAATAATAAACTTATGTATAATAACGAGTGATTATTAATTATTTTGCTCAAGGGCGGCTGTGACCCAGTATAAATAGTGTAGCAGTAGCGCGTAGATTAAATCATAGGGCGAATTTGCAAGAAAGCAGCGTTGTCACGTTGAAAACCTAAAATAATTTTTTTTGACGGTATGTAATATAAAATCCTGAGCTATCTTACTTTGAAAGCCTACTTTATATGGCCGCCTCCTACTTCTAGACACCTTCTGATGTTTCTTCTTACCCTCAGAGACACATTAACCAATACGTTTGGAGAATTATTAATTTCGGCAATTTTTTCTGAAATCCTTCGTTTAAGATCATTTATATCCTCAATTGGTGTTCGATAAATGGAGTCTTTTATAAAAGGCCACAAGAAGAAATCGCAGGGTGTTAAATCGCAGGAACGAGGTGGCCATATTTGTTGCGTATTTCGGCTTATAACTCTGTTTTCAAAAAATTCACTTAAAAAATTTAAATTTTCTCTGGTTACATGAGGTGTAGCGCCATCTTGTAAGGAAGGTTCCCGCAATTCATCATTGTAAAGCTCATTAATAAATGTTGTTAGAATTTCGATCCGATATCTCTCAGCTGTAATTGTGCCATCAAAGTAAATTGGGCCTACTATTCTTCTAGAACTAATTGCTGCCCACACACCAACTTTTTGAGGATGAAGAGGTCTTTCTACAAAAACATGCGGATTTTGCGTATTCCACATTCGCATATTTTGTGAATTAACATAGTCTGATAAATAAAAATAAGCCTCATCGGTAAAAAATGTTTTTTCAAAAGCACCACTATTTTGTTCTTAGAAATTGTTTAAAAACCATTCACAAAAATTAAGTCTTTGGGGAACGTCATTGGGAAGGAGTTCATGAATAGCCGTAACACAATAAGGGTATAGATGCAGATCCTTTTTCAAAAGTGTTTGACACGTACTGTAGCATAAATCGGTTTGCTGAATTTGTTGAGATAAATGCCTAATAGAAGTTGAAGGATTATTTTCCATAATTTGTCGCGCTTCCTCAATAACCTCATTCGATCGTTTCGTTGGTCTTCCAGCCCCTTTTTTATGTTGAACAGAACCAGTCTGACGAAATTTATCAATTAGGTATTGTGACCCAGTACGAAAATTATGAAAGGTCACCAGGTTTCCATTTCTAAAAAAACTTTCAACAATAAAAATTTTTTGTGCTTCACTAAACATTTTTATTGTAGAACTTTCAATCCGGCAACAAAGCTTCACCAAAACTTGATACGCTAAAAAATAAAACAAAAAATAAAAAATTAAATCATATCCTGCAAATAGCACTTTATAATAGTCAAAAGACGACTCCCCGGAGAAATATTAGTTAAAGCAATAGTAACCTACCTTCAAATAACTGCAAAAATTACAAAATTTCTCCAATTTTTAAACTTTACAAATACACAAATTCAAATAAGACGTAAATGTCATAAAACAATCATGTCATCTTATCTACGCGGTACGGCCATGATGCTTTTAAAATGCATGGCCTCCCTTGAGCAAAATAATTAAAAATCACTCGTTATAATATATCAAACATAAGAAAAAATGAAGTTTGCAATATTTTTATCATAAAAAAAGGCAGGTATACATAGCCTTCATCAGCTTCTCGTGTCATTCGAACATTAAGCCACTAAAACCAAACAAAGATTGCGAGCGAGATTTCAGATCAACAAAGTCTTTCTTCCAACAATGGCGTAAAACCCTACCGCTGAAAGTACCATCTTTGTTAACCCTTGAAACCAACGCAATCAAACGATAAACTAAAGCAATAAATCACACAACCAGAGGGTCAAAGATGACCTTTTTGAATGTCCTAATGGATCAAGATCATTTGGGTCGGTTAATTTGCAGGGAATAACTTCACCGAAGATTTCCAAGAATCAAGTACCAACCTGTATACAAATTTTAGTCATTTGATAAGGTGTTAAAATGATGTTACACCGGCAATACTTTTTAATATGCATCCGCTACGAAATAAACTTATACAACACACTAAAATGCGATAACAACCAGATAAAATCACAGAACATACACGAAACTGCAACCCAAAAATAACTTCATTAAATTTAAACTTTGCTAATTTAACAAATCCCATATTCGAAGTTTTCGTTTACATGTTACGACCGTGCATTTAAATTTTAAATGAAGCTTGTGTGTGAGTTTGCTTGTAGGTATCGACGTAAAATACTCTCATTTGAATATTATATTTTGCAGTTAAGAGGGGGGATGTAAAATTTCTTTGCTTACCTGCAGGATACCTTGTGCTAACCTCCATTGACTTTTTTCCGTGTGATAGTTTAAATATAACGGCATGGCGTATGGGTACCGGACTTAAATAATAAATAATAATTAAATATAATACAGCAAAACCTCTGTTTGCGACCGCCTCTATTAAGTGACCTGCGTTAAATGACCGTTTATAATTTCCCCATATTTACAAATGGAAATCCCATTTATTTTTCAAGTTAACCTGTTCACAACTTTATTTTCATTCGTATAGGGTGTCTCAAAAAATCAGTATCAATTTCAAGTTTGTTTTTATAAACGAAATGACACTTTTTTAAATTTTAAACATATTATTTTATTTAATGAACATTATTTACAATAAAGGAATATGCCTGCCTATTTTAATAAATGTTGGAAGTGCCATCCATTCACAGCTCTACAATGACCCAATCTATCAACAAACTCTCTTTGGACGTTAGCATGGTTACCAATATCTGGCGTTCATAGTGATGTTATTTGATGTTATTCTAATTCACTTTTTTGACAAACGCCTTGTGATTATTTGATTATTTTGTGTTATTTTATCATAATGTTCTTAACAGAAACGCAAAGAATCGAGATCATTATGGCTGGTTGTAGAGATAAAATTCGAACGCAAGAAGAAGTGTGTGAGATGTTCAATAATAAATACCCGGAGAGACAGCCAATCAGTCAGGCCACTGTAAGTAAATTAATAAATAAATTTAATAATTTCGGACATGTCGGAGACAAGCCGCGTTCAGGACGACCAGACATCCCTGAAGACACTAAAATTGATATTTTAATGTCGCTGGAAGAAAATCCTCATTCAAGTACTAGATGTCTTTCAAACCAAGACAACATTGATGTGGATCATTCAGCTATTGTGAAGTTCTTAAGAAAAGAAAAGTGGCGTCCTTATAAAATAAAAATAGTTCAAGAGCTATATGACGATGATCCGGACAGAAGAAATCAGTTTTGTGAGGTAATGATGGATATCTGCCAAAATAATAATAATTTTGTAGAAAACGTGATTTTCTCTGATGAAGCCACATTTTTCCTTAATGGGGAAGTAAATAAGCAAAATTTTCGTTATTGGTCAAATGAAAATCCACAATGGTATAGAGAGGACCATACGCAGTATAGGGAGAAAAGTAATGTTTGGGCGGGAATTGCTGAGAATAGAATCATCGGGCCATATTTTTTTGAGGGGACATTGAATGGTGAACGATACCTGTTATTTCTAGAGGAAGAGAACTTGTACCTGCCTTAATTACACTATTTCCAAATCAAGATGTTCCAGATACGTTTAATGATAGACTTTGGTTTCAGCAAGATGGAGCTCCTGCCCATTTTAGCGCAAATGTTCGAAGATATTTGGACAATACGTTTCATCATCGTGTGATAGGCCGACGGGGCGAAATAGAGTGGCCACCAAGGTCACCCGATTTAACTCCGCTCGACTTCTTCTTATGAGAGAGAGAGTATACAAAATTAAACCACAAAATTTAGAAGACTTGAAAATAAGAATAAAAGCCACGATACGGCAAATTACCCCAGATATTGTTACTAACGTCCAAAGAGAGTTTGTGGATAGATTGGGTCATTGTAGAGCTGTGAATGGATACCACTTCCAACATTTATTAAAATAGGCAGGCATATTCCTTTATTGTAAATAATGTTCATTAAATAAAATAATATGTTTAAAATTTAAAAAAGTGTCTTTTCGTTTATAAAAACAAACTTGAAATTGATACTGATTTTTTGAGACACCCAATACGAATGAAAATAAAGTTGGGAATAATAGAAATATCTGTGAACCGGTTAACTTAAAAAAAAACGCTCAAACAATTCAATTTATATTTTTATTTTCATTGAAGATGTCTAATTTTCAATTGTCAATAATTCGTAAACAGTTGAGGATAGGTATAGGACATATAAACGAAATCTGCTTAGAATCTTGCGTAGAATCAAAAAATGAAATAATATACAGGGTATTCCATTTACAAAAAGTGACACTGACGTGATAATTCATTTATGTAACACCCTGTATATTCTAGTATTGGCTAAAAAAATGCAGATATAAGAATAAAAATCGACGTGTCTGAGCGTTTTTTTTTTCAGTTAACCTGTTCAGAAATATTCCTATTATTCCAAACTTTATCGAAGTTTATTGCAGGCGGATCCATTCAATTTGCTTTACAGGCCGATAACTCGGTTGTTAACATTAGTTTTGTTTCGAACAGTTTTTGTGTGTTTTGAAACTAACGTGAATATTTTTATATTATTTCTCAAAACAAATTTTCAACATATAAAATAGGTAAAATTCAACTGATTTCACATAAATTTATATAAAATTTCTAACAACGACATTTTCAAATAAAAATTTTTACAAATTGGATTTTCTTCGCTTTTAGGAAGCACTGAAGATGGCGTAAGGCCGAAAGCGCTCTGCTCTTTTTAAAATAATTTTCAAGATTATACACTTAATACAAAAAACGACTGTTGTTCCCTCTTAATTCAAAAAAGTGTACACAGCCCTACCTCATCTTATTTTATTTAGTTCAATAAAGAAGCTCTCTATGGAGCCCAGGGGCGTGCGGTCCATGGAAGCGATGGAAGCACTGCTTCCCCTACCGCTTTCATAAGACATAAGACAAAACAAATTTTATATTAATCTATACCTATCCATACAGTTAAAATACCCAAGTATTTATTTCTATCTAATTTCCAAACCAAATCCGGCCCTGTATGCATCCCTGACCAACGCAATATTAAATGTATCGAAGATCGAAGAATCGAAGTGATCTCAATACGTGTATACTACACTCTATACGCGTATACGAGTAATAATTAATATGGTCTGCCGTGCCAAGTAAAGGGTAAATCGTTAGACTTCGGTATTTCCTTCGCCGCGATGCGACGCCGGAACGAAGACGCCAAAATATTTAGTTTCCACGTGTTTGTACTCGGCAGCTACGAATTTTACGATTGTTTGTCGCGATTTTTCGCCAGGAATAAGCGCTACACGGCAGAGGATCTGTGACTTTGTTTATCTTACTTCTTGATTTATTTTGTCATGGAGCAACCAATTGCCGGCCCATCGAGTTCGGGAAATGTAAAGTGTATCTGTTCTGTATGCAAGTTATTGGAAAAAGGATTTTCAACGCTTTTCTTTGATAAAAAAGCAATATTATTGCAACAGGTAGGCCTACACCAGATTTTAATTTAAAGACAGAAGTGAAGGCGGCTAAAAAATCCGTTTAAAATTAAATCAAACTGTGAATTCAAAGTAAAAATGTATAGATAGTTTTCTGTATTAGTTTCTGTTATGAAATTTTGTTAACTTGTTTTTAACGACTCTTAGGCAGGGTTAGGTCACTAAAGAATTGGTTTTCGACGGGCAAATTACGTAAAAATTAATAAAAAAAAACATAGGTACCTAGCCATTTAGAAAATAGAAGAAATATTAAAAAATCATAGGTACATAATCACACATTTTCGACAGTACCTACATGACAGTATTCTACCTGTATTTAAACATCGAAAAATTGCCAATATTTGGGCGTGGTCCTCAAAAAAATTTTCGCCTCCGGCGGCTTGCCTCCAGCGGGCCTACCGGCGGTGCTTCCCCTTCTTCATAACTCACCGCACGCTCCTGATGGAGCCCTTCTTTTGCTTGATAGGGAAAGATATATTCATGGTGTTAGTAAGTTTTTTTTTTTTTTGATAAGGCACAGCACTACAGGATAAATCCTTTATGGCGCTCTAGGAGCGGTGCGTGTGCGCAGGAAACAGTATATTAAGTATACTTAAGAAGCTGTTGAATAAGCAATCCATAAGCCTATGGAAAATATTTAAACACTTCCTATAGCACACACAGCTACTAATATAATTTCCCTGAAGATCGTATACATATCGCCGTTTAATTTGCACAAACGCCCCATACATACAACGCCTTAAGAAATTCACGCAGTCCTTGTGCTACATAACAATACAAAATCATCGACACACAAACCCTATTCGCTTTCCGTTTGCATTTTCTTTACAATGTCTCTGTCTCTCTTTAAAAAACAAAAGGAATTCAGGCAAACTAGGTTACTATGTATAGCACCCCTTAACCAAGGACCATCGAGAAAAGAACGCGAAAGGGTAATGAACTGCCGGTAAAAATTGTCGAGAGTCCTTGTTTTATCCTTGCTTTGCCCTTTTGCTTTGCTCAGCAAAATGCTTCACTTGTAGGTTTGGCTTTCAAGGATTTAGTGAAAGTATGCTGAAGTTTTAAATACCATGGGATTTTATTTAATTTGTGTCAGGAGCTGCTTAGGAGTATGTTTGAATTTTACACGAGATATTAGATTGCATACGGTCAATGCTAGGCGAGAATAATCGAGAATCAAGTTTGTTGCTTCAAAAAAATGCATTTTTTTTATTGGGTTCTGTTATCACTTATAATCCCCCTAGCAGCAGAATTATCGGGAATTAATTCTGCTGCGTGGGAGATTCGGTAAGAAAATTTCATAAATTGGAGTTTTTACATGTCTACATAGTTTCAAATAAAACTTAAAAAAACATATTTCCGATGAGTTTAGTTAAATATGATGCACTATATTTTTACAATAGAAGTTGATTTTACTTGTTAGTAACTAAGGTTTATTACTAAAATTTCAGGAACATTAAAAACATTAATTCGTTTTCAGCCATAACATCTGAAATTATGTGAACATAGTTTCAACTAAAGCGTAAAAAAAATGATTTCCGATGATTTTAGAAAAATATTACATATTGTATTTTCACAAGAGACTTTTACTTTGACGTTTAGTAACACTTTAGCAACAAAATGAATTTTGATTTTATTCTGAGTGACTTTTGACAATAGATATAAAGCACTTCATTTTTGACAGAAAAATTATCACTTATTAATTCCATTAAATTAATAGGAACTAACAAAATTATCGGGACTATTTCCCTCATATACTGTAACTACAATGCGCTTTTCACTTGATTTTCGGTGAAAATCAGCCCTCGGTCGCGATTGAGCTGAAAATTGCACTCTTCTGGTTTTTCATTGTTGGTTACCTACAAGAATAACCGTCACTGTCACAACACGTTGAAATTTCTGCTTTGACAATTTCGCGTCTATTTATCAAAATGATTCGTTTTTAGTTTTTCATTCAGGAAATAGTCTAAAAAATATATTTCGTGCATGTAAAATGGCTTGATAATCATGCACTCAGATTTGTTGCCCTAAAGAAACAGCTTTCATGCATTTTTATTGTTATTTACCTTAAAAAGTGCCCTCCCTTCGGTCGGGCACTTTTTGGTAAATAACAATAAAAATGCATTCAAGCTGTTTCTAGGGCAACAAACCTTCATGCATGATTTTCAGCAATTTTACATGCACTTAACATATTACTATTGATAATCTTCCGTTGCTATAAGCAACGTAAACAAAGAGGAGCCTTCTAATTGGTTGAAAATAAATGTATGAAATTTTCATACTAGTTCGTTTCTAAGGGCCAAGATCTGCATAGATAAAAAATTAGAGAAAACAAATTAATATAGGTCTATAAGAATTAAACATTAAAAAGTACAGGGAGTATCGGAACCCTTCCGAAAGTCAATGGACACTAAATTGAAGTCACTTACACTAAACGAAGATATCAAGGGTCAAAACATATCAATTCAACCAGGCAATTGTTTTGACCATCTCCGATTTGGATGATTTTTGGTACACTAGAATAACTCGGAAATCCAAAATTTCATATTTTTTGGATGACTACTTTTTGTTTTATTGATTTTTAAAAACCGCAGAATTGACTAATTTTGTTCCTGCAGGTACTGACAAAAATATCAATATCTTCAAGACTACTTGCACTACATAAATGAATGATAGCTTATTTTAAAATTATTTCTGATGCCTTTCGAAAGATGTCACACACGACACACTTCATTTTGAAATTTTTTTTTTAATCTTTGAAAAAAAAATTCTTTTTGAAAAATCTCAAAAACACTGTTTTTGATTTTTTTCAAAAAAAAACATTTTTTTCCTTACTGCCTTTCTAAGATATGTACCAAGTTTTAGGATGGAGAAATGATGACTTCCCTGTAAAAAAAAATCAAAAACACCTTGCTTAGGAAAGCATATGCATGATGGGTTCAAGGTCAAACATTTGTTGGAGGATTTTATTTCATTTTATGCATTAAAATATCACCACCAAAATTTACACTATCGGACAAAAGTAGAGCAACACTTTCGAAAAATGAAAGAAATCTCGATTTTATAATATTAAATGCATGATATCGTATTTAAATACATCGTGTCTAAAATATCAAAATAGGCTTCTGTTATCGGCGACAACAGCTCTTTCCGACAATCAAAACAAATGAACTGATATTGACGTAAACTTTCAAATACAGTATTGTAATGCGTCAAAAGTAAAGCAACATTTTAATATTTTCCTAAAAAAGAAAGGTTTTAGTAAAAGTAAAGGTTAAATTATTTTTCAGGGTTTATTTTATGTTTAATTAATATTTCTGTATTGTATTAATCATGCCAAGAGGTATTCCAATTTCGAAAGAATTAAAGCAGAGAGTAGTGAATGCACACTTGGAAGGTACAATACAAGCCACAATTTCAAGATGGCTTGCTTTACCAAGATACAGCGTATCCACAATAATTTCAAGTTACATTCAAAGGGGACATTTAGAGAATCTACCGAAATCGGGAAGGCCGAAAAAAAAAAATTTGGACAGACTGACGCATTAAAAGGATTTCTCAAAACGATCCTTGGATGTCTGCACCTAGATTTTTGCTAAAACTCCCGAAATTATGGTTAGTTCACGGACAGTTCAAAGAAGGTTGATAGACGCAAAGTTATTTAGTAGACGCCCGGCTAAAAAGCCCCTTATTTCGGCAAGAAATAGAGTAGCTAGGCTTGAATTTGCACGTCGACATTTAAATTGGACAGTAGACGAGTGGAAAAAAGTTTTGTTTAGCGATGAAACGCGTTATAAAAATTTCAATTCTGATGAAAAATGAAGCGTGTAAGACGGCCAATCAGCACAAGGTTTAATCCCAAATACGTTACACCCACAGTTAAGCATGGCAAAGGCAGTGTTTTTCTATGGGGTTGTTTCTCATCGAATGGGGTGGGTCCTTTAAACTTCGCAAATGACACCATGGATCGATTTGTCTATAGAGATATAATGCAAAATGTAATGTTGCCTTATGCAGAGTGGGAAATGCCGTTGCGTTTAATTTTCCAACAGGATAATGACCCAAAACACTCTTTACGAATTGTTCAAGAGTGGTTTCAAGAAAATAACGTTCGGGTTTTGCAGTGGCCGACACAATCCCCAGACCTTAACCCCATTGAAAATCTATGGGAAGAAGTTAAACGTGGAATTCGTACACAATTATTTCCAAATAAACAATCATTGGATAATAAAATCAATGAAGTTTCGGCAAACCTTCCCGAAAATACTGTTTAAAAATTGATTGCCTCAATGCCGCGGCGTTGTCGGCAAGTAATAAAAAATAATCTTCTATTAACTATTAACATAATACTTCTAGCTATTGTAATTATTAAATGTGCTTAATGGTTTTTTATCGTAATATGTAAAATTAAATACTGTTAACACAATTTGTTGCTTTACCTTTGTCGCACTTCATTTTGTCGATTTTTATAATTATAATTATTTCTCTACCTTTATTTTGTTTAAAGTGTACCAAAATATTGTGAAAAATTACTAACATTGTGGGGATAATATTTTATTAAAATTATCTGGGGATCACAATCATATAATTAATTTTTTAAACTCAAAGAAATAAAAGCACTTTGTTGCTCCACTTTTGTCCAATAGTGTATAAAGAAGAAAAATGTCTTACTTATGAAATCTAATAAATACAACTTTTTTTTTATAGCTTGTTGTTTAAAAGTCCAATTTACGCAAAAAATACCCTTAATTTGTTGTTAATGTTATAGGTACTATTAAACTAGCTTATACAATACAACTACTTACAATAAAAAAATTGTTTTTATTTAGTTTTTAACTTTCTTTTTAAAATATTTGAAGAATCTAACATTTCTTCAGTAGTTCTACCAGTCGCGGTATTTGGATTAACTTTTCCTAATATTGAACTTTGATCTATGACTAATATAATATCACCCTTGGGTTTTGGATAAGAAAAAGACGGCGCTGGGCCATGAGGATGCAAGAAGCTAACTTTAATTTCTCCACTTTCCATTTTATTTTCGATTATACAGCTCAACCACCACAAACTGTCTTAATTTATTGTAACAAAACCAGAGTCAATGTTTTGAAGTTCCATTCTTGTCAAACCACTCGCTGGAATAAGGTGTTGAACGTGTTCTTCAGGGCTTAGTGAGAAAAGGTTTTGTAACAATCTTTGATTCAGATATTGGAATCACTGCGTGTACTTTCTGAGTTTCTACGACAGTTTGAACTTCAAGAAATCGTTTTTCCAGGTATTTTTCATGTTGATGACAAGAAATATTTAGAAAACTTTTTCATTTTGGTACCTGGCAGCACTTCTGTCTGAGAGATAAACAATTTTCGTTAAATGATTAACTTTTTCCCTCAGTTCTGGCATAAGTTTGCTTAGAAATAAATGAAAAGCAACAGTATTATGGACCAAACAATCGGAAATAAAAACAAAATTTAAATGTTCTATTTTATCATTCTCGTTTTTGTAGTATACTGCAAAAGGATGCAGTGTGGCTTGACTATTTGTCCAGTGGTAGGGTAGGACTGCACTTCATATTGCAAAACGAAAGAATAATTATAATAATTTAATAACCTTTAAAACAACCAACAAAACAAGCTATGTTCTCTATGTTAAAATTTTAGGGGTAAATTTCACCCCTCTCGTTGGGGATCGTGTTACACAATAAGCGAACGGGCCGGAAAGTGCCTCATTTAAATAAAAAAAAATTATGTATTTGGTGGATTCTTTAAGAAACCTCTTAGAAATAATAATTTTTCTTTTTGGGGACACACTATTACAGTAATGCATATGCTTTCCTAAGCAAGGTGTTTTTGATTTTTTTTTACAGGGAAGTCATCATTTCTCCATCCTAAAATTTGGTACATATCTTAGGAAGACAGTCAGAAAAAAAATTTCTTTTTGAAAAATCTCAAAAACACTGTTTTTGATTTTTTTCAAAAAGAATTTTTTTTTCAAACATTAAAATAAAAATTTTTAAAATAAAGTATGTCGTGTGTTACATCTTTAGAAAGGTCTTAGAAATACCTCTAAAATAAAAAAAAAAAATTCTAAAGTCTACGATACGTATTTTGTAAAGTATCAGTTACCTGCGACAGATGTCACAATACTTTATCTTGTATCTCCGGTTTAAATAAAGATATTGATATGCGGTTTTCACCAAATTTATCAGTTTTTATTCTATTTTCTATATAAATTATTATTTATATAAGGTTACATTTCAAATTTTTGAAAAAACTGGAAAATGTGTCGATTGTGCAAATATCGCCTTCTAGTTATGACTGATATAACAGAAAATAGTAATATAAAATTTTAAATGGTATTATAGGATAAGCTCTTTCAAACGAAACAAAGTTTGTTAAATTTGGTTAAGGCACAATGGAGTTATGGGTATTTCTGTCAAAAGAGATTCCCCCTCCTCCCCTTAGTCTATTTTGCGAGTTGGAGCAAAATGTATGAAAGCAAAGTTATTCCAAATACTTCAAAAAATAACACGCTTTTTGACATAACTTTATTTGGCATACTATCGATAAAAATCCGATTATCTTCCTTGTCATTAGTTGGGCGCCCTCTAGCGGTCAATTTAGAAACTTGAAAATCATTTCCAGCAATTTGTTTTGGTCGATTTTATAACAAATTTTTTTATTTGAAAACTCTGTGATAAACGATTCCTGAAATATGGCCGGCGTCCATTCTTATTTGGCCACCCGGTACATTCGTCATTTCTTTTTTTCTTGAGAATTTAGATATTTTGAAGGAAGAACATACTTAGGTACTTAAATACATTATACTTCTAATACAGGCATACTCAATTTGAGAAAAATGAATTTTTAAATCCAATCAATATATCTGGTTTCAAGAATACCATGACTTTACTTTTAAAAGAAATAGTATCCTTGTTTGAAATTTATACTTTAACTTAAAACTAAAATATTCATTAATATCAAGGATGCTAATTGAATAATCCACAAACTAATTTTAAATAAAGGTTTGTAATCAACAAAAATATCATTTCTAATAGCAAACATACATGTCTTTATATTAAATTTAGTAAAAACGTTTGAAAAAAAATATTATCTGTTTTTTGTGTTGCGCACAACCAATTATTATAAAGCAATATTCGTTGTCATTTATTACATCCAGGTCCTCCCAATTTACAAACCGCAAAACTGTCATTGTATATTGCAGTATTTTTTATTAATAGTAAGAGTCCTAGTGACACAAACAAAATTATTGTAGTCTCTAGCTATTAAGGATACCAATCCTTATCAGAGAAAAAGATTAATAATTAAAACAATAATAAATAGTTAAAAAAAAAAACAAATTAATCAAATAACTTTCTCAAACTATTACCTAACCAACTGACCACGAACTGTCTAAATCCATATCGTGACCTTCGTACCTATATAAAGTTATAATCCTTTTCCGATATTCATATAATAGTATTATAAACCGTTTAATTAAAATATGATACGTTTATAATCCAACTTCGCTTTGTGCCGACCCGTAATAACAAAACTAAACAGGATTTAAATCAATCTAAGGGATAATCCCCGGAGTCCCCCACGTCTTAACTTGACATACATACAGAAGCCTTTATAATTGCGAATAAAGGTTGACCATGTTGCCACATCAACGGGTCAAAGGAAAAAAAAAATTCAAATAATTCCATATTGGGTTGGGTCTGACGGAAAGAAAAGGGACAAACATCTTTCTTTAATTCCATATTATTTTCCCCCTTACAGTAAACAATATTTTCTTACACATTTTGTCGTAATAACATACAATGCGTTTTTTTAACAGGGTTATTCTACATGCTAATTATCAATCCTATAATAGAGGTATAAAAGGAAACCCTAGCTTTTCTGTCAACATTATACAATTGATTTAAAGGCTTTACATTATTAGATTTTTAAAGCAAGCATCAATTCATTTAAAGAACGAGTCTCTCACATTTCTCAACATTAATGGGGTAATTCTACCAAATGATTGTCGGATTCGTTCCATCATGTCCTCCCTTGTTGCTGCTGGTGTGCTGTAAACATCGACCTTGACAGTGCCCCACAAAAAGAAATCCATGGCTGTTAGGTCAGGTGACCTTGCTGGCCAACTGATCGGACTTTAAAATCATAAAAATATTAGGTAAAGAAGAAATTTTATATTATTAGGTTTTCAACAACCATTCCTCCCTATCCATCGCTCTGGAAACTGTGCATTTAAATGTTCCCGAACATATCTGCTTTAGTGAGGGGGTGCCCCATCGAGCTGAACCCATATCCTGTTCGTTATGAACTCCGGGAGATTATCAGTCAGCCTAACAAAGTTATAATGCAAAAATTCCAAAAACAAACGACCATTCAAGTGCTGTTCAAAGAAATAAGGTTCAATGACATAATCGTGGATAACACCACCCCAAACGTTTTAGCTCCACTGATGTTGAAAATTATTCTATTTACTAGTAGGACATGTGAATTTTGGATATCATAAAAGTGAAAATCATGCCTATTGACAAACCCATTTCTATGAAATGTCGGTGAAGATGACATATTTAAAAAATCTCCATTTTCAGCAGTGGGCCCATTGACAAAATAATGTTCTTCTTTCAAAATCATTGTCGCTTAATTCTTGATGTAAATGAACCTTATAGGGATAAAATTTGTTTGCCAATTAACGATTATTCACTAAAGATTTTTTTATTTCCAATATAGAACTAATGTTTCTGACACTTATTTCTGGATTCTCCACCACCGCCAATGCAATGCCTAGCTGGTTATCTTCATAAATCACTGTTTTGGTCCTAGATGTTTTTCATATCATACTCAAATCGATCTTTTAGTTTAATTATTGATCTTTCGTCCGGACATCGAGCTTCGGGAAACTTCTGAGCATATAAACGTGATGCCATAAAACAATTTCCATCACTTTCTCCAATTGCATAAATCATATTTACTAATTCTACCAGAGTGTAATTAAAATTCATTTTGAAAATTAACGTAGACAAGACCACTGTAAAACGTCAAATAATTCATAATTGTTATGTCTGCGATTTGCAGAAAGTTATTTTTTATAGAAATGCATGGCCAACTAGTTAAATTTAATTCAAAGCATCACGAAATTACGCTTGCTTTTAAGACACAATTTTTTGAAATCATGGTTCTTTCAACAATTTTTTTAAGTAAGGTATCAGATATTGGTATCAAATTAAAGGGAGTTAAAATATATTTTCGAAAAAAATGTAAAACACAGGGTGTTTCATTTAAAAAAGAAACGAAAACTTGGTTTTAAATTCATTAAGTTTGGACCAAAATTTTGAACACTCTGTAGTACTTATACGGTATACCAATTCTAATAACAGTTAGGTGATTTTGCATGTTATAACTTTTCTTTCCTAAATTGTAGTAAAAAAATTTGTAAAGATAGTTGAAATCCAACGATTTTTATGTAAAATCGTTTTTAGCCAAAAATCCATTGAATCTTAACAACGTCGCAATTGATGATCAAAATTTTTTTATAGTAGAATAGAGGACTACTAAGGGCTTTAATATAATAAAAAAATATATGGTGTTCCATTTAAAAAAATATATGTTTGGCCTACCCTGGATTTTTAAGCCAACCTGTATATTTAAAATTATTTTTAAAAGGTGCGCGGCGTTAACCTGTACAACTTTTGTATAAAAGTTTTTTTCCTTAAGCGTCCACCGGCACACTAAATTGACACCGTGTATATGAGGTGTTTACTCGACATCATATCAACACTTAAACAAATTCAATATGGCATTTCGTTGACATAATTGACAAGGAGACTACTTGACCCACTGATCACTTTACTATATTTTTTTAATATTAGTCAAACATCATTCTAAATGTTCCGATCGCTTTCCTTTTAAGAGGCTTTCTATTAAATTCGAACATAATTCTAAATGTTATGACCCACTTTTATCTCAATACGCCACCTACAAGATAACTGAGTTTACCTTTCAGATAGCTCCCCACATAAAGAACACTCGCTACTAAAGCTAAAACTCGCGCGGCATACGAAATAAGTTCCGACTCCAGCCGAATTAGTATTATTTCGTCGTAACCCTAATTAAAGAACTCGTATTTCGGAATGGATATCTCATCAAGGATAATGTGTTTACTAATTTGTTGGTTTTGTAAACATACAGACGAAATTCTCTCTTCTGTCTCCCTGCCTGCCGTTTTCTAATAAAATTTGATGCCGCTCATTTCAAAAGGATTTGCCTCGGCTTTAATTTCGAAGTTGGGTATCCAAACTATTATTTTAGAGATCTGAAAACAATTGAAGGTCAAATGGAAAATTCACTCAATTTATTATCTTGTGATTGTGATAAAATTGTATAATTTATAATGTGTTATTTTGCCTATTATACCTATAATATAGTATGTGGGCTAGTCTAGATGAAGTAGTTATTGTTTTAAAAATTTACGTTTTGTTTATGGTTGGATATTGACCCGACCAGGATCAATAAATTTATAGGTAACAGTTTTATAGATCGTTTAGTCTAGGATAAGGGATAACGAATGCGCTTGATATTATTACAAAGGTAATATGTCAAGTTGAGGGGAGCGGAGCCGGGGTAGTGAAAATGCGAGAAAGGGGAGAGGGAGTGATTGAAAGGTATTGAACGAAGTACGACCGGCTCCGGATATCCAGTTCTTTGTTTCTTTATTTAATTTTTTTTTAAATTATTTTACCTTGTGGTAAGTAGTTGGATTATTTTATTATGAATTGATATCAGTTGGATTATTTTATTATATGTGTGTTTAAGTGTTTGTTTTCCGTATTTAACAATAATAATGGCTGAAAAACAGACCCCCTCTTCTCTATTTCCGACAAGTATTACGACAATATACAGGCTGATTAATTAAAGGTGAATGAAATATTAGATGTTTGTGAAGAGATGCAATAAGACGCTAATCGGTCCATATAATTATCCTTTCTGCTCAAAACCACGGTTTTAG
The DNA here is from genome assembly GCA_963920685.1 of Polydrusus tereticollis. Lineage (NCBI taxonomy): Eukaryota > Metazoa > Arthropoda > Insecta > Coleoptera > Curculionidae > Polydrusus > Polydrusus tereticollis. The sequence goes on along the minus strand of OY987334.1, from coordinate 46,815,539 downwards.
ATTTTTTTTCACCTAGTGGGTATTTTATGTTGATGTATGTCCTTGAGTGCATGTAGTAATTATTCTGATGTGGTTTTAGGTAAGTCTTCAGAACCCACATATCTTAACATTCTTGTTGCCAATTCTTACACGTTTTCCGAATAGTTTTCATCCCTTACATCTGTGTATAGACTATTTCTATTATCTCAAGTCTTTCTTTTCTATTCCTGTTTTATTTTTCTTCTGTACAGGGTGAGTCGGTGTAAGGGTGTACTCTATGCATTAAAATAATAAGAAAAAACTCAAATGTTGTTATACAATATTCATTTGTTTTCAAGTTATAAGGCAAAAACAAAATATTGCATTAATTTAGCTTTCCTGTATAAAATGTTACATTGATTCACCGTTAATTTTCGGATTTGTATCATTTTAATCTTATAAAATGCCACACATTTATTCACATCTTGAATACGCCAATATGGTTTTTATTTATGGTTTGTGTAATGGGAATGCTACAGCGGCAACTGAAGAATATCGTGAACGATTTCCACATGATAGAACACCGAACAGAAAGATCAGCGTTTTCAACAAACTCTGCGAGACCGGAACGCTTTTGAGTGCTAATGTAACATTCGAACGAGCCATTCAACAGGATTTAGAAGAAATAGAAAATGTTCTAGCTTAAGTAGAAGAAGATGCGACGACAAGCTCACGAAGAATTGGAATTCAGTTGAGGCTTCCCCAAGAAAGAGTGATCAATACGCTTCACGAGCCAGGCTTATACTCGTACCATGTACGCCAAGCGTATGCAATTTTGTGAGTGAATAATTAATAATCGTCATCTTTTACCGCACATACTTTTTACTGCCGAAGCTACATTCACCCGTGACGGCATCAATAATAATCGAAACTCCCATGTATGGTCGGACGAAAATCCTCACGCAATAGTCGAAAGTAATTTTCAACACAGGTTTTTAGTAAACGTGCCGCACCACACGATCGATAATAATTTAATTGGCCCTTTTCTTTTGGAAAATCGCCTTACAGGGGATCACTACGTAAGTTTTTTACAAAATGAATTGCAAGGACTACTGGAGGAGATTCCTTTAAATATCCGAATTGAAATGTATTATCAACACGACGGAGCGCCTGCCCATTTCGATCGTCGGGTCAAGCAATATTTAGACCAAAGGTTTCCAGGGGTTTGGATTGGTCGCGGTGGCCCTATTAGTTGGCCTCCTAGATTGCCAGACCTCACGCCGTTGGACTAAAATTTATGGGGTTGGTTAAAAACTGAGGTTTACAAAGTAAGGGTAGATACTTGGGATCCATTAATTAGACGCATTAGAAATGCTGAACTCAATATTAAAGATAGGCACGAATCAATTAGAAGATCCACGCGCGCCCTTCTTAAACGAAGCAGGAAATGTTGTATTGTATTGCGGTATTTTTGAAAATTTACTAAACCAATATTTTATTTAATGTTGGATATTTTGGTTTAACAATAGTGTTCTTTTATTTAACGCTGTAACTTGAAAACAAATGAATATTGGATAACAAATAACAAAAATGTCAGAACTGTCAGATTATGTTTTTGTTTGTCTACACCGCGAACGCGAACGCCAAGTTTATAAATGCCCACTATGCATGTGAGTGTATGCATGAGAGTTCATAAATCCCACTTAATACTAGTTTTATTGAAAACCGCATCAAAAAAATTTATGACATGCAGAATGATAGATGACATTGACAGTATTTCCTAACCTATTATATATATATAACCAGGACAGGGTTTCCCGCGTAATATTCACATAGACTTTTGAATTATATAACAACTTTTCGAAAATGTAACCAGTTAAGTTTGATTTTATTTTAAATTAAGTGTTTCTTCGTCCATATACAATGGTTTTAATAATATCTCCAGACGTCAGCTTTAATTGCAATTGACTTTGATTTTCAACACATTTTCTTCTCACATAATATGTCTCTTATTTTATACGAACATTTTTATGAACAATCTCAAGAAAGTTGTAAGTAAACACTGTGATTATTAATCACAACAATTTTCCTAATCTCAATTTTTCATATAAATTTGTAGTCTCCCTGAGGATGGAAATGAAATATATGATTTCCGAAAGCTTGGAATAACTTTAAAGAGTACTCTTTCATTTGCTGCACTCCCCAATATTCGCTAGTCTATTTCTTAACTAGTCAGCAACGACTACCTTCTCGATATACATATTTATATGTCATATTATGATTACCACTTGCCAAGTAGTATTCTTTTGCTATTTACACTATTAAAGGTTTAGAAATCATTTACAAAATCGCTTATATATTTGTCTTTATTTTACCGCATTTTATCTGCGGTGAAAAAGGCATTAAATTAGTATTAACCTTATACAACTATCCTAGACCAGACCTTTTCAATATGTGGAATATTCCCTGTAAAAAATAGAGTAAATATTAATTTCCGGGCGCTGGATCAGGCGACCCGGTTAAGTCCTTAATTTTGCGAATATAATCGTTCCTGGCTATCCAGTCTAATCCCCAATTACACGTCTTAAATCCGGGCATTCGGGATCACCCTAAGCCCGAGGGACTATAGGATATGTCACATTTCCGGAATGGAAAACGGTCATATGTGGAACTTTATTTTGCATCGGCTTTTACCGGGTTTATGCGAAGAAAAGTTTACCTGGAAAATAAGCTGATAGTGTAAAAATTAATTAGTTATTGGTTATTGGCAATTCAAATCAAAGAGACTACGGGATTTTTCACTTAAAACTTCCGGGGTCTATATGTCGAAAACGAATGGATATATTTTGATTTCGTAAAAATCTGTCGTAGATCATTTTGCATTTTTTTTTAGTTTGTGCGATTTACTTTGATTTCTCTCACTTTTACCCTTTATTGCACTAACGGTACTAACGCTATAAAATTTAGGCTTTGTTAAATTTTGATATGTCAATTAAGCAAGTAATAGTATATTATTAACCAAGGTTTAGACAGCCATCATTATTGCCCGAGCGGAGAGTTTAAATCACGAGGAGCGGAGCGACACTACTACAAACTTTTATAAGACATTTATCTTTATAGTATTAATAATTATAAAAAATTATTGGTATTGGCAAAATATTTGTTGTTTTGTCAGGTGGCTTTGTTAATGTCAATTTTTGTTCATTTATGTCATCAGATTTCACGAGTTTTCCGTTTTTTTAAAAAATGAGCGAAGAAAATGTTAGTGATATTATTATGTGTACACCTCCAGAATTAAGGATGGAAGCAGAAAAAATGTTGATTGTATCGCTATTTTACTATATCAAGCATCTCTAATAATCTAGTATGTATTGATAATTATCTGGTTGCCTAACCACATTCATGTTTATGAATTCATGTTGTAGAATTAAAAAATCAAGTTACCTGCGTTTAAATAAATTCTTGAAGATCGGTCAATAATGGATTTCAATGCCTTATTGACCATGATCAATAATAACTTATAAGGTAGAGAAAAACGATTTCTAACGTTAATAATCGGTCAATAATGGCGATGTTATAGGTTAGTAGTGGAAAAAAATAGTTTAATTTATTGTCATAAAATAGATGTGGATTTTCTTAAAAATGATATACTGGGCGAGGCGGAAAAAAAGTGTCTTTGACAGTAAGGGTTTACGGTGCGAAGTACCCTAATAGACGCATACCAACTAGACAATATTGTCAATGCTTAATGGAACGGTTTGATGGTAATGGTAGCGTTGAATATAAGAAACGAAGAGTGGTAAACCGGAATACTACCAATGAGGAAAAAGAAATTGAGGTTTTACTTGATGTTGAAGATAGTACCCAGGTCAGTAGCCGCCACTTAGCTAACTTATGTGATACAACCCAATCTTACTGCTAATCGCACCACGAGAAAATTCAAATATCATCCCTTCCATGTGGAACTACACCAAGAACTTCTAGACCGTGATTTTGAATAACGAGTAAACTTTTGTATACCATCATAAATGAAGCTATAGAGGCCGATCCGAATTTTTTGTCCAAATAAATGTTTTCTGATGACGGTACCTTTCGCAGTAATGGAGCAGTTAACCGACATATATGCACTATTATTCGACATTACTATATATCGGGAAGTTCGGGAATTTTTAAGCAATCATTACCCACAAAAATGGATCGGTAGGGATTGATTCATTGGGTGCCCCCCTCGATCATGTAACCTAACACCTTTAGATTTCTTTTTGTGGGGCTACATCAAAGATCGCGTTTATGTAAATCCCCCTACAACACCAGAAGATATGAAAAATAGGATACCTGATGACTGCAGGACAATACCACCCTTTATGCTAAGGAACGTGCAGGGAAATATAGTAAAAAGACTAAACATTTGTATCCAATAGACGTACATATTTTTGAACATTTATTACATCATAACAGTTAAGAATAAGTAAGTTAGGTAGCAGAAAAATTATTGTTATTTATTCTATAGCGGTATATTGGTGTAATAAAAACAAGGGTAAAAATGAGAAAAATCAAAATAAATCGTAAACTGTTAAAAATAGGTAAGTGACATACTTAATGGAAGTTGAAGAGTTTTATGAAACCTATTAGAAAAAATAATAATATACAGGGTGTGCCATTTAGAAAAGTTGATATTTTCCAATTTAAATTAGTCGAAATGTATAAATTTATTTTAAATCAGTAGCATCTAACTCAAATTTCGTTAGATGTTTCTTTTTTGTCATCTCAATAGAATGTTTGTACCAAATATGAGTATTCCACCTTCAGAAACAATGGCGGAACTGTCAATTTTTTATAAGAATAAAAACTAATACTTTTCTAGGAAAATTAAGACATTAGAACAACTACTAGGTTTAGGTATATAATATTTTTAACAAAAAAGTTAGAGAATTTCATGCAGAATCTAAAAATAAATACAGTGTAGGGTGTTCCATTTAAAAAGACTTATGTTACATTCGCCATGCTTTTTTGAGCCATCCTGTATACTCAAAAATTATTTTAGACTGTTCGACATGCTCTAAAACTTTTGTATTTAAAGTTTTTTGGTAATTCCCAAAACAAATGAAATAATGAACTTCATGCTACGGTTGACTTAAATGTATGTACAGGGTTATCCAACCAAGACTAGACAAGGCAATTTTTTGACTTTTCCTGTACTTTTATAAAAAAACTGAAATAGCCATCTTAAGTCATTTTCTCCCGCGAATTCGAATATCTTCAGCAAAAAACAATTGAACATCAAACAAAAGTACTAGGGGTCACTTTGATATTTTTTTAAATGGGATGCCGTATTTTTAATGAGCTTATCCGATTTCTCATATAAATTTTGATCTAAAATGTTGGATTTTTAATTCAAAAACGCCTTTTTTCTTCAGTTTTAAATTCGGAAAATGTTAAAAATAAAAAAAAAATAAATAAATAAATTAAAAATCCAACATTTTAGATCAAAATTTATATGAGAAATCGGATAAGCTCATTAAAAATACGGCAACCCATTTAAAAAAATATCAAAGTGACCCCTAGTACTTTTGTTTGATCTTCAATTGTTTTTTGCTGAAGATATTCGAATTCGCGGGAGAAAATGACTTAAGATGGCTATTTCAGTTTTTTTATAAAAGTACAGGAAAAGTCAAAAAATCGCCTTGTCTAGTCTTGGTTGGATAACCCTGTACAGCGACATTCTTTTAAGTGTCTCACCCGATTGGCGATTTTCCTGCTGACCATAATAAAAAACAAATTACATATTTCTCAATGATTTTCGATAAGGAAGCCGAATTTAATGTCAAAAAATACATAGATTTACAAATTTGACAGATGAGACGCCATTTTGAATTTTCTTAAATGGCAACCCATAAATAACCACACGATTGAATTGCATTTGGCGATCCGATTCTAAAACTATATAGTTGTTGATACTTATTTTCAGCCGTTTGGGAAATACGGGGGTTCCTAATTTGCCTCCATCGATTTTGTCTTTTAAGTGTCTCACCCCTTTAATAAATAGACCTTCTAAGCTGAACACCCTAATATTTTTCACAGTGACATAATTTCCCGTGAGCAAGCGATCTGCGCTATAGTCAAATCCGACAGATGTCAAAAAGTGACAGAGACGACGCCATTTTGAATTTTTTTAAATGGCAACCCTCATAAATAACTACACGATTGAAATGCATTTGGCGATCCAATTCTAAAAGTATATAGTTGTTGATAATTATTTTCAGCCGTTTCGGAAATACGGTGGTTCCTAATTTGCCTCCATCGATTTTGTCTTTTAAGTGTCTCACCCCTTTAATAAATATACCTTCTAAGCTGAACACCTTAATTTTTTTCACAGTGACATAAGTTCCCGTGAGCAAGCGATCTACGCTATAGTCAAATCCGACAGATATCAAGAAGTGACAGATACGACGCCATTTTGAATTTTTTTAAGTGGCAACCTTCATAAATAACTAGACGATTGAATTGCATTTGGCGATCCGATTCTAAAACTGTATAGTTGTTGATATCTATTTTCAGCCGTTTCGGAAATAGGGGGGTTGAAAAAAATTAGGGTGTTCAGCTTAGAAGGTCTATTTATTAAAGGGGTGAGACACTTCAAAGACAAAATCGATGGAGACAAATTAGGAACCCCCGTATTTCCGTAACGGCTGAAAATAAGTATCAACAACTCTATGATTTTGAAATCTGATCGCCAAGTGCAATTCACTCGTGGAGATATTTATGAGGGTTCCCGTTTAAAAAAATTCAAAATGGCGTCGTATCTGTCAAATTTGTAAATCTATATATTTGTTGACATTAAATTTGTCTTCCTTGCCGAAAGTCATTGAGAAAAAATATCTGATTTGTTTTTTATTATAGTTAGCAGGAAATTCGCCAATCGGGTGAGACACTTAAAAAAATGTCCCTGTGCAATAATTTCACCAATACTACGACGCCCTGGAGGATATACTTCAGTCAACCGTCCCTTAAATCCTTAAAATGACCTATGTTGTGCTTCCTGAAAACTCACCCCTTAGCTAGCTGAACTCTGGGTAGGTTCGCTATTTTAATTCTAGATTGAGAGGTTTAGCACTCTTATATAAGTAAGTTAAAGTCAAATCCTAAAGGCGCCACCTTAGTTTTATTTTACTTAAAAGCCTTTAAATGTTCTAGTGCTTGGCCTCAGAGAAAAACAAACTAGAAAAAAAAAACAAATCTGTCACAATCGGTTTACAATAGCTTCTTATAAGCTCTCATTCACTGAAGTCCCTCAAAGTCGCTGTCTTTCCAAATAGAAGCCAAATTTCCGCAGAGGCCAATACAAATATTTATTCTTAAAGTGGTGTTAAGCCCTTGGCTACTTGGATTTATAAATGCAAGCTCCTCTTACTTTGGTGGACAATAGGTACTAAAAGTTAAAGGTAGATACGTGAAATGTAATAATAAAGTAGTAGTATTAGGTTTGAAATAAAAGTTCTGAAAGTTTAAATTACAAAGTTATCATGAAAAGAATAAGTAAAAGTTAAACCCTGTTTGACAGGGTCTTGCACAAGACCGCAATTGTCAGACCTACACCATAATAAACCTTAATTTTCTGACACTGGTTTTATTTGTAAAAAAACATCCACATTTCTTTAATAGCAATGCTTATTACTAGGCAGATGATATGACAATTGTTACCCGTGGCAGGGCTGATCTAAGTGTGCCTCCACACAACTCGGCTTTTTTTTAAAGAGCGCCCCTATATAGGGCTATTAAGGCATTTAACATGCTCCCCTATGAAATACGGTCAGAACAGGATTTTGCCATTTTTAGGGATAGAACCACCAAATTCTTACTGCAAAAATGTTTTTATAACTTCAAGTTTGAATTTGAATTTTAATACCATTTGTTTACCTATTATATAACTATTGTTTTTAACAAATTTCCCTAAAAATAATTTTTAATGTGTTTTGTAGATGTTTTGCCTACTTTTGGTTTTTAATTGTGAGCTCATGTCTAATTTGTATATTTTATTTTAAATATTTTTTTATACTAGAACTGTAAGGGCTTTTGGCTCATCTCGTCGTCTGACGTTGCTATGTCTCTAGAAGATTTTGCTGGGATTAAAGAGATTATTTATTTATTTATTTATAAAAAAAAATGAGTGTTTAGTCTGATCTGGCAGCCACATAGACCTACATTTAGGACATTGCCTCAGACTTGGAATTTCCGCAAGGTCTGTGCAAGAACCTCCCACAACTAACTAAATTTACCATAAGGGCATTGTTAAAGAACAATACAAAATCCTACGAGTACCTGTGTTTACTCGATAAGCATACTAACCACTCGGGCGTAGATAAGTTAAAATGTTAAAGTTACAAGTGTTAAATTTAGAGGAAACAAATGGCCTTTAGCCGGGAAACAAAAATATTTACTAAATAACGTTTTAAACTACTAGAGACTCTTGTGACGTCTTAACGATATGTGGACATACGCTACACGTTTACAATGCACAAGTTTTGTACATATCATGGGCGCAAAACTTTATCTAAATACTAAATGTTACTTAGTTGAAACTTAATGTGCTACCCATATCTTATGAAGACTACTCCATTTTAAGTTGGACTTTTAGTCCTTACCAAAAAAGAAACCCTAAAATCGAATTTGAATGAAAGAGAAAACTTTCATAAAACCCATCGAGGGTAATTAGATACTAAAGTTTAAACCTACCTCAAATAACTAACGATGGGTCCAATCTACCAAATGACGTCCAGGACCGCTTGTTGAAGTTCATGGCAAAGCATTTTAAATCGGCATTCCGCCCAAAGAATAGGCAAACTACAAAGCCATACCGTTTTTTAAATATATTTGTGGATGTTTTATCGGCACAGAACTGTCAGTCTGACACTGACCGGCGTAACAAATTATCGATTTTCTTAAAAACAGTTGATTTACAACAGCCGAGACATTTAACCTACATCTTAAATACAGGGTTAAGGGTCACGAATTACTAATTAACTAAAACAAGGATTTGAAATAAGATCTGTCAGAAGAAATCAATCCACTTGGCTATGTCCTACAAGATACAAAACATTCATGGAATATAAACTATACCAACAAGTTTCAAACTTACAATAGTTAAAATATTGGCTATTACAGGTGAGTTAATTAGTAATTAATGTTTAAGGTGACAGTCTACCTAGGTACTTTAAAAAGTTAAAACAGAAAAGTTAACATAGATAGCCAAACTTATGAAATGCAATTTTCGAGCTGTAACACCTGTACAACGAAATAAAAGATATTACAATATCCAGACCATCTTAACTTAAGCTGTACAGGGTAAGTTGTTAATTAACCTGTGAAATTTTTGTATGATTTTTTTTTGCCAAAATCGACCGTTGACAAGATGTCGTCCACCGGCACACTAACTGAACACCCGGCAGAATTTAGCGACAAATAGAGCTGAGTTACAGGACCCTGTATTAGATCTTCGAATCCTCTGCCATTCACCTCCAGACGGACCATCTTAACAATAGCCGAGAATTCCCGAGCACAAAGTTTTCACCCCCTTTGGGCACATCGCCGATGCTTAGACCGCGTTAAGGTAATGTTGTAATTATAGAACATAATTGCCAAGTTTATAACCCCCTGCGCTGATTTCGGGGTATAGAAAGGAATGCGCCTTAAGGTAGAGGAGGTTTTAGCCCCACGGTAGCGTGCAATGTAAGTTTGGGGTTGTGATTGAATTCCGGCAAAGGGTGCTTTGCACTTAAGGAAGTTATGGCGATTAAAATTCCATGGGGTAATGGATGGGGTATAAGAGTCAAGGTAGGTTGGAAATCTATGAAAAAGTAAGCGGTCATGGAAAATAATAAATTATACAGGGTGTCCGCTAATTTATGGCAGACAGCAAAACCACAGGCTTCAAAATGTTGGTATTTAAACTTCAATGTGGTTAAAATTTCGCAATTTCCGAGACATAGAGTGTTAAAGTTTAAATTTCGATAAAAATTTTTGAGGGCGCTGTCTGCGACAGTTTGTTTACGTCACAACTTTTTTACGCCTAATGCCCGGTTCTTCAAGCAAGATTTACGCTGGGTTTAAAGAAGAGGTAACCTTAAGCTAGCTTATGCTTAATCCTCGGAGATAAAGCCTTAAAAACAAATAACCTGAAAAGTCAAGTTTGACGTTAGGAATGACCTCGGGAATGACTGAATCATAATCCGCGTCAAAAATTTACCGGTTATTTTCTAGAATCTAGACTATGTAAAAAGGGGATACTTTGTAGATGTAGATGATTATGACAACAAATACCTACCATAAAGGATGCTATATAAATGAAGTTATTGTGAAACTTCCCCGTTGTTTGTCAGCATGGTACTTTTAAATTATAATGATTTGGCCGTCTCTGAGCCCCGTTTTCAATACACGTGATTTTTGTGTATGGGGATATATGAAATCGATGTCATATAAGGAAACCGTGAATACTCGAGAAGAATAATATGGCAAAAAATTGAGAATGTTGGGCAACTGTATGTTTACCATATTTACAATCAACCCACAAACGAATGGCGTGAATATATTGTTAGCACCGATGATACTTTACTACCAGTATGTACTGCCAAAGATGAGGTTGAGGTAATGAAAATAGCAGAGGGAGGAACAAGTATTCAAGAATTAAATTCAATACAGGGTGACTCGGATCTAAATGTACATACATCACCAGGAGATAGTGGACATCTTGGGGGTTCTAAATAATCTATCTTTAGTGGGTCCATCTTTCCTCGTTACTTAGATACAGAGTGTTTTATAAGGTTTGGCTCATTTTTGTTTTTGCCATAATTCTTTTAGCACCCGGTATAAAATGTTCATATTCGGTGGAAATCTTTGAGTAGCTGTCGCTTCAAAATGCCGTATGAAATTTTTTTGAAATTCAGGTCCGGACTTTAAAAACAAGACTGATTTCATTTTTTTAAATTCAACACCCTGTATATCATATTTTTGTCAATTTTATTTTTTGTTTGAAAAACACATAAAAAAATAATTCTAATGACATACTTATCAAAATCCCCGCACTCGCCGCTCAGCCATAATAAATTGCTCTTCTTTAGATGTTGAAACACATACAAAATAATAACTGTTTTTATAACGACAATAATACCAATAATAACAAAAATAATAAAAACATAATTATTTGAGAATATTTTCAAAATGCCCACCATTAACTTCTTCACATTTTCTTCCTCTGATATTTAAATTTGAAACTGCACTTCTGATTACACCTGGTCTATTTTTTACTTCCTGAAATGAAGTGATAATGCGTTGCGTTTAATAATCCGCAAGTAAGATTTAGCATTAATGTTTGGTGTGGTCTCATAGGCAGCCAAATTATTGGGCCAATTTTTTGTGAAGGTACTCTGACCGGCAGGGGATACGTTAATATGTTGTCAGAATTACTAAAAGAATATTTAGATGATGTGAACTTAGAGATCCGTAACCAAATTTATTTTCAACAAGATGGAGCTCCTCCTCATCAGTTTCACGAAGTGAGAATATTGTTAGAAAGGCTTTTCAGAGATAGGTGGATGGCAACAAATGGTCCGATACGTTGGCCCCCAAGGTCTGCTGACGTAACTGTGTTAGACTTTTACTTCTGGGGGTATGTCAAGGACGAAGTCTTGAAACGAGATATGCAAATCTGGTCGAACTTCAAGACAACATTAGACGAATTATAGCATCCATCGATGGCAGAACAGTTTTAAAAGCTACAAAACGTGTATTAAAGAATGCCCGCAAATGTATTGAACAAAACGGTGATGTGTTTAAACATTTAATATAGTTTTTTTTTTATTTCTTCCGCTAAAAATAAAATCGAGTTTTAATTTCTGAAATAAATAAATAAATTCGTTTTTGTTTTCATGGTAGCATCGATGAAAACGCCAAAGGCAAACCATTTTTTATTTCCATGGCTGTGTTTATGTTCTTTCAATTTTAGGCCAATATTGCATATTATGAACTTTTTTATTCCGTATACGATTTGCAAACGTTTCAGTAAAAATATACAGGGTGTGCCATTTAAAAAAAATACATTTTCCTCATTTATTCAGAGTTAGGTCCAATTGTTTTTCTGCTTTCACCATTTTAATTAACAGAAAAAATGCTACTACTTTGCTAATTTAACCGATTTTGTATCTCCAATAATAAAGTTAGCAATGGTGCGCATTTTATTTGGTACACCCTGTATACGATTTGTCTTAAATGCACATGTTTTTTTACTTTCCTGTAAAATTTTTATTGCAGCACATAGAAGGTTTTTCCACGGTGGCGACGATATATCGTTCCTTTATGGTATATTTTTAAAAGGGGAATATTAAGCCCTATTAAGATATTCAGTAATATATAGAGTGTTACATTAAAAAAAAATCAACAACTTAATGTTGTTAAACACATTTTCAGGAAGAATCATTCCACTTTCGTAATTTTATTGTAAAAATTCTTCTAGCACCTAAAGTAAGGCTCTAGGGGCGCTCCAAAATATATGAAAAACCCCCGTTAATTGGCGAACTCCCGGTATAATTTATTATTAGCAAGCACGTTTTAAAGCTTGATGATATATATCCTTAAAAACATAAAACAAACAACAAGCACAAACCGAAAATAACTTTATTAGGTTTAAACTTTGCTAATTTAGCAAATCCTATTTGAAGTTTTTGTTTGCCAGTTTAAAACGTGCATTTATATTCTAAATAAATGCTTTTTGATACAAACAAAAGGTATTATACACTAAGCTTTAGCGAGTTTTCATTTCAAGATTACAAAGAATTAGCTTGAGTTGTTATCCGTTCTATACAAGGTGACGAGTATTAGGGGGACAAGTTAGAATCATAAAAGTACAGTGTCAGCAGTTTTTGCTGATATATCTTAAAATAAATAAATATCTGAAACTTTCTTAAATACACCTCTACCATCATTTTTCCGCTGCTAAGTCCAACTTCACTAAATACCACACAATTTATTTTTCTACTAATAGTGGACAGAGAAACTTTTGAATTTATTGTTGCTTCTACGCAAAGAGCCGAACCCCCATATAATCCTGTTAATTCCTTAGAAGTTTAGTTTCTCTGTCCCCTATCTGTTTCAAAGAGCCAATCTATATCAATATAATAACTCTAACTATATCGGTCTGATTGGATTATTATGGAGACCTTTGGAATTGAGGATGCTACTGTGTCGGTTGGGTGGGTTGGATTGGACGTTTAGAATTGTCTGGTTATTGATTTCTGTTTGGTCTTTTTGGCTTTAATATACCCTTAAAAAAGCGACTCTTGTTCTTGTTCCAAGATATTCTTGAATATTGTTATGTTAAGGATAAATTCATTAAATTCATCAAATATCTTATCTCCCAGGAAACTCTTAAAATACAGTGGAGCCCGGATATAATAAACCCACTTATAGTGAACTTTCGGCTATATAGGGAACCCTACTTTAAATACCTTAATTTTTTTTCGTGTCCGATATTTTACAGGACGATTTCTCGATTATTTATAAGGTGAAAAGTTCATATAAGCATGGGTCCGCAAGCCCTTCGTTTTTGAGATACAGGGTGTTAAAAATCTATTTTTACTTTTGTATTTCGTAAATAGTTTTTGAAATAATGTCTATATTTGGACGAAAATTGGCATTTGCGGATTTTTTAATATGAAAAATTTAAATTTCATCTTAGTTTGGCCCTTAATTGTAGGGGGCGCCACCTACAGGTCTTCTTCTCTTTTGGGGAGTCATAACTTTTTCGTGCGTGTATGTATCACATTTCCTAGAAGAAAAATCGATTCCTCTATCATTTTTACGTAAAAACGGTCTGCGTGTTAAAAGTCGCTACAAGCAGCCGTTTTCGAGATATTTTGCTTTAAATTAATCGATGCATGTGTTGGTCAAAAAGTGAAACAATTTTAAAAACTTTTTTTTAATCAACATAGAAACATTTCAAACGGTAATTTTTAAATAACAATAAACAACGAAACACTAGATATAAAACTAAATCAAACCTCCTTGCTCTATGCACGCATACAATCTTCTTCTCATTGATTCGCGCACTCTTTGGAAAATTCCTGGAGTATTTTGAATCGTTCAACAAGAGTAAATTATTCGATTGATTAAATAGCTTTCTAAATCGGCATTTCGCCCAAAGAATAGGAAAACTACAATGCTACATTTTTTTTAATGCATTTGTGAAAGTTTTATCGGCACCACATGGCCTTCCCTGCCCAAAGGACTAAAATTCAGGAGATATTTTCACAAACTTGCTTTCACTTTAAGCGTCCATAGTCGAAAGGGGCGAATCGCGTTCTCTCTCCAACATTGTTACCAAAAATCGTCGACGAAAGTCTTATCAATCCAAGAAAACTATAACAACTTTAACACTATAACAAATTAAGGCAACCTAAGTCAACCAACGCAACCGCAAAAATGCGCCTCAATTAACCAAACGTGGCCGTGAAAATCTACAAAACTGTCAGTCTTATTTTAATGACACTGACCTGCCTAAGAAACTATCGATTTTAAACAACTGCTTCACAACAGCTAAAATATTTGACCCACATCTTATTTACAAGGTTAAAAAGTTATTTCTTTTGATAATTTGAAAAGTTGGGCAATTACTAATTAATTAAAACAAGGATTTGAAGTAAGACCTGTCTACCAGTAGTATGAAACAAAAAAAAAATAGAAAACAATCCACTATGTCTTACAAGATACAAAACATTCATGGAATATAATCATTATTAACAAAGGTTCCAAACTGAACACAGTGAAACTATTGGCTATTAACAGGTAACTAAATAAGTAATTAATGTTTAGAGTGAGAGTCTACATACTAGATACTTTAAAAATTTAATACAGAAAACTTAGCATAGATAACCAACCTATGAAAATGCAATTTTCGAATTGTAGCAACATATAGCGTTCGCTATTAGAGCAATGAAAGACGACTCTTTTACTACGTTTATGTCAAATTTATCCTGCTTATCGATAACAAGGGTTCAACAAAAAAGAGCCCTCAAGAGAGTAAAACCCTTTGAATTAGTGAAATAGTTTCAAAGTTTTCTTGTATTTTTTGGGTATGGGCTGGACTCGCGCAGTTTTCCAGCAAGAACGAAATATTCCTTGTTTGTAAGATAAGTTAGAAAGCCTACAAAATACCTGTGACAATTCATCGACGCATGTCTTAATAATTACGATAACTGAAATTTCGTCAGGACCAGAAGCTTTTCTGGTGTGTTAGTCTTCAAGATTCGTTTAACATGGTGCCGCCGGTTAGTAGTTCCGCCAGTAAGTTTGCTTTTTCCTGTGCTTTGGTCCCAATGGTGCCTTCAGAACCTGTTAGAGGTGGAATGGCTGACTTGGCAAAGTTCTGACGGCCGGCCTCAGCTACCGACCAAAATGATCTTGAGCCGTTAGGACATTCAAGAAGCTTATCTTTGATCCGCTGATTGTGTGCTTCTTTACTTTGATTTATCGTTTGCTTGCATTGCTTTCGAGCGTTAGCGACTATAGTACGATTTTCGGCGGAAGGGTTTTGACGCCATTATCGGTAGAAATATTTTTTTGCCGTTGTTGTCGAAAATTACTAAAAATAAAAGTTAGGAAAAATCAGCCACCCTATATATGAAGTGTGCATGCCTCAGACAGTTTCATATAAATGGCTTTAAAAACTTGAAATCACCTACAATTTCCCCTTTCACTAACTTTCTTCCCTTAATCTCCTTATCAGTATTCCATACGCGGCTTGACCACTGCAATAAGAGGTGGCGCATATCGGCTCCTATATTACCGGAACACTCCGATAACGGCAAGAACTGGGTTTATCTCCCGACAACGCACGCCTAAGCCACACATAAACTTCCTTTTCGATCGGATGATCCGATTTATTAGAGTTTACGAATATTCGATTTTGTTCCCGAACTGGTTGGATATTGAAAACGCGCAGATATTTAAATGGAGAAGAAAGTCGTTTATAAGATACACTTTTTTGTAATCCTGCGTTTTGATTTGTTTATTGGATTGTCCTTGATGTGGTTATTTATACCGTGCGACCAATAAATATTTTTGTCCAAGAGGGCTTTGACTAAGAAACGTAGGGCTTAGCTTAGATCACATTAGAAGGGGACGATATATACTTAGTGCAAATTTAAAACCGTTGTATGTCATACCCTTTAAGTGACGTCAGATATCGACAGTGTTGCCAGCTTGTAACCAAAATATCCGAGTGAGGGAACTACAGTTTTTTTTTCATAAAAACAAGATAAAAATACAAAAATTTCCCATAATTTATATATTTGTTTACTGCATAACCCCTTTTACCATCAACTTCAGTAGATTCAACACATCTTGTATTTTCATCTTGCCAAGATCGACCATTGGCACCATTCTGAAAAATCCATGTTTCATCCAAGAAAACGAATTGGTACAAGAATGCTTCTTTTTCTTTAATATTTTCTTTCAAAAATACTAGTCGTTTGAAGGCTACATGGGAGAGTTCCATAAGCCCTCGCCTCAGTTCATCTTTTTACCATCTCAAGCCTATATTCTTAAAGAGGCTTCTTAATGAAAAAATAATACAAAAATGGATCTTCAATCATCCTCCAAATCACCTGAATCACTCGCTTCATTTACCTCAATAATAATGGGTTCAATGTTCAGTCTATCTAATACACATGTTCTCTTTCATACCATTTTAATATCTCGCTTCTTGTGTGCCGAATTGAGTTTTTCCAAACATCAGGAGTAGCAGTACCCAATGATCCTTTCCGCATATTCATACAGTGTTTCTGTACTGCCATCTCGACCAATATGTCTGTTGTAATTTTGGGTAATCCCCCAAATAGGTTTAATCGGATTGAACATACAGTGGTATGGAGGAAGCCGTAAAACTTTTTGTCCATATTGCTCAGCCAGGTTACCAACTAAATATTTTTTTGGTGGCTTATGTCTGAAAACAATTTAAGTTTAATATTCAAAAATATGTTAAAAAAAGGGCATTCAAAATGTTTTGCACCAACCTATTAACGATTTGTAAAAGTTCAGCTTTGAACATTATATAATCAAATTTAATTTTATTCGTACCCAGTTAACCATTCTTGAATTGCAGCTTTATTTCATGATGTATTAGGTATTTTTGCTAACAACATGCTATGATATGGGGCGTTGTCTATTACAATCACAGATGGCTTTGCTAAATTTTTCAATAATTGGTTTTCGAATCATTGTAAAAAGTTTTGCTGATTCATTTCTTCATGGTAGTCACTCAGCTTAGTTTTTGGAAGAGAATTTTGCCTTGATCTAACACTTTTATTTTCATTTTGCCAAGATCGACCAATGGCACCATTCTGGAAAATCCATGTTTCATCCAAGAAAACGAATTGGCACAAGGATGCTTCTTTTTTTTTAACATATTCTTTCAAAAATACCAATTCTTTGAAAGCTACATGGGAAAGTTCCATAAGCCCTCGCCTCGGTTCATCTTTTTTCCATCCGAAGCCTATTTCCTTTAATGGTTTATATGCTTATGCATAACCAATGTAAAATATTAGTTTTTGAATAATACAACTTACTTGTTTCATACATTCCATAAATAATGTCACGGATAGAACTTATATCCAATCTTAACACATTTACAACTTTCTTTAAATAAGAACGTTTTCTTTTAGGTGACTCCAATAATTTATTTTGCTTAACTGTTGTTGAAACTGCGCTTACAGTAAAGATATTTAAATTTAGGGCAGCTGCTACACGCTAAAAATTAGTAAATTAGAACTAAACCGTGTAGACCTTAACACATTCTTCAATTCAAATTCAATTCAAATTTACTTCTCTAACTGCTGTCAGGGGTAACAATGGGCCATTGTTGTTAAGTTCTTCCTGAAAATAGCTTATTAGAGAGACTATAAGCTCTTTGCAACGGCTATTTAAATGCTTTGGCATTTTTCACAAATAGTAAACAACGTAATCGACATAGATATTATGTATGTGCACTTTGTTGTTCTTAAAAGAACAATTTTTTAATGCTTTTTATGAAAATATCTGGAGTTTTTGTTAAAAAAATAGACGCAAAGCAACACGAAATCAAAAAATAATTGAGTTTAGTTTTGCATAAACGTCAAACAAAGCCAACGAACGAGCTGGCGCCACCGCACCGTTTAAAGTTGTGTTGCCAACTATCGGCCAATAAAATTCAAATTATATTAATTTTTGCAAGCTTAAATAAACAAAATATTTGCTATAAGTGGGTTCGTATCAAAGAAGAATACCTACTTTAAGTTTGTAGTAAATTCAATATCGCATAAAGTTTTAATAATTTTTGCCCAAATTAAATTTCCTCGTGTTTTCTAACGAATTGACAATTATCAGCTGATTGATGACGTACAACGGTTTTAAATCTGCATTAACCATATCTAACCAAATCTAAGTTAAAATTATGCCAAATTCACATTATGTTAAAGGGCGCAGGTATGCTTAAGAATTGGTGTGGCATTGGAAAATGGTACGTATTAGGGCTTTATGTATAGTATTTGTAAAATTATATCGTTCATCTTTAGACTGCAATAAAACCCTCATTATCCCTTTGACCATAAAATAAATAAGGAAATCCCAAATTTTAAAACCTTTTCGAGTAGAGCCGGACCAGGTACAAATTCAATTTATACCTATGCCTGATGCATACAATACCTTTAATCGATACAAACTGATTTTTAATAATTTTAGTCTTTAGTGGTTTTCCGGCGAGTAATTTTTATTTGGGCTTATTAGTGGTAGAATGTGGCGTCCTTGGAATTGTGCTGATAGGGGGGCATCTTCAAGTGTCATTTTTAAAAGAAAGCATTTATCTACCGATGCCAAACTAATAATTAAAAATGTGTATCAATCTTTGTTGAGTAGAAATTTTAATTCGATGGATGCTTTAGCAGAGACGTCTACTTTGACAAAATCTCCTTTATCTTCGGAAGAGACATAGTACTTAAACCTGTTAATCCTACAAAAAATCGGAGTGATTTTGGCACATTTAGAAGCATTGACGAAAATGACATGGATTTATTAAGAAGAAAGATTTACCAAATGTATGAGGCGGCACAAACTGTACCCACTTTGATTTCCCTCAAAGAGCGGCTAATTAAAGACGAAACAAATATCTCTTGTAGCCTTTCAAGTCTTAGGAAAATATTGCATAAAATGGGTTGTAAATACCGAAGCATTAATAAAAGGCAAACATTAATGGAATCTCAACGTTTACGGGAATGGAGACTTAAATATTTAACAGCTATTAAACAATTTAGAGAAAAAATCGTCCAATTATTTACCTTGACGAAACATGGTTCGATACCCATGATACTCCAAGAAAAGGTTGGGATGATTCTTCCAAAAATTGTCAATCCAAGGCACCATCAAATAAAGGCAAAATAATCACAATATTACATGCTGGTTCAGAGAACGGGTTTGTTCCAAATTGTCTGTTGCTTTCAGCTAAAAACACAGCAGATTCTTCTTTAGATTACCATCAAGATACCGACGCACAACTTTTTGAAGATTGGTTTAAACATAAACTCCTTAAAAATATACCTGAAAATAGCGTCATTGTAATGGACAATGCTAGTTATCATAGTCGGCAAGCAAAAATCATTCCCAATTCTAATAATACAAAAGCAGAAATTCCAAAATTTTATGATTGAAAATGATTTATATTTTGAAGAAATTTACAAAAAACGAGAACTGCTAGAAGTATTAAAAGCTTTTAAAATAAATAATAATAAATAAGGAATACGAGTGTGACAAAAGAAAATGGACATACAGTGTTGCGTCTTCCTCCATACTATTGTATATTCAATCCTATTGAGCTAATATGGCACCAATTAAAATCCAATATTAGGAGAAATAATATTTCTCCTACATTAAATGCATCTGTGGTAGAATTAATTAAAAACGAAGTAAGAAAAATTTCTGCAGACAGCTGGAAAAACTGTGTGCAGCATGTACTTAAGGTGGAAAATTCTTACAATTGTATGATTACAAATGTTCAACCCTTAATTATAAGTTTAGGCTTAGATGAAGATAGTGATAGTGATACAGAGCTAAATTTTGAATAAATTGTCAATAGTTTTTAAGAATTTAATTAATTTTTATTGTACTTGTTATCCTAATAGTTATACTTTGAAATTATATTATTTTCAATTATCATTAATTGTTATCATTATTTTACATTTATTATAGGTACCTAATACTAAAAATACCTGTCTATTTATTTTAAATTATAAAAATAACTCATGTGGTGTAGGTACAATTTCAAGCCGACCCTGATCCCATTTATTCAGCTTTGAAGAGGTTGAGGCGTATACAATAGGATTTAATCAGGTAGATTATTTATGGCAGTAAGAGTCAACGGTATAATTCTGCAAATATTATATATGTTTGCTATTATTATAAAGGTATTAGCAGTGTGAAAATAATGGGCCTAACTTTTAAATGGTTATTATTATTCGTTATAACGTATATTATTATGGTTAAATACCATAGACAAGTGAGATGTGCTTATGGTAGGGATAGATATGCAACTTAACATACTAGGTTGGTTCCCTAATAATGCCATACGCGACTGGTTAAAGAGCTACATGTAGCACTGGCAATGTGCCAGCACCACGAGATGGAGCCACCTGGTTTCATTCTGTTTCATCCCGCTTTTTCGGTATTAAAACAGACACCCATGCTCTGTTCTTTTGTCAGAACCTATAGCCTCACTGATGAGCTGTTATACAGCGAGACGCGTCTGGGGATGGTTCTGGCAGAAGGAACTGTCAAGCCCTTGTTATTGTTGAAATTGGCCACCGCCATGCTTTAAGCATAAATCACACGTCTCTTCATATTTTCGAAAGCGTTTGTCAGCATCTCTGGACAAATGTTACCACATTCTTGGATAATCCTTTCTTGTGTAACTGTTCTCAATCTTCAACTGGTGTTTTAAAAATATTGTTTTTCAAATGAAGACAAATGAAGTAATCCATAACATAAGGTAATCTTGGCGGGAATTCAATGTCTGTTTCAGCAAGATGATGCCCCGCCACACTTTGCGCGACAAGCTCGAGATATACTAAATTAAATGTTTGGAAACAGATGGATTGGTCGTGGTTGTCCTGTGAACTGGCCTGCAAAGTCATCGGACTTGATCCTATCGAATTTTTCTTGTGGGGTTTAGAAGGGGAACAGATAAAGTTATGGGCTATACCAGCGACCACAAAGGGAAGGATAATGCCGTTCTAGAATTTCAATAAAGTAGTTCCAGTCGGTTTTTGGATTTTGCATTGCAACACTTTAAAATTCTCAACCTGTATAAAAAGTGTGATAAAATTATCCTGAATATTTAGCTATATTTTTAAAATTTAAAAAAAAATCGAACTTCCGAAATTTGTAAACTGTAATGACCCTAATGATCAACCCCTTAAATTTTCGAAAGTTGGCCGTGTTGCAGCTTTCACCTAATTAAAAACAGGGTATGTATATACAGAGAGTAAACATTTACCCAGTTAGGCCGATTCTGTCCGATTGGCTTAAAAAAACTGCACAACTTTTATAATTTAAAACAACATCGCGCCACCCTTGTTGTTGTCTTAGTCCCTTTATAAATCCCGATAATCTTTTACGTGCCTGTGGCGCCGTCTGTGGTGATTAGTGGCATACGAATCGAGTGCTCCCTTCTCAAATAGGATTTAATCAGTTCTGAGGTGGACCTATCTCGACCTACGCAAATAATTGCCCTAATCTTTGTCATAATTAAAAAGTTTTTATTTATTTTTTATAACCAATTTATTATTGGATCTTCCGATCCATAAGTAATTTACCCTGAATGACAAGCTTAACTTTGGAGCTTGGTAAAAGAAGGGCCAATGTCTAAAAATTGCAGGCCTTGCTAATGATTCTGCATAACTACTCAGATTACATATGTTAATTACAAAAAAGGCCAATGTCCTCAACTATTATACTATGTGATCTTATCTATCTTAGTTCAATAGAAAAGGGCCAATGTCTGGACATTGACTCTTAGAATAATTTTAAAATGTTGCATAAACAGCCAATGTCACAATGGACATTGGCCCTTCTTCTACCAAGCTCCAGAACTATCTTGTGCAGAATACGGGCCAGTTAAGTTAACAGATTTCGCCAGCAAATGCGACTCATCTAATAACTATAGTTCACCATACGGTTCTAGAGCTACAACGCCTGAGAAGATAGGGTGGTAAAATACATAAAAAGAGTCGCTATGACGGTGGCTGTATATAGGTGTGCCCAATAATTTTTTTTTTATATTTTAGTCTTAAATCGCGTAAAATATAATAACAAATAAAGTCCGTCTATCTATCTTACAAACTCATTATAAATGCTAATCCCTAATGCCGATAAGACCCAGCGGATGATCGAATGAAAGCAGCGACGCACTCGTTCCTGATAGAATAAAATGTTGCGCTGCTTTAAGATAATAATATATATACACTCATGGACAAAATTATCGAATATTTTTTGTAATCATTATTATTTCAAAATAAATTTAAATAATCGCCGTAAACTTACATGTGCTGATATTAGTTATCTAGTAGGCTGACTACTCACTTCTTTGAACATATTTTAACGTCTCTTGTGCATTTTATCAAAAACAATTAATTACATATTTTATGAATTATAGTGAATTAAGCTTGGAATTATGTTACTGTAGTGTAATTAACTAAGTAATAGCAAATAATCTTTGTGTTTGTTGCTATTGAAAACATCAGTATGCCACCAGTTAGACACTGCAATGAAGTTGAAGCGGTGCAAATTGTAACTCTATATAACGAAGGATATAAACAAAAGGATATCGCACGACGTCTCAGGAAAGGTCAATCTACAGTATCGAATGTTTTAAAAAGGTATGAAGAGACTGGAAATTTCGTACGTAGACCTGGTTAAGGGCGCAAGAGGTGTACAACAGCAATTGATGATCGATTTTTGATACTTAATTCTACACGAAATCGCATATTGACATCGACGCATCTCAAAAATGACTTACTAAATGTAAGACAAATTAATGTAAGTTCAAAAACAGTTAGGCGAAGATTAAAAGAAGCAGGTTTAAAGCCAAGACGGCCCGCCAAAGTTCCACGTCTTCTCCAAAATCACAAAGCCCGACGATTAGAATTTGCTAGAAGACATATTCAGTGGGATATCGAGAATTGGAAAAATGTTCTCTTTACGGATGAGACTAGAATTCAGTTATGGAAGCCAGATGGACGAAACCACGTCTATATACAGAAGCGTTGGAGAACGGTATGCTGCCTGCAATCTCATAGAGACCGTTAGTTTTGGCGGTGGCGGTATAATGCTCTGGGGCGGTATTTCTTTGGAGGGACGCACCGAACTCGTGGAAGTGATTGGACGAATGACAAGTGACTTGTATATTGAAAACATCCTGCAAGATCATGTTTTGACTTATGTCGGCCATATTGGATATGAAGGATTCATATTAATGCACGATAATGCTCGACCGCATGCAGCTAACATAGTGATTAGGAGTTAAAAACCCAAAGTCTTGGTCTCAAATTTTTATAAAAGTTTTTTAATATACTGTCAATAAGTTTGTGTAGGTTACATGTTTCGCCTTCTCGGGCATCATCAGACCTGAAATAATTGAAAACCCAATATACAAGAGGATCTCTAGGCTCTACGAGTAAGAAAAGTGAGGTTAAAAATATATAAAAATATAAAAATACAAAAAGGTATAAAAAATTAAACAAAATAAAAACGAAAAACATAGAAAACACAAAAACAATTAGTTTACCTAATCTAACAGTAAAAATGAAACATCTTTACAAAAATGTACACAGTAATGGCGCTGAAATGTATGACATAACACAAAAGATAAAAATAATGACAGAGGTTGAATGCATCCTGGAACTAAACCGTGCTCTGGGGCGAACAGCGAAAAGTTGTTCAGTAAATTATTGTTGGAGGTGACTGAAATACCCTAGAAAACAAAAAAGAATTGAATGGTTGAGTTCGACTCATGTCCATGTAGAACAAAGTCCTTCATAGGGAAAGAAGAATAAAAAGATTGACAAGTGACATATAGAAAAGGGGGACGGGGAAACTACTGGGATTGTTGTTGTTAAAATTCTACTTTTAGGTTATTAAAAATTAAGTTGGATTCAAAATTAAACACCTCGTTAACGCAAGTAAGAATTGGACTCCTCTTAGCTTTAGTGATCTCCATCTTCTCCAACAAATCCAACTTCCTGCCCTTATCACATTCATGCAATATTTTTATGTTTTCAGGTGCTGAAAAATGGTGTTGTGCTGAAAGTAAATGATCAGCGAAGGCTGAATTAGTCTTAGTAGTTAGTAAATAACGGTTTTCCATTAGTGTCGATTAATAAGCTTTATTATAAATTTCTTAATAGATACAAACTGTCCTATAATATAATACAATCACCTAATAAACAAACTTGCAATTTTCGTTCTGTTACGTTCTTTGGCAATATTTCCAACCATCTAGCAAATATCTTCAAGCCATTTAACATCTCAATTGCTTTTAAAACTAATAATTCCCTTAAAAAACATCTAGTGAAGACCAAAGACCCTGTTGATAAATTCACTAAATCAGGTGTTTATTCTCTTCAGTGCGATGATTGTCCAGCTGTTTATGTCAGCCAATCAGGACGTTAAATCTCAACTAGGGTTAAGGAGCACATAAAGCAGTACGATAAATATAAGGATTCAGATATATCGGTGACTAATTCAGCCTTCGCTGATCATTTACTTTCAGCACAACACCATTTTTCAGCACCTGAAAACATAAAAATATTACATGAATGTGATAAGGGCAGGAAGTTGGATTTGTTGGAGAAGATGGAGATCACTAAAGCTAAGAGGAGTCCAATTCTTACTTGCGTTAACGAGGTGTTTAATTTTGAATCCAACTTAATTTTTAATAACCTAAAAGTAGAATTTTAACAACAACAATCCCAGTAGTTTCCCCGCCCCCCTTTTCTATATGTCACTATTTTTATCTTTTGTGTTATGTCATACATTTTAGCGCCATTACTGTGTACATTTTTGTAAAGATGTTTCATTTTTACTGTTAGATTAGGTAAACTGATTGTTTTTGTGTTTTCTGTGTTTTTCGTTTTTATTTTGTTTAATTTTTTATACCTTTTTGTATTTTTATATATTTTTAACCTCACTTTTCTTACTCGTAGAGCCTAGAGATCCTCTTGTATATTGGGTTTTCAATTATTTTAGGTCTGATGATGCCCGAGAAGGCGAAACATGTAACCTACACAAACTTATTGACAGTATATTAAAAAACTTTTATAAAAATGTGAGACCAAGACTTTGGGTTTTTAACTCCTAATATTTATATCAGGTCTCTTTGGGAACTATGGACCGACTCTTTATTCTTAACATAGTGACTAATTACCTTGATGCGGTCCAAATTCCAAGATTAGATTGGCCACCATATAGCCCCGACTTAAATCCAATAGAACATACATGGTACAATAGACCAGCTTTGGATTGCTGCACAAGAAGAGTGGAATGCAATTCCTCAAGAATATATCCAGAACCTCCTTAGCAGCATGCCGAGAAGAATGGAAGCAGTAATTAGAGCTCGAGGGGGAAATACTCGTTACTAACTGTGCTCTAATTTTAATCAAAAGACTTGTAATTGTCCTTGGAAATATCCTTAATTTTCATAACATTTAGCATTCATTTTTTTTTTCACGATTTTCTTCTGATAAAAACTTAAGATTGTTCACTAAAATATTTTAAAATAAACAGTTTCTCGTAAATGATAGTATTTAAATGACTTGATTCATCAGAATTTTTTTTTCCAAAAAGAAATTAGGTATGAAAAATTAAAAATATTCGATAATTTTGTCCATGAGTGTATATATAATTATATATATAAAAGCGTGAGAAAAAAAATATTTTCTTTTATCTACCTGTTTGCAACAAAAGTGTCGTACTGATTTTTTATGTTAGAAAGAAAACGCAAAAACATATTTTAAACGTAATTTAATAACAAGTAATAATAATAAAATAATAATATAACAGTATATAACATACAATACAATTAAAATTGTAACATACAGGACGGTTATTAATAAAAACAAAATATAAATATTCCTACAAAAAGTACTGAATGTAATTTTTCTCTAAAACCGTTAGAGATAAGGATAGGGTTTGCTACATGAATTATGTGCAGAATTTGACGTAGAATTCAAAATTCGACTGAAAAAAATAGCGTTCTATTTAAAATACAAAAATTTTTTGCTACATCTATTTTTTGACACACCCTGTATAATTTATTTTTGAGGCAAAAAATTCGGAAGAAAAAATAATTATATTCGACGTGTCCGAGCGTTTTTTCAAAAATTAATACCTGATTTTTAAATGAATTTGTTCCATATTTTAGCCCATCACTGTATGTAAATACTTATTAATAAACATTTAATTGGTCGCTGTTGATAGATTTTACTGTTTATTTAAATTATATACAAATTTACATTTTATGGAAATTTGAAGAGAGAAGTAAAGCAACAATTTGAAATTTTTTGTTCGGATTCCATTCGTAGCTCAACCAGGCGTTTGGCAAGCTCTACCACCAAAACTCTATTTATCTCCCATGAGATGCCAGTAGGTATTAAGCTGGCTGACCTATAGATTTTGTAACATCCAGCGCGCCAATGCTTAATAAAGTTTTATTTTTTTATCTGTCAGTTTTCTCATTATTTTTTGCAAGTAGCCAAGATAATTTAAGACGTTTTCAATTATTAGCCATCAGATTTCGAGTGTAGCGGGTCAAACGTTTTGCGCTTATTCAGAAAAACATTTAAATTGAAAAAGTTTTTCGCCTCCGCAGAAATTTGAACCCGCGAAATATTTTTATTTGTCGAAATGCCACAGAAAATGTTGTTTATCTTTACTGATACAAAAGCAAATATTTCGGAAATTATTTTTTATGAAAATTATTTTCAAATATTTAAGCAATACCAAATTAGATGTAACTTTTGAATTTAATTACAGAAAATATTATTAATTTCCTTGGAAGTAATTTATGATGTTAAAGTTATCCTCTATTTCTTAATGGTTAGCCGTAAACCGCAATAAGCCATAGGCATAACAATAGAAGGTATCTGGTCTTAATTTACACAGGTACCTTATTTCATAGTAGACTATTTTCCAACTGATTTATTTATTTATGAAAAAATAAATTAAAATGTTTCTAAAATAAAATAACAATTGCACAACATTCACACCCAAAAAATACATTGCAGTGTACTCCCTCAGCAGCTTTTATACCCCATAGATACCAATCACTCACACCTTACAAACAACAATAAAGTAAAACTAAGTAGACACCTGAAATATACAATTAAAATATTCCCGAAGAAAATAAAAGCTCTTATTTAACAACACTTTTTTTAGTTTAATTTTAAAAATATTCCTACATTTGACTTCCCTAATGGGCTTAGGCAGATGGTTATATATATTGATAGGCATTACATAACTGCTGTCTGCTGTGCAGGACAGTCGGTGTTGAGGCAATCTGAGAGTATGTAGTGCCCTCATGAAATCATGATGCATATCACCAGTATTCAGCAAAATTTTCATCACTAATGACCGGATATTATGCATACTTTGTGATTTTAAAAGAAATAATGCATATTTTAAGAACTATTGCATATCTAAAAATATTTTGGGATTTCAGTGTTCTTTTCTTACGTTTTATGGTCGCACGCCGCCGTGTCGCCTGTGCCGTCGAGGTCTGAAGTTAAGAGGGCAATAAATAGGCTAATTAATAAAGTAATAAACTAATAAAATAAACTATTATTCTTCTATTAAGAAATTCCAATAGTGGGTGGGTATTTCTGACCACATGCTTTAACTACAATTTCTTTATCTACACCTTCTATAATTATTTATTGGCTCACGTTTGTTACAGTTTGTCAGTATTATTGAGGTTGTCGTTTATCGTAGCTGCAGTTAGTATTGTAAACGCAAACAAAGTGAAAGCGAAAGCGGTGATTATGTCGAAAATACGATGTATTTCGTGGATTAAGCCTTACCCAGAACTTGCTTTGTACGGCGACCAAGTCTTGTTCAAAAATTGTTTCCTGCTCAAAGAAATTTCAAATAGACCAACACATTAAAAACGGAAACCATGACCAGTCAGAATTTAACGAAGATGTAAAACGTTCTTGGGTGCTAATATTCCTTTAAACAGCAAAAATATACAAAATGTAATGCTCCAGATGAATCAACAGTAAGAGAAAATGTCGCTGAAAAGTATTTGGCACCGTGCTAGATGAAATAAAGAAAGAAATTGGAGGTAACTATATGTATATTGTCGTCGACGAAACAACTGATTCGTGTGGTCGTTATATAGTTAATATAATGATCAGGAAACTTACAGCAGAAGGACCTGGAAAAGCTTACCTTATAGCCATAAAAGAAGCGGAAAAAACAAACAACCTTACAGTTACACGTTTTATTTAAGAAACCTTCACACATTTCTTTTTGCCGAATTCAGTTCGTACAGATAAAATTCTTGTCCTGTTGTTTGTTGCGCCGTATATGATAAAGGCAGGACAGAATTTAAAAATATTTTATGAAAATTTGATTCATGTAACTTGTCTAGCTCACGGATTAAATAGGGTTGCGGAAACTATTACAGTTTCCTTTCTGTTGGTCAATGACCTAATAGCAAATGTAAAAATGATATTCATAAAGGCCCCATTAAAAGTACAATTTTACAAGGAGCATCTTCCCGGAGTACCATTACCACCTGAGCCTGTCGTGACCAGATGGGGCACCTGGATTCGTGCGGCAATATTTTATGCAGATAATTTCCAAAAATTAAAAGACTTAATTTCACACATGTGATTCACAGTGCATCCTAAAGTCTAAAGAAATATTTCTAAGTGCTAAAGTGGAACAACAGTTAATGTATATTAAGTGTAACTATATGCATTTATAACAGACAGTATTTTGCAACTAGAGGAATCGTGTATAAGTCTACCGGAGTCGATGAATATAATAGAAACATGTGTACAAAATTGCGAACAAATACGAGGTGAGGTATGAAAAACAGTAGTAACAAAATTAGAAAATTTAATATAAAAAAATACTGGTTTCAAGATTTTAAGGCAGGTCGTAAACATAATGTCAGGGAAAACTGTAAATAATTTAGCTATTGAACCTGCCTTAGTCCCGAAATTAAAATTTTGCCTTGTAACTTCAGTAGATGTAGAAAGATCGTTTTCTTTTTACAAACATGTTCTTAGTGATAGACGCCACAATGTTTTAGTTCAAAACCTTGAAGCACACATAATGCGTTTTATAATTTTTCAAATTAATATCAGTATAAGTTTAATATAAAAGACTGTATTGGGTGGTAACTGATTTAATAAAGTATATTAAAACTTGAATTTATCTTTATTCAATATTCAATCCCCTAATGAAATGAAAATTTAATTTAGAATATCAAAATTTAGTTGTTTTATTACTGCACATTCATTGCATATTTACGTCTTTTTTGCATATATCCTGCATAAATTTTAAAAAATATGTGCAATATCCTAAGGTTTTTGGTCGCATATAATTCGGTCTTTATTCATCACTAAAGAACTGCATATTCGAAGCACAATTACTAGCCTTATAACTTAAATCATCCACGTCCAATGAGGTTACTATAGCAGATATATATATCGTCAGCGACTTCTACCAAGTATTCTTTTTTCATACAAAAATGATGAAGAAATCCATTTTTTACTTAAGAATGTAATACAAGCACTTATAAAAAAGATATGACTCCTCAAAAGAGTAAAAAGACACGTAGGTGACGCCCTTTACAAGTAGGAGCCATACTAACATCAAGTTCGCATTTAAAAAAAACCCCTAGATACTCCAAATATAGACATTATTTCAAAAATTATTTACGAAAAACAAAAATAAAAATAGTTTTTAAACACCCTCTATCTCAAAATTTTTTGTATCAGTAAAGAAAAAAATGAATGCGTATATGAACTTTTCACCTTATAAACAACTGAGGAATCATCCTGTAAAATATCGAACACTTATTAAATAACACACTGTATATAAGCTTTATATTTTCTGTTAGTACCAAATTAAAAAAAAAGCAATCAAGGTTACAAGCCTGTCCTTTTATTTTCTGTAGCCCTGGAGAAGGTAGAAATCGAAACGTTGACAAAAAATTAAATTACATTAGTAATAAAAAGTTTGTCTAAAATTGTTCAAGAATTTCTCTACTCCCAAATACTATTTTATATTATGAATATTATAAGGTTGGTATGAGCACGTTTTTGTCAATGAATAACCTGTATCCTTTACAAAATAACATACCCATACACAGTAGGTATACATGTTACAAAAGATGATATCTTTTCCGTCCACCATTATTGCGAAAACCATTTGTCACTCCAAAATCACTTCCACTACCGGAAAAACATGAAAAGGAAAACACTTTTACATACACACGACAACTACAAAAAAAAGTTGGCCTATGATTTGTTTACTCCGCTTTTGCGTTGTAAGGAAACAGTTGACAAATACCTTGGTATTTTTCTGCGGTATGGTTTACTTGAAGAATGCCTAAATTATTAAATAATGTAACTAATTAATCCTGTTTTGTTTTTAAAATATACGTACTGCTTAAAAAAATTAATTTAGGTTTGACTATTTAAACTGCTGCACATAATTATCGTTACAAGCGCATTTTTTTAGTCAAATTTAATAACTTGTGACTCCTGAAATACTGAACGCATTTCAAAAAGCAGGTCAAATTTCGAAAGGTCTTTTCATCGTTCTTTGAATCATTGGTAACAACTTCTTAGATTTCGACCGAGAGCTATATAATACAGGGTAAAACAAATGTCATGCCTATTTCTCTCCTCCTGAAATAAAGAACTCGCCCTGAAATCATGTACCTACAATGGTTTTATTCAGGAACTTAAATCAACGACAAAATCAGTTCTTTCTTCACTAGAATGATTCGTGTGAAAAATGGGAAGAAATACTTTGGAATGCGTCAAACAAAAATATTGATTGGACGAAATTTTTTAAAACCTTGTTGGAACGCCTCTATTTAGAATGACGTCCCTAACTCTCTCTGGCATAGAATTCACTAGCGCGGCAATCAAGTTTTGGAGAATAGCTTCCCATTCACGCAAAATCGCGTCCACCAATTCTTGCAAATTTTGATATTCGTTCCCTTTCCGATTCAAACTCAACTTAAGGTTACTCCCCACATGCTCTATAGGATTCAAATCCGGCGACCTAGCAGGCCAAATCATTCGCGTGATATTGTTTTCCCTAAGGAAGTCGTTGACGATTCTTGCTCTATGAGGGCGAGCATTGTCGTCGACTAAAATAAAATCACCCCCAAAATTCTCTGCAAAGGGTAAAACAATATCTCTCAAACATCTCCCTGTATACGTCGCGGCAGTCATATTTTCCCCAATCAATACAATCAGCTCAGTCCTACCATTCCTCATGATTTCACCCAAACAGTCACGCCGCCTCCTCCAAACGCCACCCTCGCTTCCATATGCTCTTTTCTGAATCGTTCCCCTCTTCCTCTCCACGCTAAAATACGCTTATCAGAATTATACAGGTTAAATCTAGCCTCATCGACAAACATGCACCTAGCCCATTCTGCTATTCCCCAATGTTGATGGTCAATTGCCCATGTCCTTCTTGCAGCTCGATGGATCCTTAGGAGCTGTGGACACGCTGCTGCTCGTCTTCGAGCATGTAAGTTGCGCTAGTGGAGGCGACGCCGTATGGTCGTGCAGGAGACATTTAAACCTGTAACATTCCTTATCTGCCTCGAATTAAGAGTCCTTCGGCGATTTACGCTTGTCATCTCTACCTGCTTAAGAGTCTGGAAACAGACATGCGCCTGGTGTCATAAAGAGTTGCTATTTTGTCACTAACAATCAATGAACCGTTGCTAGGTAACATGACGTTTACATCAAAGAATTTTTAAATGCCACTCTTGATTTTAAAAGGATAAGATAGGTAATATGGAAACTTATACCAATATACGGAGTAACCCGAATTTACTGTTAGAATAAAACCATTGTACATACATGTTTTCAGGGCGAGTTCTTTATTTCAGGAGGAGAGGGATAGAGATTAGCAAAGATAAACTTGATTAATACACTTTATAAAATAGACCAAATTGGTGTAGAAACAGAAAATTAAAATTTTTTGAAAAATGAAAAATTCGCAAAATCCGAAAAACGTCCCGAGGCATGGTCAATATCTACGAAATGTTACATTCAAAAAATGTCAGCATGGTTTTTCTACACAATGGGGAGCCAGTGAAATTTTTTCCAAAATGCATGACATTTTGTTTTACCCTGTATTATAGCCCCCGGTCGAAATCTAAGAAGTTGTTACCAATGATTCAAAAGACGTTGAAAAGACCTTTCGAAATTTCACCTGCCTTTTGAAATGCGTATAGTATTTCAGGATTCACCAGGTATCAAATCTGACTAAAAAATGCGCTTGTAACAATAATTATGTGCAGCAGTTTATTTCGTCAACTTACTATAGCTGGTAAGATAACGAATAAGGGTGGGTAAATTGATAGAAAATTCAAGGAATTAAAAAAATATAACAAAACTAATATATACAATTTATCAAAACAGAAACAAACATTCTTACGATCGTAAGTAGGTTCAAAAATTACAATTTCTATTTTTCTTTTTGACTCTGTCAAACTAAATGGGGTGCAGTTGGAATGCGCCCACATTTTGCATCTAAAGCACTGAAACCAAAACTCTTCTTTGCCTCCCCACAAAATTGTACATTTTCTTTGAATCTCCCTCAGATTCTAAGTCCGTGTCATCTGCGTCAAATTTTACTTGGCACTGAGCTTTGTTGTTGTGAATTTTTTTTTATTGAATAGGTTTCTTCATAATTAGACAATTACTTTGTGCTGCTGCTTCTTCCGCATCAGTCGATAGAATTTTCTCAACATTTGGTGTAGTCTATTCCAAACTCAGAAATCGGTTAGGAACGAAAAAAGCTGCAAAATTAGCTATTTTGGACAAGCACTACAATTAACTAAAATAAGGATTATTTAGGTAGAGTGGTTTTACTTTTTTGATAAAATAAACCATTAATTAAAACTGAAAGTTTTTATTTTCTCTTAATTATAACTTATCAGAAATTTTGACTTTAATCATGATTTAAATTAAAAAAAATCAAGTGATTTAAATCGCGATTTAAATTAATTGATTTAAATTTTTTCAACTCTGCTTTGCGGTTACTGTCTCTTCCA
Organism: Polydrusus tereticollis; assembly: GCA_963920685.1. NCBI lineage: Eukaryota > Metazoa > Arthropoda > Insecta > Coleoptera > Curculionidae > Polydrusus > Polydrusus tereticollis. Next base: position 46,782,196 of record OY987334.1, on the reverse strand, counting down.
GAGTAGCTTCACAGGTGTGCTTATATTTTTTATAGGCGTTTTGGCCTTTGGACTTGCTAAGTGCAATGGGGGAAGCCCAGACGTGGTTCCTATTTTTGAGACCCGCTTCGTCGTCGTAGGGCCCTTTCCCCTATACTATAAAATACGCATGGGATTTCTTACGTTCCGTTTGACGACGTAACACCCTGTATACGATTGAACCATAACCTGTATAACCTACTAGCAAAAAGATCATAAACGAATAATAGCTGCAGCCAAAGTCGTCAGTTCCTAATGGTGTGTCTTTTGACCCCGGAGTTTGACAAATGTATTCGGCCATTTTTGACACCGCAGGGGGCACCCCGGGGGTTGTTGTGAGTCACGCCAGTTTTCGCAGCCCCTTCGCTTGCCATTTAGCAGTTTGATATTTTTATTGGATAAAATGATCGGTTGGTGGCAGCTACCGACGTTTTTGTTAACTCATTAAGAGATTTTGTTCGTCTATTGTGGTATTGTTTTCTTTTTGGTAAGGTGAAATGTGTATTATAGTAAATATCCATGTTCCCTCGTTCTGGTACAAGACTCCTATCGAGGATTCATTATGGCGTTATTTTCTTTGGCCTTTAGTGAGCTTAACATCGTGTGCCTCTACCTCAAATACACTACTTTACACCCTCACGAACTTCGAAATAAATTTGAACAACTGATAAACAAAGAAGCAGATTATGAGATCTGGATATAACCGGTCCCATAGTAACCAAAATAACAAAGATATGAGACAATTTTAAACATCACTATTGATCAAAAAATGAACATTTAACAACTTTTTTACGAGATAACAGCAGTTGCGGCTGATCAGATGAGGCAACTGAGGCTGTACCTCACTGCCCCAGCACACAGAAAGTAAAATATTGTGTCATGTTTTTCTTTCTATATAGGTATTCAAACTATTATATTAGGTAACGAGTGATTATTAATTATTTTGCTCAAGGGCGGCTGTGACCCAGTATACATAGTGTAGCAGTAGCGCGTAGATTAAATCATAGGGCGAATTTGCAAGAAAGCAGCGTTGTCACGTTGAAAACCTAAAATAATGTTTTTTGACGGTATGTAATATAAAATCCTGAGCTATCTTACTTTGAAAGCCTACTTTATATGGCCGCCTCCTACTTCTAGACACCTTCTGATGTTTCTTCTTACCCTCAGAGACACATTAACCAATACGTTTGGAGAATTATTAATTTCGGCAATTTTTTCTGAAATCCTTCGTTTAAGATCATTTATATCCTCAATTGGTGTTCGATAAATGGAGTTTTTTATAAAAGATCACAAGAAGAAATCGCAGGGTGTTAAATCGCAGGAACGAGGTGGCCATATTTGTTACGTATTTCGGCTTATAACTCTGTTTTCAAAAAATTCACTTAAAAAATTTAAATTTTCTCTGGTTACATGAGGTGTAGCGCCATCTTGTTGGAAGTAACCTTCCCGCAATTCATCATCGTGAAGCTCATTAATAAATGTTGTCAGAATTTCGATCCGATATCTCTCAGCTGTAATTGTGCCATCAAAGTAAATTGGGCCTACTATTCTTCTAGAACTAATTGCTGCCCACACACCAACTTTTTGAGGATGAAGAGGTCTTTCTACAAAAACATGCGGATTTTGCGTATTCCACATTCGCATATTTTGTGAATTAACATGATTTGATAACTGATAAATAAAAATAAGCCTCATCGGTAAAAAATGTTTTTTCAAAAGCACCACTATTTTCTTCTTGAAAATTGTTTAAAAACCATTCACAAAAATTAAGTCTTTGTGGAACGTCATTGGGAAGGAGTCCATGAATAGCCGTAACACGATAAGGGTATAGATGCAGATCCTTTTTCAAAAGTGTTTGACATGTACTGTAGAATAAATCCGTTTGCTGAATTTGTTGAGATGAATGCCTAATAGAAGTTGAAGGATTATTTTCCATAATTTGTCGCGCTTCTTCAATAACCTCATTCGATCGTTTCGTTGGTCTTCCAGCCCCTTTTTTATGTTGAACAGAACCAGTCTGACGAAATTTATCAATTAGGTATTGTGACCCAGTACGAAAATTATGAAAGGTCACCGCAACATCAGGAAACTCGGTTCGAAATTCATCAAAGCAGTCATGCATAGAGTAATTCCACACACCGCCTATTTTGTTTCCATTTCTAAAAAAACTTTCAACAATAAACATTTTTACTGTAGAACTTTCAATCCGGCAACAAAGCTTCACCAAAACTTGATACGCTGAAAAATAAAAAAAAAATAAAAAATTAAATCATATCCTGCAAATAGCACTTTATAATAGTCAAAAGACGACTCCCCGGAGAAATATTAGTTAAAGCAATAGTAACCTACCTTCAAATAACTGCAAAAATTACAAAATTTCTCCAATTTTTAAACTTTACAAATACACAAATTCAAATAAGACGTAAATGTCATAAAACAATCATGTCATCTTATCTACGCAGTACGGCCATGATGCTTTTAAAATGCATGGCCTCCCTTGAGCAAAATAATTAAAAATCACTCGTTATTTTTTGTAGTTATAATTCTTGAAAATTATTTTGTTTTGACAACTTGGCAAAGGAATAAAAACCAGGCCCGTTGAGATGTACTAGGCACACAGGACAGAGATATAATTTTTCCATGTCTCTCTCTCTCTTTGAGGCGCCAAGGCAATGATTTCGCTTAAGCTTCACTATGGCGAGCAGGTAACATCGAGCGAGAATTGTTTATTTACGTGATTTACCGACGTTCGCGTTTTCAACCCCGTTTCCTGGTTTGTGTTACTGTTAAAAGTGACTAAAATCACAATTTAACTACTGTGTTTAAGAGTTATTTATTTTTCACTGTAAACTTGTTGTCTCAAATACAGTAAAATCTCTCAATAGCGATCACCCTCGGGGAATCAAATGTTGGTCAGTTAAGAGGGGTGCTCGGTCAATAGAGAAAAGTTAAAACAGTGTTCGTTTATTAATAAGTATTTACATATATGTCAATAATTTTAATTATTTCTGTTTCTGTTAATTTATCAGAACTCAAATTAAATGAGATGAAGCCAATTTACCAATATGAATATACTGCACTTGCATACTAAATAACATATCTATTATACAATGAAGTGAATTTCAGAAATTATATTTTTTATTTTATTTTTATAAAATTCAGATTCACATTAATAGCATTTGAGAAATATTTGTAGACGTGTCAAAATCGTTAATATTATTAAAAAAGTTTTCGACACGGGAGCAAGTTCAGGTTCCTCTTCCTGTGTCTCAGAGTTGGGAATAGTTTCATCCGTTTCTTGGATCTCTTCAATACACTCGATGATAGTCAATTCTGCACTTTCTGTTGGCAAATCGTTATCAATAAAGGCACATTGTTTCAAGTTCACAAGTGTGTCCTTAATGTTAGGAAACAGTAATGCGAGCGGAATATTATCTTCTTCTTTGAAGTCGTCAATATTATCTGTATTACACATAAATCCGGCTTTCATAAAGCGTCTTTTTATTGTCACTAGGGACAAATTGCGTCAGGCCACCGAAACCCATCTCAAAGCGTTGGTTATAGTAATATTATTCTCGAATTCTTGAAGAGGACAACCCCTGTCTATACATGTTAAAAGCCTCTTAATAAGGTAGCTTTGATAGAGCATTTTAAAATTCTGAATAATGCCTTGGTCCAATGGTTGGCAATGTGATGTAGTATTGGATGGAAGAAAATAAGTTTGACTTTATCCAGTGTAATTTTGGGATGAGTCGTTGCATTATCCACAAACAATAGCACTCTTCCATTCTGCTTCTTCATCTTGGTATCAAATCTGTGAAGCCATGTTGTCGCGATGTCTGCTGCCATCCACGCTTTTTTGTTCGAGACCCATTGGAGAGGTAACTTATCGATATGTGAGCCCATAGAACATCGAGGATTTTTGCTTTTGCCTATTATGAGTGGTTCTTCCTTCTCACCTTCCATATTTGCACAGAACAGAATTGTAAGTCGTTGTTTTGCTGTTTTTTTTTCAGTACACTTGTCATCTTTCAATGCATATGTTTTTGGTGGCAATGCACGAGAGTAGAGACCTGTCTCATCTGCATTAAATACGTCCCTAAGGGCACAATCCTTTAAAACGGTCAATAACTTTTCTTTCTAAGCAGTTACGTCTTCGATATTAATATCGGCTGATTCGCCACACATTTTCTTGAAGGTTATATCGTGCCGACGCGACGACGGAATTTTTCTAACCATCCATTTGATGCCTTGAAGTTATCTAGTCCTAAATATTGAGCAGATTTGAGCGCTTTTGCTTAAATTATGGGCCTGGATATTGTTAAGTGCTTGTTTCGCGCCTCACAAAACCAGATAAAAATAACTTGGTCCATTGCCAGTCCTTCGGTTTTGGGAAGTTTTCTTTTCTGTTCACCGTTGCCACCTTCTTGAAGGAAATTTCTAACTTCTGTTTTATTTTGAAGCAACATAGTCACTTGGGTCTTACCCACTTTAAATTTTACAGCGAATTTCATGGTACTTACTTTCAACTGTGGTTGAAGTATATAAACTGCCTCTATGATTAACTTTTCCGAACCATTGCAAACAGAAACAAATAATTGCTCTACATTATTTTGTTCATCATTGATTAGAAACGATTGGAAATGACTTCGCACTGCAATCAACACACCGCCGCCCCAGCACTTAAGACTTGTCAACTGTGATCTATCCTCTCTATATACTACGTAACCGTTCATACCAATTTTAGCATCATGTATACCTTGATTTAACCAGGTTTCTGAGAACACCACGACATCGTAGTCACAGTCGCTCATGCTTAATAATATTTCTCTTAGTTTTGTTCTTATTTCTCTTACGTTCTGATAATATAAGTTCATATTAGTTTTACACGTCGAAGCTAGTTTTCTTCTTCAATCAGAAGTCAGAACTGAAGAAGAAGAGACAATCCTTGGTGTACCTTTAAGGCATTTGATAGTCAAAGTATTTTTACCATTATTAAGGCGGTTCTGAAATTGGGTTTGCAAGTTTTTGAGATACTGCCTTTGTGAATATGTCTGATGGGTACTCTATTCAACACTTCAATAATATACAGGGTGTTCCACTTAAAAAAAGTGACTTTTGATCAAATTTATAAAATCTGAATTGCAATTAATTTTTAGGACACTCTGTATAGAAGTCGGCGATCCTATGTCGTCAAAATTAAAGTACCACATGTTGACTAAATGATGTTAAAATGTTACGTTGATTTGACATCTGGAGACGAAAATATTGAAATTTTAATGCACATAGTTTTGGTAAAAAAAAGACACATAATAATTAATATTTGCTTCGTAGAATTTAAAAATAAAATAAACTACAGGGTGTCCCATTTAATATTCCAAAGTTGATGTCAGTTATCAATAGATCTGGCACCACTGCAACCGCGAAATTATTTTTAAAAGCTAGAGCGCAGCCCCCTATGGCCGTAGTGAAAATTTCAAAATTATTCTTTTCGTTCTCCAGATACTTCTAACGTACCATCGAGTATGGAATACCTTGTATACTTCCCTAATGACGCTGTCCAAAAATATCTTCACCTGTGAAACATCGTCGTATTCTTCGACGGCACACGCATTGCGCAATTCTTAATACATTGCTTTCTCCTGATCGTAAAAAACATCTTTCCCTTGCGTTGACTATAGTAACGCATCTGTTTTAATACAAACATGTCCTTGACTCCCAACAACATCAACAAATCTGGCAACGTTTTTTCTTGGGCACCCTCCAAAATCTCGATCTCGATATCGGAGACTATAGATTCCGTGCTTTAGGGAGAAAATGGAGAATTAATTCAACGGCAACACACGTTATCTGTCTTGATAAACAGCGCCGAATTTATATTACTTCAACTAGTAAATGTTACCCTAAACAAACTCGAGTTGCGAACTTGCTAAATCCGTAATTCTGAAGGCGATGTTTCCCCAAGTTTCGTTTGCCCTTTGAGGTGGGTGTGAGGTAACCTTAAATTGTTGCCTGTGAATCGAGATTGGAATTTTTTCTTTATTTATTCTATTAAAAACTGCCATTAATGACAGGCATTAGGGTGGTCCCTGCGGCATTAATGAAACCCAACTAGCAAAGTAGAACTTTAAAAGAAGCAAATTATTTTACAATTATCGAATACCGTTACGGGGATCGAAGGCGAACACAGCAGGAGGTTGCTGAGTTGTTTAATAATAAGTATCCCAACCGAAATCCAATTGCACGGTCCACAGTAAGCAAAATTTTAAAGAAATATAACGAAACTGGCCATGGCAAAGACATTTCAAAATCTGGGCGTCCAAAACTGCGACGAGCGGCGATAAAGCTTTAGATATTTTGCTTAGCATAGAGGAAAATCCACACCTCTCTACTCGAATTATTGGCCTCGATTACAACACATCGCAGATGTCGGTAGATCGCGTATTAAAGTATGAGAAGTTCCACCTATACAAAATTCACCTGGTTCAAGAACTCTCTGAGGATGACGTTGACAGGCGTTTAGAATTCAGTGAGCAAATGATGGATTTGTGTAATGCTAATCCAAATTTTATTAATAAAATAATGTTTTCCGATGAGCCGACGCCGACGTTCTGTCTTAATGAAAATATTAACTGGCATAATATTCGTTATTGGTCCAAAAAATATGCACTTTTTTTAATATTTTTCAATGTAGGAAGAATCACCTTAAAATTTGTCATTGTCATTTCCTGACACCCTGCATAATAATACAACTTGGGATCCCGGGTTCTGAATTTAGTAACAGTTTTTAACACAGAAGATTTTTCTAACTACCCAACCCATGATTGCTTCAAGTCTATTTTTACTAACTTACAGTTTCTTTTTCCAGGTATGTCACCAAATTGCGTACCACCTACTACACCACACATGTAAGTAAATACCTATAGGATGTGGGATTTATAGATTTCCCTATAACATTGTGCTCTAAAGTTAACACCAGTAGTTCCCTCTTAACGAAATTATAGGGGATTTTTCGTGCATTAAAAAGTTAATTTCACCTTATTCTCTCTTCTTTCTCCCTTGTATATGCAAACAAAGAAAATAAGGATTTTGTTCCAATTTTATTCACATCTCGGCAATAAAACTTAGGCGGCGTCCAGGATCTTCAGGTATTAAGCCCTATGTTAGATGAATTTTTAAAGGGTTGCTGTTCATAATCATTTAGCATTCTCGGAAGTGTACGTTTTCCGAAACCTAATTTTTCCGCAAGAAGTTGAGTGGAGACATGTGAATATACTTGAATATAAGGTAAAATATAAATTATGATTTCTTCCGTTCGGGCTCCTTTTTTTCTTGGTGTTTGCGTCCTACCACTGTGAAAGGAGCCACTTCTTAATTTTTGTTTAACATTATAAAACGTTTTGTAACTTTGTATCTCACGTTCGGGTATACTTGCCAGATTTTGAGCACGTTTTCCATTATTTTGACATTTTGACAAAAACGTGTCGACATATTCGTGATAATATGTAAAAAGAGAAGGCATTTTTTATTACTTGAAATAGTTTACAATGACAGTACCTGCGAGTCTTGTAACTGCCATGGCAGCCCTTGTCATACCCTTCATTATGTGGCTGGTTGTTTTTATTGCTATTTTATACCTGCTCAGGCTTACATAATTATTCATGTATTCAGTATGTTTTTTGGAAATGTAAAGACTTTTACACACTTTTTTCCAGTTATTTATTAACACATATCACATAACATGTTTCGCTACACGGTAGCTTCTTCAGATGTACTCAGTTTACAAATAGTGGATATATTTATATGTATAATAATGGTCTAATTAGCAATAAGGATTTTACAAAGTTTATTTAGAGTAATAAAACTATTAAGATTAAGGGTATTTCCTAAATAATTATTCAAAACATATTAAGCAAAGGAGAATTATTAAGGTCTAATTGTTCATTTAACAAATAGTCGGAATTTTTAAATTTGTTTATCTCAAGCGACTCAAGCAAATTTAGTTTTATACCTTTCTTTTCTAAATGTAAAATTTGATAGTTATCATTAAATTGATGATTACATTCTATTAGATGGTTCGCGTAATTTGAATCGGCTTTTCCTTTGATAAAGCTTGAATGATATTCTTTCAATCGTTTGCCGAAGTTTCTACCTGTTTGTCCTATATAGGTATTAGGGCAATCATTGCAAGTTAGTTTATATACTCCAGATTTCTTATTTTTTTCCGTTTTTGTTTTATTATTTTTTATAGCTTTACCTAAAGAATTGTTGTTTTTATAAGCAACCTTAAGTTCTAAGTTATTTAGAAATGTACCTATTTTGTCACTCGTTCGTCCTACATATGATACTGGTTTAAAATGTTCAAATTGTTGTTGAATTCAAAATAATTTCCTCTTTTTGATAAAATTAACCTGTTTTAAAGTAAGTAGTTTTTCGACGAAAGTTATCGTCTCTTTGATTGATACACTAGGAAATAAATTAGTAACATCAAATGAAATTAGTTAAGCATTTGCAGGTAGACTGATATTTTCGATTTTTTTGACTAAATCATAAGAGTTCTTAACCATAAATTTAGCAGAAAATTCGGTGTGTGATTTAATTATTTCTATAAGTATTTTAGATAATTTATACGATGGAGCTGAAACAAAGGAGACTACCGGTCTAATCGGCAAACCTGTTTTATGTAATTTTATTAGGGAATATAATTTTGGTGGTGATGGATTCATAATAGTAAGTTTGCCCAAGTCTTTATCGCTAAACAAACTTTTACACTCTTTAATAATAGACTTAACATTTTTTTGGTATATCTCAGTAGGATCATTTTTTAATATTTTATATTTGGAGGGATCTAAAAAGGTTGTTGTTTTAGTTATATAGTCATTATTGTTTATTGCTATTACAGTATTGCCCTTGTCAGCCTTAGTAAAAATAATATTATTCTCCTTTGCTTTGTTCGAATAGTTTTTAAATGCTTAATTTCATGGTTTGGACTAGTTTGCTTTAGGAATTATTTTTTAATTATGTTTGCAGCTTCATATTTTTTACTTATGTTGCATGGGTAGTTGGGTAGTCTCTTAAAGCTAGTTCAGTATCTACTCCCAAAATTTCTAAATTTTTGGGGGATAAGTTTACTTGTAAATTGTATTTAAAACCTTTTTCTAATAAATCATTTTCATGAGTTGAAAATTCAGTTTTTGTTAAGTTTGTAAACTTATCAAAAAATTTATGGTTTGAATATATTTTATTTTTAACTTCATTATTAGTTTTAGGTCTTGAGTTTGAGATAAGGGTTTTCATTTTAGATTTTTGTGTTAGATACTTTTTATGGATTATATTATTTACTTTTTCTCTTGTGTTACTGTCCAAACTTTTCCTTTTTCAGTCATTTTTCATAAGAAACCTAACTATTGTGGCACGGTTATTTTAATTTAAATTTGTCTTAAAACAATCTATTCCAGGCCCGTGCGCAGAGCGGGTTTTGGGGGTTCAAATCCCCCCCCCCCCCCCCCATTGGGGTGATTGAGATCGATATGCAAAGAGTTTTGGACGAGTTTTTTTCAGTAGCTGGCAGAATACAATTCTTGAATAATGACAACTGAACATAAAATAATTACATATACAGTTTGTGTATAAAGTCTGGAAATGGCTTAATGACATCACAATTTATTGGCCGATTTAAACCAAATTCGGTACAGTTGTGCAAGAGGATCTGACCCACCGAATGACGATATTGGCGTTGTTGCCAGTTTTTAGTTTGTCTGGAATTCGAACGAATTTTATATTTTTAAATGTAACACCCTATACAGGGTGGTCCAACGAAAACTTAACACCTCGATTTTCCTGCTTTAAAATGAAAATGTGGAAAATCGCTCGGTCCCGTCGATTTCTGATTCGAGGGGAATAACTTTTCCGCTTTTTTCGTCTCCTTACCTTCAATCCCCTAACGGGGGTGAGCGCAACCCCCTCCTGATTTTGAATAGGGATGAGGGGCGTTGCGATACCTCATTTTGAAGATCTTATCGAGTACTATCTGACCCTAAAATTTCGCTTTAAAATTTTCATCTTTAACGAAATTGATGGTGGCCATTTTCAGCATTTAATAAACTAATCACAAAAGTAAGTAGTCTTCCACTATTTTAGCTGTCATTTCGTTAAAGATGAAATTTTTGAATCGAAATTTTAGGGTCAGATAGTACTCGATAAGATCTTGAAAATGAGGTATCGCAACGCCCCTCATACCTATTCAAAATCAGGGGGTTGTGCTCACCCCCGTTAGGGGGTTGAAGTTACGGAGACGAAAAAAGCGGAAAAGTTATTCCCCCTCGAATCAGAAATCGACTGGTCCGAGCGATTTTCCACATTTTCATTTTAAAGCAGGAAAATGGAGGTGTTAAGTTTTCGTTGGACCACCCTGTATATCTTTTCATTTATAGTTTTTACTTTAAGTTTGTTACACTTTTGGCATAACATACTTTGTTCCTAATATCAGTAGTTTTCGAAAAAACGAGTATAATTTAGAAAAATATATTTTTTATATTAAATGTTCAAACTGTTTTCCCTGTACAGCTTGACAGTGTGCTTATTGAAAATTAAATTTTTCGATTATGTTTTTAATCATTTCTAGCGTTATTAATTCAAATTTCGTCCAAAATTTGACGCTGCAAATAGGCTAAATCTTAAGGTTCTGTGGTATAAACTCTGTTCTTCAAGTGTCCCCATAAAAAGTAGTCGTTAGGCGACAAATCAGGGGACCTAGGTGGCCACTCGATTGTACCCCCTCTACCGATCCACCTATTCGGAAAAGTGTTGTTCAAAAACTCGCGCACGTTTCGACCAAAATGGGGAGGAGCTCCGTCCTGTTGGAAGAATGTACTTACATAATTTGGACCCATCACATTTCGTATAGTTAGGCACTATTTGCGTTTCCAAGAGCTCAAGGTAAAGTTGTGATGTCAAATTTCCATCAATAAAAAATGGACCGATCTTGTGGTTACCCAGAAGCCCAGCCGACACATTCAATTTTCCAGGGCGTTGTGTATGACCTTCTCTCATCCAGTGGGGATTTTCATTTGCCCAAGACCTACAGTTTTGTCTATTGACTTTACCATTTAACATAAATGTTGCTTTGTCCAAAAATACTATAAATTTGAAAAACTGGTTATTTTGGTCAAACCTTGACATCATAATATCACAAAATTCAATTCTTCGGTCATGATCATCTACTGATAACTCTTGAACTTTATGTATTTTGAAATGTTTTATTAAAACATTATGGACGAATTTGAAACAGACGTCACTTACTTGAGAAATTTTTCTTCATGAAGAAACAGGGGTTTCAACAACATGTTGTAAAATTTCTTAACTTTTCTCTTCATCTACTACTGCTGGTCGTCTGATCGTCGCCTATCTCTACAATTTCCAGTTTCGTCGAACCGTCGGACAGTTTTTAGAACAGTTGCTTTTAAAATTGAAGACCTGACCCTATCGCCATATCCTCTCATCATACGAATTGTAAGTCTTTCACTTTCAGTTAAAGACATTTTTGCATGTAAAAATTACAGCTTTTATGACTTTACATCAAAACTGAACTGGTGTTCTATTTATTAATAAATAAAACACAATTTGTTGATATTTTCAAAACACGTCGTTATTTCGAAAACCACTGATATTAGGAACAAAGTATGTTATACCAAAAGTGTTACAAATTTAAAAATGAAAAAACATACAGGGTGTTACATTTAAAAATATAAGATTCGTTCGAATTCCAGACAAACTAAAAAGCTGGCAACAACGCCAATATCGTCATTCGGTGCGTCAGATCCTCTTGCACAACTGTACCGAATTTGGTTTAAATCGGCCAATAAATTGTGATGTTCCAGACTTTAAAAAAAAAAAAAAAAAACCTAACGTACCGTGAAAAATATGCTTAACCCCCCCCCCCCCCCCCCCCTTTATAATTTGTGCGTACGGGCCTGATCTATTCAAATGTTACAGAGTATCCCATTTCAAATATGAAAGTTTTTAAAACGTGACCGAAATTTAAGGAACAAAATAAAAATCTGAATAGACGCAGAAAATCTTTCTGTTTCCGTTTTGGAGATATGACATGTGAAAATCGTGTGTATATAAAAAACGTTGTGAATGTAAGGTCATTAAAAAAACATGCTCTTTCTAATACATTAAATGGACTAAGCTAATGCGCCAATAACCAAATGGCTTTGCTAAAATGTATTTATTCGACTTTGGCCTTAGTTAATTTCGTTAAATGCCAAAACAACAAATATGATTTCGTTAATGTGAATGTGAAACCTTAATGCATCACTCATTACCAATTAACGTTGCCATGCATTTTGGCGCAGAACCCGCATATTTCCGTGTATTCATCCATTTGTTATATGGTTTTGAATATAAAGCTGTTTAGTATTATTCCCATGCGATTAAGAAATTGCAGTGCAGTGTTCGGTCGGTGAAATAAATCATTATGTTATGTATGGTGTGCATGAAGTTAATACAGTAAAAAAATTGAGTTCTAAATGCAACCCCAAATAGCGCCAAGCAGAATAGTTCGTACTTATTAACAGTACAGCTCAAATATTGCTCAATATCACAGTTGTTGGAGATATAGCTCACATGTGTTGTATGAATTGGGTTCTTCATGTTTCCGCTTCTCTGTCCAATCTAAATACCTTAGTTCCAAAAAAAGTGACGCACCTAATTTTTGCTGTAACTTTAAAGCTTTGTCATTTCTGAACAAATGGGCCGATTTTTATTATCTTTCCATTTGTTGGCAGGTAGTTCCGTTACCTTTAAGAAAAAAATAAACTGGTAGACATTTTTTCAAAGCCCCCTGGATGATAGTGGAAAAACTGAAGCCATGTTATTTTCTTAATTTTTGACTCACCCTGTGCGTTAATCAAGTAAATGTATAGTAAGCGCTTACACTCTATATGAAAGTCGCTTCTTTTACGAGCATTTTGATTTTTTGTTCATTAATTTACCTCTAAAATTGTCCGAATTACGGTTTTTTTTGCTGAAACCTTGCATATTACCAACTTCGAGAAACAGTTTTTAACAGATACGAATTTTAAAAACATTTTTATTAAACACAAAATTATAAACTAGGATAACTGCTTAATACCGTGTATTGCTTCCCCTAGCAACTCTAAGAGCTTTTAATCTACGCGGCATACTAGAAATTAGGTTTCTTATCGTTTCCATTGGTATACGATTCCATTCTTCCACTAATGCATATGCTAATTCTGCGAGATTTTCAGCAGGCCTCTGGCGAGAACGTACGTTTCCCCCTAGTTCGTCCCACAAATGTTCTATAGGGTTCATATCAGGGCTTCTGGTAGGCCACTGTAATGTGGTGATATCCGTAAGGCAAATCCGTGATTCATCCGTAAACAAGACATTCGACCATTCACGATAATATTTAATTATTTATACATAATTTTCAACGAAGTTTCTTCTAGCAGCACGATATTGTGGCAATAATTTGAGACCTTTTGCAGGTCTCCTAGCTTTCAAATTAACTTCGTTTAGACGTCGACATACCGTTTGCTTACTTATGGTAACACCCCGAATTTGGCGAAGATCTTGCTGAACATTTACCGCAGTATTTGATCGATCACGTAATATCCTCAATCTCAAGAAGCGATCATCTCTTGGAGAAGCTTTTCGAGGGCGACTAGAACCGACCCTTCGAGCAGTGTTTCCTGTTTGTTTGTACTTGTGGATTGCTCTACGAGCAGTTGCTTCATGGACACCCACTGCACGAGCGGCGTAACGTTTACTACGCCCATCGTTAACTAAAGTAACTAATGCTGCTACTTGTTCTGAACTTATTTGAGGCATTTTATGTAATTTTAGCCACTAAAACTTTTATAATGACATTGACTTTTTTAATGACACAACGACTAAGGGTCAAATATGGAGTAATTGCCATAGCAAGGGCAATTGTTTTTTTAAAGGCAATGTGACCCTACAATAAACTACATTTGTGGGATAAACGTAAGGTTTCAACAAAAAAGCTGTAATTTGGACAATTTTAGAGGCAAATTAATGAACAAAAAATCAAAATGCTCGTAAAAGAAGCGACTCTCATATAGAGTGTAAGCGCTTTCTATACATTTACTTCATTAACGCACAGTTTTTTCACTATCATCCAGGGGGCTTTGAAATAATGTCTACCAGTTTATTTTTTTCTTAAAGGGAACGAAATTACCTACCAACAAATGGAAAGATAATAAAAATCGGTCCATTCGTTCAGAAATGACAAAGCTTCAAATTTGCAACAAAAATTAGGTGCGTCACTTTTTTTGGAACTGAGCGTATATTGATGTTCGGCGCAGTAACAGTATTATCGTAAAGTTTGCTCCACCTGTAGAGGGTCCTATTTGTGATAAAGTGTTTTCTTTATTTTTTAATGAAAGAAAGGAGCTCCCTCCTTTCTTTCATCATTTTTAGTGAATGTCATCTTAATTCGCTTGCTTGACTATGGTGGAACAGGGGAAGTTCAATCACAGTACTATAATATCCAGATAGGATATAGGATATCTGTAGCCTTTCGGGATATGGCAAATGTTTAGTGGTCTTTGGTATTCGTCTTCTGGCCATTTGGTTGCAACCAGTACCATTAAATCACAGACACGCACACAGCTATTCGTGTTACCTCTCTCTCTGTACTGTTTCCAATAGCTCTATATCCTTAATGTAGTACGAACTTCAAGCCGCAACTGCATACTCGATTTTGGGACATACACTGTCGGCTAAATTTACTTGCGCCCTTTTTTGATAGTTGATAACTTTTGCATAATATGCATATATTATATGAATCGATTTTGACAATTTTTGGATATGTTTAGGAGCTATGTATTCTATAGTGGTTAATGCATTAATAACTTTAAAAAGATTCAAGGACGGGATTCATGAAATTTTACATAAAGCGAGGACTTTAGACTATTGACAAAAAAATTTACGCCACTGACTTTTTTCTAATTTTGATATTTTTTTTTCGGATTTACCAATTAACAATACAATTTTTTTGTTTCTTGAATTGTTTTCCTATTTTGCTTCGTTTTCGAGAGATATATTATTATACAGGGTGTTAATTAATGTCATGCAGATATTTCAGGGGGTGATAGTACTCGTCAAAATAAGAAAAAAATTCACATATATGCATGGTCTAAAACGCGTTATTTTCGTTATACAGGGTGGCAAAGTTTCAATTTTTTTCTCGTATTTTGCGTTTTCTCTCTTATATTCTGTGATAATTCTTTCAAATTTGGAACATCAACCATTTTTTAGAATCTCTACAATAAAGTATCAAAATTGTCGGTCGCAGTATACAGGGTGTTACATTTTCTTGAATCGGCTACAATTTTATCTTTCAGAACTCCTTTTTGGAGCTCCCTGTATGACTTCCAGTATGAAATTTGAACTCTTTGTTCCTTTGTTTAGCG
Source organism: Polydrusus tereticollis (assembly GCA_963920685.1). NCBI lineage: Eukaryota > Metazoa > Arthropoda > Insecta > Coleoptera > Curculionidae > Polydrusus > Polydrusus tereticollis. The sequence continues at coordinate 46,766,714 of OY987334.1, read as the reverse complement.
CTTTGGTCTTTTGCACTATTCTCGTATCTGTGACCGTTTTCGATTTATTTGCAAAAATAGCCATCGATGAAAATTAAGTGTAGGCGAAATAAAGCAGAGTAAAAATCTGTTTTTATTTGTATGTATTATAAGTAATTATTTTCATTTTTATTTTAAATTAACCGACAGGGTTATCAACAATTAGATAAAAACATTACAAATTAAAAATAAATTAAAACAAAACAATTAATTAGTTAATCAAATAAAAATAAATCAAAATTATAAAAACTGTTAAAAATGTCCGTCTCTTGCTAAAATGCACGAATCAAGTCTTCGCCTCATGGACTGACGGACTCTGCCAAATATTCCAGGGTATTGCGAATGATGTCGCATGAAGCTATTATTCTGTTTCTTACATCCTCTTCTGTCTGGACTGGGGTCTGATACACTAATGCTTTTAGGTGTCCCCGGAAAAAGAAATCCAGGCTATTCAGGTCTGGGGATCTAGGGGGCCATGGCTGAGGTCCCCCTCGACCTATCCAACGGTTGTTAAAAATTTGATTGAGAAAGTTTCTCACCTCTATGCTGAAGTGCGTGGTACCTCTTCCAGCAGCCCTGAGAGTTCCTCTTCAATAAATTGACAATAATATTGTCCGTTCAGCCTTGCTGGTAGAAAAAATGGTCCTATCAAATAATCTCTAATAATGCCGGCCCACACATTTACTGAAAACTGTTCTTGGAAATTATTTTCGCGTATCGCGGATTGTCTTCTGCCCAAAAATGGTTGTTGTGAAAATTGTTTAAGGCATTCCTTGAGAAATTTGCTTCATCGCTAAATAAAATCGTGTTTTCAAATAACGGATTTTGGGCTAGCATTTGTAGGAACCATTGGCAAAAATTGAAACGTAATGTAACGTCACGGGGGGGGGGGGGCATAGCTTGAACCCTTTAGATGTGGTAAGGATACATTAAGTTGTCTATTAAAATTTTTCAGACAAGCACAAATGAAATGCTAAGTGTTGCGGCAATTTTTCTCGCACTAGTAGCAGGATTACTTTCTACTGCTTTCTCGACTTCAGGAGTGCTAACCGTTCTGTTTTCTCCTGCTAAATGAGTGGATTTCTTGAACGATCCACTTTCACATAGTCAATTATGTAGATTTGAGAATGTCCGTGGGTTAGGCAGTATTCGGTTTGGATACCTTTGTACATACAGTCGTCTGGCTTCATAACAATTGCCATCGGCAAGTCCATAGATTAAATGAATCTCTGCAAATTTTTGGTTTGTGAATTCAACCATCGTCAAACAAAAAAAAAATATTTGTTACAAAATCTCAGAAGGACAATAAACAGAATTAACAATTGCCTATCCCAGCCTACTATTTTTTTTCTTATATTTATTATTGCGCTATTTCGCCTACACTTAATTTCCATCGATGGCTATTTTTGCAAATAATTCGAAAACGGTCACAGACACGAGAATGGTGCAAGAGACCAGAACGCTAAACAAAGGAACAGAGAGTTCAAATTTCATACCGGAATTCATCAGGGAGCTCCAAAAAAAATATCTGAAAGATAAATTTGTAGCCGATTCAAGAAAATATAACACCCTGTATACTGCGACCGACAATTTTGATACTTTATCGTAGAGATTCTAAAAAATGGTTGATGTTCCAAATTTGAAACAATTATCACAGGATATGAGAGAGAAAACGCAAAATACGAGAAAAAAAATTGAAACTTTGCCACCCTGTATAACGAAAATAACGCGTTTTAGACCATGCATATATTCGCATTTTTTTCTTATTTTGACGAGTACTGTTACTCCCTGAAATATCTGCATGACATTAGTTAACACTCTTTATATTACAGTAAAACCTCCCTTAACGGACACCTCTTAATAGCGGACACTCTATATAGCGGACGCGGACACTTTCTTAAAAACTTCCCTATCTAAAATACATGTATTTTTACCTCCCTATAACGGACACCCCGTAGAATGTTAAATTGTTTTTCTCTATTTATGGTAATTTAAAACGTCTATCGACAACCGACACGGTAATTACTTAATAGACCCTTTTATTAGGTAGGTACCTTTTTTCTGGGTTTTCCGTTTCTGTAAAATGGATTATACCCCGTAAATGGTGTCATAAACATTAATTATGATCTTACTGCGCTATTCAAAGAAAACATTAGCATAAAGGGCCTTTTTGAAATCCTTGTTTAGTTATTGTTATTCATTTGATATTAAAACTTTGTGTCTTTAAGTCTGAAAATATGTCGTTAAAGAGAAAACGTTTGTCTTTGAAGGAAAAAAATGAAATAATAATGGAAAGTGAAAGTTATGGGGCAAGTGTCAGAAAACTAGCTGAAAAGTTCAGTGTGGGAAAAACACAAATTTCGGAAATAATAAAAAACAAGACCGAGCTAAATAAGCTGTTTGCAGAAGGCGGAAATGAAGAGCAAAAACGGAAGTTTCCCAAGACTAGTGCATTAGCAGTTGATGAGGTAGTTTTTAACTGGTTTTGTAAAGCACGAAACAAAAACATTCCAATATCTGGGCCTGTAATAAAACAAAAAGCTTCTGAGGTCGCAGAAAATCTGAAAATTGAAAATTTTAAGGCTTCAAATGGCTGGTTGGAAAAATTTTGTCAAAGACACACGATAACGTTTAAAACTATCTGTGGTAAATCAGCTGACGTAAATTTGGAAGATGTAGAAGCCTGGAAATTAAAACTTCCAATAATTCTTAAAACATTTGCACCAAAAGACATTTACAATGCCGACGAAACAGGTCTCTATTATGCTGCCATGGCAAACAAAACTTTTGCAGAAAAAAGCGACAAATGTCTAGGAAGAAAGGTCCCAAAACAGAGATTAACCATCTTATTCTGTGCAAATAGGGAGGGAGAAAAAGAAGAACCCCTTATAATTGGTAAAAGTAAAAACCCAAGATGTTTTAAAGGATCTAATGTTGAGAAATTACCTTTGAAGTGGACATCCAATAAAAAAGTCTGGATGAACACAGACATTATGACAACTTAGTTGCAAGAATTCGACAAAAAAATGAAGAAACAAAACAGAAATGTGATTCTATTTTTAGACAATGCCACTTCACATCCAAAGATAACATTAAAAAATGTTCAGATTATTTTTCTGCCTCCGAATACAACATCCCACTGTCAGCCGCTTGATCAGGGCATAATCCAAAATTTTAAACTATTCTATAGACATTACTTAGGAGAATTTTGTCATTTTCCGAGAACGAAAATTATTTTAAAGATGCTGAAAAAAGCATAAATTTAACCAGTGCCTTAGTTTGGATTGCTGCTGCTTGGAAAAAAGTTTCACCCAACACAATTAAAAAATGTTTTTCAAAAGCTGGATTTATGAAAAATAATTTGGAATATGACGTTGATGAAGAAGATGATATCCCACTTGCCCAGTTATTTCCATCCATAAAAGAAACATTTGTTAATCTTAAGCAATATTCCTTGGTTGACCATATTGCTTTTACTGAAAATCCTGGCATCACCATACCAGAGATTATTGATGAACTAATGCCTGACAGTGACGATGAGAGTATTAGCTTAAATGTGGACGATAATGATATTGAAGACACTGAAGAACTGAAAGAAACTGAAGAACCAAAAACGACCATAAAAAATATGAATTATGTGCAAAGTTAAGAGAGGCTCAAACTTCGATTGTGATGTATTTTAAAAAGCTGTAGTATATTTTAAATTAAGTGTAGTCTGCTGTTATTGCACCATGTTTACTTTAAAATGTATTTTGTATTTCTAGATATGTAAACAAAAAAAGCACAAAAAAATGTATTAGTATATTATTTAGTAATAATATAGAGTTTATATAATATGCAAATAATTTTTTTTTTCGACCGACCCTCCCAATAGCGAACACCTCTCTATAGCGGACACTTTTCGGAATTTTTCTGGTGTCCGCTATAGAGAGGTTTTACTGTATAGAGAAATGATACAAAAAGAATGCAACAGTTAATCAAAGCAAATGTTGAGAATAACCACCTTCTCATAAAACACGTGATTGCAATCGTCTTACCATTGATTCTCTTACACGTTCAAAAATGCCTGCATTATTTCGTATCGCATTGCAACCTTCAATAATTCGAATTCTTAAGTCGTTTTCATCTAGTACAGGGGTCTTATATGTACAAGAGACTTTGGGTGACCCCATAAATAATAGTTTAGGGGATTCAAGTCGCGACGGCGAGTTGGCTAAACTTGGGGACCTGCTCGTCCAAGCCAGCAATTAGGAAAAGTGTTGTCGAGGTATTGATGAGCAACTAGGCTAAAATGATCTGGGGCTCCATCGTTCATGAACCACATCTTAGTTCTTATTTGTAGAGATACGTCTTCTAACAGAACGTCGAGTTCTTCAGATAGAAGCTGCGTATAGGAGTTTCCATTCAATCGAGAGTATGGTCCAATAAGATCGCCAATGATCCCTGCCCATACATTCGCCAAAAATTGTTGCTGACCTCTAATTTTATGAGGATTACGTCTGCCCAAAGATGTTCCTTATGAAAGTTCATAATGGCTTCTCTTGAAAAAGAGGCCTCATCAGTTAACACGTTCACTGCGATACCAGTCAAAGGGGTCTTGTTTAAGGAAGCGGGACCAGGCACATGTGGCTGGTGACTGTCTTTTCTGTTGCACCGGTATCAGACACATGTGCCTGGTAGGTATGACCCTTTTTTTATGTTATTTTTAAAAAACAGCTTGTTGTACCAAGAATAATGGGCACTAGCCGCAATCAAGTAAACAACTCGGTTTAAGCAAAATCGGTTGATTAATTTGAACGCATTTAATTCGTCATCTATGAAAAGCTTAAATGTGTCTAAGGGAGTACTGCACACTGTCGGATCCACATTAATACTTTTTTGGGATGAGTACTCATTCATGTTAACCGCATTATCTATATCCATCGGCACCCATACGTCAGTCTGAAGATCATCTGTAAAAAAATAATAATTGTGGTTTCCCATGGTGGTTGTTCCTTTTTTCATTTTTATTCTACTGACAAAAAAAGAGTCAATATATTACCTAAAAATTCATTAGCCTCATCTACGTTAGTTTCGTGCACAGATTCATCACCAGGTTGTTCATTGTCACTAGAGGAGAAGAGTACCTCTTCATCTGAGGTATCTAAAGGAGAACTTGGGTCATAATCTGGATCTGAACTTGAGTGAGTGCCAGCATATGGATCTTCCGGTTCACTTTCGATGTCCTCATTTTCACTAGAGCTGCTACTTTCTAGTACCTTTTTGACTGGGATTTTTATTACAGAGTCATCTTTTAACTCAATGGGTTTAGAGAGATCTAACTTACTCGTCACAGCATCCAACTCAGCAAACTGCTATAAAATTGTTTATACAATTTACCATAGTATGTATTTAATACGCAAATCAAATTTAAAAAAATCACCTGTAAATCAGTAGATTCAATTATGTTTGATGAATCGGATGTTTTCTCTGGTATATGTTTTGATTTTTCCACACTTGAACTGGCCTCTTGGTCTATTGATTCCTATATTGATAAAATTTACAATTTTCAGCATAGGTTATGTTCAATATTGTAGTTTTAAAACCTACCTGTAATTTAGTAGATCCACTAGATACACCACCAACACTTGATTTATCGGAATTCTTATTTTGTTTTAATAACTCAAATATTTTTTGGCGTCGTGAAGCCATTATAATCAAAAATATTTTTAATAACACCTTACAAACTGTCCAGCTACATGTATCTGGTTCCTCACAGATGTGAAACTGTTTTAACTTGTTGCGATACCAGTCGCATGTGTCCGGTAGATACTCTGCATTCTAAAAAAGTTGAGCTTATCGCGAGGATCAGATAGCTACCTGTAAATCTGCTCTAAGACAAGCGGTTTAAAAGATATGGCTTCCGGCGCAACGTGATAGATGGCAGAACCAGTACCCGTCGGAACGTAATGAAGGATACCAGTCACATATAACTGGTATCGCAGTGAACGTGTTAATAAAAAGTTCGGTAAAAAATTGTTGTTAATGTATACAGGCAGCAACCACCTAATAAAATCAAACCTTGGCTGAGAATTACGGGGAATCAGAGCTTGCAGACGTTGAATATGGTATAGGTATAGTTGATAAAGATATAAAACCGTCCAAACAGTTAATGCACTTGTTTGAAGTTGTACTGCTACCTTCCTGGCGCTAGTTGAAGGATCATCTTCTATCTCTCGAAGTATGGCCTCTTCTAACTCAGGCGTGGTTACTGTTGCAGGTCTGCCAGGAAGTTCCGTACTACGTTTAAAACTCAGTCTCACTTAATCTTGCATGGAGCTGTCTAAATGTTTTGGTACATGTCAGTACTCTGTTTGGATAACGTTCCTGATAAATTCGACGAGCTTCTTCAGCATTTCCATTTGCTAGCCAATAATTTAAATGCATCTGGGCCATTTCAGCGTTGGTAAAGTTACTCATTTTTTACTTGTTACTGACAAATCAGGTAAATTAGACCTCAAAACTATCTTCACCTCATATTTTAATTAACCTTCAAATACATTGGTATTTTTTTTGTACAGGGTTATCCAACCAAGACTAGACAAGGCGATTTTTTGACTTTTCCTGTACTTTTATAAAAAAACTGAAATAGCCATCTTAAGTCATTTTCTCCCGCTAATTCGAATATCTTCAGCAAAAAACAATTGAACATCAAACAAAAGTACTAGGGGTCACTTTGATATTTTTTTAAATGGGATGCCGTATTTTTAATGAGCTTATCCGATTTCTCATATAAATTTTGATCTAAAATGTTGGATTTTTAATTCAAAAACGCCTTTTTTCTTCAGTTTTAAATTCGGAAAATGTTCGTCTACCGTAAAAATTAAAAAAAAAAAAAATAAAAATCCAACATTTTAGATCAAAATTTATATGAGAAATCGGATAAGCTCATTAAAAATACGGCATCCCATTTAAAAAAATATCAAAGTGACCCCTAGTACTTTTGTTTGATGTTCAATTGTTTTTTGCTGAAGATATTCGAATTTGCGGGAGAAAATGACTTAAGATGGCTATTTCAGTTTTTTTATAAAAGTACAGGAAAAGTCAAAAAATCGCCTTGTCTAGTCTTGGTTGGATAACCCTGTACATGCAATAAAGTGGTTTTATTGGTTCCTCTAGAAAACGAAGAATGATACGAAAATAATTCAAGGAACAAAGAAGTTCTACTATTAGTTGGTAAATCCGAACAAAAAATATCAAAATTGGAAAAAAGTCAGTGGCATACATTTGTTTGTCAGTAATATTCGTTAAGCTGCTCCCCGGGACGCCACTGGACTTAATAAATTTAATCTAGACCAATTAAGCCGCTTATCATTATGAATAACGGTACCAAATTTCAATTAAAAATCAGGGATATATAATATAATATATAATATTTAAAAAAATTATGAAAAACCGATCCTTTTTAAAAAACTTTAACACCCTGTATATCCAAAATGGGGCAACTCCGGACACATGTTGTTCATATAAACTTTTTCTCTCAGAACATCATAAGGAATCACTCTATTGAGTTACGTACCGTACATCTGAAACACCCTGTATAGTTTCGGCATAATTTCCACTGTGGTGTTTAAGAAGACTTTCTGGGTTAGCTAAGTGATGGAATTTGCCTTTTTGACAATATTTGATATGTGTGACAATCAAAAAGCACATCACCGATTGTTTATCGAATTGTTGTGGCGCTGAAGAAGCTGGAAGCCAAAGTACCGAAACGTTGGCAAAAACTAAATCATATTTTCAGTCCGACTTTATCTCTACCACTTAGTTTTATCTATCAACCTTCTCTAAATGTCGGTATGTTTCTCACAATATGGAAATTTTCCGTCGTAGCCCCTTTGTTCAAAGATGGAAAGCGTTCAGACGTAAATAATTATCAAAGTACTTACAGTGACTTCATTTCTACTGCTCTTGATGACGCTTTACAGGTTGACAGTGTTTATTTTGATTTTAGAAAGGCCTTCGACCGAGTTGATCATAAAATTTTGCTGCAAAAATTGAGTTTCTATGGTATTGATGGTCCTTTACTTTCCTGGCTTGATAGCTATCGCAATCGAATCCAATAGGTTAAATTTAACAATACTTTGTCCAAGGAGATCACTGCACATTGCGGTGTTCCTCATGGATCCCACCTCGGTCCTGTATTATTTTTTATTCTCATTAATGACCTATCCCTTGTTTTCGAACCATGTCATCATTTGTTTTTTGCTGATGATTTGAAAATATTTCGTCATATTGTGAATAAAAACGACTGTGCCCTTTTGCAGAGTGAAGTCTCAAAACTGTATGATTGTTGTCTCAATAATAGCATGACCATAAACAGCAAAAAGTGCAAAGTAATATCGTTTTCAAGAAAGAGGCAACCTCTGAATGTTGTTTATCGGATCAATGGAGCACCAATTCATAGAGTTGAACTGATTAATGACTTTGGTATTGCATTTAATCGCAGTCTACGATTTAACAGACACATTGATAACATAATTGCAAAGACCTTCAATATGGGTGGTTTTGTCATGAGACAATGCTGGCAGTTTAAAAATGTCGAGACATTGAAGAAAATGTACTATGCATCGGTGCGACGTCATCTAGAATATTGTTGTGTGGTCTAGGCTCCTCTATATCAGGTCCACATTAAACGGACTGAGCGGGTGCAATCGAGGTTCATGAACTTTCTGTTGCATAGACTGGGGATTGATCGTTCTACACTTTCTTATAGGGACCGCTTGAGCCTTGTAGGGTTGGATATCCTGGAGATACGCAGAATAAGGCTCACCCTGGTACCATGTCGTTTAACGAGACAGGTCAATTTGTTTTCTGTGAATCAGAGCCGTACTGACATCGGAAGGAATATCCCTGCAAATCGTCTAATGAGCAATTTTAACCTGTTTGTGCCGCGGGATTTTGATATCAATTGTTCCGCGTTGTCTTTAAAAAGCAAAATTAGACATTTTATTGACGATACGAGGTTTTGAGAGATTTAGAATACTTAGTGGGGGTTTTACTTACTGCTAGGCCCATAAGGCAAATAAAGGGAAGACTGTGTATATTTATGACTCTCTGAATTATTTAATTGTGTGAATTGATTTTTTTACCTGATTTTCTAAGTACTGTTAGTTCTTGTTTAATGTTATTTTTAGAATATACCATTTGGAACTGTGTTCTGTAGTGTATTGTAATGTTAAATAAAATAAATTAGTTATAAAAAGTTAGTCCAAAAAAGCTGAAGCTCGTCCCAAATTTATTTTATTATTTGTTCTATTTCGTTTTCGATCGCCGAAAAAATTGTGTTGCATGAATCTAACTGTATTAATGTAAATTCATTATATAACCTTTTGGTACGCCTATGGTTTCTACGCGTTCGGTGTTCTATCTTGTTTTCTTTAGTTGACCCAATTTCTGACAGTGGTAATTGAATTCAGTGTAATGCAATAATTATATTATGTGTTAGACTAACTGCACACTTGTCACTTGCTGATAAAAGTAATTATTGTTGATGACAACTTAATAATAAATGAAAATAATTTGAAATGCTTTTAGGAAATTCTACATGTTCTTATATTATAATAATGCCTCCATTGTTTTTGCCTGTAAGTTGTTAAAACATACACTGTTAGAAATCCTGGACATGAGAATCAAAAAAATGTATAGTCAATTAAAATAAATCAAATTTAACCTAAAATGTAAAATTATTTTAACTCTTTTGTGTTCTGTAAAAATTAGATTTTAAGAAGTAACTTTTCTGGAAGTCGTTTTAACATAACAGCTAACTAATATTAACATGCACTATTAAAATGAATCAAATGCTAGTAACATTGATTAAGCTTATAATCATTGTCAACATCTTTTTTAGTTAAGATTTTACACTAAAAGATATTTAATATAATATAAGTTGTTTCAACATAAAATAATAGTAATATTCATTTTAATAACAACGCAGTGTGTCAAATCAACATTTTAGTAATAATCGAATATGCTGCTAAGAACTATTTAGTAATAAAATCTACATTTAAAAGGAGTAAATATAAATATTTATCCAGTTAATCAAAGAAAACGCGCGAATTGTCTGTCTCCGACTTCCGCCAACGCCGTCTCTCCCACCCTCTGGTCAAGTCAAGACCAAGACATTTTGTACGAGTGTTCAGCGTGTTCGGACGGGAGAGATTTTTAATAATTGCAGTGTTTGTGTATACCTTTTTTATTCACTCGGTTGAAATATTTAAACTGACCGTCATAGGTGAGTATTGCTTTATTTATTATCTTATTAAAATTCATTTTTCCTTATAATAGCTTGACGCCACACTACTTTTATCATAACCGAGATCCCCATAGAGGCTCTACTTATCGTGGACACCCTGTACTATAGGTACAGTAAGGAAGAGAATATTTGTTTAAAACAATATATTTTTTAATTCTTTTAAGTTTTCTAAGATTAGATTATGTCTCATTTATTTTTAATATATTTAATTGTTAAAAATATTTTAATGGCATTTTCGTTTCAAAAACTGATGAATAGACTTTTTCAGCAGCAAAGTTTAAAAGGAAAAGCATGGTTTAGTTGAGTTAATAAGTGTGAAGAAATTTTTCAAAAACTAAAACTACCTATAAATATAATTAATAATACAACTTTTCTAAACAATAATTAAACCTACTCTTTTGGTTTATTTAAAGTGATGTTTTTTTTTTTATGTTTATGCCTTAAAATCGAAATAAATCGCGTATGAAAGTTATATTTATTCAGGACGAGCTGTTAATATGATTAAAATAAACAGTAAAATATACTTGTATGATAAATTAAAGTTAACTGCAGAGTTGTCTCAACGTAACTTTTCAAAATTAGTTTAGGTGATTTTTTTGTGCAGTAACTTTAGCAATACGATTTATAAATTAAGTTAATATTAACATAAATAATGTGTTAAATTAACTAATTAAGTTGTAATTTTTACTGCAGAATAAAATCAGATTAATGTTAAAATAGTAACATATTTCATTAGTTACTGATTGACTAAAGTGGTTTTAGTTAAGTTAACAATAAAACGGGAGTGGACTTTCTGGGACATAAAAAAAAAGTTAAATTTGATTATTTTCTTTTAACAGTGTAGTTATTTATGTATCTAGGGAATTATAATGGTCCTAATTACCGAGGGCAAAGCTTACGTCCCGAGGGCCTTTGGCCCGAGGGACAGCAATTGCCCGAGGTAATTGAGACCCTTATAATTCCAGTGATACATAGATAATTTTATTTCTGACCGATTTTAGTAACATTTTGTTCATTTTTAAAGTGGAATAAATGTTTCAATAGATGACAATCAAATTGACATTAGATGTCAATCGTTTGATTTTATGTCAATTTTTTCTTAATATCCCAAGGGAGTTATGACCCCTATAATTCCCGCGTAACTAAGACGTTATAAGCTAATAATATACCGGTCATAAATAAAAGTTTTTTTGTAATTAAATTTAAAAACTTTCAAATTGTCGTAAATGTGTCACTTTCTTATACTGTATACAGGGCTTTAGGTCGCCCCTCCAAAATGATCTAACACAATAAAGTTTAAAATTGAGGGGTGTCTACTAAAACGCAAAATATATGACAGATTGACGGTAATCTCGGGTTTTACATGCAGCATTCACTTTTCGAGAGGGAAGTTTAATTTGTTCTAGGGGTAGTTTTGTATAATATTACGCAAACTGACGTTAAATTGGGGTAGGTAGAGGGATTTTAGGATAATGTATGGCATCAGATTTTAGTGCCGTAACAATGTTCTTTCTGAAATATGTACTGGCTTGGTATACTAAGGTCATTAAAACTTTGGACATCGTCTGTTATATGGGTGGTTTTCAGTATTTTTTAAGATCGTGATTTAATTTTGAAAAAAAAATAAAAGATTCGGGTTTAGTTCAACTGACTTTTTTCTTTTAGGTAACTCAGTCAAATATGCCAGAATGGTTAAGAAAGTGCTCGAGTGTCATGAAAATAAAAGTTAAAAGGGTTTTAAATAGAAAATAAACAAATTTTTAACATGACCGTCGCATACTTATTTTTTTTTTTTTTAAGTGCAAGCTGTCATTTAACGTCAGTTTCGACCTGTAATTTTATTTAATACACTTTATTATACTATTAAACTGTGAATTCAAAAAGAATCTAAAGGAATTAGGCGTAAGATAATGCAAGCAAAGCAAGTTTAATAGTAATTTTTAGAATATGTCCTCTATCATATTATTGTACCATGACTAATAAGAAATTAAAAAAGTCCGAAAATAGTTTTTTGGTTAATGCCATATGGTAACTCTTTAATAAACTACCAAAATATGCCAGATTTCACCAATTTAGAAGTAAGGAGCTACGAAAAAAGTAGGCGACGGTCATGTTTTTGTTGCTCTCTTGGAGTTTTTTCAGCAATACTTTTCAGTTTTCCACTCTCTCTTCTTTTTCTACTTCTTTCCCTCTCGTAAGCCGTCATTCTCTCATAAGCTTTTAGATCTGCCCGAATTCTTTGTCTCTTAATCCGTTTAGTTTCTGTTTTTTTTTTTCTCGTATAATTTTAGCATTTAGGTCACTAGTAGCTTTGGTTTGCTTTGGTTTATTCTTTTTCTTCACTTTATCGGGTGTTCTATCACTAGTATCTTTAGGTTTATTTTGTGTATTATTTTTCTCTTCTTTCTTGGTTATTATATTACTTTGTACTGGTGGAGTATTTTTAGACTTATACGGCGAAATGCTAGGTGACATATTAGCATTCGTAATTCTCTCTTCAGACAATGTGGTTCTTTTTTTGTTTTTTTTTTTAATTTTTCTTGCTTCGGTTCTCTCTGAATTTTTGTTTTGTTTTTCTTAGCAATTTTTAATTCAGCTCGCTTTTTTAAAGCACTTTCCTTCATTTCTTTTAGCTTTATCCGCAATGCTTCGTATTTTTTAAAATTTGGCGAGGAAACTGTAGCGTCCATAATTCTGTTAAAAAAAGAAACATATATTTGGCTGATCTTTTCGAAATTCATTAATTTTGGTAAAAATATTGTCAGAAAGTTATATAAAGAACTATAAAATCTTAATACGATGATATTAAATACACTAATTTGCAAAAAATCACATGACCGTCGCACGTTTAACATTACCGTCGCATTTCAAGTTTAATAACCCTACGACGGTCATGAGATCGACGGTCATGTGATTTCACTCATTTTTATTCATTTTTATTTATTTAAAATTGAACCTATCTCCATGTTGTGAATTTTAGGTTAGAATTTCCACCGGTAAATAACAGACACCAAAAAAACAAAGCGCGCAACTTTATTACTATGTTATGTTGGTTTTTATCACTATAGACGGTCATGTTAATAGAAAAAATACGAAAAACTTCAACTCACCTTTTTTATATCAAGATACACGACAAGAACTGTAAATAATATCGCGAACCGAACTGCACAAGTAACTGTCGCCATTTGCAATAATAAAATATTTTAATTGACACGTGCAGTACCATCTAGCGGCGAAAAGACAACCTAAAAAGTCCTTCTACGGTCATGTGAAGAAAACGTCGGGACAGCGTTCAATAATTTATTTTTAGCCCAAACAGTAACAATAATGGCTATTCAAGACAATTTTATAACACAAAAAACCCAACATTTGTTAAATATCATTTACTTTGTTGACTTAAAAGTTAAAATATATTTTTAGAAGTTCGCAAATATTGGATTTTGCTCCAGGGACATACGACGCCGACGGTCATGTGAAACAGGAGTTTTAAACCCCAAATTAAAATATAAATTCATAAGATATTGCACTTTTAGTATTAATAAATCGATAAAAAAATGCCTGTCAAGTCAAATGTAAAAAAAAAATTATGGCTAATAAAAAGAATTTAGTTTTAAGACCCCGGGGACATGGTATCTTAAAAGTTACTGAAACCACCCATATATATACATGGTCGCAGATTGACATCACTTTCTTTTTTGCACATGAGGATAAAAAAACAGAAACGTTTGTGACTAAAAATTAACATGCATAGAGAAAAATAGTTCGTCTACCTTATACATGTCATATTTGTAAATGTGAACCTAGATCAGAACCGGATCCACGCCATTGTATTTTTGTATGGAAAGCGATTATGATTTACAGGCGAAAACTCTTTTTATTTATACATGGTGCTACTTAATGATATGCCGTAATTCCAAGAGGGCATTCCTGAACAAGGTTCAAGTAGAAAAGTTAAGAAAAACAGGTGTCCTAAAAAGTCTGGTTTTCAAGACTTCTACTTCCAGCACCGGAGATGGAAGAACCTCTGAAGAAGCTCGCCACTCGTGCTAGTAAGTTAAATGTCTATAATATGACCGCCCACTTTTTAGTACATCGCAAGGTCTACTTCGCAATCTGTTCCGAAGCCATACGTGAAAGGTCTGGTAATGATATTGCCAGTTCTGTCTGTAAAAGTTTAAGAAAAGTCTTAGAGGACCACCCGTTGCACATACAAACAAGTACGCGTTACATGGAAGTTTTTCATGCCATGACAGTCATTTTCTCCTGTGTCATGGCTAAGATCCCTATTGAAAGTAAATTTGGAAAACATTAGACAATTATTCAGATGCATATAATATTTTTTGGATTTTAATTTTCATTCTTCTAAACTAAAATATAATTTTATTTATTTTGCCAAATCTTTCGTTGAAATTAAGTACAAGACGTCCTTCTCTGAATACGAATTCGCGTCTATCAAATTAAGACAACGTTGTGTAGGAAAGCATGTTATAGCCGACGGTGATGTAAATATTCCAAATTGTAATCAAAAAATGACTTCAATGGGTCAAAACAAGGTAGAAACACTAGAATCGATGTAAATGAAACAATGTCTTCCTCCATAGTTTAATCATTGTAAAAACAAATAAATAGTTCCCTACATGTTCCGAACGTGTAAGCGTTCATCCTCAGGGGATACTGAATGGGAGAACGACCACTAAATAGTAAAAAAAAGTAGAAGTTTAAGTGGGACTTACCTAGCACTAAGTTGTGTGAAACTGTAAATGTAAGTTGTCTGAAATTAATGAGTATAAGTTAACAGGACGAGGAAAGTAAAGTTGAAAACCTAATGTACTAACTAGTCGTATTAAGTATGAATATTTATAAGTAAAGTTTTAGTTATAAATGTAAAATTTTAATTGGTGAAGAAGCATTATGGATAAAAGATAATAAATTAAGATATAACATTATTGCAGGTCATGTTTTTCGAGAAAAAAATGGAAAATAATTAATATCTCAAAATCCGCAAGAGATAGGTATAGGGAAGTGATAAGAAAATGTGTTAAGCAATTGTAATTAATTGGCGATTGTAAGAATAAGTAAATATACATAACGAAAATATCTGGAATTACGACTGACGGAGCACCTTCAATGGTTGGAAGTACATCTGGGATAGTAACTATGTTAAAAAAATATTTACAAACTAAAAATTAAATACCAAGGAATTAAATCAAGAGGCCCTCTGTTCAAAATTACTGGGATTTGAAAATGTGATGAAAGTTGTAGTACCTACTGTAAACTTTATAAAATCACGAGGTCTCCATCACCGACAATTCAAAAAATTTCTCGAGGATATTGAAAGCGAATATGGTGATCTCCTGTTTTACACTGAAGTAAGGTGGCTAAGTCGTGGGTTGACACTACAGCGGTTTCTTAACTTGAAAAGAAATCAAATTATTTCTGGCGGAAAAGAAAAACGACGTCCCCGAACTCGACAACCCTGATTAGCTGTGTGAGCGTTTCTTGTAGACATCACAAATCACTTGAATGTCTTAAATACTCTCATGTTTCGTCCTTTCAATGCAAATTGAGTCTTTACAGGACCCAAATCCATTCAGCCAATTACAGCCAATTTCCGAACTACAGAAAAATTATGGAGAAAGTCAATAAGATTGACGTCAATTTCGCTCATGTTGAAAAAATTGATATTTTGATACAAAAATTTCAAAA
The DNA here is from genome assembly GCA_963920685.1 of Polydrusus tereticollis. Classification (NCBI taxonomy): domain Eukaryota; kingdom Metazoa; phylum Arthropoda; class Insecta; order Coleoptera; family Curculionidae; genus Polydrusus; species Polydrusus tereticollis. The sequence goes on along the minus strand of OY987334.1, from coordinate 46,750,699 downwards.
TCGTTTTGTAGACTTCAAAAAAGTTAAACCTCTATTGGACATTTTCAGCAATCCTTTTAACATTTCACCCGAAAATGCGCCGGAATCAATGCAACTGGAATTAATAGACATGCAAAATGATGATAGTTTACGAAACAAATTTAATGAAGGTAATTTACTCAACTTCTACCGTTGCGTTGATAAAAACTCTTATAAAGAATAATAAAGCGAATAAATGCATTGAAATGCGCAAGCTTTTTTGGATCGACGTATATTTGTGAACAAACGTTTTCAGTGATGAAACTAAACAAAACGAAAAACCGAAATGTCATGCAATGTCATGCATCAAAATAATAAAACATGAAATATTACATTTTAATGATTAGATTACCTTACGATTACATAATTACAACAAACATTTTTGAAGGTTCTTTTATTTTTATCATTGTATTTCATACTATTTAAAAATAAACATTTTTGTGTTAATAAGTATTGTTTGTAGTGGCCCGTCCTTGGCTTATATTTTTCCCGAGTGGCCCCTGTTCGTTATAAATCTGTGCATCCCTGGTGTAGAGCATGTCCTTTTATGCAGCAAACCAAATTTTTGGATTATTCCATTGACTGGTTCGCCAGAAACGTCTAATATGCCATCGTCGTGAATCACCCTGTATATATATCCTATCCTAATAACCCTTTTAGTATCTTAAAAAGAAAAGAAAAACATAAAAAAGTTTCGCTACACCAATAATCCGTGGGGCAAGATATTCAACTTCGCATTTCTCCATTTAATGTTTTTGTAATAATCAGGTATCGATCAGTCTTATATTTCAATTCTAAAACAACTTCCTTGCAGGATTATAAATGAACTATTACTTACTTTAGAGTCACCAAATTTTAAGTACGTTATACAATAATATGTATTGGGGGCTGACACAGCTGGGCATAATATGTTGTTTAAACATGTTCGGGCTGGAAGCTTTTGGATCTTATTTAATACCTCTGCCTTCGTACATGTAAGTAGAAGTAAAAAGGAATCATCAAAAAGCACTGAAGGCAAAAATTTAAGTCAAAATTATTGAAACTAGAGCGCAAGATTAGTATAAGGAATTCCTCTTCTCGATAGATATAAGCCCTTAATCCTCCCCGCCCCCCTCACCTAAATGTCATTGCACACTGTACTTAACTATAACATATGCCTGTTATTTGGTCACAGGACACATCCATCAACGATCCGTCAATATTTACCGAAGATAAGTCCCCCATTTATTTCACCCGGTAGGTAGATTCCCTCCCCATGCATTCTCTCTCGAAACGGGTTACATAACATAAAGGACAATCGAATCATGATCTATTGAACGAAAATTTGTTACCAATTCATTGCACCGTATTTCCTTTTTAAAACACTTATTGAATTTTATATAAATCTGTCCGGTAAGTCCCCGCATTTAGCATCAACAAAGGGGCTTAAGGAAGAAATAATAGAGGGACACCCCTCTTTATGTAATTTTAAGGTTAGGGTTGGTCTGGAGTAGCAAAATACGGCTAGGGAATAGTGTTCATACTAATATGGCCCTGATGTATTTTTTGGTGTCTTGATTCACATCATGACCATTCTATAGGAGATCTATTGGTATTTTCTATACAGTGAGATCGTAAAGGTTGAAATAAATTCATTTAAAATTCATGTTTTTATTTTCAGAAAAACGCTCGGATTCCTTATACAGCCCGGGCTGCCCAGAAGTCCGGAATAAAATTAATATAGCCTTAACCTGTAACTTCTGGGGAAAATGCTCGGACACGTCAATTTAGTTTTATATATGCTCACATTTTGACGTTATTCGTTTGTTTTTTTATGGACATTTGTCAAAGATATGACGACATCGATCTTTTTTTTAAATGGAAACATACAGCTTGTGATACATCATTTGAAAGCTAATATCTCGTACAGTATGCTCATAAATTTTGGCGCGATTCTGTCAAGCTATTTCAAAAAGGCGACTGTTAAAAGTTTTAGAGAAATCCCTATTTAAATAAGCGGAAATGATAAATCATTGATGTTTTTGTTACATTTCAAGGTAAGAAATCTTCATTGTTTCACGTTCTGACATTTTGTGACATTGTGACTTAACAATAGTTATGGTTTATTTGTAATTTATTTCGTCAAAAAAAATAAAAATGTAACGAAGCAAAACAAAACACAACAAAAAGGTGGTTTAACGTGGCAAATTCTGGAAATGTCCCCCACCCTCTACTTGGCATGCTCCCAGACGATGGTAAAATCCGTCGACGGAATTTCGAATGGCTTCAGCCGGTATGTTATGTGTCTCCAATCTAATTTTGTTTTTCAAATCTTCAATATTATTTGGCCTATTTTGGTAAACTTTTTCTTTTAAATTTCCCCAAAGAAAATAGTCTAGCGGCGTTAAGTCTGGGGACCTCGGTGACCATTCAATTGTACCACGTCGTCCAATCCAGCGACCTGGAAATATCTGATATAAATATCTTCTCACATTGACACCAAAATGCGGGGGAGCATCATCTTGCTGAAACCAAATTGTTTCATTAGGTAAAGTCTGTGCGTTTTAAGAAGTCCGATATCGGATTAAATCACCAAGGGATGTTATCGCTTTTAAAACAGTAAGTCGGTTAAGTAAGTAATATCTTCGCACCTTCGCTATACTTGATCACACCGAACATCCCACTGGTTTACTGTATTCTATTACTGGGCGAAATCAGAGGTTTCAAAACAAAATTATCTTAGAATTACGCGTTGAGCATAAATAATAATTAAATAGATAATTAAATTATTTTTGCTATTATTATAGTTAAATCTATATAATAATCGCTATTTTCCAAGAACCAATTAAAATTTGCTCAAGTGCGGGATGGTTAAATATGTTAAAGATTTTGTCAGGTATATACTTTTCCGATAATGACATTATTTTGGGATTATTATAATTAAATCTTCATAATAATTACTATTTTCCAAGAAATAATTAAAATTTGCTGAAGTGCGGGATGGTATGTTCTACTTTATTTTAAATAAGTAGTTGTGCTTTTCACTTTTAGTTTGTTTCTCATTGTGTGTGAATTAAAATCAGTTATTAAGCAAAGTTATGGAAAATGTTCAGCAAGGTGGCACATCGCCTAGAAGGCATTTATCTCCAGGTGAACGCCGTTTGGTATTACAAGTGGAACATTATTTTACTTTAGAAAAAGATAACTCGGGCCCGTTAGAGTCTGTTTTGGCAGTGCAAAACGAACGTCTGATGCTTGCGGCATTTCAGAGAAGACCTTAAGAAGACTTCGAAAAAAGAGTGAAGAGGATTTGGACAGACCATATAAAAGGGTTCGACTCCATTCAAAAACCTTGGATTTATCCCAAGGGATAAAACTCTCTATTAGGAATATTGTTTATGATATGTATAAAGCCAAGGAATATGTTACCCTCAAAGCTATTCTTGAAAAGATAAAGCAGAAAAAACTTTGCGATATTGGAACTAACAGTTTGTCCATCATCTTAAAACATATGGGTTTCAAATATAAAAAAACGAACAACAGAAAACTGCTTTGCGAGCTGTCCAATGTTGTTTCGAAAATATGGCAATTTTTAAGGGATTATTTAAACAACAAAAAATCGGAATTGTCAAGACAAGTTGTGTTTCTTGACGAAACATGGGTATTTGCAAACGGAACTTCAACAAAAACGTCTTGGCAGGATGACTCAAAGCATTGTTATTCAAGTACCCGTGCAAGTAATGGAAAAAGGTATATTATATTACATGCTGGTAATGAAGAAGGTTTTGTTTTAAATGCCAGTTTGATATTTTCATCAACAAAAAAAACTGATGATTATCACGGCAATATGGATGCTGAAATTTTTGAGCATTGGTTCGAGGAAAAACTTTTAAAAAGTTTAGAAAAACCTTCCTTAATTGTTTTAGACAATGCCTCTTACCATACGAGACTCGAGGAGAAATTCCCTACAAGCAGCTGGAAAAAGGAAGAAATAAAAGAGTGGTTGTCAAAGAAAAACATAAACCATGAAAAGTTATATTTAAAAAGTGAACTTTTAAGCAAGTGTAAAGAGCAGTCATTTAAAAAAAAGTATGTTGTTGACGAATTAGCCCTCAAATATGGACATCAAGTTTTGAGATTGCCGCCCTACCATTGTCATTACAACGCAATTGAATTGGTATGGGGTATTAGCAAGAACTATTATGACAAACATGCCTGTAAAAATATCGGTGAGCCTAGCGTTATAAAGTTATGGGAGGAGGCGCTTAGCCAAGCGGGCAAAGAAGAATGGCGGAAATGCATTGAACAAACAGACAAAATTATTTTTGAATCTTATGAGACAGAACAGGTTATAGACGAAGTAAGACCGTTAATTATTACGAATGATGATGATGATGACGATGATGTTGATTCTGATGAGTCTGAAAGCATGGGTGAAATTTCAAATGCAGAGGAAGACTACTTTTAGTAGTACCTATCTACAAGTAGGTACGTTCTGTCGCAAGACTACAAAATCGGTTCTTTTTAGAACCAAAACTTTATAAAAAAGAATTCGTAAAACTAATTTGTCTGAATACTACAAAAGCTAAAAAATTATTATTTTTCTTTACCTAAACTAATTTTTTATTTACTTTAAATTATTTTATTTAGAAAATGTAATTCATCAACATCCAAAATTACCTTCAATATAATTTATTGTTTGAGAGCCACCGACATAATGCTCAAGAGGTTTTATGGCTTAGCGGACTTCTTAAAACGCACAGACTTTATATCTGGATCTACTTCGTTGATTCGTTGGGAAAAATTACAGCTAGAGCCGGCCTCAACTCGAAGGTTAAGAAATCCAGGTACCGTTCAGCTGTGAGGTTTCCTTAATAATATTCGTTAAGATGCTCCCCGGGATGCCACTGGACTTAATAAATTTAATCTACTGGGCCTAACTATGCCCCTTATCAATGTTAATAACAATACCAAGTTTCAATAAAATCGGGAAAAGGATATTTAAAAAAATTATGAAAAGCCGATTTTTTTTTTTAAAACTAACAGGGCAACTACGGATTCATCTTTAAATAAACTTTTTCTTTTAGAACATCATAAGGAATCACCCCCTTAAGTTGTGTACCGTATTTCTGAAACATCATGTATAAATAAAAATGTATGTTTGTAAGTTTCCGTGCACTGATAAAATTAATTATTTGAGTTAAAAAAAGTTACCGTTGACTCAAATAAATATTTGTTTCCTATTAGCCAAACAAATATGTATTTGAAAAATACCAAGGGATTATTTGCCTCAATTAGTATCATCTGATTTGATACAAATTACTTTTTATTTAGAACTAATCACTAAATACAAAATTCAAGCAAATATTTATTTCCTTAACACTAACCTAATTTAAATAAGCCGTTTCAATGACTTAAGGTAAATAGGTTAAAAGTTAAGTTAACAAAATGTTTATTTGATTGATATTTATATATATTTTATCAAGTACATATTTATTTTACTTTTGTTTTACATGTATTTGCCGTAACAACAACGTTATTTAATTAAACAATTTAAGTGATTTGATTTAAATAAACCGGTGATTTCCATCAAAGTGATTGTTTTTTATTCAAGTACATAATTGTTTAACTTGTCTTTTATATTTATTTAGATCAAATATAAATTTATTTGGTTTAAATACCTTTTTTTAATTTTCAATAGATCAGAATGTTCATTCAAATCAGTTCTTATTTTATCCAAGTACGTGTTTATACAGACGTCACATAAAAATAAGAAATATTGAAATGTTGCTATTGAATATGGTTTAATCAGTACCTATACCATAATAATCACAAACCTTATTAAATTGCTTATAGTGTTCAAATAATAAGGCAAACCAACAGAAAAAAACACATTTTTGCCGAAAATAAAGGGTATGACAAATTACGCGCACGCGCACAACTATTTTTACATAAAAATAACATAAAATTTAAAAGATAACCATCTGTTATTTTATTTCTTATTTTTATGTTATGTTATGTGTTTCTATAAACGTCTTATGGCAGATCTGTAGATTCAACTCTTATTTTATTTTTATGTTATGTTATCTTGCTGTATAAACCGACCATTAGTTGTTGTTCCCCTTAAAATATACGTCAATAAAACATTATAGAGAAGTTAATAACTTTGATACAAAATTAAATAAAGTCAAATTTGCAAATATTAGGTACAATAATTATTAATATTATATTAATTATATTATATTATTTACGTTAGGAGGTTTGATAGGTATTGAATTATGGTGAAAATTGAGAAAAACTGTCTTATTTGTAACCTAGGTAACCATGATTTATAAATACCTGGCTACATTTTTCTAAAAATATTTTGGGTTCGAAATTTCAAATTAGGTATTACAAGTATCTTTTTTTTGCCTCTTATCTTACATTTTAAACTCGTTTCATGCGTAACTAAAATATTCAAATATAGTTTCCTACCTTGAAAAGTATCTAACATATGGGATATACCCCTAGATGTACCCCAATCTTCTAAATAATTATTCATATTACGTTTATTCCCCATATCTTCGTTTTAATTTTTGATGGAACCACTAACTTCTGTGCCACTAACAAAGAAGATTTCACTCTCACTCATAAATTTCTACAAGACAAAATCGAACACCAATGACCAAAACGCGATGATCAGGCCACTTTTGTATAACCAATCAAATTACTCAAAGCCCAAAGTAGGCGACAGGAGTTCATTTAAATACTTAATCATTAGTTTGGATGACCAAATTATTTGAAAAGTTCGGCAATGAATGATTTAAATTAAAGTTAAAGGTATTTAGTTCTTAACTTGAAATGTACTTCGATTAAATAATTAGTTATTTGTAAATATTTGGTTGTTTTATATTAACTATTTAATGTAAATACATAATTATTATTACATTATGTGTTGAAAACACTGTAAGGTCCCTTTCCTTTTCGTCAGACTCTATAGCCTTGCCGATGAGCCGTAATACGGCGAAACGCGTCCAAGGATTGGGTCTGACGGAAAGAAAAGGGAAAAACATCTTTCTTTACATAATTATTTAGTTTAAATGACCTAGACATTTAAATAGTTCTCTATTGGGTGATTTAACTTGCGGTTAACGGGATTTAGTTCCTAAATAAAAATTAGTTCGATTAAATAATTAGTTATTTAGATTTTGTTATTTTAGTGGTTTTTTTGGTAAGATATTTGTTTGAAGGGTTCTATGATTTGACACAAATCAACCAACAGTCAAATAACTTTGCAAATAAAACGAAATACTCTCATTTATTTCAGTTAAATCAAATTTAGTTAATTAAAATCACATTTATTTATTACCAATAATTATTCACCAAATAAATCAGATTATTTGATTAAGGGAGCACAGTTTTATCAGTGTGCAAATAAATGGTAGCGCCACTGGGTGTGCTAATACATGTGGTTTGATACAAAAATCGCGATTTACATATTACTTAAGGAAGAGAAATGATGTGCTGCATGGCCCCCGTGCGTGTGCCAAAATAACAAATTTACCCGAAAATCGGGGTTACTAAAATTCCATTTACACAAAACAAGAAATGATGGAAAAGAATGATAGTAATTACAAGTAAAAACAAGCGAAATGACGAATTCAAAGGATCCATCTCTGTCTACGCGGCCATAATACCTTTCAGTTATAATTCAAATAAATTGTTTTTTGCGTGGCGAGACGGGCCGACGTTTCGTTTTGATTGATTACGCAAAGAAAATTGTAACGTTTTTAATCGAATTTGCGAAAAGCGTTTTTCCATTGTTAATATCTGTGACGGGGCCGTGATTACTTTTGTAATTTTCAGGTCGAACTTGTCAGTATTGAATTATTGGACGCAGATTACAGGGTGTTAGAAACACTACTAGTTGATCAATGGTATATAAACTTGTAATGAAATTTATTACCATTCCGAACAACCATAGGCGTAATTCGGAGGTGGCAAGGGGTGGAAGTTGTCACCCCAGAATTGTCGAGCCCAGTATTTTGCCACCCCAGAATTTTGAAGTAAAAGTCTCAATAATTTACAAATACCCAAAATTGAAAAATACAAGTCTACAACAGGGAATTTTTTTAACTTTATCAATTCTGCATTAATCATGCTTAGTTTAGCACATAAAGATAGCATGTGTTTTGAAATTTGTAAAAAACAGCACACTTGAAGTATTGCAATCCTTCAGAATAGATGAGTTTTTCACAAAGTTGTTCAATCACTGCACAGAAATCGCTGACAAGTGCGGGTTTAGAGGCGCCAAGCTGCCAAGAAAGGGCAATATTCCCTGAAAAACTTGGGGAGGTTGTAAAGCTCCATTTGAATCTGTAGAGTAATACTACAAAGTTTTAATCCTCTGACCAGTTATTAATAGTGGTAACATAGATTTATTTTTGGATAAAATGGAACAAATCTTAATTACAGTGTTTGAAGAAGGTATACCGATTTTCGTTGTTGATGATTTTAATATCGAAATGATTAGGGAAAACAAATCTAAAACCGAATTTTTGTCACTAATGTATTCTTTTAATTTTTACCCACGAATAACAGAAAATACAAGAATAACTTACAGTGCCCCTAGTTGTATTGATAACATATTTACTAACTTTGATCAAGTAGAAGCTGTAGTAATTGAAAATTTTATATCGGATCACACGGCGCAAAAGGCAATTTTTGAAATAGAATACCATAGGACAGTGACCCAAATTCATAAAAGATTTTTTACAAATGAAAACAAGAGCGAACTTTTGCGTTGTTTAGGCGAGCAAGACTGGTCTGATGTTGATAGGGTTGACAGAAATAATGTTAATGAACAGTGGAATGTCTTTATAAATGGCTTTATAAATATATTTAATCAGAATTTCCCTCTAAAACTGTTTTCTAACGGTCGGGTTCCAAAAAAATTTAAAGATGACGAAGTTACTGCATGTAAGTGTGAGTTGGATGTCTTATTAATGTTATCAAGGCAACACCAAAATTATAAAGATCAGTATAGAGAAAAGAAAAAAGAATATGATAAACTTTTAAAAAAATCTCAAGCAAAACAATATGAAAACAGAATAAATAATTCAGACAACAAAGTTAAATGCATGTGGGCAATCTGCAATGAAATTACGGGGAAAAAAAATCACAACTCCAACATTAAAATAGAGGGAGAACCTGAAGTTATAGCTAATAAGTTTAATGAGTACTTAATATCGGTTGTACCGAATCTCATTAAAGAATTAGCAAATGTGCCATTTAATAGCAATATTGTTAAAAATAATCAATCACTGTATCTAAGGGCAATAACTGCAAGTGAACTATGTGACATATCGAAACTTATAAAAAATAAGAATAGTTGTGGCGTCGATGAAATTCCAACTAATATCGTAAAACTCTCCATTAATGCGTGTAAAGATGTATTGTGCCATATTATTAATAATTCCTTTAAACATGGAATATTCCCTGAACACTTAAAGGTCGCTCTTGTGAAACCTCTGTTTAAAAAAGGTGATCCAGAACTGATGGACAATTATAGACCTGTTAGTCTACTGACAGGTTTCTCAAAGCTGTTTGAGCTGGCAATGTGCTCAAGATTAGTCAATTTCTTAACCAGCTGTGATGTATTTAGTAAGAATCAACATGGGTACATTAAAGGAAGATCTACTCAAACTGCAATATTCCAATTTACTAAATCAATTCTGGATCACCTTGAGAATGGCAACGTAGTTGTGGCAATGTTTTTGGACTTGTCCAAGGCATACGACAGTTTAAATAGAGAATTACTTGACAATAGAAAACAGAGAGTATCTATTCTAAAAAATGGGAAATCTTACAACTCCGCAATTTTAATCAACGATGTAGGCATAGCTCAGGGAAGTATATTAGGACCCGTCTTGTTTATTGTTTTTATTAACGACCTTAATAACATAATGGAAGCCAATCAGAATATAGTGAATTACGCAGATGATACTAACTTAATTATAGGGGGCAAAATATTGATCAACTTATTAATGAATCCAGAAGCTTTTTGGATACAGTTACAAATTGGTTCTCAAAAAACAAACTTATCATAAATAAAAATAAAACAAATGTAGTTTTCTTTAGAACAAGGGCATCAAATGTACAAAAACCAGTACAGTTCAGTAGTGACGATAATATTAGCTTTTCTGAAAATACTAAGTTCTTGGGTGTACAAATTAATGAATTTCTGGATTGGTCCTATCATGTCAAGTGTATTTTGAAAAAACTAAATGCGATTTGTTATGGTATTCGTATCACTGCCAATTATATGAACGAGAAAACTTTAAAAATCCTGTATTTTGCTAACTTTGAAGCTCGCGTTAAATACGGAATCATATTTTGGGGAAGAGATAATCAAATTCAGAATGTATTCGTGGTTCAAAAGCGACTACTTAGAATAATTAAGAAAATGAAACATAACGAAACGTGTAGGTCTGTCTTTAAAACTACAGGATTGTTAACTATATATGCATTATACATTTACGAGTGCCTGATGTTTTTCTATAAAAATAAAAATTGTTTTCAAAGCCCAATAAATCATCAGCGGAACACTAGAACTGTTAATGTTAATTATCCAACATATAGACTTACTTTAACAGAAAATTCACCTCATTATATGTGCTTAAGGTTGTACAATAAATTACCTGACAGAATTAAAAGAATAGATAGGGAAAACAATTTTAAAGCTGAGATAAAGAAATTATTACTGAATTTAGAACCCTATAATCTGGAAGATTTTAGAAATATGTAAAGTTAGTTATTAGGTTTTCGGCTTTAGTTAATAGGTATACCGGGTGTTGCATCGTCGAGCGGGACATAGGAAATCCCATGTAATTTTAAATGGAGTCAATTATTGGCTTCCCTAATTATTTTAGAGAAAAATTCTATTTAGGTTTATTAAAGAGCACTAAAACCCACATTCAATAGAATAACTTTAGATATTTTTGATGAGCCCGTTTAGGGGTTATCGCCGATTTCTTTTTAACTATTTCTCCTTTTTATGGCCCCGTATTTGCGGGCACCAGTCAAGGTAAAATATGACTGTCAAATAAAGTTGTCATTTTGAGGAATATTTGAACATCTTCTTAAATCTTAAAGTTCTAACAATTTAATAGTACCTACCTATTAATTAGTAAAATGTTGAAATATGTAAAATGTCATAATTAACCTTGTAATTGGATACTTTATTTTAGTTTTATTCAGATTAATTTGTACTCATAAATACACCTTTAATATTTTCGATGTACGAGTTTTTATAACAATAAAGCACACATTACAAAATGACAACTTTATTTGACAGTCATCTTTTACCTTGACTGGTGCCCGCAAATACAGGGCCATAAAAAGGAGAAATAGTTAAAAAGAAATCGGCGATAACCCGTAAACGGGCTCATCAAAAATATCTAAAGTTATTCTTTTGAATGTGGGTTTTAGTGCTCTTTAATAAACCTAAATAGAATTTTTCTCTAAAATAATTAGGGAAGCCAATAATTGACCCCATTTAAAATTACATGGGATTTCCTATGTCCCGCTCGACGATGCAACACCCGGTATAATTAAGTAGGTAATAATATGTAAGGAATTGAATAGGTCTAGATTTTTGTGCTGTATGACGTCATTTCATTTTGTGTCTGTAGTTAGTAATTAGTAATAATTGTAATTGCCGCATAATTTGAAATAAAGAAATTAAGTAAGTAAGTAAGTAAGTAATATCCTAAACAATGAGATAGAGCCCAGGCTTTAAGAAAACAACCTAGATGTAGAGGGTGTCCCATTTTCTACACTTTTATAGGGTATCTCCGTAATGCTATCAAAAAAGTAATATAGATGTCATGTGCTTTTTTTGGGTCAAACTTAAAATGGTGAAATCAAAATTTGGAAATTTTCGCTCGCTTAAGAGATATGGGGGAAAATCAAAAAATTGACAATTTCAAAATTACCCTATATTTTCTTAGTTAAAAGAGATACAGAAAAATGATTTATGCAAAAGTTTCTTTATAATGATGGTTGAATAATCTGCCATTTTCAGAATAAGTATACGGGGTCAGGTAAAAAAGTTATCGGACCTAACCTTATTTTTTTAAATGGAACACCCTGTCTAAAAAGATAGCATTTTAAGTTCTCTTTTCAAATATATAACACAACATGGATGATATTAGTTTGCTAGGCGATTTATTCAAACTTTATTACTTTGAAACGAAATAAAAGGTTCATAACGGGAATTATCGCAAATGTTCGAAAGCTCCTCCCTTGTTTTTAATGCACTCTTGACATCTTTTTCGAACGGATTTTAAGGCATTCATGATGTGTAATGCTTTTATTTCTGCAGAGGCCTCATGAATTCTTTGATCAAGTTGTTCTCGGGTTAAAATGACTTCTTTATAAATTTTATTTCCCAACACTCCCCAAAGAAAAAAATCTGTAGGTGCTAAATCCGGAGATCGTGGTGGCCACCGCTTAGGTCCATGTGTTCCTATCCAACAGTTTCTAAAGTGAGTATTTAAATACTCTCTTATTCGAAGAGCGTTATGGGTAGGGGCGCCATCTTGTTGAAAGTAAATCTCTATTATTTCATTTAAAGGAACATCATCAAGGATATCGGAAAGGTTTGATTGAAGTATGTCCAGATATCTATCTGCATTTAAAGTTTCTTCAAAAAAGCGATACACCAGTTTGTTTTGAAACAAAAAAACAACTTATATTTACCCCAAATCGACCTTGTTGGCGAACAGGTCGTACCATGTGGGGATTTGTGGAGTTCCAATGTCTTTCATTACGTCGGTTATGATACCGCAATTTGTAATTCGACATTCATCTGACTAAATTATTTTTTGGTGACTATTTCACTAGAATGTTTTACACTGGCAAAATGTCATAGCAACGGCCTGTTTTCTACTGGCAAAATTACTACCTGCAACTACCTGGACAAAATTCACATGCGATTTTTACAGCGACAAAATTTTAATATCTGATCGAAAGAAATTTTGTTACCGTGGTTCTGTTAATTATTTAAAATGTCATTGTATTCGTTCTTGTTAACAAACGTCAGATTAGTTCAGTTCAAAGATGAGTGTTTCTGAAGAAAAAAACAGATTTGGAATACAATCCATTACAGAAATTAAAAAGGCAGTGTCGGAGAATATAATATTATTGTTCTTTTTTTCGTGAAATAGTCATGTCGACTACCACTCGAGAAAAAATTGTGTTAGCAAAATTGTTCTCAAGGTTTTATTCAAGTTTGTTGCTTTTCGGCAATTTCGCTTATGACATTTTCGACAAAATCACTCGCCTCACGGCTCGTGATTTTGTAAAAAATGTCATTCGCGAAATTGCCAAGCAATAAACTTTCATACCTTTCGAAAATTTTGCCGACAAAATTTTTTCTCTTGTGATATTATATATGAAAAGAGCGATCCTCGTTAGATTTATTTAAAAACCAGTAACAAAATTCCAATCGTCTCACATCATCAACAGGATGCAAATTTTGGGTAATTTTAGCAACATAGAGAAAATATTTATTGAACGTCAAAATTCTTTACGCCTTAGATTTTGTAATTCCAGTCTTAGTTTCTACGTTTCTAACGGACGTAGATTTTTGTTCCTAAAATTACAAAGTGATTTTAGAGAATAGAATTAGGATGTGTGCTTAAGACCACAAGACAGAAGTGAAAACCTCGCCAAGACGAGATTCACCTTTCACAATCTAACTTTTTGGGTCTACAAGGTTCACATACTTTACATTTTGAAATCCCGCTTAAAATTCACTTCTTTTCGACCAGATTTTTGTCACATTTTGTTAAATAATGTTGTTCACAAACTAGGAAAACAGCAATATTTTGTAAATCATTCCTAAAGTTCCACTAAAATTGCTATAACTTTTAAATCCCCACTTATCTGCCATTTGTACCGGTTGTAGTTTATCTTTATCTAAAAGGATGCCCATGTTCAGGGCAGCATTAAACCATCAATATCAGTACCTACACGCACATAGTGAATTTTCCATGTTGTATCGTTTCTTTTTCTAAAAGTCGTAATTTTTATTTCTTTGGCTAGTAAGTTCCATAACTTAAGACGGGAACCAAGAAGTTCTGACTGTTGCTTTGACAATCTCAAATCACGTACTAAATCATTCAAGTCACCTTAAACAATCGATGGCTCGCCAGAACTGGGACCTGAAGTAAAAGTGGGGTTCGTCGAAGCTGCCCGATGATGCGTTAGTATCTCCATTATTTCCCACAACAATATCGTGCCGGTCTAAAGGCGCAATCGGTACTGGTTAGTCTGCATTATAAGGAGCAGGTCTAATGGCAGAAGGCAAATTCCTCGGCAAATTCAGATATTCCATCTTGCGCTTTTCTTTTTTGGAATAACACTTAGTCATGCAAAAATAGCAATCGTCAAAATGATTGGTGAGTTCTCGCCATACCATTGGAACTACAAAAGGCATACTTTTACATACTCTACAGCCGACACAGCACACATTGGGAGGGAGTCCACTGCTTATCTTGATCTTCGATTAAAATAATATGCTTTTTTTACATTTCCATCTTTGTCTTCACAAAGTCCGTCAATACAAGTCACACAAAATAATTTGGGTTCGCGTTGCAAGTGTGTTTTACTCTCACAATACCCTGTTATTTCCTATAGCTTCACCAACGTCATCGGCCCTTTGTTCATCGTTAAATCAACATTATTTTAAATTAAATCGCCCTCAAATTATATTATACTCAATAAAAATCCCCAAAAATCCCTCTCAATAGGCATTTAAATTCACTCGATTTTATTCATAATATTAACTACAGATGAATGGGCCCTAACACCCGTAGATTTAACCAGAACCCCTATCTTTTATTATGTAAAACACCCTTCTCTTCCACTGCAAGTTATAATTATTCCAAATTCTTAACAATATACACGATGGTGAAAATACCGACCCTTACATTAAAATTTAAATATCGTAAGCGGAAATAAATAAGATGCATTAATTAAAATTTTCGTTGTTTAAAAAAAGGTATATTTGTTCAATTGTTATTTCGTTTCAGTTGTTTACCCTTTTAATTGCCTGGTCAAAATAGTTTAACTGGCTTTCACTACTTCTGTGCCAGCCTTCAACAGAGTTCTTTCTTCGTTTTCGCCAGGCCGGAGGAATATCAGCTCCAGATTGAGTGTGCAAACAATGAATCTCAACGTTGGTTTGTGTCTTCTGGTTGGACGGCCAATCCATGTGTCCTCGAAGTAGTCCCCAACCCCCTGAACTTCAACCGGTAACAAGTTATTATCGGACAATGATTCAAAGGCTTCCACAACAAGTTGTGGCGGTACGAAAGCTAATACGTTCATCAGTCTTAGGCGTAATGCAAATTCGACATTAGTGCCATATCTCTGCTTGTGTCCCTGTCCCTGAATCTTCCTGTTTACACACTGGCAAAGATGAAAGAAGCAATGTCGTTGTTGACGTTCTGGAAAAACCGCAGAAATTACTTTGATACAAGCTCTCTCATAACTGGTCATAACACTTTGTGGTGACAGTCCTTTAGCTCTTGTAGCGTTTCTATGTACGTCTTCTCAGTCAGGCAAGATACGAAAAAAAACGATAAAAATAAAAAAGTTGTAGATTCAGTTACTTAATACGAGAAAAATACAAAAATTGCAAAAAAATTAGTGGTGCACATATTTTTTCTCAAAAAGTTAGGACTTAATTAGTCCCTTACTACCCTAATTAACATTGCTAAATTTCAACAAATTCGGCTAAAGGAGTATTAAGATATTAACGAAAAAACTATTTTTTTTTTAAGTTTGACACCCTGTATCTTGAAAACGAAGTATTTTTTGACCTTTTGACCTATGTATACAGGGCTGCCCAGAAGTCCGGAATAAAATTAATATAGCCCGAACCTGTAACTTTTGGGGAAAATGCTCGGACACGTCATTTTAGTTTTATATATGCTCACATTTTGACGTTATTCGTTTGTTTTTTTTATAGACATTTGTCAAAGATATGACGACATCGGTCTTTTTTTTTAAATGGAAACATACAGCTTGTGATACATTATTTGAAAGCTAATATCTCGTACAGTATGCTCATAAGTTTTGACGCTATTCTGTCAAGCTATTTAAAAATGGCGACTGTTAAAAGTTTTAAAAAAATCCCTATTTAAATAAGCGAAAATGATAAATCATTGATGTTTTTTTTTACCTTTCAAGGGCAGAAATCTTCATTGTTTCACGTTCTGACATTTTGTGACATTGTGACATAACAATAGTTGAAGTTTATTTGTTATTTATTTTGTCAAAAAAAATAATAATTTAACGAAGCAAAACAAAACACAACAAAAAGGTGGTTTAACGTGGCAAATGCTGAAAATGTCCTCCACCCTCTACTTGGCATGCTCCCAGACGATGGTAAAATCCGTCGACGGAATTTCGAATGGCTTCGGCTGGTATGTTATGTGTCTCCAATCTAATTTTGTTTTTCAAATCTTCAATATTATTTGGCCCATTTCGGTAAACTTTTTCTTTTAAATATCCCAAAGAAAATAGTCTAGCGGCGTTAAGTCTGGGGACCTCAGTGGCTATTCAATTGTACCACGTCGCCCAATCCAGCAACCTGGAAATATCTGATCTAAATATCTTCTCACATTGACACCAAAATGCGGGGGAGCACCATCTTGCTGAAACCAAATTGTTTCATTAGGTATATCTGGATCTACTTCGTTGGAAAAAATTACAGCTAGATCAGGCCTCAACTCGAAGGTTAAGAAATCCAGGTACCGTTCAGCTGTGAGGTTACTTCCAAAAAGAATGGCCCTAAAATTCGGTTATTAGTGATACCTGCCCATACATTTACTTTCTGGGGCCACTGAGTATGCGCTTCAAATATTCATCGTGGATTTTCTTGACTCCGCAGAAACGATAACTATGTCTGTTAATCACCCCGTTTAAATAAAAGTAGCTTCATCCTAAAATAATATGTTCTGTGGAAACCTATTATTCTCGTTACACCGTCTCATCATTATTTCTTCGCAAAATTGCAAACGCCTATCATAGTCATCTTCTAAGAGCTCTTGGACAAGACATACTTTATAAGGGTGGTATTTTTCTGCTTTCAAAAATCTTCCAATAGTACCTCTAGATGTATCATGATTTTAAACCAATGAAACTGTTGAAACATGCGGATTATCCTGCAGAGATAATGCAATATCCAATTTTTCATCGTCGCCTAAAACACGTGGCCGTCCATTCCTAGGCAAGTCCTTTACTGTGCCATGTTCATCAAATTTGTGGAATATTTTACTAACGGTGCCCTGTGAAATTTGATTTTCCGGATATTTAGCATTAAGTAAAGTGCACACATTACTTTGACTCCTTATTTTATCTCTACATCCTAACAATATCAAGACTTCGATACGCTGCCTTTCCGACAAAACCATTTTTGTTTAGAAAATTGTAAAATAATACTTCGGAAATACCTAAATTAATTTTACAAGTTCACAATGTCACAAAATGTCAGAACGTGAGACAATGAAGATTTCTTACCTTGAAAGGTAAAAAAAAACATCAATGATTTATCATTTCCGCTTATTTAAATAGGGATTTTTTTAAAACTTTTAACAGGCGCCACTTTGAAATAGCTTGACAGAATCGCGTCAAAATTTATGAGCATACTGTACGAGATATTAGCTTTGAAATTCGTCAAAATCCGATAAGTGGTTCGCAAAATAGTTAACAGCAAACTTTTGCTAGATTTACATTATTCGCTAATTTTGACGAGAAGGTATTTTGATCGGAACCAAATAAATCTGTAACATATTCCGAAAATTGTGTTTCGACAAACTTAATTCGAAAAATACCGCCTCCAGTTCCTTACGGATCTTTTAAGATATGATACCTGTTAATAATATCACAAAATAAAATATTATGACGAATATTAATCATCAATACACCCACTGTATTACAGTAAAGTCGATTATATTTAAGCTTTTTCTTAATAAAATGTGTAATTTATAAAAAGATTTTTTGACATTTCTATAGAACGCGCAAAAGAGGGGGGATTATTTAAAACCCCGGAATCAATATTTGCCTTATGTTCAAGGCCATCAAACCTCAAAGAAAGCACACAAAAGCGCCTTGTAAAATATGCACAGGCAGCGAAACTTGACAACACTGCAAACAGTATCCCCACGGGACTTTATCTCACTTTAAAACATCAAAAAGGGCATGTCAATCATCCTAATATTGAATTTTACATCTCGGGAGCGAATTTTCAACATAAGGAAATTGTTTTCCGAATAGAATTTTAAAGCGACTGTGTTCTTATGTTTTTTATCCGGAAATTCCGGAAAAAAGAAAAATATTTGTTTGATATACTGAATGTAGGTATATTCTCAGGTTATTTTAAATTGAGAGTTATGACCGAAACCGGTTTCACACCACTACAAACGATATCCCTATGTCAAAGAAGAATTTTAACTTTATTAATTTTTCCCACATTTAACCTTTTCTTATCAGTGAAGAGGCCTGTTTCATAGTCGAGGAATAGCGAATTTGCAGAATTAAGTACAAATAAATGATAATGATAAAGTTTATAAAGTTGCTATAGTGTATTAAAGTTTAAATCAGATAATGATTCTTGATTGTTTATTAATATAAAGCCCGTTCACAGATTTAAGAGAATGACTTACCGACTCGTGTTGACGCCTGTTTAAAACCAGACTGGGGTCTACACAGGCCCGCACTGAATTGTATTTCAAGCATGTATGATTTGACACAAATAATAAACAATTTTAGATAGAATATATTATAATTATATATTATAATTAGTTAATGCAACCACAGTTTACTCATTTAATTCATTTTCACTGTCACTATCAATACCTATGTTAATAATAAATCTTTCTGTAATATTTCCAATTTGAATGTATGAATTTTCAACAGTTTTAATATGCGAAACACAATTTTTCCACCTACTCACAGGCACTTTGTCCACTTCAGTGATAATAATATCCAGTACACTAGCGTTTATAGATACATTATTACGTCTAACGGCAGATTTTAATTGATGCCATATGTATTCTATGGGATTGAATATACAGTGATACGGCGGAAGCCTTAGCAATGAAAGTGCATTTGGTACCCAACCATCATCGGACCCTACATGTACTACTATGGTTATTCTTTTTTTCCTGTGTTTGATGGTGCCTTTGTTCTACACCTGTCACTAAAATCAATCCAACCTTTTGATGGGGTATCCTGGGTCTCAAACCAGGTTTCATCTAAGTATATAATAGGTCTGTTCTCACTTCTGTACTGAGTGATTTTCGTCAAATATTCAAATCGCCATGCCTTTAGTCGTTGCGATTCCATGATAACTTGCCGCTTATCGACTTTTTTAAATTTAAAGCCGATTCGTTGAAGACACTTCCACAGCGTTGTCCTACCGCAATTGATATCCGTGTTATCTATCTCAAGTCTTTTCAGTAAATTATCCAGTGTTGGTACCGTATGCTCTTCATACATCTTATAAATTTTGCGTCGGACTAAATCTTCATCGCTGCGATCTAATTTCTTGCAAGTCCCAGAATCTTTCCTTCTTTTCCTTTCGGTGATGGGTTCATTTACAATTTTGCATACTGTTTTTTCCGAAATTTTAGTCAATGTGGCTGTTTCCTCAATACATTCCATTTTACTCAACTTTTCACGTTCTATGAGAGTTGTATACACATTTTTTATAATATTTTTGGAATTTAAAGATAAGTGTCTTCTTCCATTTTCATTTCCGCACTGTGGTTGTACCTGTACCCCCGCCGGCTGTTCTATACTAGATTCACCAATCCACAGACGCCACATATTTGAATAATCAAAGCTGCGTTTTTATTTCACACGAAGTAATAAAATGACTGGTCTTGTAAAACTGATTTGTCTACTTATTTTTTTCCCATTATTTAATAAGGCTTTGTAAACTGATTACGGCCAAGTACAGTCCCTACCTGGATAATAAAATCATTATCTCTATGATCCTTGAAACCCTTTCAACAAAGAATTTTATGATGGGTGATAACTAAAGGCAGGTAGTTATTCTCTTAAATCTGTGAACGGACTGTACAGTAAAATCTGTCAATAGCGATCACCCTCGGGGAATGTTGGTCGGTTTACAGGGGTGGTCGGTTAAAAGAAAAAATTAAAACAAATAGTCTGTATTTTACAGTGTTTGTTTATTGAGCAGGCTTCAGATAGGCTTGATATTTTCGACACTGGAGCAAGTTCAGGTTCCTCTTTCTCTGTCTCAGAGTTGGGAGAGGAGTTTCGTCCGTTTCTTGGATCTCTTCTATACACTCAATGATAGTCAATTCTATACTTTCTGTTGGCAAATCGTTATCAATAGAGGCAAATTGTTTCAAGTTCAAAAATGTGTCCCTAATGTTAGGAAACAGTTGTGCGAGCGGAACATTATCTTCTTCTTTGAAGTCGTTAGTATTATTCGTATTACACATAAATCCGGCTAATATCAAGCATTTTATATTCTCACTGGAGACAAATTCCGCCAGGCAACCGAAACCCACATGAAAGCATTGGATGTGCTAATATTATTTTCGATTTATTGAATAAGGCAACCACTGTCTATACATGTTATGGTAGCTTCCAGGGTTGGCAAATATCATGATATTTATATAAATATCAAATATCGGATATATATCCGATATATATCCGATATATATCTGATATATATCAAATAATTTCTTTCAGCCAAAACAGATAAAATCATACTTATAGTAGAGCCAAGTAAAATCAAGGAAGTAGATATTTGAGTAAATATTTTTATTAAAACATAATAGTTATTTACGATATAAGTGTTGTAAAGATTCATATTACAACACGAGATGTTAAAGTTGTTAAACGAGGCGTCAGCCGAGTTTAATCAAACATCGAGTGTAGTTATATGAATTTACAACAAGAATATTGTACAAAATTTTATCTACTTTCATCTATGAATAAAAATATTTGGCAAAAGGCATTTTTAAAAATAAAAATGCACCTGCTATTAAAAATCGTTTTGTAAGGGCATCTATTACAGCACTAGTGCTGTAATAGATGCCCTTACAAAACGATTTACAGAACTGTAAAATTCATATTACTAAATGAAAGTAGATAATAGATATTTACGATATAAGTGTTGGAAAGATTCATATTACAACACGAGATGTTAAAGTTGTTAAACGAGGCGTCAGCCGAGTTTAATCAAACATCGAGTGTAGTTATATGAATTTACAACAAGAATATTGTACAAAATTTTATCTACTTTCATCTATGAATAAAAATATTATTATATTGGCAAAAGGCATTTTTAAAAATAAAAATGCACCTGCTATTAAAAATCGTTTTGTAAGGGCATCTATTACAGCACTAGTGCTGTAATGGCATCTATTACAGCACTAGTGCTGTAATAGATGCCCTTACAAAACGATTTACAGAACTGTAAAATTCATATTACTAAATGAAAGCAGATAAATATTATTTCTAAACAGAACAAGCCTCGGAACAAGCATAAAAGCTAACAAAATGATAATAACAGATATTCACCTAGACAACAAATATTTACCTAGGGTGAATGCCTACAACAAAAAATAATCCCGAAAAAAAAAAATATAAATAACCATCAGCCTTATCAATCATCGTCAGATTCGTCAGAATCGATGGAACGTCCCGGTAATTCTTCTGGTACAGTTCCTGCCCAAATCCAATCAATATTTTCTTTTTTATTTGTTTCTATTTGATTAGAGTATTTAAATAAAAACGTTAATTTTCCAGCTTTTTCATTTTCAAGCCTATTGCGTAGTTTCGATTGCACGAGTCCAAATGATGAAAAGGTTCTCTCAATGGACGCGGTAGACGCAACTGTAGTAAGCAGTTGTTCACATAAAGCCAGACAGGAAGTCTTTTTTATTTGGGCAATCCTCATCCTCAATAACAATTCTTTTCCACCACACCATAGGAACTATGTATCAAGCCAGTTAAATTACTAAATAGTGTTACCAACCGTAATACCAACCTAAACCATACAAAATTTGGCAGTAAATTAAAATTTATTTTTTAATAATAAATATCATGATATATATCGAGCTATAAATATCATTGATATATATCGTGATATATATCATGATATATATCAGTGATATATATCATGCCAACCCTGGTAGCTTCTGTAGAGCATTTTAGACTGCTGAATAATGCCTGTCTCATCTGCATTAAATACGTCCCTTGGGGCATAATCCTCTAAAATGACAAAAATTTTGTCAAATACTAATATTCAAATGTTTGCTGATGATACTTTAATATACGTAAAAGGTAAAAATATTTTAAGTTGCATAGATAGTCTAAATTCTGAATTAAAATTGGTATCAAACTGGCTAAAAGTAAATAAATTAAAATTAAATATTTCTAAAACGAAATTTATGGCAATAGGAAATAATATAAATTATGAAAATATTAATATTTTTATAGATGACCAAAAATTAGAAATAGTTCAGTCTTTTAAATATTTAGGGATAATAATGGATTCTAAATTAAAATTTGATGCTAATTTTGAAAACACTATATCTAAATACACAAAGATAAATTATATGCTAAATAAACTTAAATGGTTGAATATAAGAAATTTAATATTTTTCCTAGTTTGTATTTTTATTTATAAAATTCAAAATAATTTATTACCATCTCATTTAATAGTTATTTATGTATCTAGGGAATTATAATGGTCTTAATTACCGAGGGCAAAGTTTACGTCCCGAGGGCCTTTGGCCCGAGGGACAGCAATTGCCCGAGGGACAGCAATTGCCCGAGGTAATTGAGACCCTTATAATTCCAGTGATACATAGATAATTTTATTTCTGACCGATTTTAGTAACATTTTGTTCATTTTTAAAGTGGAATAAATGTTTCAATAGATGACAATCAAATTGACATTAGATGTCAATCGTTTGATTTTATGTCAAATTTTTTTTAATATCTCAAGGGAGTTATGACCCTTATAATTCCCGCGTAACTAAGACGTTATAAGCTAATAATATACCGGTCAGAAATAAAAGACTTTATAACGCAAAACTTTGAAAATCATAACTATCAAACCAGAAACAATCAAAATTTTTGTTTAGGGAAAGTGACAAAAAATTTGACATATAAATCAATCTTTTTTAAAGGACTTCACGAATATAATAATTTGGATTCTTTAAATAAGAAACAAAATTCCTTAAGTAAATTTAAAAAATCCTTAAAAATATCATTACTTGTAATTTTAAATGTTTTAATTATTGTTAAAAAAACTAGAATTTATAATATTGTAGCAGTATTGCTAAAATAAATCTTGTTACTACTACTAGAGGAGATGTGCCATAATATGGAATATGTTCTTTATATGGAATACCCTAAAATTTCACAAACCAAAAGTGGCAACACCGCAACAGCATTACCAATAATATTCTTCCTGCTAGATGTGACTTATGAGAGTCGTTTATAAACCGCCGAACGTACCTGTCGTTATTTCGGAGTGCGATTTGTTTTTACCCGACATTGTAATTTATTGGAGGTATGTATTTGAAGTTTTGATACACCTAGTTAGAATAAACACGGGAATGTTTGATTGTGTCTTGTATGTTTGTATAACATAAGTTTAAGTTTCTTATATTGCAATTTAAGATTAGCTTCTTGTAAACCCATGAGTTTGGTCAACAAAAAGAAAGATGGCCGGGTACCTTATATGGAACATATCGATGTTTCAATTATGGAATATTCCATATTGCGTACACACCGTTTTTTAAAATTTAGTGAAAAAAAATGCAAAATCTTTATGAAAAGACTATCCAAAAATTAATTATTATGTAACCTTTTTTTACAGAAAAGTACCATGGGTCGTAAAAAATGGAGAAAAGAAGACATGGTTCGTGCAATCGAAGCTGTGCGAAGTCACGAGATGGGATACAAAAAAGCGTCAGATACATTTAATGTTCCACGAACTACATTATTCCGTCTATCAACAAAGCGAGATGCAACACCAGCCCAGGCAGTTGAAACAAAATTAGGAAGATCCGCGGTTTTACCACAGCTGTTAGAGGAGAAATTGGTAGATTATCTGCTTCTGATGGAAAAAAAGTTTTATGGATTAACACGAAGTGATGTCAAAAGGATGGCCTATCAGCTGGTTACATTAAATAAACTACCAAACCCATTTTCCAAAGATAATGAAAGCGCTGGAAGAAAATGGTTGGATTTATTCCTGAGGCGACATAAGGACAGAATTTCTATCAGAAAGCCAACTGGGACATCCATCCATAGAGCCAAAGGCTTCAATAAAGAAAACGTTACCCACTTTTTTAATATTTTGGAGGCAGAATTCGAAAAATACGAATACCCAGCGGATAGAGTATTCAACGTGGATGAGACTGGCCTATCTATTGTTCAGTCCAAAGTACAATATGTTCTTGCACTTAGAGGAACAAAGCAGGTAGGAGCCTTAACATCTGCAGAAAGAGGTTCCTTAGTTACGGCAGTCTTGTGTATGAGTGCGGGAGGATGTTTTGTTCCACCATTTCTAATCTTCCCTAGAAAAAATGCCAATGCTCTATTGGAAAAGGGTGCTCCTCCTGGATCAAAAATTGTTTGTCACTCTAGCGGGTGGATTCAAACCCACATTTTCACTCAGTGGTTCCAACATTTTATTGAAAAGGTGAAACCATCACAAAACGACCCTGTGTTGCTAGTGTTAGACGGACACCATACTCATTGTCGCAATTTAGAAATGATAAACTTGGCAAGGCAGAATTTTGTTCAAATAGTGTGCTTGCCCCCTCATTCTACACACCACATGCAACCATTAGATAAAACGTTGATGGGACCTCTGAAAGCTCATTATAGTGAGGAGTTAAGATTATTTTTAAGATCGAATCAAAGAGCAGTCACACATTTTGACATTGCTGAACTATTTGGAAAGGCTTACCTAAAGGTGCAAACTGGGGCAATTGCCGTTAACGGTTTTAAAAAAACAGGAATATTTCCTCCAAATCGTCATGTTTTCACAGATAGCGATTTCCTTGCTGCAGAACAAGAAAATATCGAGGAACAACAAAATATTGAGGAAGGAGCCACAGCAGGTGAAAATATAACCGACAATAATGAAGAAGCAAGGGACTTTATTGGACCCGAGAATATTTCTCCGGTGCCAACCTTTAAGGCAAAAAAAGGGCCGCAAAGAGGAAGGGCGCCTGGAAAGGCCGCAATTATAACGTCATCTCCATTTAAAGATGACCTAGAAGCTTCAATAAATTCAGTCTCTTCAAAAAAAGCCAAAACAGTGAAGCGTAAAGTGTTAGCGGAATCATCAGATGCCCTAAATCGACCATCCTCTAGTGGCCTTCATCTTCGTCAAGCAAATCCTTCAAAGAAGAAGGCGATCATTCAAGATTCCTCCTCAGAGTCAGAATCCGTTAATTTCAAAGACAATTCTTGTGAGGATGATGACATGGAGGACCTTGGAGTAGACAAACCACAGCAAGATAATGCTACTTGTTTCTATTGTAATGGACAGTTTTTGGAGGATAGAAAAGGAGAGAAGTGGATTGAATGTATTTTCTGCAAAGAGTGGTGTCATATTGACTGTTCGGGATGTGAAACTGATGTTTTCATCTGTGAGTATTGCAAAGACAATTAGTTTGTTTTGACAATATCTACTCATCTCTTGAGTATCGAAACGTTCCGATACCTTATTCCTACTCTAAAAATTGAGAATCTTAATTTGATTTTTTTTTTAAATTATTTTTTTATATTTTTCTTGTTCAAAGTTGAATTATTAATATTTGTTTTGTTAATTATGTTTTTTTAAATAAAAAATGTAGTTTAAAATCGTTTACTTTTTTCTTTTAAATAGCATTACCCGATTCCATATTGGGATCATAGTATATACCATATTAGGATCCTATTCCGCATTAGGTACAAAATTACCCTTTTTTAAAGGTTATTTTTTAAGGCTCCCGATATACGAATTTTCTCATTTTTATAATTAAAACCTGATAACTAAACCACTAAACCATGTGTAAAAAAAATAAACAAAAGTTCTTTTAAGAAACAAAAAAATTACAAGGTAAAAACAAAATGATATTCCATATATGGCACATCTCCTCTACTACTACTACCAATAGCCTTTTTTTTCAAGCAGTTACATCTTCGATATTGATATCGGCTGATTCGCCACATATTCTCTTTAATGTAATTGTAATATTTTTTCCGCGAAGAGTGATCTCATAATCCGTTATTACCCCAATGTTTAGCTTTAAGATGAAAATAATATGAGTAAAGTATTAATGTAAATGAATATTAACCCTTTCGCTGCTGTTGACACTTACTGGCGTTCCCAATGTTCCGTGCCTTCAGTGCTATAACGATGCCTTTTTTAATTTCGCTATGAACCGCTGTAAACAAAAATAGTCCCACCCAGGGATATAGAAGAGGCAATCAATCAAGAAACAATACAAAAAAAACAAACATTTGTGTAAACAAAACACCTACACTTAGAAAACATTTAATTGCGATAAGCTGAAACTCAGTCAGTCAATAAATAGCTATTAATTGAAAACGTGCACCAAATATTTTATTCGACAAAATAAATAATTTTATTGAGAAATTTAATTAAAGTTGCATTGCCTGAATTAAAATTTATTTCGGATTAACACGTAATAATACTTTGTCATAACTTAAGACCGAATTCGCTTATGATTCCGTCAATTAAATGTGTATTAACATAAATATTTAAAAATAATTGTGTCAGTTAAGTTGGGGTTTTTCCCTTTTTGTTTTTCAGTACGTAAAAAATTTTCGCATGGATCCCACAATGAAATACTATAGTTATCAATATATTTGAAGTTTATTGGGTTGATACAATTTAATTACTTACTATTAGTGACGCATCTACCGTTGCATTTTTTATTAATATCGAAAAATTCTGACCTTCCGAACTAACTAACCCGAAATGTCTCAGAAACGTGTCTAAAAATTTTTTGTAGATGTGTACTAGGCATAACAGTCACTGTTGAATTCGTGGAGCCAAATATAGTTCGGTCGCTTTAAGCGTTAGACGCAATACGAATGAATTCAATATTCTTAGAAAACACAACATGTATACTTCATTCCATCCCTTACTATTAACTACCCTCGGGCGCTAATAGGGGTGCTGAGTGACCCTGTAATTGTTCCGCCACGCGTATGTCTACAGGATAGGCTTAATCTGAGAAATATTGGGTCTATGGGTAAATAAGGGTTGGTTTGGGGTGGCGAAGTAAGAACGTACGTCTAAGGGTAAGATTTCGGTGGTTAAATATGCTTCGGGATATTAACTCCTAGAGAGAATAAACTCTAGCATGTTCAATAAAAAAAACGTACTTATTTGTGATAATCGACAATATATACCACAAGATTTTTAACTGTAACCCTAACAGAACAGCAACAGACTTCCTGTGATCATAACTCGCCAAGCATAATTTATTGCCTCTCAATTCTACCTCTTTAATGTCTAATATAAACACAGTTTTAGAAGAAAGTCAATGCTTAAATATTTATTAATTACAGACTAGATTTAAAGTATAAATTAATATACCTAAAATATCCCCTACACAGTCCTTGCTTATCTAATTATATTATATAATACTATCTATCTTACTAATATGTTTTTTTTTTCCTTTTTGAGTGGTCTTTACTGTACCTTGTAAACCAAAAGTCGCCCTGATAGGCCCCAGTGGCGTGAAGCGAGTGTCCCTGTGCATATTCCTATGTCATGTACCCTTAACCAATTTCATTTAAGTTATCATATTTTAACTTTAATATTATAATATATCCATCGATTACCCAAAGTATTTAATAAGTGTTGACGAACTAAATTTCTAAAATGGGGCGGTGCATCGTCGTGCATATACCACATCTGATTTTTAATTTATAAGGGCACATTTTCTAATAAACCGTTTAAATTTTTTTGCAAGAATTGCAAATACATGGCATCATTTAATCTGCCTTCAATAAAGAACGGTCCAATGAGATGATTCCCAATAATCCCCGATCACATATTAATCATGAACATTTGTTGGTGCTTTGTCTGTACCGTTGCATGGGGATTCTCGTCATGTCAGATATGCAAATTATGGCAATTTATTACTCTATCTCGGGTTAATCCGGCCTAGTCCGTGAACAAAACTATATTAGTAAAATTATGATTTTGCCTAAATCGTTGCCAAAACCAATTTGTGTAGTTGACTCTTGCAGGATAATCAGCAGGAGACATGGCATGCACATTTTGGACGTGATAAGAATGTAGCAGTTGTTCTTGAAGGGTCTCATGAACAACCCACTTTGTCGCATGAACAGTTTTCTTACCCTATAGAGGTATTTTCAGCAGGCTCATCCAGAATTTCCTCCTCTAAGTAAGGGTTCTCTTCCTGAAGGCCCACGATGCTGCAGAAAAACTCCCAAAATAGGTTAGCAAAATATTAGCTACTTTTATTTTTTTTTTATTTCACTTACGAGATACGGGGGTAAATAAAAAAATTGACAATTTTAAAATTACCCTATATTTTCTTATTTTAAAGAGATACAATAAAATATTTTATACAAAAGTTTCTTTATAGTAATTGCTGAATAATCTGCCGTTTACAGAATAAGTATACGGGGTCAGGTAACAAAGTTATCGGACCTAACCTAATTTTTTTAAATAGAACTCCCTGTATATTTTAATTTAAGAAGATAGCATTTTAAATTCTCTTTCAAAATGTATAACACACCATGAATGATATTGGTTTCGTAGGTGAAAAGGTGATACTTTTTTTTCAACTGTGTATACAACTACTTAAAAGAAACAACTTTTTGAAATAACTGTTTTTGAATAACTCAAAAATAAAGGAGATATTTTTTCATACACATTACCCATTTTTATTTTTGAACACTCCCAAACTAACTGAAATCTATCACGCGATAAAGTGACAACAAATTGAGACTTCACTGCTTGACACAAAAAAAATAGACACCAAGAAAAAAATTATCAGCAGTCGTATCGTAGGCTTTTTACATTACCGTATCTCCTTTACTTTTGAGTTATTTAAAAAAAGTTATTTGAAAAAGTTGTTTCTTCTAACTAGTTTTATACACAGTTGAAAAAAAAGTATCACCTTAGAAATCACCCTATATTGAAAGTGGAAAAAATGAAGAAATGGCGCAAAATTTATATTTTGTTCGCTATCCGGAAAGACGGCGACCATTTAGGACATATTCCGACGACTGGAATATAATTTAAAAACATACGACTCTTTTACGATGCCGAGATAAAATACTTATAATAAAGAAAACAAGGAAAATGAAGAAATAAGCGTGTTAGGATTTGTCGAGGCCAATAATCAGGTAATATATTCTGTGATAGCTTTGAATAGTAGTAGCTCAACTTTTATTGAAGTGAAAACTTCTTTAGGCGCGTTTAGCACTTTTAGTGGGTATTGAATGAGACTGAGCCGTCAGATTCGGCTATGCCATGCTCATGATGCAGTCGGGGAAAAAAGCAAGATATTAAAATATGACCAAATGCATAGTGTATTTGCTTTTTATGAATCGTCTCTTTTATTGTCTTGAAGTTGAGATCTGCGGATGTTAGATTGTGAAAGGTTAATAGAGAATCTCGTCTTGGTGAGGTTTTCACTTCTATCTTGTGGTCTTAAGCACATATCCTAATTCTATTCTGTAAAATCACTTTGTAATCTTAGGAACATTAATCTACGTCCGTCAGAAACGTAGAAACTGAAACTCGAATTACACAATCTAAGGCGCAAAGAATTTTGACCTCCAATAAATATTTTCGTTATGTTGTTAAAATTATCCAATATTTGCTTCCTGGTGATGATGTGAGACGATTGGAATTTTGTCACTGTTAAATAAATCTAACGAGGATCGTTTTTTTCACCAAAAAATAATTTGGTCAGATGAATGTCAAATTACAAATTGCGGTATTCATAACCGACGTAATGAAAGACATTGGAACTCCACAAATCCACACATGGTACGACCTGTTCGCCAACAAGGTCGATTTGGGGTAAATATAAGTTGTTTCTTGTTTCGAAGCAAACTTTTTTAAAGAAATTTAAATGCAGATAGATATCTGGACATACTCCAATCAAACCTTTTCGATATCTTTGATGATGTTTCTTTAAATGAATTAATGGTAATTTACTTCCAACAAGATGGCGCCCCTGCCCATAACGCTCTTCGAATAAGAGAGGATTTAAATACTCACTTAAGAAACCGTTGGATAGGAACACATGGACCTATAAGGTGGCCACCACGATCTCTGGATCTAACACCTCCAGATTTTTTTTTTGGGGAGTGTTGGAAAATAAAATTTATTAAGAAGTAATTTTAACCCGAGAACAACTTGATCAAAGAATTCATGAGGCCTTTGCAGAAATAAAACCATTACACATCTTGAATGCCTTAAAATCCGTTCGAAAAAGATGTCAAGAGAACAACGGAGGAGCGTTCGAACATTTGCGATGATTCCCGTTATTTTTTACCTTAATCTGAACTTTTATTTCATTTCAAAGTAATAAATGTTAAATAAGTCGCCTAGGAAACCAATATCATCCATGGTGTGTTATGTATTCGAAAAGGAAATTTAAAATGCTATCTTTTTAGATTAAAATATACAGGGTGTTCTATTTAAAAATATTAGGTTAGGTCCGATAACTTTTTTACCTGACCCCGTATACTTATTCTGAAAACAGCAGATTATTTAGCAATCATTATAAAGAAACTTTTGTGCAAAAATAACATTTTTCTGTATCTCTTTTAACTAAGAAAATATAGGGTAATTTAGAAATGATCAATTTTTTGATTTTCCCCCGTATCTCTTAAGCAAGCGAAAATTTTTAAATTTTGATTTTACCATTTTAAGTTTGACCCAAAAAGAGCACATGACACCTATATTACTTTTTTAATAGCACTAACAATTACGGAGATACCCTATAAAATTGTCGAAAATGGGACACCCTGTACTTAATCAATCAGACAATTTAGAAATGTGTTGTCAATAACACATTGTTAACGAAGTAAAAACGACTGGTGTTTTATTGTGGTATTCTGATTTATTATTTCATTAACGTGTTATACAAAAAATGAATTTTCTTCGAAAACGACTAATTTTATCGACAAATGTACCGGGTGTTCCACCGAAGGAGGTAATCCGCTGTATCTCAGAAAGTTATAACACTAAGACTTTGGGAAAAAATATATATCGATAAAAGCGGCCAAGAGAAATTGCTGGAAATTATTTTCAACTTCGAAAAATGACCGCTAGGGGGCATAAGAGAACTTTCAAAATAGAAATGCCGATTTTCTCTTGATTTTTCTTAATAAAAATATGTTAAAAATATAAGCATTGTATTTTTCATAAAATTATGCAACTTTATGTTAGGAATCGTTTTTTTTTCTATTTTCAATAATAATGGGAGAAGGTCAAACTTTTTTTCTTTCAAACGCTGATATCTCTGCTTTGGATAAACCGATTTCATTCAGCTTGGTCTTGAAAAAAATCCCTTATTTTCCTCTACACGTAGATCTATTAACTATACCATATTAATTCTGATGGTGGCCACTAGATGGCGTTTTTCCGTAATTCCTCAATGAATAAGGATTTTCTCAAAAAAATCAAATGTTATGATATGACTTTTTCATCATATTTTATTTTAGGCTTATAAAGGCTATTAAATAGTGGAATAAAAAATCCAGGTCCCTATTTAAAATAAAAAAGTTGATGATGGTCGCTCAAATCCGAAACGCCGGATTAAAAAACTAACCCCATCAGCTTGTAGAGAAGGAAAAGTTACTATAAGGAACTGAAAACCGCAACGTGATATCTTTTGTTAAACTAGAGAAATTAGGGATAATAAAAAATGGCCTATTTTTCCATATTACGGAACTACGGAAAAACGTCATCTAGTGGCCACCATCAGAATCAATATGGTATAGTTAATAGATCTACGTGTAGAGGAAAGAAGGGCTTTTTTTCAAGACCAAGTTGAATAAAATCGGTTTATCCAAAGCAGAAATATCAGCGTTTGAAAGAAAAAAAGTTTGACCTTCTCCCACCACTTTATTATTGAAAGTAGAAAAAAACGATATATAACATAAAGTTATAAAGCATAATTTTATGAAGAATACAATGTTTATATTTTTAACATATTTTTATGAAGAAAAATCAAGAGAAAATCGGCATTTCTATTTTGAAAGTTCTCTTACACCCCCTAGCGGTCATTTTTCGAACTTGAAAATAATTTCCAGAACTTTCTCTTGGCCGCTTTTATCGATTATATTTTTTTCCCAAAGTCCTAGTGTTATTACTTTCTGAGATATAGCCGATTACCTCCTTAGGTGGAACACCCGGTGCAGAACCTTCGTTAAAGAGGAAAGATCAGACTGTTTGACAAATCAGTTTTCAGCTCTGTAAAACTACACCTGTCAAAATTTTGTCCCAACGGTTGTGGGGTAAGGTTTTATAAGTCGTTATGGCCTGAATATAGTTATTTACCTAACAAGTGCGGAAAGTGGTCCTTTACCGCACGCGACGGCAGTTGCACGAACGACGCGAAGCGGAGTTCGGGCAAGCCGTTAAGGGCGGTAAAGACACTTTACGCACGTGGTAGGTACACAATTTTTCCTTCGAGCAATAATATTTGGAACAAAAATCAAATTTAAAAGAAAAAATTTATAAAAAGTAACAAATATTAATTGTTAAAAGCTATAAATATTTTTATATTATGCATTGCGCGAATGCAAGTACATCAATTGCATTTTTTGAATAAAATTAATACAGTGCGGTAAAGAATCTTTACAGCACTGAGTGCGGTAAAGAATCTTTACCGCACCGGTAAAAAAAAGAAGTATATTACAAAATTAATACAAAAAGAAACAATATTTTTTAAAAATATTTATTACATACAAACATTATAATATAAAAATATAGCTAACGATAAATATTAAAATTAAATGTACAATTTGTAGCGCAATGCAAATTAAGTGCTGAGCGAGCTTGATTTTGTTCATCAGATGTAGTTGAGCAGTTTTTGTAAATTACAGAAGCGTTATTTTCTTGCGCCATGCATGGTACAGTAGATTGTTGTGACCTGAAAATTGCTAAAGGTGTAGGCGTTGGGTTGTTTCGTGTTGATAGACCAGGAGCATCCTCTAAAGTCTCTGTCACTGCTACTGACGTTGATGTTAAAGTTGAACACTGCTCAGTGCTTCTATTTGGGGTACTAAAGCTTTGCAGAATGTTTTGAGCAATCCTTTTTTTATTTTGCAAGGAATCTTCTATGTACGACTCTGCTACAGAGGTGGATTTCCATCCACCGTGCCTCTTAATGTTTGTTATGTTGCTGCCAGATTCTGCAAGCATAGTTGCCGATGATCTTCTAAAGCAGTGCCCGGTATACATCTCTGGATTGGATAGATGTAAAAATCCAGCAATATTTGCTGGCATTTTTCCGATAGTGTTAATGCCCACGCATTGTTGTGAGCATTTTCCAGCTTTATATTGTATAAAAAAACGTCTATGCGGGGTGGCACCAGGGCGCAAAGCTACATATTTTCTGAATAAGCCTAGGTAACTTATTCTTATATTTCCAGGATCGCAGACGACAAATTTTCGTGAAATATTTGTCTTTGTCGCCTTTATTGATACAACCAGCAAATCTTCTTTATCTTCAACGTCATCAACCGTTAATTTCATTAATTCTTCACGGCGACAGGCGCCTGCAATACCGAAAATGGCAGCTACCTTAATCATAAGGTAAACTTCATTGGGTGCTTCGATTAGAAACTGCTCTGTCTGTTCTTTTTCCAAAACCTTGGATTTTTTAGGCTTATAACCTACATTTAGTCGCTTTATGTATGACGTTAACTTATAGAATCTTTGAATATCAATGTTTTCCTTTACTTGTAACGTTAGTTTTAACATAGAAAACTTTGACCATAAGCTTGAAGGTGAATATTTTTTCGATATTTTATAAAAATATGCCAAAAGTACCTCTTCGTTAATTCCTGACGCTTTTTTTTCTTTGCACCATGTTTGTAATTGTTCATATTCTTTATTGTACCGGTCCTGGGACTTTTGTGGAATTAAAGAGCCGATTGCTGCATTCGCTGCTTCAGATATTTCTTCATCGGAGCTCTCCATCTCTCAAGAATAAACGTTATACCACAGCTTTATATTAGAAAATGAAAAATTTGAACCACGAAACACGCGAAATTAACTGAACTGTTTAGATGGTATCTACAGACGCGAAATATAATAATGAGTTGTTGCTATGGGAATACAATGCAATGCAGTCGAGCAGATTTTGACTAATACCATCTAGATCAGACGTTTAATCAAATTCCTGTCATAAAAATTATGACATAAAATTATTTATAATATTTTAGGTACAGGGTGTTTCATTATATAAGTAGAGAAGAAACGTATAAAAGTATGAGACCAAAAATAGGTACCTAGTAAAAATATTCGTAATGATGTGATACTTATCGCCGTTAGTTGTGGTTAGCATCATAATGTAGTAAATTAAATAGAACATATTACGCATATAATAAAATTTATAAGAGTGCGGTAAAGAAATTTTACCGCACTGAGTGCGGTAAAGTACTACTTACGACACGAAAATGAGTGCTGTAAAGTGTACTTTACCGCACGCGAGTAGGAAAAAATATTAACATTTCATTAAATTATATACATGTCGGTTCAAAAGTTAGAGCCGAAAAGGAAAGTCGCTGGGTACCCCTTTGGGGCTATGTTACTCCGCTAAGGGGCAATTTAGGAATTTTTTTTATGACAAATTAGGGTTTTCTGACCTCCCCTATACGTTCCCGAGAATATGTCATATACTTACCGGACACCTTATATACATGGAAACAAGATATAGTGTTGTGTTATTCATAATCTAACTTTTCTATGCTCACATGGACTCTAAAAATTTGAATAAATGCTATTAAGTAAAGCGATATGTTTTCTTAACGTTTCCGAACCTATTTATTTTACAAATTAAAAATGGGTTTCTCCTGTTTAATATTTATAAGTCATCTAATATGCATTTTTTATTTAAGCCCCTATTAAGTCGCGCCCCTGCCGTCGACGTTAATTACAAGCAAGTAAAAACTTCACATAAATTAAACTTATTATTGTAACAGCTCTTTCCGCCACAGGCCTCGGTCACACTATTCTTTTACATTTGATTTTGTCACGATATTTTAA
This sequence comes from Polydrusus tereticollis, assembly GCA_963920685.1. Taxonomy (NCBI): domain Eukaryota; kingdom Metazoa; phylum Arthropoda; class Insecta; order Coleoptera; family Curculionidae; genus Polydrusus; species Polydrusus tereticollis. The sequence goes on along the minus strand of OY987334.1, from coordinate 46,715,358 downwards.
AGTAATGTGCATTTGTTGCAGTTGTTATAGAGACGTATGGACGTAAACGTAAGTTTAAAGTAACGTGTTTTGATAATTTTAACAAATGAATTTAATTTGCAATAATTGAGTAGGTAATGCGTAATAGCCCTTTAAATGCGATTTATTTTTGCCACTGTCATTGATAACTTCTACTCGTCCTGTACTTGTTATCTTTTAGTGAGGCACCAAGTCAAAATCAAGAATAGATAATCTATGCCACTAATATACAGTCGCCACAGTGGTTCTCTGCCGGTGTGTCATTGTTTCTAAACTAAACCCATAACGCTTGCTTGGAATTATAGGGTTCTATGTTACAAAAACAACTTTTTGAGAAAATCGCGTTTAACGTTTTGCCATATTTCAACTTTGAAATATTTTTTCTTTACGGTATATCTTCTGTAACGCTAGTTTATTGTTACCCTAGACTAGTTTTTACGAAATTGTAAATATATTTCAATTCATAGATTTTTAAAAAAATTTTCAAAATAAACATAGGACCTTGGATTATAAAAATGTATTTATTTACGAAAATGCATAGAACTTTGGTGGATATATTTTAGTAAACAACAACAGTTAAAGAAAAAACAAAAAATGAACATTATACTTTTTTAAGGATAAAGAAACGCTTTAAATCAACTGATTATTCTCAACGAAAAGATTAATTATCTATTCTATCATAATTTCGCGTTGTATTTCTTTGTTTTCTTCTTCTTGTCTTTCGATTTTGATTTTTCTTGCCATAAAATAGCAAGGTATACTTGCTGATCAGTCAGTGGCATCCATTTACACATAAACTGCAGTGCATCTATTTTATTCTTAGGCAGTAATCCTGGTGCTTTCGCCGGCTTTGCTTGTTCTTGAGCAAGGTTTCATTGTTGTTATATGTTACTTTAGAAAACTGAAGCACGGAAACTTTGAAGAATGGAATATTCGCGTAATTAAGAAGAGATGAAAGAGAAAATCCAGAAAATCCTTCGACTTCATTTGATGAATATTGTACGGGTTTTTTAGATTTACTTTCAGAAGTATTCTGATAAGTGAGAGTGGATGGTAGTATTCGGTTTTTTGCAAGACTCTCTCGATGGCACTATGCGTGGAATCGACTTCTTGTACGCAGGAGTGACCTGGATAAGAGTACTTTACAGTTGTAGTTTCCACTTGATTTTGATTCTACGACAAAAATTTTATGATGACAAAAGATAACATAGAGTTGCGATTTTGAGCTGCATAACTATCGCTCCATGGTGTTAGCTTAGTTAAATGGGGATGATCTTCGAGAACCTTTGACAGGATCATTAAAAGCGCACTGGCTATGTCATTTCCTTTGCGCCCCATTAAGTGTTCACTCCAAACTGAACAGTAAACTTGCTTTGTTAAAGAAAGGTGTGCTGTTAGGTTGTACACAGATAGTTTGGTTTTGTAAAAGAACTTATTCACGTCTGCTTTCGGACAAGTCAAAACATTTTGAAGATCAAAGCAAAGAACCATTTTTTCTTTGTCTTCTCTGTCACGGTTTTTTGATATGGTTTCTTGATATGGTTTCGTACAGATTGTATCATGTCCTCAGGTAATTTGTGTTAAGCACGCTTTACCTGGACAGATCGCTTAGGTGTATTTCCTACTGCATTTTTTGATGCATGTGCAGAATAAATAGTTTTTTGACTTACACTTAATGTACCCAGAAAAAAACTCTTACAGACCTCAACTTTACTTGAATTTATATGAAAGTAAAACTTAAAACTGAACTTTTTTTTAGAATTAGCATCATTTTTGCCAAGCCGTCTTCTTACAGGTATCAATTTCTTTGTATTTGCCAGCAAAAATAGTTGCTTTTCCTCTTTTGTTCACTGATAATAACCTTCCAAACTCCTTTTGGCGTTCTTCTTCACTAATTTTTTCACAGCACTTATTTCGACAAGCCGTTGAATAATCTTTGAAAGTTTTTACGGCTTTTGCGGGACTCATTTTCTACGAGAAGAAATATATGCGTCGCCTCTATTCTTTTTATTCTTACGAACATTCTGGGCCCATGTGGATGGATTACATTTTCGTTTTCTGGTCTTCTTAAGCGTGGTCACAGGTGTGGTTGATTCAGTTTCATTTTGTTCCAGATTCGTTGCAGTTAGAACTGTCCCTGGTACTTCAGACGGCATGCCTGAAGCTTCTCCTAGACTTGTAACATTTTGTCGGTTCTGATATCGTGCGAGGATGTAATCATCAGAACTGAAATAAAAATCGGCAATTAAAGACTAAACGATGTGAAAATTCAAGTGAAAATGTAAATAAAAATATAACCTCAAAATAATACACTTACCTTTTGCTACTTTCTGATGGACTATAATCCTTGTCTTTATCACTGCCATCGCCTGCATAAGGGGCTTCCTCTTCTGTCCCACTCATCACTGTATATTTCACTGTTTCTTTAAAATTATAATATATATATAACTTTGCATTATATAAGGTTGGTAACACTTTGGTATATTTAGTTCTATGTGCTACATAGAACTTTGTTTTCTCCAAAATTACAAAATCATGGTAAGTCCTAAGTTACTTTCCTGCACATTACAGTGAGTTAGCTATATAGAACCATGGGTGTCTTATGAGATACAAGAGCAGGTATCATAGAACTTTTAGGAATGAAAATCTTAATTTTTGGAAATTTGTAACATAGAACCCTATAATTCCAAGTAAGCGATATGAATGTAATCAAAATTACGAGGTTTAAAAAGTCACAACAAAGTCTTAAATGGCGCGAAGCAATAAATGCTCATTAAATCTGCAAAACGCATACAGAGATATTAAGAACAATTTAAACATCATTCCTCAAAATCTATAGTGTTTACACATTAAAAGGTTCAAACAATGAGCATTCTTTAGGTAGGTCCACCCTGAGTTTATCGCAAACTATTATTATATTTGAGGATTTACCATTGTTATTGGGAAAATTTTTAAATCAAAAATTTTAAACATATCTATATTCTCCTAAAATTGTGTTAAGTATATTATATTCGTAGGTATTTATAACATTTAAAAAATCGTATTAACTAATAAATAACAATGGGTGTTACCATTTTGCATAATATAATTACAATAACAAGATGTAATATAGAATCTTACAAACAATGCATTTTCAAAAATCAAATATTACTTTGTAGTTATGGCCTAATCATAGTCCGATTCGGAAGATGAAATTTCGTTAACATCGCTTATAATAAGCAATTCGACCATTTCTTTCATTATTATATCTACCGGCCACATATTGGTTTCTTCTTTTATCACATGATCGATACACTTTTCTGCACTGATATTATCCACAGCTTGATTAAGGAGTCTTTTTAAATCCACCATTTTATAAGTCGTGTTTTTCTGGCGACGTCTGTCTTTATTTGAGCCCATATAAGTTCGATCGGGTTTAATTCGCAGTGGTAAGAAGGGAGTCTGAGCACAGATATTCCTCGTAACTTTGCCATTTCATCGACTACATATTTTTTGAATGCATTTTTTGTAAATTGGCTACCAATAGTTCTTTTTTTAAAAAATCTAATGGAAATTTTCCTTCGCTTGTCTTCCGATATGTTTACGTTGTAGTTTCGTATTCAGGAGCGGATCCAGAACCTCGTTTGGGGAGGGTCATTCACAGAAAAGTATAATATATTTCACTTTTGTGTGCTAATGCTATTATTATATAATAAATCTCCAAAATAATAAAAGAAGTTTTCATTAATACATTTTATATAACACCCACAAGAAAAGAGCTTATTACATAACCCATTTTAGCCTGTTTGCGTTATGTAATATACTATATTATCGTACTGAGTGATGTAATGAACTCATTACATCACTCAGTGATGCAATGAACTTATTACATTACTCATTTTTAATCAAACTATGTTTTCTTTTGTTCCGTCAGTCACTGTCACTTTTTGTGTAATGTCACTGCATAAATATGCAAACCATTTTAAAAAAATCATAAAAACCAAAATTCTGGGTCTTATATCAAATGTTGTATATCAAAAGTACGGTAAGGCTCATTACAGCACTCGTGTGGGTACCAATATTGCCCACTCGTTACTGTAATGAAGCTCATACCGTACTAGTAATATAAATAACTATTACGGATCAATATAATTAAATTTTATCATGCATTGGAAAATAATATGATCCCCTACTTTCTTAACACCCTTAATTAAAAATATTCTCAATAAAGTGGAAAACCATGTGAAATCCAGACAGTCATACAAACACTTACATACATGACATATTATACCTACAGGTAGGTATACAAATACATACGCCTCAAAATATAAGTATATATTTTATTTAACAGCTGCTCTGTTACTTCTATTCCAAATTTTTAAGTATTTACCTATTATATAATATTAACCAACGGTGACATACGCTCGCGCTTTCAGCAAAAATATCGTATCATAATGCCAATTTTATTAAAATGTGGACTATAAGCTGCCGTACACAGTAGACAATATAATTATTGGTTTAATTTACAAAAAACTGTTGTTTTTTTTATTTTTTTTAATAATAGGTTATTAGATCCGCTGAAAGCATTCCTCTGCGCTTATTGAAATAATAGAGTAATTTACCACAAAATTTCTAAATGCTTTATGCTTTACGACTTAATACCAAACTACACGACATTTTACTATTCCCTATCTGCCTAAAAACAATAATTAAACAGAGGACTAAAACGACTCGACAGTTCGACACAAGCAAAGTGGCGGATCCAGAATATGGTCAAGGGGGGGGGGGGGGGAGGAGGAGGGTCCATACCCACATTGAACTGACTGAAGACGAAATTCTTCAAGAATTTTTAAAAAAACCTTGAAAAATCACTGAGAATTGAAAATTTGCTTTTGAATTTTGAATAAATCATGTCATTAATAAATAGATGAAGTTTTGAGATTTTATATTAAAAGGTTATACCCATCGACTTAGCCCAAGATGGACGTAGCCAGTCATTCATAAAAAGTTCTATCGTCTGTCTCAAACAATCAACAGGAAAGGGGGGTGATTGGTATTTACTGCGGCTTCTACTGAGAAGCTGGACTCAAACTGCGATGGAACAAAAGGCGCAACGCTGCACACATCGTTGGTTATACCCAATTGTGATTATATAATTTTTTTTTGTTCCTCTGTTTGTTTGGGTCATGACCCCCATGACCCTCCCCCTGGATCCGCGCTTGTTCGTATTTCTCGTAACTATCGATACGCATTTAAAGTAAATAAACAATCAAATGAGTCCCTTGTCGCCTCGCTTTCGTCCTCTTGGCTGAATAGTCATTCTGTTTTTCGGCAAAATTGCCAATTTTTTGGGCAGCCAGGGCGGGGCGGGATGCAATCATATCGGAAGACAAGCTCGGAAAATTACGATTAATCTTCATACAGGTAAGTATTCGATTAATCTTTAAATTTTCCTTCGCTTGTCTTTCGATATGATTACGTTGTAGATGTTGAAAGCTATCTCAGGCAATTTTGAAGCATTAATTTCATTAAATTCACTTTTCAGAATATCTTTATTAATTTCACAATTTACCTACACGAAATTTGAATTTTGGTATCAATATATTAACAGTATTGCTGACATAAAATTAAGGAACAATTATATCTAAATAAATATGTACTTAGTATGTGTACCTATATGTATCTGCATACGGTAAATAATTTAGGAATATAATTAATTGCTCATATACCTAAATAATGTATACAGTAAAATAATAAACATAACCTGGTCATTAACGCGTCTGAGTTTAGAATAATTTTAGCCAAAGACATTTAGTTATAATGTCTTTGATTTTAGCAAACAGTTTATTTGGCGAACCCTCAGGGCGAACCCACTGTTCTATGACTATAAAATTTAAATAATAGTTCGGACTCGCGGACTCCAACCTGCTGTATTTTTATTGGTGTTAATATTTACGCTCGCACTAAAAGCAGCCAAGGTAAAATAAGTATTCGATTAATCTTTAAATTCTATTTGTCTTAACCTTAGCGATTCTTTTATTTCACTTTTACGCCACGCACTTGTCGATAATTTGTCCGGCAGCCTAGAGTGATAACTTGCATTATCCAATACAATTATTGCATCTTTTGGTATAAGATCCAACATTTGCTCGAACCATTTTTCAAAGACATCGGCATTCATATCTTCGTTCGATAGTCTCCTGTATTTTTAGATTGGAACATCAATAGACCACCTTTAACGAAGCCTTCAGAACTTCTAATATGGGTTATAAGTTGATGTCCTTTTGCAGATGGCAGTCCTAATCCTCTGGACAATCCTTCCAAAAAAGCTTGCCTTGAACTTTTGATATTTTCATCCTGCCAAAATTCAGTCACAGTGTGGCCTTCATTTAGCCATGTTTCGTCTAGGTAAAATATTTTCTTGTTTTCTCCTCTGACTCTTCGGATGCTTCTTAAGTAATTTCTTCTCCAACAGATGATACCGCTTCTGTCTATTAAAATCGATTGCCTATTACGTTTTTCCTTCGAAAACCCACTTTTTTTAATAATTTCCAAGGCGTATTTCTACACATAAATTTTGTCCAGCGTGAGAATTTCTTTTTTTTAAAAGAAACTTTGAACTCTTCGCCTTATTCTCTGCATTAAAACGTCATCCTGATATACAGGGTGTTGAAGTTTTAAATTAAATTTGGTACCGTTATTCATAATCATGTTTAAAAAAATAATTTTATTTTTAATTTAAATGTTTCAATTAACTTTATTTATTTATTTACATAGGTATTTTTTTTGTACAAGCAATAAAGTGGTTTTTATTTGTTCTCTCGAAAACGAAACAAGATACGAAAACAGTTCAAAGAATAAAAAAGTTACTATTAGTAGGTAAATCCTAAAAAAATATCAAAATTAGAAAAAAGTCAGTGGCGTACATCTGAACTACCCTGTATATCATATTTCAAATTGTATTTTAAAATGTTTACAATAGCTCAAATACAGGGGGTCCGGAAATGACGATCACACATTTCTAGGTATGATTTAGCATAGAAAAGTATGAAAAAAGTTCATATTACCATAGAACCGCAAATGCGTCCATACGGAGCTCCATACCCTTAAAGATAGTCTCACGAAAGTTTTTTTTTTATTTATTAGGATCTAGTTACTATAAATTAACTTTTGGGAAGTAGAAGATCTACCCCTGTCAATGTGACGTGCCATGTCGTTCATGCATGATGGGGCCCCGCCACATTTAGTCTATTACTTTGAGAACACCTAAACGGGAACTTAGAGAACCGATGACTAGGAAGAGGAGGACCAGTGGCGTGACCTCCTCGATCACCTGACTTAAATCCATTAGATTTTTCAAACTTAAGTCTATGCTAATCCAATAGACAATCGAGAAAACTTATTGGAAGTGATTAATTTTCATTGTAGCGAAATAAAGACTAATGTTGAGGCATTGTGGAGGTTCCAACAATCATCAATTCTTAGAGTTAGGAAATACATAAGAGTAGAAGGAGCTCATGTTGAACCAATATACAATAAAAGTATTTAACATAAACCATATTGAACAAAAAATTTTTTTTTCGTAAACAGTTCATTTTATTGATATCGATCAAGAGTCCCTTTTTTTTAGTTCAGGGGTAAAGCTGTCTAAAAATATTATTGTTGTGCCTTTATCGTACAGGGTGTAAGAAAAATAGCATTACTGTGTTAAAGCTAGTCCGTCCCTGGCAAACTAAATAATACGAATGTGATTAAAAGGGCCCATTTTAACGAGACCTCAATGTGTTCTATCTGAATCTGGGAGATTGCCTATATATTCTGGGACACCCTGTATGGTGCAATATTTCGCTGTCAATCACAACCCGATTCACCTTCCAACTGGGAAACGAAAATATTGCTCGGTAACCGCAATGTCGCTTTCCAGTTAATTTAAAAATTGGATTTAGCTAAGAATCCATTAGAATAATATTTTGGGTTTATCACAACCTTTTCTTTTGTAATTTTCGGCATACTAGTAGCCTACCTCGTTTGCTCCATTCACTATTAATTTTTAAATCGAAAGAAATGATCCATTATACTAAAAGAGACTCGGATAATATGATAAATTGGGAAGTTAGAAAGAGACAAAGTCTCGACCCTAAGCTATGTATATTAGAATAATTACATGTTTCATTCCGTAACAGACCTTATGTTATTGCCGCTTATAAACTGCGTAAACTGCGTTTGTTTTTTATGCTTAACCTCTCTAATACATAAATGATGTATGAATTAATTAATATCGACAACGCTTTCTGCATTTCAATTCCCCGCTCATATTATATTATAAATGTTGTTTCAAACATGGACAAAGTAAACAAATGTTTTATTCATAAATTCAAAAAATATATTAAATATTTAATTAAGTGAGTGCACACAAAATAATTTATAAATAACAACGAAAGAAGTGTATTGATAAAATTAGGATTGTTTCTCTCTTAGTTTATACTACAGTAAAATCTCTTAATAGTAACCACCCTCGGGGAATCAAATGTTGGTCGGTTAACAGGGGTGGTTGGTTAATAGAGAAAAATTAAGACAACTGGTCTGCATTTTACACTGTTTGTTTATTGATGAGTATCTACACATATGTAAATAATTTTAAATATTTTTGCTTAAATTTATCACAACTAAAATTAAATGAGATGAAGCCAATTTACCAATTTGTATACACTACACGTGCATACTAACATACAGGGCTGCAAACATACATTACATTTGAACTTGAAGAAGTAGTCCATTACAGTGGAGTTAATATAATCAAACAAAAGAACGGCAGTCTACCTCCACAATATGTATTTTAATGTTTATATCCTACATGTTTCGGACATAGAAATGTCCATCATCAGGGATACAGTAGTCGATTACGACAGCTCTATGTTGCATAAGCGAAGATCAAAATATGTTAAAATTGAAATTGTAGGTTCTAATAAATGTTCAAGACTGAATGAGATGTGATATTTGAAATTTTGGTCAAGGTTTCTTTGAAGAAGGGGATTCCCAGTCTGCAGCCACTGAGACAGGTGATGAAGCAATTATGTAATTTATAGCTATTTAGAGGAGATTAATTTTAAGTGAGGTGCTCAAAGATGCTTCATCAAGCCGTGTCTGGGGTGTGGTCAACAAAATACTGGGTTAAAAGAGGTTAGAAGTGAGAAACACATTCTTAGGAGATAAACAAGAAATAAAAATGAAGATGATACTATTTTAAGGTTAGAATTTATTAATTTGAAGCCAATGGGCAGGTGGTGAAGCAATTATGTAGGTTTGTAGCTAATTAGAGGAAAATAATGTAGATAGGTGCTCAAAGATGCTTCATCTAACCATGCCTGAAGTATTGGCTAACAAATTGTTAGGTTAAAGGGGGTAGAAAATGAACATTATGTTAGGATTAAGAAAGGGAGATTTAGAAAATTAAAATTCGATTCTTTACCATCTTGACTCGAAGTGAAGTATTTATGTTAAGATCACATTGTTTTAGTTAATTAGAAGATATTACAGCTCAAAGATACTTCACTTCACCATGCCGGCGTGCAGGTTAGTATCATTTTCATTTTTATTTCTTGTTTATCTCCTAAGAATGTGTTTCTCACTTCTAACCTCTTTTAACCCAGTATTTTGTTGACCACACTCCAGACACGGCTAGATGAAGCATCTTTGAGCACCTCACTTAAAATTAATCTCCTCTAAGTAGCTATAAATGACATAATTGCTTCATCACCTGTCTTACTGGCTGCAGACTGGGAATCCCCTTCTTCAAAGATACCTTGACCAAAATTTCAAATATCACATCTCATTCAGTCTTGAACATTCATTAGAACCTACAATTTCAATTTTAACATATTTTGATCTTCGCTTATGCAAAATAGAGCTGTCGTAATCGACTACTGTATCCCTGATGATGGACATTTCTATGTCCGAAACATGTAGGATATAAACATTAAAATACATATTGTGGAGGTAGACTGCCGTTGTTTTATTTGAATACATTACATTGTATAATATATACAGGGCTGCCCAGAAGTCCGGAATAAAATTAATATAGCCTTAACCTGTAATTTTTGGGGAAAATGCTTGAACACGTCAATTAAGTTTTATATATGCTCACATTTTGACGTTATTCGTTTGTTTTTTTCATAGACATTTGTCAAAGATATGACGACATCGATCTTTTTTTAAATGGAAACATACAGCAAGTGATACATCATTTGAAAGCTAATATCTCGTACAGTATGCTCGTAAATTTTGACGCGATTCTGTCAAGCTATTTCAAAACGGCGACTGTTAAAAGTTTTAAAAAAATCGCTATTGAAATAAGCGGAAATGATAAATCATTGATGTTTTTTTACCTTTCAAGGTAAGAAATCTTCGAGGAAATCTTCATTGTTTCACGTTCTGACATTTTGTGACATTGTGAACTTGTAAAATTAATTTAGGTATTTCCGAAGTATTATTTTACAATTTTCTAAACAAAAATGGTTTTGTCGGAAAGGCAGCGTATCGAAGTCTTGATATTGTTAGGATGTAGAGATGAAATAAGAAGTCAAAGTGAAGTGTGCACTTTACTTAATGCTAAGTATCCGGAAAATGAAATTTCACAGGGTACTGTTAGTAAAATATTCCACAAATTTGATGAACATGGCACAGTAAAGGACTTGCCTAGGAATGGACGTGTTTTAGGCGACGATGAAAAATTGGATATTGCATTATCTCTGCAGGATAATCCGCATGTTTCAACAGTTTCATTGGCTCAAAATCATGATACATCTAGAGGTACTATTGGAAGATTTTTGAAAGCAAAAAAATGCCACCCTTATAAAGTATGTCTTGTTCAAGAGCTTTTAGAAGATGACTATGATAGGCGTTTGCAATTTTGCAAAGAAATGATGAGACGGTGTGACGAGAATAATAGGTTTCCACAGAACATATTATTTTCGGATGAAGCTACTTTCTATTTAAACGGGGTGGTTAACAGACATAATTATCGTCTCTGGAATCAAGAAAATCCACGATGGATATTTGAAGCGCATAATCAGCGGCCCCAGAAAGTAAACGTATGGGCAGGTATTATTAATAACCGAATTTTAGGGCCATTCTTTTTGGAAGGAAACCTCACAGCTAAACGGTACCTGGATTTCTTAACATTCGAGTTGAGGCCTGCTCCAGCTGAAATTTTTCCCAACGAAGTAGATCCAGATATACCTAATAAAACAATTTGGTTTCAGCAAGATGGTGCTCCCCCGCATTTTAGTGTCAATGTGAGAAGATATTTAGATTAGATATTTCCAGGTCGCTGGATTGGACGACGTGGTACAGTTGAATGACCACCGAGGTCCCCAGACTTAACGCCTCTAGACTATTTTCTTTGGGGATATTTAAAAGAAAAAGTTTACCAATAGGCCAAATAATATTGAAGATTTGAAAACAAAAATCAGATTGAAGACACGTAACATACCGGCTGAAGCCATTCGAAATTTCGTCGACGGATTTTACCATCGTTTGGGAGCATGCCAAGAGTAAAGGGTGGAGGACATTTCCAGCATTTGCCACGTTAAACCACCTTTTTGTTGTGTTTTGTTTTGCTTCATTACAGTTTTATTTTTTTTTTTGATAAAATAAATAACAAATAAACCATAACTATTGTTAAGTCACAATTCACAAAATGTCAGAACGTGAGACAATGAAAATTTCTTACCTTGAAAGGCAAAAAAAAAATTTTAACACTCGCCATTTTGAAATAGCTTGACAGAATCGCGTCAAAATGTATCAGCATACTGTACGAGATATTAACTTTCAAATGATGTATCACAAGCTGTATGTTTCCATTTAAAAAAAAGATCGATGTCGTCATATCTTTGACAAATATCTATAATGTAAATAAAACGACAATGTCTTCCTCCACAAATTTAATAAAGGTAAAATTCTTGTTCCCTACATGTTTCGGGCGTCTAGACGTCCATCTTCAGGGGATACTAGAAGGAATTTCATCTTTACAAAGCTAGTTAGAATCATGGTGAACACTGACTTACCCATAATCGAGTTGACTATAAAAACTTTAAATGGTTGCCTCAAATTAATGAGTACAGCCAAAATTGAGTAGGAACCTCAGAAATTGGGTGGACTTGTGAAAAATTATAATTTGTATATTTATAGAATGAAAATTTTTGTGAAAATATAAGAATTGAATAGCAAATATATTATTTTAAAAGGTGCATTTTATTTTTTAATGATGATTTTCTAGAAAAACATTGTACTTAGTTGTGAAGAAAGAAATTTAAAATAAAATTTTTGGAGGCATGCTCCGTGTTATTTTTTAAAAAATTGAAATTTTTTATACCAGAGGGGCTATGCCCATGGTAATATATAAATTATGAAATCATTTCATTTAATGAAAAAAGAACTTTTTATTTTTAAATTTTTTAAAAAACAGAAATAGTGCTAAATCACCACCATGTTCACTTTACACACACGTGTCTTAGGGTGAAAGAGAGTAGGTAAAGCGGATATGACATCACTTGGATGTCAGCTGTTAGAAAATGAGGTTTACCTAAACTCGATATTGGATTTAAAAAATCGATGAGAGTATGTCAATATTCAATAGAATAAAGTTTAAAAGTTGTGGTCACTAGACGCTCATAGTATCCGAAGAATGACTGACACCAGACATCTGTCAATGAATTATAAAAATTGGGGTTAAAATGTTCAGAGGGGGGCACTAAATATCTATAAAAAAAACAAACGAATAACGTCAAAGTGTGAGCATATATAAAACTAAATTGACGTGTCCGAGCATTTTCCCGAAAAGTTACAGGTTAAGGCTATATTAATTTTATTCCGGGCTTCTGGGCAGCCCTGTATATATTATACAATGTAATGTATGTTTGCTTTGAAATTCTTATTTTTTAAAATAATCAGGAACTAATGATTGCTTGGCATGACAAAGCATTGGTTATGGCAATATTATTTTCGGTTTCTTGAGAAGGGCAACCACTATTTATGCAAAGCCTCTTTATAAGGTAGCTTCTGTAGATCATTTTAAAATTCCGAATAATGCCTTGGTCCAAAGGTTGGCAATGTGAGGTAGTATTGGGTGGATGAAAAATAAGTTTGACATTATCCAGTGTAATTTTGGGATGAGGCGTTGCATTATCCAGAAACATACCACTCTTCTATTCTGCATCTTCATCTTGGTATCAAATCTGTGAAGCCATATTGTCATGATATCTGCATTTTTGCTTTTGCCTATTATAATTGGTTCTTCCTTCTCACCTTCCATATTTGCACAGAACAGAATTGTAAATCGTTGTTTTGCTGTTTTTTTTCCAGTACACTTGTCATCTTTCAGTGCATATGTTTTTGTTGGCAATGCACGATAGTAGGGACCTGTCTCATCTGCATTAAATACGTCCCTTGGTGCATAATCCTTTAAAATGGTCAATAGTCTTTCTTTTCAAGCAGTTACGTCTTCGATATTGATATCGGCTGATTGGCCACATATTTTCTTGAAGGTAATTGTAATATTTTTTTCCGTGAAAATGTTTTCATAATGTCTAACCACCCCAATGTTTAACTTTAAGATGAATATGCCATGATTAAGTTGATAGCGTAAATTAATATGAACCCTTTTGCTGCTGTTGACATCTATTAGCGTTTCCAAGGTTCCGTGCCTTCAGTGCTGTAACGACGCCTTTTTTAATTTTATCATGAACAGCTGTAAATAGCCTCATCCAGGGATATAGAAGAGGTGGCCATCAATCAAAGGGTAAGGTAATGATTTTGAAGAAGAAAACAAAATACAATACACAAAAAGCACATATTTGTCTAAACAAAGTACCTACACTTAAAAAAAGTTTAATTGTGAACCTGAAACTAATTTAGTCAATAAAAATATTTAATTAAAAACAAGCACCAAATATTTTATACCACGAATTCTTCTTTCTCACCTTCCATATGTTCAGAGAACAGAATTGTAAATCGTTGTTTTGCTATTTTTTTTTTCCAGTACACTTGTCATCTTCCAATGCATATGTTTTTGTTGGCAATGCACGATAGTAGAGACCTGTCTCATCTCTTACTCCTTTAAAATGACCTATAGCCTTTCTTTTCAAGCAGTTACGTCTTCGATATTGATATCGGCTGATTCGCCATATATTTTCTTGAAGGTAATATCGTGCCGACGACGGAATTCTTCTAACCATCCATTTGATGCCTTGAAGTCATCTAGTCCTAGACATTGAGCAGATTCGAGGGCTCTTGCTTGAATCATGGGCCCGGATATTGGTAAGTGCTTGTTTCGCGCCTTACAAAATCAGTTAAAAACAACTTCGTCCACTGCCAGTCCTTCGGTTTTGGGAAATTTTCTTTTTTGTTCACCGTTGCCACCTTCTTGAACCACATTTCTAACTTCTGCTTCATAGTCACTTGTCACTTGGGTTTCCCACTTAAAGTTTTTCTGCCAATTTCCTGGTACTTAAACCAGTTGTTTCACTTTCCTGGATTATTTCAATTTATTTGCTTAAAGAAAGGCATTTTCTTTTCCCCGCCATCTTCAAATATTGACGTTTGTCCCAAAACACACAAAAACGGTTCAAAGCAAAAACTAATGTTAACAACCCATTTATCAGCCCTTAAAGCAAATTGAATGGATCCGCCTGTAATAAAGTAATTAGTGTATGCACCTATATTCCTTAAGAATTGTCGGGTCGGGTTTTGATGCCCTTGATGGAGGGTGCTTCTAGCATTAATATTTACTAAAAATTCCGATGATGAGTGCCCGCAGTCGTTTAACAGATGGGTCGGTAAATATGGGGAATTCATAACCAGTCGTTTAACGCAGGTGGTCACTTTATAGAGGTGGTCGCAAACAGAGGTTTTACATACAAATATAGCAATATCTCGAAAACTCCTTAAAGTAAATATTTGAGTGACAGCTTGTTTTAAAGGTATTTTAATGACCTTTTTTATGATGTGTCTCCTGGCCTACTTGTTTTTTAAGCTTTGAAACTGTTGATATATTTTATTTTTAAAAAATCTTTGGATGATTTTATATGAATGGTTTGGGTGTTTTTAAAATAGTTGTAGAAGAACTTTTAATTATACTCTTCTCAAAAAATCGAAAATAAGAGCGTTTACTAGAGCGGAGTATCGCTTCTGGGGACGCACTGTATTTACAAGTTAAACTTGGAGTTTACAGTTTTGAAGTGATTCACCAAATGTCCCTAGCATTTTCTTTGAAGCCAAGTAATTTAATAAATTTTTAGAAGGTCAAAGGCCTCTCTCATTTCATCAATCTTTTCTACCTCCAATCTTATCTCGCTAAAACATTTCCTTTGCTGTGTGTTTATCCCGAAAGCCAAATTATGCCCTGAAAACCATATGTTGGCTTAAAGCGAAAGAAGTCAAACGACTCGGAAATAATTCACCCCATATATTTATGAAAAACAAGCCCTCAAATAAAATTATTCCCCCCAAGTAAAAATTGTTAAGAGGCACATAACTGTATTGTTAATATTCCGAAATGATGTTTTTGTGAAATATGTGAAGCTGGAATTAATGTTGCTGAAAATATGTTAAACTGAGCATTTAAAATTTATTTAGAATTGTTTATTTATGTATACATCGAGAGCTGTGCTTTTTAAAAATGCTTGACTCATTAAAGTTACTTTTTTAGGTTTTCCTACTCCTCTATTGCGCCACAGCGTTATAATGGTACTGGTAAAATAAAGTTTTAATCTTGATGGATGACGAAAGTGTAATAGTTTGTAACATAGACATCGTAACTATTAGACCGAACAATAACAAATAAACCTGTTGTCATCAATGTATTCCAGTGTAAAGTAAATCAACATTCAAGCTGCTCCCCTCCACTTGGCTTGCCAGACTTACGCCACAGAAAACGTAGTTTTCTGGGCTTACTCTGTTAAAAGTGTTAACTTCTATGATTAACTAGATTAACATGATGTGGGAAATATATAACATTGCCTAAAACCTTGTAAAAATCTGTAGTATGGCAACGCAGCAATAACGGATTCGCCCAGATTTCATCATTTTCGTGGCCAGCCGCATCGACTCGATAATACTCGGCATAGCGGATGTTGTTTTCCTGGAGTTTTGTCGCATGCATATGTAAAGACAGCGCAATTCGCACTCCCGGCCCCACCTAGCTCCTCACAGCGTCTCGCCACCAAACGATTTTGGCATCACAATTTTATAGCATTTATGAATGGCGTGTCGGATCTATAGTTACGATGCCTATGTTTTGTAACGATAGTTCATTCTAACTAGTAAATCCATTTTTCGTGTACTGTGTTTCCAACTGCCTCACAGCAAGTAACCCTCTTTCGGAAATTACCTAAGAACGTTAAATATACAAGTTTTAGAGAATGTTAAGATGCACAGTTTAAAATAATGTTTGAGTATACAGGGTGGTTCAAAACAGCGTGGAAAATATAACATAAGTTTTTTTTTTAAATGAAACACCCTATTTTTACTTTATCTTTAGATTGTGCATGAAATTCTATGCCTTTTTTGTTAATATCTAATATTATACAGTGAGAGCAAAAAGTCTGGAACAAATTCATTTAAAATT
This sequence comes from Polydrusus tereticollis, assembly GCA_963920685.1. Taxonomy (NCBI): domain Eukaryota; kingdom Metazoa; phylum Arthropoda; class Insecta; order Coleoptera; family Curculionidae; genus Polydrusus; species Polydrusus tereticollis. Next base: position 46,698,737 of record OY987334.1, on the reverse strand, counting down.
CAACCCTTTATTTTTCGAAAAAAACGCTCGGACCCGTCGATTTTTATTTTTTTAAGGGAATTTTTTAAAATTATTTTCATTTGTATAGGGTGTCTCAAAAGAAAGATTTCATGCGACCCTTTAATTTTTTAAACTGAAACCCCCATCTTTTATTTAATTTTTGGATTTTTCGTAAAATTTTGATCACATTTCATGTATTATAACCTATATCTAAATTAAGTTGCTTTATAAAAAAATCAATTTAATTGAGAAAAAATTATATTTATTTAATTTTAAATAATAAATGTTTCAATGACAATATTATAAAATATTACTTTAATGAATGTTGGAATTGACCACCATCAACATCCTGGTAATATCCGAGGCGACGTTCGAATTCTTGCAAAACATTGTGCACTATTTGAGGTTCTATCAATCTTATTTCCTCTCTTATTCGTACTTTAAGGTCGTCAATATTGTTCGGTCTGTTGATATAAACTTTAGATTTTAGGTATCCCCACAGATATTAATCTAATGGGGTCAAATCAGGGGATCTGTCCGGTCATTTTATTGGAACCCGTCGGCCAATCCACCTCCCAGGAATAATAGTATCTAAATACTCACGCACTGGGCGAGTATAATGGGCTGGTGCTCCATCCTGTTGATACCATAAGTTATCATTGGGAATGTCAGGATCTTCTCGATTTGGATGCAGCACAGCAAGAGCAGGTATCACATGATCTTCTTCCGGTCAAGGTGCCGTCAAAGAAGAAGGGACCTAAAATTCTATTTGCAATAATTCTAGCCCAGACATTTCCTTTTTGGGGATATTGCGTGTAGCATTGCATTATCCAGTGCGGGTTTTCTGTAGCCCAATATCGGAAATTTTGCTTATTAACACTTTCGTTTAGGCAAAATGTTGCTTCATCAGAGAATAAAATTCTTCGTTGGATACACATGTTTCGTCTTTTTACTTTATTTCCCTGCACTTTCCTTGACATAAAGGGTGGCATTTCCTGCAGGCATCCCGTATCCTATTTTCCATAATATCTTCTGATCTCGCTTCTGATATTGTAGGGGGATTTACATCAACGCGATCTTCAATGTAGCCATACAAAAAGAAATCCAAAGGTGTTAAGTCACAGGATCGAGGGGGCCACCCAATAAATCCATCCCTACCGATCCATTTTTATGGGTAATGATTGTAAAATTCTCAAATGGTAATGAGCAGGAGCGCCGTCTTGTTGAACCCACATTTGTTCCCTTTCAATGCCATCAACCTCTTCAAGGAGCTGTGGTAATTCATTTTGCAAAAAGTTTAAATATCTATGACCCGTTAAGAGGTTCGCGAAAAAAATATGGACCAATAACTCAAAGATTCTTGATTCCACGCCATACATTAAGCGACCAATGATTTTGATTTTGAATTCCCCGAACCCTTCTTCTTTGAGTGCCGTGCCTGGGTTCAGGCGTTGGCTATGATCATGCTGACCATTCCATGAAATCTATCCCTGTCTGCCGCTATTCTGAAAAGATCTTCTACTTGTAGACCTGTCCAATATCTGATATTGCGTAGCCAGGATAGCGTCTTTTGACCAATCCACTCCTGCCCTCCACCTTACCCTGTATTATGACCAAGTGATATTTTGGATCTCTAATAATATGGCCCAAGTACTCAGTCTTCCTTAGTTTAATACTGTTGAAGAGTTCCCGTTCTGTGTCAATCATTTTGAGCACATCCTCATTGAAAGTGTGTGTGATCCAGGGTATTTTAAGGATTCTACGATAGCACCACAATTCAAAAGCCTCCAGTTTATTAATGGTAGTAGCCTTCAAAGTCCAGGTCTCGCAGGCGTAGATCAATGCCGACCAAATATAGCACCTCAGGATTCTCTTGCGAAGATGCATGGACATGTTTCTATTGCACAGAACTGGTTTCCATGATATAAATGCTTTACGGGCTATTTCAATCCTAGTTAAAATTTCCTCATCCGAATCTCCCTCCGCATTCAACCAGCTACCAAGGTATTTGAAGTGATAAACATGCTTCACCACCTTCCCATCCAGGAGCAGTTGCCCTGCGTCAACATTCACCTTTCTCACTGTGCCATCCATATAGTATTGTTAATAATAATTTTTAAACCTCTTCGACGATTTCATTCGCATACTGTGTTAACCATGATCTGGAGCTCTATTAGACTTTAAGCCAGGATGGCGGTATCGTTGGCATATCTAATATTATTTATTGTTTCTCCTCCGATTCTTATCCCCTCTGTTCGGCCTTCCATAGCCTCTCGAAATATTTCTTCGGAATATATATTGAACAGTGAGCGACAACAACCTTGACGTACTCCTCGTTTAATTGGGATTTTATTTAAAGAGGTATTTCCATCTACTTTAACTGAAGCCACCTGGTGGAAGTATAGGTATTTTAATAGCCTAAGGTCGTAATTGTCCAGTCCTATCGACTCCATATATTCGAGCAGCAGATTATGTCTGACTCGATCAATAGCCTTTTCAAAATCTATGAAGCATACATAAACGTTTTTTCGAAATTCACAATACTTTTGGAGGATGCTGAACAATGCCTCCCTAGTTCCCAATCCATTCCGAAATCCAAACTGTTCATCCGTTAAATTACTTTTGCATAATGCGTACATGCGATATTGAGGAATACGTAGCAGAATCTTAAGAGTGTGACTCATCAGACTGATTAATCTGAAATCGCCACACCTGCAAGGTTTGCTCTGTTTCGGAATCGTGATGAAAAGGGATTCCAACCAGTCTTCAGGTATCTGCCCAGTGTTGTAGATTTTATTGAAAAAGGTGGTTAAGTGTGTGATGCTGTCTTGATCCAGTAATTTGAGGAGTTCAGCAGGGATCTGATCTGGCCCGAACCCAGAATGGATTAACTGTTGAATGGTAGTGCATATTATGGCGGTTAACTGCTCCATTACTGCGAAAGGTATCGTCATCAGAAAAACATTAATTTGGACAAAAAATTCGGATCGGCCTCTATAGCTTCATTTACTCGTTGTTCAAAACCACGGTCTAGAAGTTCCTGGTGTAGTTCCATATGAAAGGGATGATATTTGAATTTTCTCGTGGTGCGATTAGCGGTAGATTGAGTTGTGTCACATAAATTAGCTAAGTGACGGCTACTAACCTGGGGATTATCTTCAACATGAAGTAAAACCTCAATTTCTTTTTCCTCATTGGTAGCATTCCGGTTTACCCGTTTTCGTTTCTTATATTCATTTTAAACTGTGCATCTTAACATTCTCTATAACTTTTATTTAACGTTTTTTGGTAATTCCCGAAACTTTACTCTATGGTTGACTCACCCTGTACAAATCTAGATTTTCTTATTCATTTCCTACAGCTCCAATATAAATCCAACACTAAAAACTTTTAATAATCATACCACTAATTCTTTGCAATCTTCGTTGACAGTTTTTGTGTTATGGAAACTATCCATTTCAAAAGCGCGTTCTAAATATTTAATTGCATTTTTACGTTTCACCAATCTCGATGAAAAATGAGTCATACGATGAGCGACCATTAGATAAATTTATATTGTCGCATAAACGGGAAATAATGGAAAAATAAGGGGTAAAATGGAAAAATGGGATAAACGTTCTGTTTGGGCTCGGGAGGATAATGAAAAATATGTCAGGTGGGAAACGCGACAAACAAATATGGAGAAAGAGAAAATATGGATTTTATAATTAAACTTAGTCAATGTAAACTTCCAGAGGAAGTATGAAAGGTCGATGATGTGTTAAAATGTTAAGTCATGTAAACAATCCCGTCCTTATCAGGGATAATGCCTGAGGATTTTTTTATCATCTCTGCATGGTCGAAATCAAGCCAACTAAACACAAATTTAGAGTAGAAGCAGTAGGGTAGCTTACATTTTGCGTCTCGCCACCAAACGATTTTGGCATCACAATTTTATAGCATTTATGAATGGCGTGTCGGATCTATAGTTACGATGCCTATGTTTTGTAACGATAGTTCATTCTAACTAGTAAATCCATTTTTCGTGTACTGTGTTTCCAACTGCCTCACAGCAAGTAACCCTCTTTCGGAAATTACCTAAGAACGTTAAATATACAAGTTTTAGAGAATGTTAAGATGCACAGTTTAAAATAATGTTTGAGTATACAGGGTGGTTCAAAACAGCGTGGAAAATATAACATAAGTTTTTTTTTTAAATGAAACACCCTATTTTTACTTTATCTTTAGATTGTGCATGAAATTCTATGCCTTTTTTGTTAATATCTAATATTATACAGTGAGAGCAAAAAGTCTGGAACAAATTCATTTAAAATTCAACCCTTTATTTTTCGAAAAAAACGCTCGGACCCGTCGATTTTTATTTTTTTAAGGGAATTTTTTAAAATTATTTTCATTTGTATAGGGTGTCTCAAAAGAAAGATTTCATGCGACCCTTTAATTTTTTAAACTGAAACCCCCATCTTTTATTTAATTTTTGGATTTTTCGTAAAATTTTGATCACATTTCATGTATTATAACCTATATCTAAATTAAGTTGCTTTATAAAAAAATCAATTTAATTGAGAAAAAATTATATTTATTTAATTTTAAATAATAAATGTTTCAATGACAATATTATAAAATATTACTTTAATGAATGTTGGAATTGACCACCATCAACATCCTGGTAATATCCGAGGCGACGTTCGAATTCTTGCAAAACATTGTGCACTATTTGAGGTTCTATCAATCTTATTTCCTCTCTTATTCGTACTTTAAGGTCGTCAATATTGTTCGGTCTGTTGATATAAACTTTAGATTTTAGGTATCCCCACAGATATTAATCTAATGGGGTCAAATCAGGGGATCTGTCCGGTCATTTTATTGGAACCCGTCGGCCAATCCACCTCCCAGGAATAATAGTATCTAAATACTCACGCACTGGGCGAGTATAATGGGCTGGTGCTCCATCCTGTTGATACCATAAGTTATCATTGGGAATGTCAGGATCTTCTCGATTTGGATGCAGCACAGCAAGAGCAGGTATCACATGATCTTCTTCCGGTCAAGGTGCCGTCAAAGAAGAAGGGACCTAAAATTCTATTTGCAATAATTCTAGCCCAGACATTTCCTTTTTGGGGATATTGCGTGTAGCATTGCATTATCCAGTGCGGGTTTTCTGTAGCCCAATATCGGAAATTTTGCTTATTAACACTTTCGTTTAGGCAAAATGTTGCTTCATCAGAGAATAAAATTCTTCGTTGGATACACATGTTTCGTCTTTTTACTTTATTTCCCTGCACTTTCCTTGACATAAAGGGTGGCATTTCCTGCAGGCATCCCGTATCCTATTTTCCATAATATCTTCTGATCTCGCTTCTGATATTGTAGGGGGATTTACATCAACGCGATCTTCAATGTAGCCATACAAAAAGAAATCCAAAGGTGTTAAGTCACAGGATCGAGGGGGCCACCCAATAAATCCATCCCTACCGATCCATTTTTATGGGTAATGATTGTAAAATTCTCAAATGGTAATGAGCAGGAGCGCCGTCTTGTTGAACCCACATTTGTTCCCTTTCAATGCCATCAACCTCTTCAAGGAGCTGTGGTAATTCATTTTGCAAAAAGTTTAAATATCTATGACCCGTTAAGAGGTTCGCGAAAAAAATATGGACCAATAACTCAAAGATTCTTGATTCCACGCCATACATTAAGCGACCAATGATTTTGATTTTGAATTCCCCGAACCCTTCTTCTTTGAGTGCCGTGCCTGGGTTCAGGCGTTGGCTATGATCATGCTGACCATTCCATGAAATCTATCCCTGTCTGCCGCTATTCTGAAAAGATCTTCTACTTGTAGACCTGTCCAATATCTGATATTGCGTAGCCAGGATAGCGTCTTTTGACCAATCCACTCCTGCCCTCCACCTTACCCTGTATTATGACCAAGTGATATTTTGGATCTCTAATAATATGGCCCAAGTACTCAGTCTTCCTTAGTTTAATACTGTTGAAGAGTTCCCGTTCTGTGTCAATCATTTTGAGCACATCCTCATTGAAAGTGTGTGTGATCCAGGGTATTTTAAGGATTCTACGATAGCACCACAATTCAAAAGCCTCCAGTTTATTAATGGTAGTAGCCTTCAAAGTCCAGGTCTCGCAGGCGTAGATCAATGCCGACCAAATATAGCACCTCAGGATTCTCTTGCGAAGATGCATGGACATGTTTCTATTGCACAGAACTGGTTTCCATGATATAAATGCTTTACGGGCTATTTCAATCCTAGTTAAAATTTCCTCATCCGAATCTCCCTCCGCATTCAACCAGCTACCAAGGTATTTGAAGTGATAAACATGCTTCACCACCTTCCCATCCAGGAGCAGTTGCCCTGCGTCAACATTCACCTTTCTCACTGTGCCATCCATATAGTATTGTTAATAATAATTTTTAAACCTCTTCGACGATTTCATTCGCATACTGTGTTAACCATGATCTGGAGCTCTATTAGACTTTAAGCCAGGATGGCGGTATCGTTGGCATATCTAATATTATTTATTGTTTCTCCTCCGATTCTTATCCCCTCTGTTCGGCCTTCCATAGCCTCTCGAAATATTTCTTCGGAATATATATTGAACAGTGAGCGACAACAACCTTGACGTACTCCTCGTTTAATTGGGATTTTATTTAAAGAGGTATTTCCATCTACTTTAACTGAAGCCACCTGGTGGAAGTATAGGTATTTTAATAGCCTAAGGTCGTAATTGTCCAGTCCTATCGACTCCATATATTCGAGCAGCAGATTATGTCTGACTCGATCAATAGCCTTTTCAAAATCTATGAAGCATACATAAACGTTTTTTCGAAATTCACAATACTTTTGGAGGATGCTGAACAATGCCTCCCTAGTTCCCAATCCATTCCGAAATCCAAACTGTTCATCCGTTAAATTACTTTTGCATAATGCGTACATGCGATATTGAGGAATACGTAGCAGAATCTTAAGAGTGTGACTCATCAGACTGATTAATCTGAAATCGCCACACCTGCAAGGTTTGCTCTGTTTCGGAATCGTGATGAAAAGGGATTCCAACCAGTCTTCAGGTATCTGCCCAGTGTTGTAGATTTTATTGAAAAAGGTGGTTAAGTGTGTGATGCTGTCTTGATCCAGTAATTTGAGGAGTTCAGCAGGGATCTGATCTGGCCCGAACCCAGAATGGATTAACTGTTGAATGGTAGTGCATATTATGGCGGTTAACTGCTCCATTACTGCGAAAGGTATCGTCATCAGAAAAACATTAATTTGGACAAAAAATTCGGATCGGCCTCTATAGCTTCATTTACTCGTTGTTCAAAACCACGGTCTAGAAGTTCCTGGTGTAGTTCCATATGAAAGGGATGATATTTGAATTTTCTCGTGGTGCGATTAGCGGTAGATTGAGTTGTGTCACATAAATTAGCTAAGTGACGGCTACTAACCTGGGGATTATCTTCAACATGAAGTAAAACCTCAATTTCTTTTTCCTCATTGGTAGCATTCCGGTTTACCCGTTTTCGTTTCTTATATTCATTTTAAACTGTGCATCTTAACATTCTCTATAACTTTTATTTAACGTTTTTTGGTAATTCCCGAAACTTTACTCTATGGTTGACTCACCCTGTACAAATCTAGATTTTCTTATTCATTTCCTACAGCTCCAATATAAATCCAACACTAAAAACTTTTAATAATCATACCACTAATTCTTTGCAATCTTCGTTGACAGTTTTTGTGTTATGGAAACTATCCATTTCAAAAGCGCGTTCTAAATATTTAATTGCATTTTTACGTTTCACCAATCTCGATGAAAAATGAGTCATACGATGAGCGACCATTAGATAAATTTATATTGTCGCATAAACGGGAAATAATGGAAAAATAAGGGGTAAAATGGAAAAATGGGATAAACGTTCTGTTTGGGCTCGGGAGGATAATGAAAAATATGTCAGGTGGGAAACGCGACAAACAAATATGGAGAAAGAGAAAATATGGATTTTATAATTAAACTTAGTCAATGTAAACTTCCAGAGGAAGTATGAAAGGTCGATGATGTGTTAAAATGTTAAGTCATGTAAACAATCCCGTCCTTATCAGGGATAATGCCTGAGGATTTTTTTATCATCTCTGCATGGTCGAAATCAAGCCAACTAAACACAAATTTAGAGTAGAAGCAGTAGGGTAGCTTACATTTTGCGACTTTTTTTCTTTGGTCTCACCCTTTTAAAATGTTGTAAATGTCAAGAAAATGACGTGTGCAAAATTTTAAGTCATTTAGTTAATCCACAATGGTGCCGCTGATGAAATGAAATGCCAAGGTTTTTAAATTTTAAAACTTTTATTATTATAACTACCACTGACTACATAGAAACAGAGTATGTACACTATCGGACATAAGTATTGCAACAAATTGAAAAATCAAAAATTTGCATAATAATTAGCGGACCAACGAGGGCCTGTTGTAAAAATCCCAACAACATTGTTTTTCGAGTTGGCCGTGATCATATCTGACATAACAAAACATTATTCCATCAACAATTACGATTTTATAATTGGGCGTTCAGTAATTTGGTGTTTTTCAAACGACAAAAGTATTGCAACAAACATATTTTATTGCATTTGTGTAGTGGTTCTGGGAGTAAATCCTAGCTTGCAACTTAAAACTTGTTAACGCCAGTTCAAAGAAGTATTTTTGAAAATGGGAAAAGGAATTGCTGTGTCCAAAGATTTAAGATCACGAATTCTAAGAGCTTTTCAAGATGGAGAAAAACAAGCTGCTATTGCTAGAAGGTTTTTGTTAATTCCCAGTACAGTTTCACGGATAATCTCATATTTTAATGAAAGACATTATTTAGATACTATTGCCAAGTCAGGTAGGCCAAGAAAAACACATGTGCGCACAGATAGGTTAATAAAACGCATTTCTGAAAACGATCCGTGGAAGTCTGGTCCTCAAATCAAAGCCGAAGTACCTGATATAAACATTTCCTGCAGAACGATTCAAAGAAGGTTAGTGCAGGCAAAGTTATATAGTAGGAGACCAGCAAAAAAAACATTAATTTCTGCCAGAAATAAAGCTGCTAGGCTTGCATTTGCACGAAGGCATATCGACTGGACTGCCGCTAACTGGAAAAAGGTTCTTTTTAGTGATGAAACACGTTATAATATTTTTAATTCTGATGGCATGAGACGAGTTAGAAGACCTGTAAACCAGCGTTTCAATCACAAGTATGTAACGCCTACAATAAAACATGGCAAAGGTAGTGTTGTTTTGTGGGCTTGCTTTTCGTCTGGGGGGATTGGTCCTCTACACTTTATCGATGGGATAATGGACAGGTTCATGTACAGAAACATTATGGAAAACTTTAAGAAGTAGTCCATATTCTGTGGCGAGATTGTAAATAGAAATAAAGGTCTGTCTTTACCACCAAATAACTTTATTTGCCCCTCTAGGGTAGAAAACAAGGGTTATAAAAATACATAAAATGACGACGAATTAAATTAAATTTCTTAATGCATGTGTTGTACTAGTTTCGACTTTAGAGAAAGTCATCCTCAGCAACTAACCATTTAAGAGATTTTTATATGAAAAGAAGTTAAAACAGTTGGGGGAACAGAGAGGTTATTCAATAATACAATACAATACGTTAAAATTTTAACGACGCCATTTCCTTCGAATAGCATGCTGAGGCTAAGATTAAAATTAATTTCTTCACCTGGCAACAAAATGAAAAACAAAAAGTCAACAATCTAATGTCCTAATAATTTTAATTTAATTTAATTTAATTTTATTTTTAAAAAGTGAATAGTGACCACTTGATGCATTCCCATTTTATTTGAAATGACATAGTCTCATTTTGACAACCCCCTTTTTTAGAATAATAAGTTCATTTAATTTCATTAACAAATATTCAATCCACCATAACATTAAGCATGTCCCCTCGCTAATTTAGTTTCACTGAAAAGAGAATGAATTGATATGTTACAATTCTTCTTTTTCAGCACGTTTTGACTTCAACTTTGCTTAAATCACTTGACTATGATTAAGGTCCTTAATTCTACTTGCGTATAAATCAACCCCTACCTTCACATGGAGATACATCGTTCTTATACTAAACTCCTGTCGATTCCAAAGGTTGCATAATCTGCATTATATTATATTGTATTGTATTATTGAATCACCTCTCTGTTCCCCCAACTGTTTTAACTTCTTTTCATATAAAAATCTCTTAAATGGTTAGTTGCTGAGGATGACTTTCTCTAAAGTCGAAACTAGTACAACACATGCATTAAGAAATTTAATTTAATTCATCGTCATTTTATGTATTTTTATAACCCTTGTTTTCTACCCTAGAGGGGCAAATAAAGTTATTTGGTGGTAAAGACAGACCTTTATTTCTATTATGGAGAACGTTATGCTTCCTTTCGCAGAATGGGAAATGCCCTTACGGTTCATTTTTCAGCATGTTAATGATCCGAAACACACGTCAAATCATGTGCAAGAGTGGTTCAGACAGAACAATATTAGAGTTTTAGACTGGTCTGCGCAATCTTCCGACTTGAACCCGATAGAAAACCTATGGGAAGAAGTAGAACGACGAATACGAACCGAATTATTTCCCAATAAACAAGCACTGATGAATAAAATTTCAGAGGTTTGAAGAAACTTGCCACTTTCTGTCTTAGAAAATTTAATCAACTTCATGCCGAGAAGATGTGCCAAGGTTATAGCTAACAATGGATATGCTATTGGTTATTAAACTTGTGTATATTTTTAAATGTTATCCTTGTTATTTTAGCGTGTTTAAATTGTTCGTTCTTTGTTTATTTAATCAGTTACCCTTAATAATAAAAAATATTGCAATACTTTTGTCGCCACTATTTCTTAACAAATTACTCTGAGAATTATTTACTGCATAATAATGTGGTTTTAAATCCTACTTCAAAGAAGTTTTTGTTTCATTATCACAGTCTCAACTATTAAGAAAATGACACTAAAGTTTAAAGAAATATGAACATTTTTTATTAATTACAATTTAAATTTGTTTTCAATTTGTTGCAATACTTATGTCCGATAGTGTTTATTATATAGGTGTTAGATTTAATATTAATAAATTGTACCTAGGAACTAACCCCATTATGTATTTGCACAAATAGTTTGTTTTAATCACGTTTAAAAAGTTTCCGCAAGCCTTACTTACTTACTTACTTAATTTCTTTATTTCAAATTATGCGGCAATTACAATTATTACTAATTACTAACTACAGACACAAAATGAAATGACGTCATACAGCACAAAAATCTAGATCTATTCAATTCCTTACATATTATTACCTACTTAATTATATACCTATTAACTAAAGCCGAAAACCTAATAACTAACTTTACATATTTCTAAAATCTTCCAGATTATAGGGTTCTAAATTCAGTAATAATTTCTTTATCTCAGCTTTAAAATTGTTTTCCCTATCTATTCTTTTAATTCTGTCAGGTAATTTATTGTATAACCTTAAGCACATATAATGAGGTGAATTTTCTGTTAAAGTAAGTCTATGTATTGGATAATTAACATTAACAGTTCTAGTGTTCCGCTGATGATTTATTAGGCTTTGAAAACAATTTTTATTTTTATAGAAAAACATCAGGCACTCGTAAATGTATAATGCATATATAGTTAACAATCCTGTAGTTTTAAAGACAGACCTACACGTTTCGTTATGTTTCATTTTCTTAATTATTCTAAGTAGTCGCTTTCGAACCACGAATACATTCTGAATTTGATTATCTCTTCCCCAAAATATGATTCCGTATTTAACGCGAGCTTCAAAGTTAGCAAAATACAGGATTTTTAAAGTTTTCTCGTTCATATAATTAGCAGTGACACGAATACCATAACAAATCGCATTCAGTTTTTTCAAAATACACTTGACATGATAGGACCAATCCAGAAATTCATTAATTTGTACACCCAAGAACTTAGTATTTTCAGAAAAGCTAATATTATCGTCACTACTGAACTGTACTGGTTTTTGTACATTTGATGCCCTTGTTCTAAAGAAAACTACATTTGTTTTATTTTTATTGACGATAAGTTTGTTTTTTGAGAACCAATTTGTAACTGTATCCAAAAAGCTTCTGGATTCATTAATAAGTTGATCAATATTTTTGCCCCCTATAATTAAGTTAGTATCATCTGCGTAATTCACTATATTCTGATTGGCTTCTATTATGTTATTAAGGTCGTTAATAAAAACAATAAACAAGACGGGTCCTAATATACTTCCCTGAGCTATGCCTACATCGTTGATTAAAATTGCGGAGTTGTAAGATTTCCCATTTTTTAGAATAGATACTCTCTGTTTTCTATTATTAAGATATGATTTTACCCAGTTATAGGCGTTTCCTCTTACCCCATACATTTCAAGCTTCCTGTCTAGTAATTCTCTATTTAAACTGTCGTATGCCTTGGACAACTCCAAAAACATTCCCACAACTACGTTGCCATTCTCAAGGTGCTCCAGAAATTGATTTAGTAAATTGGAATATTGCAGTTTGAGTTGACATCTTTAAATTTCTTTCTATATTCGCATACAATTTGCAGTATAAATTGATGTAGCATCTTTTGTTAATATTTTATTATATTTGTCTATGAGTTTAATATCTTTTTCTGCTATATCATTCACTACTATAAGCGCTTTTACTACATTAAAATTATTTATGTACAGGGTTTTCGCTTATATTTAGACCCCTATCTAGAGCAAAAACAATAAAAGATAGAAAAAAACTTTAAATACGAAAGTTTTAGGATTTTTACTGAATCATCAGAATTTTAGCCAAAAAATTTTGAAAGATGATTACAATGCCGAAAAAAATAAGCAACTTATGTTTTTTTAAATGGAACACCCTGTATCTATTTTATTAAAATTATAGATATTTATTTCCTGATTCCAAAACTATATAATTTGTCTATATCTGTCTTTAAGATATTGTTCATCAAAATTTTAAAAAGTTGTATTTATTTTCGTTTATAAGTCTAGAATGCCTTGAAAATCAAATGATAAAGTCTGCCGGCCTTTTCTTATTGCAATTATTACGTCTAGAAAGCCATGGAAAATAAATGTTATTAGGACATTTTTGGCGCTGCTAACTTGTTTGCTTGTAATAAACAAATAAACTAACATTTTTCTTCGTATTTATAATAATAAAATGGGATATTCTGTAGCAGAAAAATTCGATGTTATACGTCTATATTATTCAAATAATGGAAACTCATTTACAACTCGTAATGAATACCACAGGTTATTTCCCAATAGATTTTTACCTTCCAAAAGCACTATTAAATATGTTGTAAAAAAATTTGAAGAGATCAGAAGCTTAGAATCTTAGAAAGGAAAAAGAGGACAGCAATGAGGGACGAGAAATTAGACTTAAATGTCTTGCTGTTCTATGAAGGTGATTATTTCCATTATTTATACTTATATACCACAGGTTATTTCCCAATAGATTTTTACCTTCCAAAAGCACTATTAAATATGTTGTAAAAAAATTTGAAGAGATCAGAAGCTTAGAATCTTAGAAAGGAAAAAGAGGACAGCAATGAGGGACGAGAAATTAGACTTAAATGTCTTGCTGTTCTATGAAGGTGATTATTTCCATTATTTATACTTATTATCCTTATAAGTCCTACTATACTTAATTACTTTTGTATTACAGAAAATCCTGAGTATTCTGTACCAGATGCGGCGGGCCATTTTAGCAAATCTCTATCAAAAACTCACGAAATTTAAAAAAAAATACTGTTATTATCCCTATAAATTTTCCCAGTCCAAAAATTAACAGAATATCACAAGAGACAGCGGTTAGAGTTTTGTTTGAATATTTCAAGAAGGCGTGAAATTGATGGAAATCTTTTAAACAAAATTTTATTCACCGACGAGGCAACTTTCAGTGCAGCTGGTATGTTTAATCGAAAAAATAAACACTTTTGGGCAACTTCTAATCCCCACAAAATTCAGCCTGTTAGAATTCAGGATCGTCGTAGGTCCATAAATGTTTGGTGCGATTATAGGAAATAAAGTCATTGGCCCAATGAAAATCAGTAATTTTTTGTTTATGCCTAATTATTTTTCTTTCTAACATTGTATTAATTTTATTTTAAAATTTAAGTAACAATCATAAAAGTAAATTTTTTATTTATATTAATTATTGTTACTAAAATATTAATACTTAATGATTAAACAGAAATTTTGATAGCAAACTCCAAATTAATAGATATCAAATGGAATTAAATTTCTTGCATTTATTTTTCAACGCCTCCCAAATGTTATTTTAATAGTAAGAGAATCATCACCAATGTAGGCCATTTGACTTTCAAGGCATTCTAGGCTTATAAATGAAAATAAATACAACTTTTTAAAATTTTGATTGCTAATACCTGTCTATCTAATATCTTAAAAAGGGTTTGAGCTAATATAGACAAACTACATGTTTTTGAAATCAGGAAATAAATATCTATAATTTTAATAAAATAAATACAGGGTGTTCCATTTAAAAAAACATAAGTTGCTTATTTTTTTCGGCATTGTAATCATCTTTTGAAAATTTTTTGCTAAGATTCTGATGATTCAGTAAAAATCCTAAAACTTTTTATTTAAAGTTTTTTTTTTATCACTTATTGTTTTTGCTCTAGATAGGGGTCTAAATATAAACGAAAACCCTGTACTTACTATCATTATTTTCCCAATTTTCTGGATTCTCTTTTAAAAAATGTGTGGATAAACCTAACCTTTCAGAAAACCTAAGAGTATTTTTACATATGAATTTTCAAAGTTCTTTATGTTGTATTTTGTATATATATTACTTAATTTAACTCGTTCTTTACCTCCTTTTAGCGAGTCTTGTTTTTCTGAAGCTGATACTGCGCAAATCTCAGAAGACAAGTGCCAGAGGTGATTTTTAATTTTTTCAACAGCAGCTGCAGATATCTGTGGATCAATAGTTTTATATTTTAATAAGATTTTAGGCAAATTGAAGATCTGGATATGGAGCTTTGCATGGACAGGAACCGGTAAACTAAGCCTTAACATAAATTTTGACGATAAAAATGCATATATCTCTGATACTCTTCCTCTCTTTCCTTCTTCGTCGTAAGAAGAACTTGTATACCAGCTGCTAGACGACGCTACAAGGGCTCTCATACTCTCAACGATCTCCCCAGTACTTTTTACAATTTTTTTACGAGCTCTCTGTTCTCTCTTTTCGCATCTTTGCTCTTTTTCAGTCAGCTTCTTATCTACACCATACATAAATTCAAGACGATCCTTTTTTGTTCACTTACCAAAAACTGTATACCTTCCTTAACTTTTAACATTTTAAATGCGTTTGCATGAGCGATACCAAACAAGTCGTTTAATTTATCGGCAAACGTTGTTTCTTTTTCCTTTGCGGCGTCCGTTGCTTTATGAGAACTTTTTTGCACGCCTCTTAGTTTTACATATAGATGTTGTAATTTTTTTAAACAATGCTGTAGGTCTCGAGTTGGAATACGGCTTTGTTCCAGAAAACAAGTACTTCCTCAACTACTAAGATTTAGATTTAGCTTTACTTGACGCAATAAGTAATAATTTGTGACGTGTAATTGCCAATCAGGTACACTTAAGTATCTTTTCTTAAACTTGAAGTAGTCGAAATGATGAAAAAGAAAAACACAGCTTACACAAATCACTTTAAATCACAAATTTAACGTTCTCTTTTTGAAAGATAGATTAAAACTAAACCATGAATTGAAACTAAGCAGTAACGACAGCTCGAGGGAATTTTTGGCCTTAAGCTAATAATATTAAATAATGACAAAACAATAGTACATTATTTAACGAGCGTATAATGAAGTGTATTCAATATTCACTCGAATCCTTAAAACACTCGCCTTCGGCTCGTGTTTTAAAATCTCGTGTAATATAGCCATTATACGCGAGTCAAATACTATACTTTATCTACGACTATTCAGTATTCAAGAAGTTAGAAAATGGATTCAGAGCAACACATTTTATTACAATAGGATTATTATTAATGGTATTTCTTAACTAAAAAATACAATTCAACGATGTTAACCATAATTAAACAAAATACAATTGCAGCCCGAATTTCTGGAGGGGTACTTTGGATTTCGTTTTCGTCATCCGAAATCATGATATTTTACTTTGAAATCAACAACAAAATGTCACAGCGAAACTTAAATGACTGAGGAAAAAAATGATTCGTTTACTTGTCAATCGGTTGCTATGGTATTAATACCATTCACGCCTGCTTAAACTAGATCTGGTGCGTTTTTATCGTAACTCAGGTAACTTTGTTTTGTTGGGACCGTGGAATATGAAATCTCATATTCCACGGCTGTGGAATATGAGTAACTATGGTAATATGAACCACATTATATATGTATTAACAAACACATTATGCTTCTATTATTAAATAGTCGTAGATAAACATCATTATTTTTAAGACAAAAAGATAAAGGCTTCAAGAACCGGCCACCATAAGTGTAAATGGTAAAAATGTGAAACTAGAGTTAACTACTAGGCTTTTGGGAATGGTATTAGATTATTGTCTCTCGTGGGAGCAGCATATTGAATACACTGTAATTAAGTTGAATAAAATATATTAGACCTTTCGAGTACTGTCGGAATATGTCGACACTGAAGTAAAAAAGATCATGCAAATTTTGATTCCCATCTTAAATATGGAATCGTTCTTTTTTAAAACAGTGGTGACGTGAAAAGACTATTTATCTGCCGAAAATGGGCGTTAAGAACACTGTTTAATATTGGCCCAAGACAAACCTGCAGAGGTAAATTTAAAGAGAATAAACTTCTCACTCTCGATGTTGTTTACATACAAGAATGTATTCTATTTTTTTTGTAAAAACAGAATATTATTTGGAAGAAATGAGTCTCAGGTTGCTTATCCCACAAGAAACATTCGGTTCCCTAGACATAGGTTAGCATTATACGAGAAGGGGACATATTACAATTGTATCCGATTCTATAATAGTTTACCCACTCGAATAAAACAAGTAAATAATATTTGGGCAATTAAGAAAATAATTTTTAAAACTCTTCTTGATATTGAAACATATTCAATAAAAGAATACTGTGGAAAAATTATGAGTTATTAATAATTTTGCTGTTATCCTGACACTATGTCATTTTATGTACCGGGTGTCCCACTAAGAATGGCTATCGGCCGTATCTCAGAAAGTGTTAGTCGTATGGCTTGCGGAAAAAAAATATATTAGGTAAAGAATCACGAAGTTTCCTCAAAAGTCGCCTAGTTAAGGAATCCCAAAAATAACATTTTTGTATAACTCGAAGATTTATTAATAAAATTTACCTATAGAACGTGTTCGTCACTTTTCAAATAAAGTGGTGGGGGAAGGTTGAACATTATTTGTAATAAATGCTGCTAACTCCGGTCTGGCTTAACATAATTTAGTAAACTTAGTTTTGTTAAAAAGGGCTTTTCTCACTCTATATATCGTCTTATGAACTACGGCAATATGTTTTTTACACTAGGCGCTAGGGGGCGCTGTCTTACAACTTCACAAACATTGCGCGTTTTTTCCATAATTGTAAATATAATAGTATATTCAATTTGACTTGATTACAAGGATGATTAAAAGTCTAAGAAGTGAGCGAAAACCGGAAGTTAATATCTATTTTTAATCCGGAGATATCAACAACAATAATCATAATTACGGAACATTATGATTTTATTTTCAAGTTGCCATTGTAAAGGTTTCTTTAAGAGTCAAATAGGCATTGGAAAAACAGAATATGAATTGAAACTGTGCACGCGTATCACCTTTCATTATTACGTCAAAATTTTTGTCGTGCCAACAGTGTTGTGTCGTATTTGATTTTCAAAATGCGTCTGTTACTTGAAGAAGCGGTTGACCTCATTGCGGTGTATTTTGTTGTTTGGGAAATGTAACAATTGCTGAACGGGTTTACGCAGTACGATACCCTCAAAGGCGCCGATACGACAGTAGAATGTTTAATCGTTTAGCTAGCCGTTTTCGTACTACTGGAAGTATTCGTCGCCCTGTATATCGCAGACGCCGCCGAGGTCGAACCGAGGAAAACATTGTAAATTCTTAGTGGGACACCCGGTACATGTAAATAATTGTGAAATGAAGATTATTATTATTGTTATTATTAATATGAAATTCGTATTTGAAAGTACGAACGGAATTTTTGGACACCAGGTGAGATTTAAACTTAATGTTCTTTGAACGTCGGACTTCTGAATTATGTATTTTTTTAAAGACCTTTTTGTTACCTAACAACATACACCAGTTTATTTTACTAAATTCACGTCAACATATGCATCAAAATAAGTCTTATTTATAAATATATGTTTTTTCAACAGATCCAATCAAAATGTCAATTAATCCTCAACAAATTTTAACGTTTATTGAAAATGGCAAACACCACTCTCGGCCACATAAAAAGCTTTATAATAAATTTAATTTAAAATGTCGTGAAATACCATTAAATATACACTGTACTCTGCTAGGCGAGCAAAAACTGCATAATAGATTTCGAGCCATTATTTTAATAAAATTAAACTAAAATTATTTTAACGAAATGTATTGTTTGAAGTTCAATAATGGTTTACTGCAGGGAACCGATAAATTTTCGCTTGGGCTACCATGTCATTATCATTACTGTCAGCTATCATCCAACGTCTGAAGCATATCTTCCTTAAATTTCTTCAAACGTTTCGAGCTTGGTCCTTGTTGATCCAATCGGTGACTACCAATCTTTTGATACCTTGACACGTAAGAGCGGCGATTTAGCGATTCGCACTAGATTTAATGGACACGTGCTGGCCGCATCAATGCATTTATATATTCGGGATGTCTCAGGAGAAAGATTAATCGCACCAATGTGTTCAAAATATGGAATGTTTTTATATTGTTATACTACATACATTTTGATTGTTAGTGTATTGAACTAATTTAAATAAAACCTCATGAATTGACAACGAAAATATTTATTTAGACATATCAAATAAAAAATGTTAATATTACAAATTACTCAATATTTTTATTTTTCGCTTCGTTTTATCTGTTTTTTTTTAACTATATACATTACGATTTGCATATTTTAACGTATAAAATATCTTTAATCTAACAAATAATTTAACAATATATATAATGGGAAAGTTTCTACATGAATGAATAAAAGTGATTTTGCTCATTTGGTTAAGAAAAAAATGGGAAATTCCTTCATTATTTGAAACATCATAAAAAATTTTAAGAATATATTTTCTAATTTATAAATATAATGAATAAATTCTTCACTTGGTGATTTTAAGCTTCCAAAAATGCCTTCTTTGTTGCCATAAGCTTTTAATTGTAAAAATATTTTATTTTTGTCTAGAGCCTGATACTGTTTGGAAAATTGGACACAAATATCGCATGAATGTATTCGTAAAGCTTTACTTATTAAATAGCCACAAACATAAATGAACGGATTTTGTGTTGTCATGCTTTCAGTCCTATAGTCATAATCAGGCAGAGTTATTGCTTGAGGAGCCTTTTTTTCTGCACTTTTTGTCTCATAATATAATTCTCTAAACAGTCTTGATTAACTCTTCTAGTTTTTAGATATTTAAAACCTGCCTTAGAAAGCCGTTGCCAAAGAATCTGTATTGCCCTAATTGTTACCATCCAGCATTTAATAAATTTACATTTGGAGGTTACATCCTTGTTATCTAAATCGTAAGTTTTTATGTTTTGCAAAAATATTATCATCTCTTCCAAAAAGTCTATCTGGTAATCTAAGCCCTGGAAAGCATTTTTAAATTTATTTGGATGATTGATCTCTGATAAATTTAGCATATCAAATAATTTGTCGAATCTATCGATAACCTCTATAGTCGCTTGCGCGTCAGCTGGTAGTACACCGAAGCTGACGTACGTCTGCATACCGCTTGCAACAGTTCAACTAAGGGGTATTGCAATATTGGTAAGCTGTTGGCGATAATAAGGGACTATTGCTACTTCGGCTTGTTGATGGTATATTGTGAATATCGATTTCAAGGGTCAAGGGATCTGGAAAAAGAAAGATTGCCTTTATGATATGTTTTCATTTTACATTAATTCTGCAAAAGTGCGTCAGATTTCCGTGTTATATCTTATCCCAATTGCGTTAGGTTAGGTTAAAAAAGCCCACTTTTATGTGATTACACTTTTTTGTGAAATCCTGTATATGAGAAAACATTTTCCAGAAATACACCTCATGATAAAGTATAAATTAGCATATGAATAAAATTCCTAACTTAATTCGTATAGGAGGTATGGAAACCTGAAGCATTATTGCAGAACCCTGTATATTATTAAACAAAAATTTTGAAAAATACCTTGTACTTTCTGCGATACGTCCTTCACATTAATGGGATGACCTAATAATGGGGCATCCGGAGTTAGGGAAACATCTGCAATATAAATGCAAATTATCGCTAACTTTTCCATAAATCAAACATAGCTTCTTAAAATATGTGTTAAATGAATTATTTCTATTTACTTCTTACCTGATATGACAAGAATCTTTTTAGGCGATGCCTCAGTAACATCATCCAACGATCGTTTTGGACCACGAAAAATTGATGGTACAGCGTCATTATAAAGCCGCTTCAACCCTGCCGAGGAAATCGACACCCATTTTTTCTCAAAGTGATCTTCACAGATTTTATAATATGTAACATTTTTTTGTAGAAGATCTTCTCTTTCTACTGCTTTAGCCCTGATTGCAGACCTACAAATTTAATAGTTTTCGATTTCAATAATTGTGATCCTATTATACCTATATTTTTAATAATTTCAAAAAATGAAACCTACAACACTGGTTATTATTAGTTGAATCATCTTTCCAAACAAAAAATGGATCAAAAATACGTTATAGGAATATCTTACCTTAAACTATCTTTTGGAAACCCAAAAAGTGTCTTTTGTCCACCGCTTCTGGTAAAACAATTCAAATAAACACACTTATGTCCAGGCATCTTATTAAAATAACAACTAAAATAACATAGGCACACGTACTACACTCAACAGTTTATTACCGATCGTGTTGCACCGATAATCGCTAGCACTAAACTGATACCCGTACTATACGACAAGGAGCCGGCTTTTTCTCGGGGGGCGTGGTTTTTACGAGGGTTGAATACGACGCTGTCGCTTACTTACGTATCTGTATTAGGTTAATCTGTGACCTTGATTCAAAACTAAATAGACAGCCTAAGTGATGACGTCACAAGGGGCGTGTTTTAAAAAATCTTTCCAAACAAAAATAATTTGCATTGAAAATCCCATAAGAGATTTTTAAAACCAGTGCTGTGAGTTTAGAAAAGATAAATAAGGAATTTCTTCAATTTATTCATATTTTTGGTGATATGATTGACCCAAAGACATTAGAACTATTAGACGAAACGATTCATTCATAATTCCCATAAAAGTAGCGACTATTATTGTTTTAAAATAATTGGTGAGTGCGAGAGAGAAGGGCAGAACTCCTTGGCCCGATCGGCAACATTGTAAACCGTCCCTTCGTTTTGATCGCCAGTGGTGTAGAGGTTAAAACCTAACAACAATGTATGAAAATAAATAAATTTTTTTGTATCAGGATTTTTCCTAAGAATGAAAATAATAGGCTACAAGAAATATACTACAATAAAAAAAAAATTAATCACATTGATTGTGTGATTTAATTGTTTTTCGTCTGGAATCCTTTTAACATATTGGATTAATTCCGAATCTTGAATTTTAGAATCACAAATTTACCTTTAATACTTATAAGATTCCGAAATTTCTGAATCCCAGTATGAAAGAAAGAGGTTATTTGGAAAATTCCTATTTTGAATTAGTTTCAGTTGGAATAATCATACATCATAAATAAAACATACCCTAATACATGATTGTGCTGCTTCTCTTATAGAAAATTTATCCTTCAACACTTTTAATAGTCCTGTTAATGTCCTTACCCGATCTTTAAGGTGTCGGACTTGTTTTTTAAATTATAAATTTGTTTTCTCTGTTCAGTAATTGTGTTTTTTTATAATTGTAACGTTTTTCCTGCAGGAAAAAAGTGATCCGAGCACAACTCTGGATTGTTTCGTAAAGGTTGGTTATCCAGAATCCTACTAAAGAAAACCAAAGTTTTCTTTTTTCAGCATCTTGAGAAAACCTAAACAGAATGTTTATATGTTATATATAAAACATCAAAACATCTCAATAAATAGGTACCTAATTAAATTTAGGAATAGGATTTCAATTTTACAGTATTTTACTAGTCGATATCTTTTTACTCGTTTACTATTAAGTAGCTACCATGAGTTATTTATCAATATCTACTCTTAATTGTTTCTAAGTATAACAAAACTTTTTCATTGTGCATAAAAGTTTTAACAACAATGGTGCTACCACAGCATTAGTAAACAAACCCATACCTACGCTACACCAATGCTTTCTATAAAACAATAACCTAACCATACTTACCAATGAAATGATAAATTTGGATTAAAATGATCCACATTTTACACACTACACAGGCACGAACCATGATTGTTTATTTGTACACTAATGTTTAGGCAAATACACAAGGAAATCAAAAATAAACTGCAATAAAGGCACAAAAACACAAGCTAGCTGCTGTGACTCACTGGCAACATCGCAATCGCTACAGTCATTCAAAGAATCTCTCCGGTTGTAAAATCGTAGTACAATGTTGCCGTAGTGCCTGATATATATAATAATAATTTCAATACTTTTAAGGTTTTTAACAGTTTTCGATAAAATATTCGCATAACATTGCAAGCATGAATGCATAATTTGATACGCACACCTTAACTTTTTTGTATGTTAGGTTCTGGGCGTTACTGCAATTACTAACTCAATCTTTTAAAAACAGTTTTTCCCTAATATTTCTAACAGACAGATAAAGCCGGCTAAGGTCAAATTTTGAGCGACAGAGATGAATAATAAAGAGGGAATGATGATTTGCCACATCAAAATGTAAACAATTTGGTCTAATAGTTCTAATGTCTTTGGATTGACCCATTTACAGCCACAGATAGAGGTAAGTGTTTCCTGAAAATATTTAATCGCCATCTGAAAAAGTTTGAGGTTATGTTATTGTTGTTTACATTATTGTTTATTAGGACATAATTGTTAGTTTTTTGTAAAATAAAGCTTGTGGTAGTGTTTATTTATTAATATGAAGTAGACCCAGTCTATAGCCTAAATAATTTATATTATAGATTCAATATTGGCTAAAGTGGTTACGTATTTTGTTACCCGAACACAAAATTTTCAAGTTTGTTGTATTCCTTGCAAAGATAGAAGAGAGGAATGCTTGGTCATCACCTATAAGCATCTTATAAGGTACATAATAGAACAATTATTATGTTAAAAAGGGATAAACGCCTTGGAGTTGAACCATTATTTGCTTTACAATGGTAGAAGTCAAGATAGAGCAGAGAACCTTCCCAACATTCTTTGGTTTGTACCTGCCATTTTGGGCACAATGACAGAAAGAATAGGGCTACAATATTTGAGTTCAGCGCTAAAAGGCAATTTAGCATTACATCTCCAGAAAAAAGGTATGTTATAGCTTTTATTATACAAAATGTATTCACGTTCCCAAAAACTAAAGTAAAAAATGTGAACATTTAATAGTTTAATTTAACTTTTAATAGAAAAGCAAGGCCAACATTATATTAAATTATTTTTAAAAAAGAAGTGAGCAGACAGATGTTACTGAAGATATTGACTCATGCTTTAGGAGCATCGTTAAAAGCAGAAAATTATGTTTTGATACGAGATTTGGAAGAAATTTCAAAAAAACCTTTAAAAACTTTTAGTACGCTTTAGTTACAACTATTCTCATACCTATCCTTATGTTTGCACAGGGATATCAATGCTATACCTAATACAATCAATTTGAAATATATATTATGTAGATTATAAAACAATGTAATAAAAATAACAATAAATATTTGTTTAAATTTTTATAATTTCAGTAGGTACATCAAATGTTGTTAAGGTCTACAGTATTACTAAAATTGCTGATCAATCTGATGATCCATAGCTGCATGAATAAGGCTTACTGGGATATAGCTCAGCTGTTTTAACTTCGCTGAATTTAGTTTTTTGGGCATTTCGAAGGCACTTCTTATCAGGGACTGATAGGTAGTAGTATACAAATAATGCAGTTGGTGATATTTTATTACCACAATATTATAACTGTTGTCTTTCATCATAGTGTGAACTTCTCTGACCTGAATCAAATTGCATCCATAGGACATGGTTTGACTCCAAGGCATTTACCCCTTTTTAACATAATAATATTTGCTCTATTAGGTACCTTATAAGTGATGTCCGAGCTTTCCTTTCTTTTATCTTTGCAGGGAATACCACAAACTTGAAAATTTTCTGTTCGGGTAACAAAATACGTAACCACTTTAGCCAATATTGAATCTATAATATAAATTATTTAGGCTATAGACTGGGTCTACTTTATATTAATAAATAAACACTACCACAAGCTTTATTTCACAAAAAACTAACAATTATGTCTTAATAAACAATAATGTAAACAACAATAACATAACCTCAAACTTTTTCAGATGGCGATTAAATATTTTCAGGACACACTTACCTCTATCTGTGGCTGTAAATGGGTCAATCATATCACCAAAAATATGAATAAATTGAAGAAATTCCTTATTTATCGTTTCTAAACTCACAGCACTGCTTTTAAAAATCTCTTATGGGATTTTCAATGCAAATTATTTTTGTTTGGAAAGATTTTTAAAAGTCACGCCCCTTGTGACGTCAGACTTAGGCTGTCCATTGGAGAAGAAATTCAGAAAATGGATAAAGCAGGACGCAAGTCAACCTCTACAAGGTTTTGACTACAGTCAATGCGCTAAAATATGCCTTGTCACGGTTCGAAAATTGCATTTTCATAGTTTGGTTATCTATGTTTAGTTTTCTGTTTTAATTTTTTAAAGTATCTAGGTAGACTCTCACCTTAAACATTAATTACCTGTAATATTCAATATTTTTACTATGTCCGGTTTGAAGCTTTTGTTGATATAGTTCCAGGAATGTTTTGTACCTTGTAAGGCATAGCCAAGTGGATTGATTTCTTCTGTTCTTTGTTTCATACTACTTGTGGACAGGTCTTATTTTAAATCCTTGTTTTAATTGATTAGTAATTAGTTGTCAATAGGAATAACTATTTAACCTTGTATTTAAGATGTAGGTTAAATGTCTCGGCTGTTGCAAATCAGCTGTTTTTAAGAAAATCGATAATTTGTTACGCAGGTCGGGTCAGACGGACAGTTCTGTGGATTTTCACGACCACGTCTGGTTAATTTAAAGATCTGGCTAATTTAGGCATATTTGAGTGGTGGACGCGGGTTGTCAAGGTTTTGTTATTAAAAGAGGTTAGTTTTCATAGATAGGTATGACTAATGTGTCGACGTATTGTTTTGGTAACTATGTATGTTGGAGACGAAATAACATCCGGCCCTTTCAACAATCAATAGACGCTTGAAGGAACGCACGTTTGTGAATGTAGCTCCCGACTTTTAGTTTTCTTGGGCAAGGAAGGCCATGTGGTGCCAATAAAACATCCACAAATGGTTTAAAAAAAAAGGATATGGCTTTGTAGTTTGCCTATTCTTTGGGCGGAATGTCGATTAAAAATGCTTTTCCATCAACTTTAGCAAGGTTCTAGACGTCATTTGGTAAATTGGAACCCTCGTTAGTTATTTGCGGGGCTAAAAGTCCAAGTTCAAACTGGAGTACTAGTTTTCTTTTATTGGAGCTGCCTGGACGCGGGACGCGCCAGTTGTCATGTACTGTTTGAATTTTTGGAGTCTAGCAGTATCCACGTTAGCTATTTGAGAAACCATGTGTGTGTGTTTTACTGAAGATCGAGACTTCATGAATTATGGGAAGCACATAAAGTTTCAGCTAAGTATCATTACCCTGTGATCATTTCTCTTTAAAAAGTAGTCAACCTAAAATCTTAATATTTTGCATTTGCGTATTGATCGATATACAGCGTTCTGGTAAAGTTTTGCACCCATGTTATGTACAGAGCTAGTGCATTGTAAACGTGTAGTGTATGTCGACATGGCGCTAAGACGTCACAAGAGTCTCTAGTAGTTTAAAACGTTGGGTGGCCTGTTACAGCTAATTTATTGTAAATATAGTTACAATTTATTATTACAAAGTGAATATTTTTGTTTCTCGGCTAAAAGCCATTTGTTTCTTCTAAATTTAACACTTTAATATTTTAACTTCTTCTACGCCCGAGTGGCTAGTATGCTTATCGAGTAACCACAGGTAGTCGTAAGATTTTGTATTGTACTTTAAGAATGCTCTTATGGTAAATTTAGTTAGTTGTGAGAGGCTCTTGCACAGACCTTGCGGAAAGTCCAAGTCTGAGGCAATGTCCTGGATGTAGGGCTATGTGGTGTAGGTCTGACAGTTGCCGTCTTGTGCAAGACTCTGTCAAACAGAGTTTGGCTGTTATTTTATTTATTCTTCTAATGATAACTTTGTAATTTAAACCTTCAGAACTTTTATGTCAAACCTCATACTACCACTTTGTAATTACATTTCATTTATCTACCTTTTAACTTTAAGTACAGGGTTATCCAACCAAGACTAGACAAGGCGATTTTTTGACTTTTCCTGTACTTTTATAAAAAAACTGAAATAGCCATCTTAAGTCATTTTCTCCCGCGAATTCGAATATCTTCAGAAAAAAACAATTGAACATCAAACAAAAGTACTAGGGGTCACTTTGATATTTTTTTAAATGGGATGCCGTATTTTTAATGAGCTTATCCGATTTCTCATATAAATTTTGATCTAAAATGTTGGATTTTTAATTTAAAAACGCCTTTTTTTTCAGTTTTAAATTCGGAAAATGTTCGTCTACCGTAAAAATTAAAAAAAAAAAAAATTAAAAATCCAACA
Source organism: Polydrusus tereticollis (assembly GCA_963920685.1). Classification (NCBI taxonomy): domain Eukaryota; kingdom Metazoa; phylum Arthropoda; class Insecta; order Coleoptera; family Curculionidae; genus Polydrusus; species Polydrusus tereticollis. The sequence goes on along the minus strand of OY987334.1, from coordinate 46,671,661 downwards.
TTTTAGATCAAAATTTATATGAGAAATCGGATAAGCTCATTAAAAATACGGCATCCCATTTAAAAAAATATCAAAGTGACCCCTAGTACTTTTGTTTGATGTTCAATTGTTTTTTGCTGAAGATATTCGAATTCGCGGGAGAAAATGACTTAAGATGGCTATTTCAGTTTTTTTATAAAAGTACAGGAAAAGTCAAAAAATCGCCTTGTCTAGTCTTGGTTGGATAACCCTGTACCTATTGTCCACCAAAGTAAGAGGAGCTTGCATTTACAAATCCAAGTAGCCAAGGGCATAACACGACATAAGAAATAAATATTTGTATTGGCCTCTGCTAAATTTGGCTTTTATTTGAAAGACAGGGACTTTGAGGGACCTGAGTGAATGAGAGCTTATAAGAAGCTACTGAAAACCGATTGTGACATTTTTTTTTTCCTAGTTTATTTTTCTCTGAGGCCAAACACTGGAACATTTAATAGTAGATTATACCACGAGTCAATACTGATAGCTATTATTCCCGAGGAATATTTACGAACCGAGCCGCGTAAGCGGCGAGGGAGTAAATATTCTGAGGTAATAATAGCCATTATTGTGAGTAGTATACTCTACTTTATCTACGACTAATTTATTACTTTGAGAGACAACTTTATTTGTCAATAACATTAAAATTAGTAATAGTATAATTAATAAACTGTATTGGTCGAGAACTATGAATAAGTTTGGAAGAGTTTTCAATACAAATATTTGGAATGTCGGTTGCTGCAAAGGAAGAAGATGCTTCATTACTATTTATTTGTTTAGTAATAGTATCTGCTGTAGTTGTCTTGTTTCTCATAGACTGATCAATGTAACATTCAGCTACTTGTGTAGGTTTCCAGCCCCCATGACGCTTTAATCCAGTTATATCGCCTCCTTCATCAATGTACAGAGTGGCAGATGATCTGCGATAACAATGGCCGGTATAAGTTTGAGGATTTGGCAAGTTTAAATATTTGGCAATTTGTCTACCAATGTCTGCAAATTTGTTTTTTCCTATACGTTGTATTGTACATTTGGATTTTTGATAATTTAGAAAGAATTAATTGATTTTTACATGTGACGGGCGGAGATCGATGTACTTCTTTATAATGTTGTAAAACGTACTGTTTATGGCGAATGTTTGTACAATTTTGGTTTTAGTTTTGGGTATTGTTATTAAGAAGTTTGTTTAAAGATCCTTTACGTCTTCTATATTCATTTCATAAAGCTCGTTTGACCGGCATGCGCCCATAATTCCAATAATTAATATAACCTGAAGCAAATAAGAATATGAGTTTTTTAATAGATTAGATTAAATACCTATGTATATTTACCTTATGTAAAAGAAAAATTTCATCAGGAGCTTTGTCAATAAATGTCTTAATTTCTTTCGAGGTCAGAGTGGAAGATTTCTTTGCTTGAAATCCTTCAGATTTTCTTTTTAAAAACGCTCGTAGTTTTCCATATTTTTCCAGATCAACGTCATGGTTTATTCTTAACATAGATTTATTTATTGAATAAAATGACCATAATGAAGATGGTTTATATTTTGCACTTAGTTCAGCGAAATAGGCTAGTAGAACATTTTCGGAAAATGAATTTGTGTTATTTCGAAGACGCCATTCGTTGAAGGTTGCGTATGTTTTATTATAAATAGATTTCGATGTTTCCGGTATTAAGGTAGATGTTGTTGCTGTAGCTAGTTGTACAATTTCTGAAGGTGTACAAGTAACAGCCTCTTCATTTTCATCCATCCCAATACGAATACATAAACACTACGCGTTTGACAGTGACACTTTTGACTTGGTGTATTTTGTTTCCATGGTATTATTTGATTTGAGAAATTTTGTCATTGGAACGGGAATAAGGACTATTAATCCCTTGTCATTATTCCCTAAGGGATTAATAGGTGGCATTATATTGCGAAAACCACAACTATAATACTTACATTATACATTAGTCGTAGATAAAGGCTTTTAAGTAAAATAAAACTAAGGTGGCGCCTTCAGGATTTAACTTTAACTTACTTATATAAGAGTGCTAGACCATTTAATCTAGAAACAAAATAGCGAACCTACCCTGAGTTGAGCTAGCTAAGGGGTGAGTTTTCAGGCAGCACAACATAGGTCATTTTTAGGGACTGTTGTCTGAAGTACATCCTGCAGGACGTAGGGTTGCCAGAGTAAGGTGGCCTTTTCGCAGTTTATTTTAGGTTATCCTAAGGTGAATACTGGCGATAAAAAGATTACACTGGCGTCGTATTATTGGTGAAAAGGATAACACTGGCTTAGGTTACCCGAAAGTAACAGCCTCCAATGTCCTAAAAACCGGGGTTGAAAGGATTTAAATCATGATTTAAATCGCGATTTGAATAAACCGAGTCGCAAAAACCGTCAGAACTAAATATCCTTTAGTAAACGAATTAATTTCAAATGTAAAAAAGGTGTTTCTGGAAGCACGTCTAATAGTGCAGATGTATAAGGGGAGATTACCAGGAGTTAGTTTACCTCCAAAACTTTAATTACCCTGTTGGGAACATGGATTAAGGCCGCAATATTCTACGCAGAACATTTCGAAGCTATTAAAGAACTAATTTTGGATTTAGATGAAGATTCGCAGTGTGTTGTGCAAAGTTAAGAGTTGTTAAAAGTGCAAATGTAGTTAAAGATCTCGTTTTTATTAAGGTTAATTTTAGTTTTATACCGGACATAATATCCTCGTTAGAGAGTAGAACTTTAAGTTTAAGAGACTCAATTAGTATTGTTGAAACTTATTCCGCTAAATGTAACAACATTCCCGATAGAGTAGGAGGTCAAGTAAGGAACAAATTGGATGTAACTGTAAAAAGAATAAAGGATTTAAATACTTAACTGCAGTAAAAAGCATTTCTGACGGTAAACCATCCAACGAAGTTGTATCTTACCCTTATAATTTACTACCTGATTTGCAGCATTGTCCGATTACATCAGTAGATATTGAAAGAAGCTTCTCTTTGTACAAACATATTTTTACTGATAGAAGACAATCCTTTTTAGTTGAAAATCTTGAAACATATTTAGTAGTAATTAAAAAAAAATTGTTTACTTTTATTTTTATTTGTTTTTTTTTGTATTTTTTTTAAATAAACGTCTTTTTTAGAACCCAGTGTGTACCCTATTTTACTATAATAAATTAAGAAATATTGCATACCAGTATGCATATCTGGAAAAAAAAACGCATATAACTGCATATTTTAAAGGCAAACAAGGCATAATATATGCGCATATTTTGGCTGAATATAAGTGCATATATTCAGCTCTTTATTTATAGTAAATGTCTTTTTGCCATTTCAAAAATTTCAGCAAGATATTTATATTCGTTTCCTAGATTTTCCTAATCTACCATCGAGTTCGTGATACCCTGTATAATAATTTTATGATACTCTTACAAGAATTACATTAAAACAAGGCTAAACTCAGTCTAGACTAGACCAGCACGATTTCGAATGTGTAAATCCAGGTTTAAACATTTATTTACCCGCTTTCCCACATATTTTTTCTTAGGAATAGTTTATATGTTCCAGCGGAGATACGCACGATAAAAATATATATATTTTCACTTAACACAGGGCAACTACAAGCCCATAGATTATTCTTATCAGCAATAATGATTTGGAAAACCGATGTAGCATGCCATTTTTCTTTTGTACCCCTTTGCAACGTCAGCTAGAGACGAAGGGCCGACTCTATCGACCCTCAGGGGTAGTTTTCGGCCAGTGCAGTAGCAGGAAAACAATATTTAATGTCGACAAGCTTGTGTAGCTTCCTGCTATTGGCTTATTTTTCACTTTGTTGTTTTACGTTTTTTAAAGGAGATTCACTACGGGTGTTAGAGTAGGTTTGGTTTCAAGTTCAAGTAGTTCTAATAACTTTGCTTTTATGTAGAAAACTCTTTTATCCTTCATACGCTACTGTGTTTTAGGGTTGGCACGTAAGAACACTAGAACATCGAATTGTCGGAAAAAAGAAAAGTGCCTGGTTGACTGCCTAAGGGCGTTCACATTCTATTTGTCTAGGTCAGTGTTAAGTAACTAAGGGAGAACTTTCCATTAAGAAATATGTTCATTATTATATGGTGGAAACTAATAATACTCCTGTTACATTAGTATCAGAGAAAATTATGGTGGCGCATCTTAATATAATTTTTCATAGGATTAATGACGAGTACGAGTACCTCGGTTATATTTGGTCTGGATTAATTTTGTGTAATTGGGCGGTTGGGTTAGGTTAATCCAAGTTAAAATAATTTATAACTAGAAGCTAATTGACAGCGTAAGAAAAAAGCTGGTTCTTAACCTATGCCTCGGGTCGCTCGACCCGACTTTCATAAGTCGTGTCATATACACATTGCATACTCTTCACTTTCAACTAGTATGTTCTAGGCGTATCACCTACAATTATTATTGTGTCTTCTGTCGACAATTTTGCAATTCTTTAATTTTGTCCTAATAATAGGGTAATAGTGAAATAATTAAGCTTTCCCAACAAATCGACAACTATTTAGGGCATATATTGTGGTAGAATTTGAATATACAGGGTGTTTCAAAAAATGTAGACACTGCCACTATGTACAATCTATTGAATTTGGTAGCGAACTTCAACCTTTAAAAAAGTATTTTTTTGATCGATTGAGAATCAAAACAGCGCAATTTTTGGTAATTAATAGCTTCCGAACGAAAAGTCTGATCAAAATGCGGTTTAGACCGTTATATAGAGCTTCTTACATATTTTTCTTTTTCAATACATCTCTGTTTACCAATATTTTGAATACCTTATTGAAAAGCGCTCCTCAAATTACGCAAAATCTATATCTTGAATTTTAAAATTTTTTATTCAGTGTGTTACTTCATGATAGGCCATAATTCCAAGGGCGCATTTCGGAACTAAATTCAAGTAGAAAAGTTCATACAAATATGTGTTCAAAATGGTCTGGTTTTCAAGATACAGGGTGTCAAAGTTTAAAAAAAAAACGGTTTTTTATTAATATCTCACAGATCTTTTTGCGAATTTTGGTGAAAGTTATTCATTGTGAAGACGAAGTTAGCACTAACTAGATGATAATTATGAATTTCAGTGGCGTCCGGGGGGGCAGTCTCACGAATAATATTGATAAAGAGAGTGTACGCCACTGACTTGTTTGAAATTTTATATTATTTTCGGGTTAAGCAGCTAAAAATACAACTTTTTTGTCTCTTGATATATTTTTGTATCTTAAAAAAAAAAAGAAAAGCCACTTCCTTGCATGTCGAAAAATTTTTTTTTTCGAAAACGAAGTAAGATACGAAAAGATATCAAGAGACGAAAAAGTTTCATCTTTAGCTGCTTAACCCGAAAACAATTTCCTGGCACTTAAACCAATTTTTTCACTTTCCTCGATTATTCCAATTTTTTCCCTTAAAGGAAGTCATTTCCTTTTGTTCCGCTCTTCAAATATTCACGTTACCACAACGTTAATCTCAAAAACTGTTGTAAACAAAACTAATGCTTTCAACCGATTTATCAGCCTTTAAACGCGAATTTTAAAATGAATTGAGTAGCAACTATGTAGAATTTCTATTGGGTCACCACGAAGCATCCTTTCCGCTATTGAGGTAAACCTAAGAGTTTTCAGCCTTTACCATTTGTAATAACTTTTAAATAAGATAAAAAATTTTGCTTTTTAATGTTTCAATTTATTTAGAGAATAAATCACTCTACATGTTTCGGCTTATTAGGCCTTTTTCAAGAGCAATACAAGATGAATACTAAATCTAAAAGTAACATTACGGGTGTTTATAAACTTAATAATAAAGGAAGGCTTTTATTGCACCTATCTAAATGTTGGGATTTTCCTAGTGGTTGTTATGGGTAGACTTAATGAGGGTGTCTATTATCGGGGTATTTATAAAATTTTGTTGATCATTGGTGGTACACGGATTATTTTTTATAGATTTTTTGATTTCATATTGTTCTAGTAAATCTAGACGTTTTCCTTTTCTTTCACTGTGTAATAATTTAAAATTGTCAGTATCTATGAAGTGATTTTGTTCTATGCAGTGTGCTGCGATGCCGGTATTTTTTATGTTGTTTAAGATTGAGTTTCTATGTTCTTTTATTCTTGTTTTGAGATCTCTACCGGTTTGCCCAATATAGGCAGCCTCACAGTCTTTACATTTAATCTCGTAAACACCAGACTTATTTAATATAGGGGTTTTATCTTTATTGTTAACTAACGTTTGTCCTAAGTTGCGTTTATTTACAGTTATTGGAGTACAGCCTAGATTTTTAAGTTTTTTTGATACTCTATTACTATATTTAGGTATATAGTTAATAAATCTCAAGTTTTCTTCGATCTGGTTCGAGATGCTATAGAATTCTCTATTTAACAATTTACGCTTTTTGTTTTTAACCATATTGTCTATTAAAGACTCACTATAACCATTGTTTCTGGCAATCTGTTTAATTAAGGATAGCTCAATATTGTAGTTTAATGTGTTTAAGGGGAAATGTAATAATCTATGTATTAGGCTATGAAAGGGTGACATTTTAATTTTCCATGATTGTTGAGAATTTTTATGGATAACCGTGTCGGTGGTTGTCGGTTTCCTATATATATTATATTCTAGTTTGTTATTACATTTTTTTAAATTTATATCTAAAAAGTTTATTTCATTATTGTTTTCTAGTTCCATTGTAAATTGAACTCTTTTATTTAGTGAGTTGATAAAATTTAAAAATTGGTTTAATTTTCTTTCAGTGCTGTCCCAAATTCAAAATACGTCGTCAACATAACGAGTCCAATAAACAACATGGGTTTTTAAAACGTTATCATTGTTAAAGATTAACTTTTCGAGGTGTGACATAAATATTTCTGCTAATAAAGGAGATATGGGGGAACCCATAGGTAAACCTTCTTTTTGTTTATAAATTTTGTTGTTAAACTGGAAATAGCTTTGATCTACGCATATATTATATAGGTTTTTTAATTCGATTTTTTCTTTTGTTGTTATTTCTGACTTTTCTATTAGATTAAAAACGATATGTGATAATTCTTTAATAGGTACAGAGGTAAATACACTTTTTACGTCGAAAGAAACTAATTTAGCATTATTATTATTATATTGATGATTCTGGTTTTTTCTATAAATTCGTAAGAATTTTGAATGGAATGTTTAGAATTAAAATTGATTAATTTGGGAAGAACATTGCTTAACTCTTTGCAAAGTTTATAGGAAGGTGCATTCACATAAGATACTATTGGTCTAATTGGTGCGTTTTCTTTATGTATTTTGGGGAGGCCATACAATATGGGTGCTGAAGGATTCATTGTTTTTAGTTTATAGATATTTATATTGGATAGTATTGGTTTGTTTTCTTTTAGTGCTTTGACTATTTCTTGTTGGTATTTATTGGTAGGGTTGTAATTAATTTTTTCAAATTCGTGGGAATTTAGTATGGTATCGATTTTTGTTGTGTATTCTGATTTTTTAAGAATTGTTGTTGTATTACCTTTATCTGCTTTGCAAAGTATCAGGTCACTGTTCTTCAATTTATTTTTGATGTTTTTTATAATACCCATTTCTCCTTTATCGATCTTACATTCCGTTTTCTTAAAAATATTAGCTACCTCGTATTTATGAAATTGAGAAACATTGCCTAACGAGTTAATTGCAAGTTCAGTATTAACGGTTAAGAGTTCTAAGTCTTTATTGTTAGTAATATTGGGTGAATATTTTAAACCTTTGTTAAGTAAGTTTTGTTCGGATTTGGTAAAGGTTACATCTGTCAGATTTACTACTCTGGGGTAAAATTCAAAATTGGATCTGTGGGTGGTAGGTTCGTTGTTTTTTGTTTCATTCTTCTTGTTGTTTTTATTTTCGTACAGGTTCTTTTGACTAATTAAATTATTTAGTTTGGTAGATTGAATTCTATGCATTTTGTCTATTTCTTCATTTATGTTATCTCTATCTATCTCTATCTCTATTTATGTTACCATTTGTGGCTCTCCTTCCAAATATAATCAATCAAAAAAATCCATTGCTTAATAATTGGCGACCAAAAACTTTACAACATCGAAATTCGTGACTTAAGACTCTGTTATAGATATTTTCATGTCAATTTTAACTCCATAAAAAAATGTCGTTGGGAAAAACTTTTTTTTGTTATTTATTTAAGCTTGGCTCAACCCATAAGGCATCTACCTCATTCACTCAACGGTAGTCACGCCAATGAAAGTTATCACTCCCGCGCTACATCATAAAGGGTTAGAAGGTATACTTTTAAAAATTTAATGGAACCATCCCACGGGGAAATCTCCATATTGCATCAAATGGCCTCGATCATTCGGGCTATACGAAAAATACAGATCGGGTCGTTTCCCTTTTTTCTTTTTAAAGCGGGAGAAATAATGGCGTATTGGCATACAATCGCTGCATGGGGCCCAGACGCTAAAATGACCGCTGGGAAAACAGTAAAAATTTAATATAATTTGGAGTGTGCAGTCTAGTGTAGCATGAAAAACATGGGGTTGTTTAGGGATTAGTTTTTTTGGGTTGAATTGCTCAGCAAAACGTGGAATCTTTATTCAAAGAAATATTTAATTGGGTTAACCTTAAAGAAATTCATCTAATGCAAATATTTAATTGAAAACGAACAACCAAATATATTATTCGCGGAATTAAATTATTTTATTAAGAAATTTATTTAGAATTTAATTGCCTCAATTAAAATTTATTTCGGATATACACGTAATATTACTTTATTACAACTTACGTATAATTCGACCAAGTTCGCTAATTAAATGTGTTTATTTGCAACCATAATATACCGGGTGATGCATGGTTTAGTTGAACATAGGAAATCCCATGTAAATTTTGAGGTGGCTAAATATTGGCTTCCCTGTACATATTAGAGAAAAATTGTATTATAATAATTTTTGAAGAGGTCGATATAATAAATTCATGTGTCAAACTTGAATGAATTTTAATAAGTCAATCCTAACTTATTCAATTAAAGGTGGTGGCAAAATTACGAAATTTTCATAGTTAAGGTAATACAGTAAACACCAGCAAATAATAGAGAACAACGGCAAACCCGCAAGCAGCAAAAGTAACACGTAAACGTTTACGTGCGCATGCTCAGTCTGCAAATTTCGATATGCATCATATTCCGCACGTTTGCGTGTCAAGTAGAGTGACGGTTCTTCACGGACCCCGTATACGTGACATATGAACCGAGACGTGTAGGGCCGAGTCCTCCCGAATAGTTGCGAGAGGTACCGAAGATCAAATTTGCCGGGTCGATTGTCTAGACCTGGCCAATCAGAAGATACCAATGGCAGGCTGTCATTTTCACTTGTGTGTGGTCGGTACGCGTCGGTCAAGGTTATTGCGCGTCGATGCCGTAATTCTTATTTAAAGGAGCTCCCGTACTTATTTCTTTGCGTAAAATGACGTATGAAAAGAAAAATCGTATACGTTTACGTGTTTGCGATTGTGTCTGGCCGTTCTTCTCTATTTTCTATGACGCTATTGTCAAAATTTGACGTAAAGCTGGACATAACGAATAATAGATATTTACGTTATAAGTCCGGTAAATCAACTTTTACAGTATGAGTGAAATGTTTCGAGACAAGGCGACAAAGGAGCCGAGTCTGGAATTTTGAAACGAAAATTGTAAAGGATTTGCCGGACGAATGACGTACAATATTTTATTTCATACTGTTCTGTTGAAAATTATAATTATGTTTTGAAATTATAATGAAGTTTTATTCTGCGTCGTATATTTGAAAAGTGCTTATATTTACTGGTGGAAACATTGTGTGTTTGACATTGGTTAAACTAAAACTTACAAATTTCAGTCCGGTAAAGAAATTTTATCTACTTTCATTTAGTAATATGAATTTTACAGTTCTGTAAATCGTTTTGTAATGGCATCTATTACAGCACTAGTGCTGTAATAGATGCCCTTACAAAACGATTTTTAATAGCAGGTGCATTTTTATTTTTAAAAATGCCTTTTGCCAAATATTTTTATTCATAGATGAAAGTAGATAAAATTTTGTACAATATTCTTGTTGTAAATTCATATAACTACACTCGATGTTTTATTAAACTCGGCTGACGCCTCGTTTAACAACTTTAACATCTCGTGTTGTAATATGAATCTTTACAACACTTATATCGTAAATATCTTTTACAGGACTAGTCCGGTAAAAAAATTTTACCGGACTTATTGCTGTAAAACCTTATTTTCTGGACTAAATTCAAATATGTAAAGGTGTGTTTTACAATACAGTATGAAATAAAGATTATTTCACATTAAAAACACATTTTTAATAAGACCAATCCGGCAATCACACATCCAAAATAAAATACACCATTATGTTTTTCTTACTTAGCCTTTAATTTAACATAACATACATAAGACTATATATTTTTACAAAAATATTAATTAATTAAATGTTCAAACAACCCTCCATTAACAGCCAAACAATATCCTAACCGATCATATAATTCATTTCTAATATTACTGAGTTTATATTGAGAAATTCTGTCACATTCCAACGAAATAAAATTTTTTAGCTGGTCTAGATTTTTAAATTTTAAATCTTTATAAATAAAGTTTTTAAGTAAATCCACAGAAAGAAGTCGTTTGGCGAAAGGTCAGGAGACCTGGCTGTCCAAAGGATTAGATACCGTATCGCGTACAACTTCTTCTAGTGCGGGTTCAATTGAATTTTGTAGTAAGTCCAGGTTAGTTCAGGTTAGTTAAATGGTCCAGTAATGTGATGTCCTACAATTCCCGCCCAAATATTTATTTTTTGTGGATATTGCGTCCGAGTATAAACAAGACGGTGTTCATTTTCTTGATTCCAATACCGGCAACTTTGAATATTTGGTTCGTTGTTGAGGGTAAATGTACATTCATCGGTATAACAAATAATTCTCAAAAAATCCCTATTATTATTTGCTCTTTCCATTACCTCAAAAGAGAATACCATTCTCCGTATTATGGGGTCCTCCAATTTAAAACTGGTCTAACGATAAAATAAAAGTTGATAAAGACATTCTGAAAAAAGAAGCTAATTTTTTAGCAAAATAATTAGTATATTGATTAATGAAAAATAAATATTTACTCTAAGTAAAAAAAAAGTTTTAACCTTGTCAACGGTTGCACATTCTGAACATGTATGTATAGTAGGCACAGTAATTATTTACAAATTGTGTGAAAACTTCAGAAATTGCTTCTGCAGTGTCGCCAGATGCTATTCTGTCTGCTCGGGTATTAACATTGTCAAATCCTCCGTCACCTCGCTGTAGCTCTTGATGCGTTTCATACTTGTAAGGAAAATATGTATGTTTTTTTAAAGTGTCCAACACTGTAGTTTGATGTTTTTCTACGGCTTGCCCAAGAATCCTCGTGCTAATCATTTTATTTTCCTCCACGTGCAGTAAAACATCAGGATCTCTATTATCCCTTTCTTCAGCTCTATTGACATTCTGAGTTGAGCATTGACAGTTATTTATTACAGTGCCTTTGGACTCAAATTTACTAATAATAAGTTTAATTTGTGAAATGGAAGGGGTAGGCTTATCAGGGAATTGAACCGAAAACATTTCAGGCTCTGCTCTTAAACTGTTCCCTGTATTGTAGAATTTTTCCCTTCGTCGGATTCATCCCCAGACGCGTTTTGCCGTATAAGCAATACTGAGAGCCTACTTGACCCTGAAAAGTCGATGGAGAATGGCAGATGTAGCTTTTGAGCGACAACTCTTAGCAATCAAATGCATCACCTGGCCCGTCCGACAAGAATCAGTCAGAAACGGAGAAGGAAACTCCTGCAAGGACCAGAAGAGCCGGTCATTATTGCAGGAATCGCCGCCAGGTGCGCAGCATTAAGTGCTAGTTCGGTTAACGGACCGAGTACCAACAATAATTGTAGAATTTGAAGGTTGCTTTCCTTCGTCGGATTCATCCCCAGACGCGTTTCGCCGTATAACGGCTCGTCAGTGAGGTTATAGAATCCGACGAAAGGAAGCAAGACTGAGAGCCTACTTGACCCTGAAAGCTATATCTGCCATTCTTCATCGACTTTTTATGTTCATTCATATGTACTCCTTTATTTTGCGCAAATAGTCCTGTCGTAGTTTAATGAAACGCGGGGATTCCATTATAACAGTAGATTATCTAATTTTTTATGTTTAAAGCCACATCTTAACAAGACACCACGCATTATTATTTCTAAAGATTGGTACTTATATACAAGGCAACTTCGCAATTTATCACGAACCAGTTCTAAAGTTGGCACTATATTATCCTCCTAAAAGTGTAAATAGTTCGCAGAATAAAATCCCTTGTAGTATTGTCAGCCGTTTTAAATTTTTAATTTATTGGTTAACCCTTTATGGAATAACCGGTTACAGTCCCCAAATTAAATACGTTATAAATTCTTGTAAAACCCAAGTTGTGTTAATTCATTACATTCTTGTACAAAGCGCATTTTCAGTTTTTCCCGGATTTTCTTTTTTTAAACACGAGTACATATTTAAAATAATGCGTTGACATTGAACATGTAAATCTTTGTTTCTTAATTCCGGACTTATTTCGCTTTCGACTGCCGACTCTGGCACCGACTCATTATATTCCTGCGATAATTCACCTCGACCTTCTGTTTCAGATTGTCGCCAAAAAGTCATACTGATATAATAAAATATAGGTACCAAGTAAGAACTTACTTGTCTGAAACCACACAGTTAGGGCAGAGAAAGAAATATGTAAATTACAGTAAATCGTTTCAACCAGTCACGCCGCTATCCGGTTCCCAATATCGCATACCTCAAACATCAACTTATTTTAATGCTTATAAGGGATCCCCCAATTGGCAGAACCTTTAACTATTTTCTGTTCTTGTCTACAGCATATAAATTTGCATTTATATGCTGCTCTATTAATTTTCGCAGTCGGAAAAAATTGTTCGCACTTTAGATTGGGGGTGGACCTCGACGGTATATCGCCAGGTAGTTGCCAGTTCTACAAAGTTTTCGTAAGTGTAGGAGAAACATAAGGGTTTGTTAATTGTTTATTTTTTTTTTGTTTTCGTAAGTGTAGGAGAAACATAAGGGTTTGTTAATTGTTTATTTTTTTTTTGTTTAACAACAGTGAAATTCCTTTTTAGTTTGATTAAAATATTTTTGTATAAATAATATTTCTGAAGTACTAAAAAAAATTATTATAATATTCATGAATGGCTTGTTCCTTCTTTCTTTGACATTGAAAATATCTTGGTTGAAAGTACATTTGCAAACTAGCTTTCAAAGAGAGTTACTGACTATTAAATTAATACTGATATAAAAGAACACTTTTTATAATAAAATATAAATAAATAAAATTAATTATAAATAATGATCTGACAACCTCGATTATGCTACCGGTCCCTTTGAAGCCCGGTCGATGCTTTTTTATGTCATCAAACCTTATATCAGGCTGTATTGCCACAATTAACATAAAATCAATTAAGCGTTTTAATTTTCACAAGAAGTTTTTCCTCGGTGTATTTATGTTACTTTATTTTGTATACCTACATTGGGTCCTTAATTTAACGCTTCTCAAACAAACTATTTTATAAATACTAGAAAACACTGTTTTATAGTAAATTATGTAGTAATTTAAAAATAACTTTCACAAACGAGCTACCATTTGCATAAATTAACCCATTTTCTTTCCATTCGCGTGCAAATAATTTACTTATTTTAAAATAGTCGTTGAAAAGTCAAACGGATTTTTGCATAACTCAAGAACTTCTGTGCACGTTTCGCTTTTGTGGATTTTAAAGTTCAATTCAAAAATTACTTATTGTAAATTATTGTCCCAAATTTGGAAGCGAGTTTTCTTCACACCAAGGTAAAATTTTAACATATATGATCCTGTGCGTCTTGTGTATAAGTAAAATTCCCATTCAATTACATTCAAACAGTAATTATTAATTAATTGCAGCTTCAGATGTGAAAATAATGTAAAAATAAATATTCGCTCCCCTGTACATTTTAGAGAAAAATTGTATTGTATTTTTTTGAAGGTCAATTCTTATTCAACTTATTCAATTAAATGTTATGGTACAATTACGATATTTTCATAGTCCAGGCAATACAGCAAGCACCAGCAAATATGACGCTGTTGTCAAAAATTGACGTAAAACTGGACATAAAGAATAAAGATTATTTCACATTAAAACCACATTTTCGTTTCACCAATTCGGCAATCACACATCCAAAATAAAAGACCGTTATGTTTTTCTTACTAAGCCTTTAATTTAACATCTTCTTCATCACCTTGCCGTAGCTCTTGAGGTTTTTTTTATACTTTTAGGGAAAATATTGATGTTTTTTTAAAACACGCAACACTGTGGCTTGGTGTTTTCCTACGGCTTGCCCAAGAATTCTTGTGCTAATCATTTTATTTTCCTCCACGTGTAGGAAAATATCAAGATCTCTATTATCCCTTTCTTCCGCTCTATTGACATTCTGAGTTGAGCATTTACAGTTATTTATTGCAGTGCCTCTGGACTCAAAGTTACTAATGATAAGTTTAATTAATGAAATGGAAGAGCTAGGCTTATCAGGGAATTGAACTGAATATTCCACTCACGTATAAAAAATCCCATAAGGACAGTGGTATTTTCGAAAACTTACAGCGGATATACAAAATCGAAAACACCAAAACGAAAATACCACTTGTCAGTGTCACTTTGTTGACAAATTTCTATTTATTATTTCAAAGTTGACAAAATAAATGTTTTTGGATTCGTGAAATATTCCTTTAAATACCATGCGTGCTTTAAAACTAACCGGATAATTTTTCACGTATACGTGTTTTCTTTACAAATTTCACTCGTCCTCCGGACTCGTGAAATTAAAAAAAAAAACACGCATTCGTACAAAATTATCGGTAATTTTAAAGCACCCCTGGTATTACACCCGAAAACATTTCAGACGCTGCTCTTAAACTGTTTTCTGTATAATACCACTTAATCATAGTTACTTTTTCCTTAATGGAATAGCTCATATTTAGCTATAATTAAAGCGCCTTCAAGGAAAATGTCACTGACGCTACTTCTCGTTTTGTCAATGCCAAATAATAATTTGCTGTTGTTTGTTGTATTACCCAAACTATAAAAATTTCGTAATTTTGCCTTCACATTTAATTGAATAAGTTAGGATTGGCTTATTAAAATTTATTGAAACTTGCACATGAGTTTATCATATCGGCCTCTTCAAAAAATTATCACATACAATTTTTCTCTAAAATGTACAGGGGAGTCAATATTTAGCCACCTCAAAATTTACATGGGATTTCTATGTTCAACTAAGCCACACATCTACCCGTATATATTTAGGGAGTTTGTTATAAATTAATAAAATATGGCTTGCGAGTCCATCAGCATCATGAGCAATCAGTTTGCTGATTTTTTCAGGAGTGTGTATCTGGTACCAGGTTCTAATAAAAGGGAAGCAGAAAATGTTAATTGCAGTGGAAGTGTTATTCAGGTTACAGAGTTGAAAATACTTGAACTTATAAAGGGACTTCACATACGCAAGGGTGCAGGACCGGACGGAATATCTGCAGTATTTATAAAAAATTGCATCTTGAATTTGTCAAATGTATTCATGTCATTGTGGCATGTATACAATTTATCCCTAAAAACCGAAAGTTTCGCGTGTAAGTGAAAATTATCACTTATAATCCCATTCATAAATATGCACCCTGTAAGCAAAATTTTAATTATCGCAAAAATACTAGAAAAAATAGCATATTTTTAACACTGTAAAACGCACAATTTTTGAAGAGTAGCATGACTTTTGTCCTCACAAATCTCTGGAAACCAATCTGCTTTGTTACTCTCATTATATTTGTGCATGCATTGATAACCAGAAACAGGTGAACTGTGTGTGCACTGACTTTAGCTAGGCATTCGACAAAATCAGTCATAGCCGTTTGATCAACAGGCTTACTGAGGTGGGTGTATGTGCTGGGCTTCTAGGGTGGGTTTGGTCTTACATTTGTCACCGGAGGCAGGTGGTTATTGTAAACGGCTACCACTCCACCCAGTTTGTGGCTGCGTCAGGTGTGCTACAAGGAAGTCACCTTAGGCCGCTGTTTTTCATTAGTAAAACCTCAATACTACTTCACATGGCCAAACTTTGAACCAAAGCATTATTCACAATTTTAAAATGCTCTACAGAAGCTACCTTATTAAGAGGCTTTTAACATGTATAGACTATAGACCGCTCTAAAACACAAGAATCAGCCTGGTATAAAAATAACTGGATTTCGAGAATTTTAAAAAGAATATAGGTCTTTGTGGACGCCTATTCTTCAACTTAAGAGAAGTGAATGCTCTGTCGGAAGAAGTGCCTATTCACATTATATTATCACAAGTTTTTGTTAACTAAACAAGGATACTTGTCAACGCACTTCTGACGATATAATCCCGTTCTCTTAGATAATTCCGAGGGAACGCTTTCTCCCAACTCTTAATGGATATGAATAGTCGCTTGTCAGCCGACAGCGAACCGCAGTGGAGACGAATATGCTTGGAATCACTTTTAGTGGCAAAGTTCGAAACGAGAAGATTCGAAGTAGAATTGATATGACTGGTATATATTATAGACGCAACTTAAGTGGCGATGTAGAAAGGCAAGACCATGACAGGTCCTTGACGTCCAGGAGAGACCAAACGAAACGTCGGTGGACCCCGGGCTGGATAATATCCAAAATATCGTGGGAAAGAGTTGGATTCAAATCGCTGTAAATTATAGAATGTGTAAACATTTGAAGGAGCCCTATATCCAGGCTGACAGAAGTGGGTAAAACATTTAATTAATATAAGGATATATAAAAAATAAAAATTCTGCTGGATGGGATAATTTATTAATACAAATTTTTTCATAACTATCTATTCCTGCTTTAGAAGCTTTAGCGAAGGCAACAAATGTTTCTTTTGAAAATGGAATATTTCCACAATGCCTTAAATCAGCTATTGTTATTTCAATTCATTAAGCAGGTGATTGTGAATCTGCTTCTAATTTTCGACCAATTTCTTTACTTCCAACACTTTCTAAAATTATTGAAAAACTTGTTAAAAATAAAATGATTTCTTTTTTTAAATAAAAATAATATTTTATATATTTATTTCCATTTCAAAAAAATAAAAATAGTAGTGAGGATCTATTTTTTCATTTCTTGAACATCTTTATTTTAAATTAAATGAAGGAGATTTTGCTGCAGCAATATTTTGTGATATTTCTAAAGCTTTTGATTGTGTTAACCATGATATATTATTAAAGAAGCTTGAGCTTTATGGCTTTAGAGGTATATTATTTAAATGGTTTAAATCATATTTATCTGAAAGATCTCAAGTAGTAATTGTTAAATGGTAAGAAATCAAAAAGAAATAAAGTTAACACGTTCGTTACCGACTACCATTATAGTGGCGATCGGTGTCTAATGTGTGAAACCGACTACCACTTTAGTGGCAAAATTTATCATGTATTTAAAGCGAGTCTAAACCTGAGTCGGTTCGTTTCTATTGCATCGTTTGCATACAGCGGGTATTAGGGAACACTATAAGTCACCTATATGCCATTATAGTGGTAGTTGGTTCTGGAAATGCACTAATTTTTGGATTCTTCTGAATGTTTGTTTTTGAGGTTATAGCTCGGGTTATAGTATAATGCAATTGCAGTTTCGCTTCGTTAGTAGTGACTTGTTTTTCTTGCAAAAATAACGTGATGTGTGATAACAATTCTCCAGGGTAAGTACTATTGTTTTATGTTACTTATTGTTATAAAAAATCGATTTTTACAAAAAAATAGATAAGTGTCGATATTATATAGTTTTTTTTTTCGACTATAGACAAGCATTTTTTATGCATTTTATATTTTATTAGAATTATTTCATTTTGGCGTAATTGTTCACTTTTGCAATAATAGCTGCACCATGTTTGGTAGTTAAAATTTTTTTTTTGCCGAGTTTTTGTATTCTTTTTATAATTATTCAAAGATTCATTTTTTATTTTTCATTTTTAGCCCAAGCGGGGTAAAAAGACCCAGGCCACGTAAAGTAGCTTCAAAGCGTTCACTTACCCAAAAAGAGCTACAGGATGAATTGAAAAAATCGGAAGATAAAGAATTTCCAGCTGCACTCTCTAGCGATTCTGAGGATGCTTTTTCTGAGGACTCGCTAGAAGACAAGACATAACAACTATCGAGTAGTGATATGAGCGATAATAGTTCAGAAAATAGCGAAGAAGATGAGCCCATGGAACAACAACAGCACCAAACTGCAGAAGCAGAAATCGAAGAGCTCGAAGGCGATGAAGATATTTCCAATAAAAATAAAAAAAAGGAAAAGTATGTATCGGACGAAAAATACGGTTGGTCCCAAAACAATGTTGAACCTGAAGAGTTTGACTTTACGGGCATACCTTATATTACTAATAATTTACCTAATGATGCTAGACCACTAGATTACGTAGAACTATTTTTTGACAAAAATATTGTTGACACTATTGTAAGAGAAACCAATAAACGAGCAAAAGAAGTCATACAAATGCAACCCCCTCCAACAAGGAGAACGCAGCTCACTGCCTGGAAAGACACAACAAATGAAGAAATCAAAAAATTTCTTGGGCTATGCGCTGTGGGAGGAATTGTGAAATTTACTACCATTACTAAACAATGGAGTTGCGCAAGCATTTACTATCATCCTATTTTTGGCAAGACTATGAGTCGTAACAGATTTTTTCAAATTCTCAGAATGGTACGTTTGGTAGATCATGATAACGTTGATTCTACAGACCGTCTGCACAAGATTCGAAATATATTGGATATGGTAGTGGAAAATATAAAGAGATGCGTTTACCCTAACAAAGCACTATCTATAGACGAAGCTATGATTTTGTGGCGCGGTCGTCTAAGTTTCAGACAATATATTTCAAACAAGCGTCACAAGTATGGCATTAAACTGTACGAATTAACTACGCATGATTTCATTTTAAATATCATCGTTTATACTGGAAAAGGTACCCTCACTTCTGATAAGGTTTCTCATAGTGAAGTAGTGGTAAGAGAGCTCATGAAAGAGTATCTTACTAAAGGCCACGTTATCTATATGGACAATTTCTACAATAGCGTCAGCTTGGCTGAATATCTATATAAGCAAAAAACGCATGTAGTTGGAACCCTTCGAGAAAATCGTCAAGGCAATCCGCGCGACCTTTTGAAAACTAAACTAAAACGAGGTGAGGCTATTTTTAAAAGGAAGGGTCCTGTCTTAGTAACTAAATGGAAGGATAAGAGAGACGTTCGTATGATAAGCACAAAACATAAGCACCATATGGTTGAACATTCTGGCAAAAGAAGTGGTAAACAAATTAAACCATCGTGCGTTCTGGATTATAAAAAGAATATGTCAGGTATAGATCGCGCTGATCAAATGCTATCATATTACTCCATTCCGCGTAAAACGCTGAAATGGTATCGAAAAGTATTTTTTCATTTATTTGATATAGCAATATGGAATGGGTACTATGTATTAAAAAAAAAACGAATAGTACAATGGCATTTCTAGAATTTAGAGAAAAAGTGATTGAGGATCTCATAAAAAATTTGGACATACCTAAAGAATCTCCAAATACACGTGAATCACCCCATTTCCCTGGGTTTATTCCAAAAACAGACAAGAACAGAAAAGGGGTTTTACAATGTAAATGTTGCACTAAAACAAAAATGCGACGCAGAACCCGGTACTGCTGTCCTGTGTGTCCAGATGCTCCAGGACTCTGTGTGGACCCATGTTTTAGGGAGTGGCACACCAAGAAGTAGTGGCTCTATATTTAATTATAAAAAAATGTTTAAATAATTAGATGAATAAAGATAGATATTTTATATACATTTTATATTGATTTTTATTTTTTAGATCCTAAATAGTTATTTTTGTATTAAGTGCGTGAAGTGAGTGTTTTTTTAATGGCATATGAGAGTGTCAATTTTTTGCCGAGACCGCAGGTCGAGGCGAAAAATTCTCTCGAATGTGCCATTAAAACACGAATTTCACAAACGAAATACAAACAACATTTTTTGTACAACTGAAAGTTTGAATTAATCGGTAAAATTGTATATTATAATAAAAATTTTACCATATAATTTCACATAATCAAGTTAACAGCCCTGTCGTTACTATAGAAATGGTTTGTTGGCACGTTGCTTGTTTTGTTGTCATACGTTGATAGCTGTTCATATTTATTGCAATTTTTTAAATAAATAGTATAAGTACTTAAAATGGATGTAGATTACGATAGTGATAGCGAGATTCCTTCAGATATAGCCGATATAGCAAATTCGGCTATAGCTAACATGTTACCGGCGAAATCAAAATTTATATACGAGAAAAATTATAACCAATTCCGTGAATGGTGCGGCAAGAAAAATATACAAAAAGTGTCTGAAAAGGTACTTATATGCTATTTTGAGGAGAAATCAAAAACTGTAAAACCTTCTACTTTATGGAGTGTCTACTCAATGTTGAAGAGTACATTGAATGTTAAAGAAAATATTGATATAAAGAAGTTTTCAAAATTGGTGCCTTTTATTAAGAACAAAAACGTCGGATACCGAGGGAAGAAATCTAAAGTTTTATCGAGAGACGATATTAATAAATTCATTCAAGAAGCTGATGATGAAACAAATTTACTTTATAAGGTACAGATGATCAAAATTTTGTATTATTTCAGTAATTTCAATATTTTTTTAATTGTAGGTTGCGTTAATTTTGGGAGTCAGCGGTGCTTGTCGCCGTGAAGAATTATTGAAGGTAACTATTGATGACATTGAAGATACCGGGTCTATATTGATTGTTAAAATACCGGATACAAAGACCTATTGCCCAAGAATGTTTACCGTTTCAAATTCTGATTATATTGAGATATATCGCAAGTATAGAGTACTAAGGCCGTCCCATACACACAAAAAGAGATTATTTTTAAAATATTCAAGAGGAAAATGTGTTGACCAACATGTGGGAATAAATAAAATAGGGGAAATTCCTAGCTTGATTGCAAAATGGCTGGGAAAAGAATTGCATAAGAGCTACACAGGTCACTGTTTTAGGAGGAGTTCTGCAACTCTCTTAGCCAATGCAGGGGGTAACATGACATCTATAAAACGCCACGGTGGTTGGAAATCTGCCGCCATAGCAGAAGGATATATAGAAGATAGTTTGAGTAATAAAATTGATATTTCTAATAAATTAAATTGTTCCTCTACTTCCAAACAAATCAATATAACTGATACAATTGTGGACTCAACTTTTCAAGGAATATCTAGCGTTTCTGATCAGCAGCAAGGTGGACTAGCTTCGGGAAATAATATTGGAAGCAATTGTTCGAACTTCACCATCAATTATTATTGTAACAAATGAGATTTTTTGGTAGTTGGTAATTAATTAGTAAATTTGTACAAAAAAATTCAATACATTTTTTAAAAAGTAATGTTTTATCGTTTTTTTTGTAAATCATTTTTCCAGTTAAAAAATAGCTATTTTCCTAACAAGTGCAGAAAATCGATTTTTCCGCACGCAAATGCCGTTGACAGCACGACGCGTAGCGGAGTGGTGTCAAGCATTTAAGTGCGGAAAAATAGGTTTCTGCACGTGTTAGGAACAATAGTTTTTCTACTAGCGTGAGGAATCAACAACTGGTTATATACACCATAGCAACTAAGATATTTCAAAGGTAATATGATGAACAGTGACTTCAAATCGTACAGCATTTAATTTAATTAAATTTAATTTCAAAATATAACAGTGCGGAAAAATCTTTGCCGCACGGTGCGGAAAAGTGGATTTTCCGCACTAAAACATTTAATTTCAAAATATAACAGTGCGGAAAAATCTTTGCCGCACGGTGCGGAAAAGTGGATTTTCCGCACTAAAACATGTGCGGAAAATGCGTTTTTCCGCACGCTAGTAGAAAAAGTCTTTTTTTCACCGTGAAAAAAAGTCTTTTTTTCACTGTTAAAAAAACAAAAGGTTTACGTATCGATAGCGATGAAAAAATGTCAACTTTTTTTGACAGTTGTACAAAAAAGTAGATTTTGTGGCAAAGATAAATTTACGCCACTATAGTGGCCATCGGTATATAAATTGTTGTAATAATTTATATACCGACTGCCACTATAGTGGCATACACTGGAAAATATGAAAAACAGATTTTTTCCCTACATAGATACCCCATACCAAATTTCAGTTCATAAAAACCATTTGTCTAAAAGTTACAGCTTTGGTTCAAAACGTACAACGCAGTAAAAGCTTACGGTAACGAACGTGTTAATTGTGGGGTACCTTAAGGTTCAGTTCTCGGTCCATTTTTAATATATATAAATGACCTTGCGTTAATTTTGATAAATGGTAAATTTACCATATATGCTGATGATACAACAATACTTTGGCATAGTAAATATTGTATTGAATTAATTAAAATAATTAATGAAGATTTAATAAATGTTAAAAAATGGTGTGACTCTAATGTAGTCTCATTTAATATCACTAAAACAAATATATTAACTTTTAAATGTTCACTTAATAATATAATTTTTGACAATCTCATAATTAATAACCCCAAATTTATAAAATTTTTAGGAATCAATATTACTTAAAATCTTTCTTTTAATGAACATATCAAAAAGTTATGTAGAAAATTAGCTTCAGGATGTTATGCCCTGAGAGTACTTTCTCATGAAATAATTATGGCGGTTCTTCGAAATGTTTATTTTCCTTTAATAGAATCTCTTTTGAGATATGGAATTTGTTTCTGGGAAAATTCAAACCAATATCTTCTAAATTCAATTTTTATTTTACAAAAAAGACCTATCAGATATTTCTGCAAAGCTAGATCTGGAGATATTTGTAAAACTCCATTTATCTCACAAAAAATTTTAACACTAACTTCAATTCTTATATTGGAAACAGTTTGTTTAATTCATAAAAAGCATAGAAATAGTATTAATTCACATACTTATAATACAAGACAAACCTTTAATATATGTTTACCCATTCCTTCTTTAACTCTTGTAAAAAAATCCATAATTTACGATTCTGAAAATTTTTTTAATTATCTTCCGGTTTTAATAAGGAAATGTCAAATTTTAAAATGTTTAAAAAAAATGTTAAAAATTTATTGGAAAAAGCTTATTAATAGAAATAAAGGTCTGTCTTTACCACTAAATAACTTTATTTGCCCCTCTAGGGTAGAAAACAACGGTTATAAAAATACATAAAATGACGATGAATTAAATTAAATTTCTTAATGCATGTGTTGTACTAGTTTCGACTTTAGAGAAAGTCATCCTCAGCAACTAACTATTTAAGAGATTTTTATATGAAAAGAAGTTAAAACAGTTGGGGGAGCAGAGAGGTGATTCAATAATACAATACAATATAATGCAGATTATGCAACCTTTGGAATCGACAGGAGTTTAGTATAAGAACGATGTATCTCCATGTGAAGGTAGGGGTTGATTTATACGCAAGTAGAATTAAGGACCTTAATCATAGTCGAGTGATTTAAGCAATGTTGAAAAAGAAGAATTGTAACATATCAATTCATTCTCTTTTCAGTGGAACTAAATTAGCGAGGGGACATGCTTAATGTTATGGTGGATTGAATATTTGTTAATCAAATTAAATGAACTTGTTATTCTAAAAAAGGGGGGTTGTCAAAATGAGACTATGTCATTTCAAATAAAATGGGAATGCATCAAGTGGTCACTATTCACTTGTTAAAAATAAAATTAAATTAAAAATTGTTAGGACATTAGATTGTTGATTTTTTATTTTTCATTTTGTTGCCAGGTGAAGAAATTAATTTTAATTTTAACCGCAGCATGCTATTCGAAGGAAATGGCGTCGCTAAAATTTTGACAACCCCCCTTTTTTAGAATAACAAGTTCATTTAATTTCATTAACAAATATTCAATCCACCATAACATTAAGCATGTCCCCTCACTAATTTAGTTCCACTGAAAAGAGAATGAATTGATATGTTACAATTCTTCTTTTTTAACACGTTTTGACTTCAACATTGCTTAAATCACTCGACTATGATTAAGGTCCTTAATTCTACTTGCGTATAAATCAACCCCTACCTTCACATGGAGATACATCGTTCTTATACTAAACTCCTGTCGATTCCAAAGGTTGCATAATCTGCATTATATTGTATTGTATTATTGAATCACCTCTCTGCTCCCCCAACTGTTTTAACTTCTTTTCATATAAAAATCTCTTAAATGGTTAGTTGCTGAGGATGACTTTCTCTAAAGTCGAAACTAGTACAACACATGCATTAAGAAATTTAATTTAATTCATCGTCATTTTATGTATTTTTATAACCCTTGTTTTCTACCCTAGAGGGACAAATAAAGTTATTTGGTGGTAAAGACAGACCTTTATTTCTATTAACAATCTCGCCACAGAATATGGACTACTTCTTAAATCTTAAAAAGCTTATTATTCTCTAAATGAATATTTTGGTGATACTCTGTCATAATTATTTGCATTTTTTTTTATTCCGATATTTTAAGTTTTACTATATTATTATATTTTTTCTAATTTTGACATATAAAGTGACACTTTTTAAAACTGATTGACATTATGAAATGTCTTACTTTTTGTAACTAGTTGCATAAAGTAAAATTTTATGCAATTGGTGACGAAAAATGTATTTCAAAATTAGTGACAAAAAGAATTATTCTATTTATTAAACTGTTATAATACAAGTTAAAAACATAAATTATAAATTAATTAATTATTATAAATATTGATAACACAATTATTGCAATTATTCAAATTAATTCCCGACGACATATTTTTTTTTCATTGCTCGAACTTGCTGTTATTTGGGAATAGAGCATTACCTGCTGCCTCTTCAATATCGCTTGGTAGCTCTTTAGAACTTGAATGACTCATTTTTTAAAAATAAAACTAAAAATATATCAATCTCGATAAAAACCTTCCGTCTAGACTTTTTTACAAAATGTCAAACTGACAACTAACATGAAGTAACAGCAACAATAGCTATTTATGCCATCAGTTATATGTCAAAATTAGAAAAACTAAATTTATGTTTTCCAAATTTTTATCAATTATATTAAATTTTATTTTTTTATTACTTTCTTCAAAATTAGAAAAAATCTTGTATGCAATACGTTACGAAATGAAATTTTGTGTAAAAATCTCACGCGTTACACAAAATTAGGCATTTCGTAACTGATGGCATAAATAGCTATTATTGTTAATTTAATTTGTCGATAATACTTTATGACAATAAAGCATATTTTGATTCGATTTGATTTGGATCAGTAAGGTTTTTTTATGCATGGTGGCTAGATTTTAAATGACACACAACTTAAGGGCTTAAATATAAAAAAAAACTTTGTTATCACACCATCCTCGCGTAAAGCAGCCTACATAAAACTAATAAATTCCAACTTTAAACAAGTAAAATTATATATTGGCATCGCTGGCGTCCGCAAGGCAAAGTTCGAGTACGTGCCGTTATAGTCGCTTTTTATTTTCCCCCAAGCGATTGACAGCGGCAGATTTATTGAAAGCGCCTTTTGTAGTTTTAAGCTGTTCCCTGGTTTTCTATTAGCGTTTCGGATGAAGTTTTAGTTTTTTGTCGACTACATAAATCACTTTTACTCTGAGTTATAAAAGCATCGGCTTTTAAAGTATGCGTGCTTATATTTCTATCTGAGTGAACAGCGAACTCTTCGTTAGATTAATAAGCCCTAATTTTTTAGATGTGTATTAAAATACTTAACGATAAAATACACACCGACGGAGCACAATGGCTTTGTACACTCTGATATTAGGAACAGGATGGGTGTAGAAAAAGGAGGAAAATTAGTATTTTTGTTTAAACTATACAACGAAAACAAAAATACAGAAACATAAAGTTTATATATATCATATACCTACTACTTTTTTATTTCTTAAAAGCGCGAGTTCTATATACTGTTGATTTTTGAAAATATTTTTTTAATATATTATATTGTCCATTGTTCTGAATTAAAAATAAATAGTTTCATTAAATCATGATTTTTTTTTAAATAAAGTGATTTAAATCATGATTTAAATCATTTGATTTAAATCAGCCCAACCCTGTTTTCAAATGGGGAAAAGTGAAGTAATCCATAACCATAAAACAAGGTGATCTGGGTGGGATTCAACGTCTGTTCGAAAACTGCTCAATCTGTCGTCGAAAAAATTGTCCTGTTAAAAATAACTAGAAAGTCCCTTTTTTATGTTGCATAGAACCTGTTTCCGTAAACAGAACCACGGTTTTTCTCAGGCGATAATAAAACTTCCCAGCAGTAAAAGCGACGTTAGAGAAATTTTCGCAAAAATCGTCAATTCATAAACGCTGATTGTATTGCCACTCATCATTTACGCTAACCCCATCTCGAGAATACGCTTCAACCATGAATTTTTCCGTAAAACGCATTGCGTGACTTATTCAAGAAATTGGATGAGTTAGTGGTGAATCAAATTATTTATAACGACTGTTAAGGATGACGGAATAACTTATTGATTGATAATGCTCGTATTTACTGACATCCAACAGGTATTAAGCTCTACCGCGAAGCAGTACGGCCTTAGATACAAAGCACACTTTGATGATAATAATTTTGGCTCGCAAGGTACAATGACAACAATTCCGAATTCTTCCCGGACTAGGGCGAAAAAAATAATTTATTGATAAAGATAATCTTGAATAAAAAATAAATAATAATTATACAATTATTATAACAACTCTTTATTTTTATTTCTTATTAAAGGATAGACTTCATTACATTTTGTTGTTTAACTCCCTGTATATCGTTGCAGTCATTATTTGTTAAAAACAAATATATACCAATTTAATATTGGTTTCCTCCCCCTGCATAATCGGATTCATACAGCGTCCAAAATTGCGTTTTAAACAGTCCAATAAACTGCGATTAATCGGTAATATTTCTTTAGTTTGCGGGGTGTCGAAGCCAGATAAGCCGCGCTCGAATCAGAAACCACCCCTTGAACACATTTATCTAGTCACTGGCCAAAATTACGTCCGCTTTCGATTTTTAACTTTTAAGACAAGATTAAAATACCGGGCGATATTTTTACTTATTTTTTTTTATTTATTTATTACGTACAATAGCATGCTATTTGCAGGAGGATTAAGTAAAGGTAAATTTATGCAAGTTTAGGCATGCCTTTTTCTTAGAAACGGCTTATTATATCCAAAAAGATAGAAAACAACTTTAACAAAAAAGAGAAGTTTTTCCTTTTTCTTTTCATCAGGCCCAATCCCTGGACGGGTTTCGTCGTATTACGGCTCATCGGCAAGGCTATAGATTATTTATAAATTTTTATTGTTTATTGGCACTGTAATCTATGGATCACACTATAGAAGACTGCATGTTTGTGTTGATTAGGATGGAAAGGTGAGTTATGTATAGTGGTGTCTGTCTAGGTAGGTTTACGGAAAATAGAGAAAACTTATTTTATATTTTCTCTTCTTATCGTTAAATCTAGAAAGTTAATCGAATAACCTTTT
This sequence comes from Polydrusus tereticollis, assembly GCA_963920685.1. Taxonomy (NCBI): domain Eukaryota; kingdom Metazoa; phylum Arthropoda; class Insecta; order Coleoptera; family Curculionidae; genus Polydrusus; species Polydrusus tereticollis. The sequence goes on along the minus strand of OY987334.1, from coordinate 46,643,971 downwards.
TCTTTCCCTATAGTGAATTTTTTGTTAGGGTAAATATTATTTGTAAAATCAATAATAGTATATTATTAACCAAGGTTTAGACAGCCATCATTATTGCCCGAGCGGCAAGTTTAAATCACGAGGAGCGGAGCGACGAGGGATTTAAGACGCAAGGGCTTTAAGCTGTCTAAACCGTGGTTAATATAATATTTTTTCCACTGCTACAAACTTTTATAAGACATTTATCTTTATAGTATTAATAATTATAAAAAATGATAGGTAGGTATAAGTATATTTTTTAATCAAGTTACCTGCGCTTTGGAATTGGCGAAATATTTTGTTGTTTTGTCAGGTGGCTTTGTTAATGTCAATTTTTGTTCATTTATGTCATCAGATTTCACGAGTTTTCCGTTTTTTTAAAAAATGAGCGAAGACACCTCCAGAATTAAGGATGGAAGCAGAAAAAATGTTGATTGTATCGATATTTTACATCATCAAGCATCTCTAATAATCTAATTTGTATTGATAATTATTGCCTAACCACATTCATTTTTATGAATTTATGTTGTAGAATCAAAAAATCAAGTTACCTGCGTTTAAATAGATTCTTGAAGATCGGTCAATAATGGATTTCAATGCCTTATTATTGACCATGGTCAATAATAACTTATAAGGTAGAGAAAAACGATTTCTAACGTTAATAATCGGTCAATAATGTCGATGTTATAGGTTAGTAGTGGAAAAATACTGTTAGTTATCTATATGTACCGGTGTAACAAGCTAAAACATCGTTTACGTATCTGTGGCAGTAAATAAATTTGTTACAAAGAAGGCGTTTACCTATTTTATTTTCCAAAGAATCTATAAATATCTCTGCTAAAGCAATGGGTTACTCATAATCAGTCCTTTTCTACTAGAATAGATCATTCCGTGAAATCCGAAATAATCTTGTTCTAAGCATATTGTTAGTGCTTCTTACATTAATAAACATTATAAAAAGAACTCAACGTAATCAAACTAATAGCTAAAAACAACGGTTGCGCCATCCAACTAATAAACACTATTTTAAACAAAAAGCAATATAAGAAAGCCATCAACTTGATTTTTCTTTTTTTGGCAAATGAAAATACAGGGAGCTTTAAAGTAATCACTTAATCGCACAAGCAAGCGAAAACAACTATATTCATTAAAAAACTTAAATATTGCATTTAAAACCAACAATTTTACAGGCCATTTCATAATAATTTGTAAAACTACATTGGAAAATAATGATTAGTCTGGAGTTTACCAATCAAATTGTACAGACTGTCCAAAAACATAGACACCAATATGGGGAAGCTTTGCTAAGAGAATAAAATAACATTATTCAAGATACATCAATTCGAAAAATAATTCCAAATATGCTAATCATTTTATAAAAACCAATCATAATTTTGACCCATACTTTAAATTAATATACACACAGCGGAGGAACCAAATTAGGCCTGTTGTAATTTCTTGAAATTAATAAACCTAAAAATTCCCACCATTTATTAAGTTGCCAAACAGACCTAAATATATTTCCACTGTTAAATTTATTTTGATACCCTATAATAATAATAATTAATAGTCTTTATTAGGAATTTAGAAAGAGTAAACTAAAAACAGTCACATAAGTTATTAAATAATTAGACTAATCAAACCAAATTAAATTATATTAAATCAAATCAAATCAGATTAAATTAAATTAAACCCTTTCTTCAAATTATTAAATGGTGAATTCTAGCTGATAAGCAGCTACTTAACATTAACCCTTTTTACCATAGATTTACCATCGTCACCGTGAATTAACAACACGCATGACACAAATTTATCTTTAGTTTTTTAGACACATTAATCGCACTTTTACAATAATTTAGTACTTACTTTCAGGCTTAATAATAATATGAGTTAAATCAGACCAAATAGTTAACAATAGTTAATAACATTTTAGCATCCGCAAGCAAAGTTATATAATACAAAAAGAAGAACACGAATAAATACACGTCAGGCTATGCTAACTTAACTAACATAAAATTGCTTGTACAGCAGAGTGGCTTTAATATTTTTTCTAAACCTAAAATTTTTTAAAACCCTAAATCTCGAATCTAAAACGATTGAAAATAAGTCCATATACAAATTCTTAGGTCTCACCATTGATAATAAACTTAAGTTTGAAGAGCATATAAAGAACATAAGTAAGAAGTTGGCTGCAGGATGTTTTGCGATTAGGGTTGTTTCTCATGAGCTCAGTGCCTCTGCGGCTAAGATGGTGTACTACTCCTTGTTCGAATCATACATACGATATGGTATTGCATTCTGGAGGTTCGCGAGCATTCAGCTCATGAATTCAATATTTGTTTTGCAAAAGCGGGCCGTACGGTATCTGTGTAGGGTTAAATGTCGGGAACACTGCCGACCTCTGTTTAGAAGGGAACACATATTGACTATTCCATGTTTGTTTATTTTGGAATCCGTTTGCCTCATGCATAAAAAGTACTTCGGGATGCAATCGGATCAGGTTAGATACAGTACCAGAGCACATGAAAATCATAACCTTAGAATGCCTATACCTAGAACTTTGCTCGCTAAGAATTCAATATTATATGAGAGTAAGAAAATGTATAACCATCTTGGTACTGCCCTGAAATCTATTTCATGCTATAGGCAGTTTCGTCGTAGTGTTAAAAACATCTTAATACAAAGGACCTATTACAGTTTGGAGGAATATTACGGTGATGTTTTTTGATTGTGGAGTTTATTTTCTTTCGTCTCTTGTTTGCGTGCTTGACTCACTAATGCTATTTGTAAATTTGCTTTAGAATTCAATTGTTTTTGACAAATGCAGATCTTATTTTTTCTAAATACTTCAATTGAACTGTAATCGTAGTTATTTAGGAATTTATTATAGTATTTTACGATATTATATGTAAAACATCGCTAAAAAAGCGTTGTGGAATGTTGGGGCATAACAAGTGTATTTTTTCTAAGGGTAACAATGTGGTTCTCATTACTAAATACTAGTTTAGATCTTAAGTAGGTGGGAGCTGACGTTTTTAATAATCTATAAACATTGACAAGCAAAATATATTGAAATAGAAATTTTACTCTAAGCCACTTCAATTCGTTTAATTTCTCAGATACGCGATCATACTTCCTTAGACCAAAGATGTAACGGCAACAACCATTCTGAATTATTTGTAGTCATTATTTATCTTCATATGTAAGACACGGGTAATAAAGCGTAATGCAATACGAGAGCGTTGACATGATGTAAGCCTCACATAATTTTTTACGGACTTTAAAATTCAAAATATGTTTGTTTGCATATAAAACCTTTAAGGCCATATAGGATTTTTTGGAGATAGTTTCTGGCCGTGTCAGTAAAGGCAAGGCGTTGATCCCCAAGTGAAAATGAAGGTATATATAACGAGTGATTATTAATTATTTTGCTCAAGGGCGGCTGTGACCCAGTATACAATATAGTGTAGCAGTAGCGCGTAGATTAAATCATAGGGCGAATTTGCAAGAAAGCAGCGTTGTCACGTTGAAAACCTAAAATAATGTTTTTTGACAGTATGTAATATAAAATCCTGAGCTATCTTACTTTGAAAGCCTACTTTATATGGCCGCCTCCTACTTCTAGACACCTTCTGATGTTTCTTCTTACCCTCAGAGACACATTAACCAATACGTTTGGAGAATTATTAATTTCGGCAATTTTTTCTGAAATCCTTCGTTTAAGATCATTTATGTCCTCAATTGGTGTTCGATAAATGGAGTTTTTTATAAAAGGCCACAAGAAGAAATCGCAGGGTGTTAAATCGCAGGAACGAGGTGGCCATATTTGTTGCGTATTTCGGCTTATAACTCTGTTTTCAAAAAATTCACTTAAAAAATTTAAATTTTCTCTGGTTACAGGAGGTGTAGCGCCATCTTGTTGGAAGTAACCTTCCCGCAATTCATCATCGTGAAGCTCATTAATAAATGTTGTCAGAATTTCGATCCGATATCTCTCAGCTGTAATTGTGCCATCAAAGTAAATTGGGCCTACTATTCTTCTAGAACTAATTGCTGCCCACACACCAACTTTTTGAGGATGAAGAGGTCTTTCTACAAAAACATGCGGATTTTGCGTATTCCACATTCGCATATTTTGTGAATTAACATAGGCTGATAAATAAAAATAAGCCTCATCGGTAAAAAATGTTTTTTCAAAAGCACCACTATTTTCTTCTTGAAAATTGTTTAAAAACCATTCACAAAAATTATGTCTTTGCGGAACGTCATTGGGAAGGAGTTCATGAATAGCCGTAACACGATAAGGGTATAGATGCAGATCCTTTTTCAAAAGTGTTTGACATGTACTGTAGCATAAATCCGTTTGCTGAATTTGTTGAGATAAATGCCTAATAGAAGTTGAAGGATTATTTTCCATAATTTGTCGCGCTTCTTCAATAACCTCATTCGATCGTTTCGTTGGTCTTCCAGCCCCTTTTTTATGTTGAACAGAACCAGTCTGACGAAATTTATCAATTAGGTATTGTGACCCAGTACGAAAATTATGAAAGGTCACCGCAACATCAGGAAACTCGGTTCGAAATTCATCAAAGCAGTCATGCATAGAGTAATTCCACACACCGCCTATTTTGTTTCCATTTCTAAAAAAACTTTCAACAATAAAAATTTTTTGTGCTTCACTAAACATTTTTACTGTAGAACTTTCAATCCGGCAACAAAGCTTCACCAAAACTTGATACGCTGAAAAATAAAAAATCAAATCATATCCTGCAAATAGCACTTTATAATAGTCAAAAGACGACTCCCCGGAGAAATCTTAGTTAAAGCAATAGTAACCTACCTTCAAATAACTGCAAAAATTACAAAATTTCTCCAATTTTTAAACTTTACAAATACACAAATTCAAATAAGACGTAAATGTCATAAAACAATCATGTCATCTTATCTACGCAGTACGGCCATGATGCTTTTAAAATGCATGGCCTCCCTTGAGCAAAATAATTAAAAATCACTCGTTATATAACAGTGATGGGCTAAAATATGGAACGAATTCATTTAAAAATCAGGTATTAATTTTTTGAAAAAACGCTCGGACACGTCGATTATAATTTTTTCTGCCTCAAAAAGAAATTATACAGGGTGTGTCAAAAAGTAGATGTAGCAAAAATTTTTTGTATTTTAAATAGATCCCTATTTTTTTCAGTCGAATTTTGAATTCTACGTCAAATTCTGCGCATAATTCATGTAGCATACCCTATCCTTATCTCTAACGGTTTTAGAGAAAAATTACATCATAAAACGAAATTTTTCTTTAAAAAAAGGTACATATACCCACTTAAAGGTAAACAGGTAAATTTAAATGAATTGTCACTACGATAGCAAGTCATGTGTCAATCAAAAATAATCTTAGGTATAATTTTGAAAACGGTGATCATGGTGCATTTAAATGAAACTCAAAGAATCGAAATTTTAATTGGATGTGGAGACAAAACAAGAAATCAAGAAGAAGTTTGTAACTTGTTTAGTGCTAAGTATCCAGAACGACCGATTACAAGATCTACAGTGAGTAAAATTGAGAAGAAATTCAGAGAAACAGGGAATGTAAAGGATCGTCTACGGCAAGGTCGTCCAAAAATGAGTGAAAACACAAAATTGAACATTTTGTTAGAAGTTGAAGATAATCCCCATAGTGCATCCACTGAAGTAGCCCTTAATAACGATATGAGCCGACGATCTGTTTTGCGGGTATTTAAACAAGAAAAGTACCATCCGTACAAAATTAGGTTGCTGCATGAGTTAAACGAAGATGATCCCGACCGCCGACTACAGTTTTGTGAAACTATGATGGAAATTTGCAACTTAAATCTATTTTTCCGTCGCAACATACTTTTTAGCGATGAAGCCACGTTTTGTTTGAATGGTTCGGTAAACAGACAAAATTTTCGGTATTGGAGTACAAATAATCCCCGTTGGATGAGAGAACAGTACACGCAAAACCCACAAAAAGTAAATGTTTGGGCAGGGATATTAAATGATAGAATTATTGGACCTTTTTTCTTCGATGGAAATCTTACATGAGACCGGTATTTACAATTTCTTCAAAATGAATTAATTCCCACACTAGCAGCGGATTTTCCAAATCCGAATTAGCCTAATCTACCAGAAGCGTCTATTTGGTTTCAGCAGGATGGTGCTCCGCCTCATTTTGCTCGACAAATACGAGAGTATTTGACTACTGTATTTCCCGAACGATGGATAGGTAGAAGAGGACCCATAAAATGGCCTGCAAGATCTCCCGATCTTACACCAATGGATTTTTTTCTTTGGGGTTATTTGAAATCAAAAGTGTATAAGGATAAACCACAAAATTTGGAAGAATTAAAATTTAAAATTAGATATGAAATTAGGCAAATTAATGAAAATACTGTAAATAATGTTTTAGAAGGGGTTTTAAGTAGATTGGCATATTGTCAAGAAGTTAATGGTTGGCATTTTCAACACTTAATAAAATAATTTTTGTTTTATGATGTAATTTTTCTCTAAAACCGTTTAAGATAAGGATAGGGTATGCTACATGAATTATGCGCAGAACTTGGCGTAGAATTCAAAATTCGACTGAAAAAATAGGGTTCTATTTAAAATACAAAAAATTATAGTCGACGTGTCTGAGCGTTTTTTCAAAAAATTAATACCTGATTTTTAAATGAATTTGTTCCATATTTTGGCCCATCACTGTATAATAGTTACCAAAAAAAATCCGAAACTTGCACTTTTAGATTTAATTATTCATTTTTGAAAAAGCTACCGTGTAAGCGAAACTAGAATTTTGTAAGTTTTAAATATAGTGGAATTAGTAAACAGTGTTTCACTTTTCTTTGAATAAATTTTAAACGAAGTAAGATACAAAAAAATATCAAGAGACAAGAAAGTTGAATTGATTCGGCTGTTACTTGGCGGAAATTCATTATCACTTTATAATAAATGGTAAAAAAATAATTTTACAAAAATATACAATTTTTTTTACGACATGTTTTGCATATTAATATCGTCTTTAAAACAAATAATACTTTAGGAAGACGCATTAAAAAATAATAAAACTAAACTAATTAAAGGAAAGAAATCTGGTGTATATAAATTAAAATGTAACAATTGCCCCAAAGTTTACAGGGCAAACTGGCAGAAATTTTGAAAAACGTGTTAACAAACATTACTCTAGTTTCATAAAAAAACAAAACTGATTCAACATTTAATATTAACTACGATATTTTACATACTGAAAACAAAAGTTTAAAATTAAATTTGCTTGACTCCTTGGAAATAAACAAACTTAAGAATCACAATACTCTACTTAATGATCGATTAAACTTAAACTCATCACCTCTTTCGAATATATTTAATTAGTTTGCAAATATAGGTTTTTTCCTCAGGTTAACTTGTATACCTGTTTACTTTAAAATGTATACCCTTTATAGTTTTTAAAATATCACTCTTTTGTACTCCTTTAAAAATATGTCGAGTTAGAAAATAAAACTTGTATGTTTGTGGAAAGTGTAAAATTATTTTTTTACCATTTATAATAAAGTGACAAGAAAGTTGCTTTTTTAGCTACTTAACCCGGAAACAATAGAAAATTTTCAAATAAGTAAGTGGAGTACATTTTTCTTAATTATTCATGAAACTGCGCCCCCCCCCCCCCCCCTGTATAATAAAACGCGTATGTAACCTGGCGAGAAATATGTAATATAAATTACATATTTCTGTTGGTTAGATAAATCGTATAATTATTTTTAAAATAAACATGTGGAACAATTGAAAAGATGCCAAATGTCAGACAAATAAAAAAATGCTATTGTTGGATTGCTGCATACAGTTTCTGAAATTTCCACCAAAACGTTAATTCTTTACGGTAAATCGCCAATAATTTGAACGTGTCATCTAGTTCTTTGTTGGCTTAAAGACGACTAATGCTAGTTATCATTTTTTAATTAAAAGGCGACAGTTATACAATACAGACTTAGTCTTTCAACGTAACAAGACCGACTCACATTTTCTTTTGAGCTGATTTTATGTTTCGCTGCGCCTTTCTATAACACAAAGGGATAAGAAGGGTTCAAAATCGCTGATATTCAAAGGCGACTTTTGGATTTTGCCGCGACATTTCTTCATTTTGGCACTGGGAATTAGGTAATGCTATTAACTAATTATAAAACTTTTTCGCCCACATAGTTTGAAAATTTTCATAATAGGTAACGGTGGATTATTAATTTAATTTTATTTATATATTGTACATTTACGTATACAGGGTATTATTAAAGAACATGGTACTATAGGTAATGAAACAGAATGTATTTTTTTATATTTGTCGAAATTAGAGCAAAAAAGATGAAAAATACATTCTATTTCATTACGTATCGTTTCGGTTTATTCTTTAAACTTATTTTTTTGTTTGTGTATATTTTAATGATAATTTCTAATTTTGTACTAAGTTTTGAGTATGTTCTATTTTGGAATTTATGCTGAGGAAGATTTAACTATCCTGAACTACCCAAAACGTGAGTTAATTAAATATAATATTATCTTTCATCAGTTTTGTCCTTACTGCGACAAATATACAAGGCAATATACAATATCCCACTAACCTAAACTTTTTTCTTCCAGGTATGTAAAAAAATAGTCCAGTTCGCACTACATACATCACGGTATCCAATGAAAATGCAAAGAGGTAAGGGATATAGCTAAATTTAAATTGGTGTAAAGTTCCTTGTTTCTTATCTTAATTGTGCAATATTGTAAGGGTGGTCAAAAGTGGAAGAATGAAATAAGTTGTGTTTAATTGATCTAGCAAAAATAAAACGAACCAACCTTATACTGTGGGTGAAACAGTGTCTAAAACAAGGTATACAGGGTGGTGCATCGATCCACGCAACATAGGAAATCCCATGCAAATTTTGAGATGGTAAAATATTGGCTCCTTTGTTTATTTAAGGCCGATAATTTATTTAACTTTATTAAAGGGAATACTGTGACGAACTAACTGACGAAATTTTAGCGCGATTTATTAAGTCATTAAGGGCTTATTTAAAAAAACGTCAATCTATAATTGGCGAAAATTAACAAATACGGTTCTGAAGCTTTATAATAAAAACACCAGTAAATGTCAGTAACTGACAAGAAGGATGTATTATGACAATACATTTGTTTTTGGGTAAAATAGGTTAAAAGCTTTAAGGTTTAAGATTTTTAATACAATTTGGTTTGTCTCTCTGTTATACAAACAAAGATATAGGGGAGGAGATAAATCAATAAAACAGTTTTGGTAAACAAAATGTACTTTATTTTTCGAGTATTTGACTTTCTAATGCATAATAAAACAACTAAATTACATACTTAACTAATTATTTAAATGTTCAAACAACCCCCCATTTGCTGCTAGACAATACCCCAAACGATCATAAAATTCGTTTCGAACATTTCTTAATTGATACACGGACAACCTTTCACACTCTGCAGTAATAGCATTTTTTAAATCCTCAAGCGTCTCGTATTTAAAATTTTTGTAGACGGTTGTTTTTAGGTGTCCCCATAAGAAAAAATCGTTCGGCGAAAGATCGGGAAACCAAGCTGGCCAATTAGTTGTGTAATTTAGTCCAATAACGTTTCCTATAAAAACGTTTTCTAAATACTCCCTAACTACTGCGGAGTTATGAGCTGGGCAGCCATCCACCTGGAACCAAATTTCTTGATTATCTCGAACAACGTCATGCAACGCAGGCGTAATTTCATTTTGAAGCAGTTCAAGAAAATATTTAGCGGTTAAATTTTGATTTAAAAAGAGTGGTCCGATGATATGATGTCCCAAAATGCCAGCCCACCACACGTTGACTTTTTGGGGATACTGCGTCCTTGTTTCAATAAACCGAAATTCATTTTCTTGGCTCCAGTATCGAAAATTTTGTACATTAGGCTCGTTATTCAAGGTAAAAGTACATTCGTCGGTGAAACAAATATTTTGCAAAAATTCCCTGTCATTGTTTGCCCTCTCGATAATATTAAAACAAAAATCAGCCCTTCGAATCATGTCCCCATCTCTTAGTTCTTGAACTTTATGGTATTTATACGGATAATATTTATGTTTATGTAGTACTCGTAAAACGGTTGTATGATGTTTTCCCACTTCGTCTCCAATATGCCTAGTACTTGTAATTCCCTTATTTTCTTCCACACTTAACAAAATATTTAAGTCTTTATCATTATCTGCAGGATTATTACCTTCGTCTTCTCTTTCGAATTTACATTTATTGAGAAGCGTTCCACTATTTTCAAATTTTTTAATTATTCTGGTTGTGGTGGATATTGCTGGAATTGGTTGGTCTCTCTGGATAATGTACTGCAAACATATCCGATACTTTTCTGCTGCTGTTTCCTGCATAATACCACTTAACTATAGCAATCTTTTCAGACGTACAATAGTTCATAACGAAATAATAATTATTATAGTTAAAAAAATTGTCAAACTTGGTTTGAATTTGACACTGACATAATCAATCAAAATATTAAAATTCAGACCCGTATTATCCATTTTAGGAAAATAAAATATAATATTATTTGTTCAATAACTTTGGATAGACTGCATGAAAATTATTAAAATTTTGAAACTGAGTTTAGTTTATTGGATTCTTTAAAAAGTTTGGATAAAGTTCTGCTCTAAAATAAATTGGGGAGCCAATATATGACCACCTTAAATTTTGCATGGTATTTCCTATGTTGCGCCAGCCAATGCACCACCCTGTATATTATTATGATTATCCTACTGGCGAACTCCTTAACACCATAGGAAGAAAATTCCTCTTAATTACTGTGGCAACTCTCTCGGGTTCTTTCCTATGCACTTTGGCTAAATTCGGATATAGAAAATTACGAACTGACGTGAGTCGACCTTTTTTGAGGGTTTTACTTTTGTGCCATAACTATGTTCCATCTTTCTCTAAATAACTAGATTTAAAATTTGCACTTTTTCTATTTCTGTTGGCACACAAAATCTGTGCCCAGCGCCAGGGTAATTTAATATTTAATTGCTTTCGGGGTTTCTTTTAACTGTTTTGCGTTAGCACATATGATTTTTGTTTATGTCATTTTTACCAGTGACAGAAAAGTGCGAAAAACCGGGAAAATGTATGTACCTAGTAGCGGGATCTCATTCTTTTGAAATATACATAAGTACGCTAAAGTGCATCTTTAAAATATTTTAAAATACTTTTTACGCATACATTTTGTAAACCCCTCAATGTTTTTATCACTAGCTGCCACTGTATTCCAATCCGGCCCAGCAAATACCTCTAAACACAACACATTTTGCACCATCATCCCCAGCGTCGCCCTCGCCTTTTCTTAATTCAATTCTATTCCTTCTAATCAGACTAACGTCGCCCCGGCCACTGATTGATTTGCCGATTTTTATGCATTGTTTATTTTTTAAAGAGGGGCGGAATTCTATAGGACATGGGGGGGGGGGGGGCACGTTGTGGCCGTGACAGAAAGTGATGAAGTTATTTAGTTAAAAAAGAAAAATGTCAAGGCTTTTATATTCAATTTTCGGATATTTAAAGCCTACGGGGTGTGGAAGTTAGTCTGTCACACGGGCTTAAGGTATATAGATAAAGACAATGTTCGACAAGTTTTTTTTTTAAATAAAATTCAAATTTAAATCCCTTTATGTCTTCAATTTAAAGACGCGTACTGACTTGAATGTGTCGCATGCACACGCATGTGTGGGTATTGACTAGGGGTATATGTTTAAATTTATTTTTACTCCGAATATTCGTGATGACTCGGTCCTTTCCGGTCATTCGTACGGATTCGTGAGGACAGAAGTTATTATTTGGGATCGAACTTCAGAACTGAGTCAGGCAACATGCCTTTAACTCCTTTTCAATCTTCTACGGCTTTGCGGGCCAATCTTCATATCGAGATTTGATTTGGGCATAACCCTACTTGGCTGGGCATATGAAGAGCGCAATATTTGCTACCTGGTGTCAATATTTCTTTGCGAATTGGTTTCCATGATGTAATTATTGGAAATTTTTGTCGCACCCTCCAGTTCAGTGCCTCCCCACTACGACTGAAGGTAGCCAATTCTTAGGATATCTGTAGGTGGAGCCTGGCGGAGATTAAAGGTGATTGAATTAAGTGATTTAAGGAATTGTCGCAACGTCGGTACGTTTGTAGTTATTGGGGATTATTTTACCATAAAATTCTTTGAGCGTAGGGATTTTAAAGTCGCGATGTAAAACCTTATTGACGGTATACTGAGGAGCGTCCGCAATTATTTTCAATGCCTCGTTTTGGAGCGCCTGAAACTTGTCGTGCTCGCTCTTGCTTATCATGCACCATGTTGGTACACCATAAGTCAGGACCGGCCTGACCAAAGATTTCTATAAATTTGTTTTTGTTCTATAGCCGATTTTTCTTTGTTTGTTCAGTCAGATACTTGACTTCTTGAACCCAATTCACCCTTATACCGTCAGCCCTTAGCAAGGTCTCCGGCCTTTTCACTGTACTTTTTGAGAAGAATATGGCCTTCGTCTTGGCCGGATTTAAACGAATCTTCCAGTCCGAAAGCCATTTTTCTAGTGAAATGTTGCAGTCTAGACACCAGCATCCACAGTAACTATGCAACAGAAGTAATTGCAGTGTCGCCAGCAAATGAAAAGAGCTCGGTAAATCTGTCTCTCGGAATATAAAAAACTATACAAGTTCTTCTCTCCAGAAAAGAGATGATAACCTTAATGATATAATTGGGGACCCCAACCTTACTAGTTTTAAAATCAAACCGCAATGCCAGACCTTATCAAAAGCTTTTGAAACATCGTAGAAAACGGCTCCCGTGTGAGCTCTTCTATTGAAACCCTGTAAGATTCTCGTTGACAATCTACTGATAATGGTCTGTTTCACGGTGCAATGTTCCCCTCTAAAACTAAACTGCTCGTCCGGAAGAATATTGCGCTCAATAACAGGGTTTTGTAAGCGACTGAGAAGTACTTTTTCAATAATCTTAGATAGACTCGACAGTAGACTAATCGGTATATCACTACTTGCGTCGGCTCTTCGTTCTGTTTTAAGATCAGAACGCGTTTTTCCACACACAGAGAAAGTGGCCTTCTTGGATAATTACTTGTGAAAGGTTTACTATTATGTTCCTAATAATATTGACCGGCAGATTACGCAATGCCACGTTTCTAATACTGTGCAAGCCTGGAGCATTCCTGATATTTAAATTCATCAAAAGTCCTTCCACCTCCTCCAGAGTGACGCCCTGTACATTTTGGACTGGATGGTCTATGTTGCGATAGATTCGTACGGTTCTGGAGATCCTATCATCTCTACCCGGGTCAGAAGATGGGTTTTCGCTAAGCTGTTTGCAGAGTTTATCCGCGAAAAGTTCAACTTTTTGTTTGCAATCTGAAGCTATAACATTATCCTGGGTTTTAGCGAACGAGATCGGTTTCTGAATGCCCCTCGTCAACACCCTAGACATTTTGTAAGCACTACCATCCTCCGCATTTAAGTCCATTATCCTGATGGCTTTCTAGAGAGAGGATTCGCATTCACTAAGTCGCTGTTTTGAGTAAAGTGTTCAACCTGTTTGCTTTAGTATTTATTCGCGAATCTCCAGTGCGATACGCCCTGTTTTTTACTCTGTGTTTCTCCCTGATTGCCACCCTTAAATCCTCTGGTACGGCCCCAAACTTGGAAAACTCTGACATTCTTGTGACTGAAGCCGTTGCCAGAGCAACATTATTACTGGCGGTCAACCTCTCAGCCGCCTGTTATATCTGCTGCAACTGCTCAGCCTCTTGTAGCAGTGCTTTGTAACGAAGCCAATTGGTACTGGTCTTGGATATAAATGCCCTCCCCTTCTCGCGGGGATCACCAAGTTCCACAATTACAGGGAGGTGGTCAGAAGTCAAATCCTGCAGAACAAATGGCTGAGAGATTAGTCCAGTATTTTTAATAATAAAAATGTCAAGAATTTCCGGAAGCCCGCACTTATTGCTGGGGTTGCTTACATGGTAATTTCAAATTTATAAAACCCACATACATCTCCTTGTAACCCGATCCGACAATTCTTAACAAATGTAGGTACATACACCAATTACTTTGTAGCAGGGGGATTCATTCAATTTGCCTTAGAGGCTGATAAATCGGTTGTTAACATTAGTTTTATCTTGAACAGTTTTTGTGTGTTTTGGGGCTAACGTCAATATTTGAAAATGGCGGGAAAAGGAAATAAATGTCTTTCTTTAAGCCAAAAAATTGAAATAATCGAAGAAAGTGAAAAAACTGGTTTAAGTACCAGAAAATTGGTTACAAAATTTTAAATGGGTAAGACTCAAGTGACTATATTGCTACAAAATACAGCAGATAGAAATTTGATTCAAGAAGGTGGCACCGGTGAACAAAAAGAGAATTTCCCAAAACCGAAGAACTGACAGTGGACCAAATTGTATTTAACTGGTTTTGTAAGGCGCGAAACAAGCACTTACCAATATCCGGGCCCACAATCAAGCAAAAGCTAGCAACCCTTGTTCATTCAAACATTGTATAACAATTGCAGAAAATAACTAATGATTTATTAGCACTTGTTTTTACAATTTTAAAATTTATTTTTTTTTAGAAAAGCAGCGGCCTCCAAACTTAAAACTAACTTTGATCAGTTCATTTTATCAATATCTTTATTTCATGTTGCCTTGAGCAAAGAACTAATTATATACCTCTATTAGCAGTGACTCTCTAACTATAAGGTTTTACGCTTGGTAGGAAGAAATGCACTTAATATAGGCGTAATTATCCGATCTTAATAAGCCTAGTTTTACAAAGTTATAGATAAATCTTGTAGGATTATGCAATCTTTATATCATATCATAAGAAAATAAATTTCTTGCATTATATTCATTAAACTCCGGTAGAACCATAATCTATTGTTTATTCCAAACATCCACCTCGTCAAAAATTCGGCGGGCGAATAAAAAAGAGGGCCTGACGTGGCAGTGACAGGCATTGATGACGTTATTAAGTCAGAAACTCAAGAAGAAGAAGGAAATAAATAGCCAATATTATGGTAATACTACATTTGGGGTTGTAGTTCATTATGCAAAGTACTCTGTTTTTGAGGAGTCAGCAGTGTCGTCTGATTTCAGACGATGCAGATATATTATGTAAAATAACGGGGCTGTTTAACTTTTCTATTTGTTGGCTTGAAGAAATTTTCATTCGGATTACCGCATTTTTATGTATTTTTAGCGTATAGAATGTGTTCAAAAAATTCCGGACAACACCGATATTTCGATGCGCCTAAAATGAAAAAAATATTTCAAATAGAGTTAATAGATCTTTTTTTAGTCTATATTAAAAAATTGCAGGAACGTGTGCCGTAAAATTACCTTTATCTACTTTCATTTAGTAATATGAATTTTACAGTTCTGTAAATCGTTTTGTAAGGGCATCTATTACAGCACTAGTGCTGTAATAGATGCCATTACAGCACTAGTGCTGTAATAGATGCCCTTACAAAACGATTTTTAATAGCAGGTGCATCTTTATTTTTAAAAATGCCTTTTGCCAAATATTTTTATTCATAGATGAAAGTAGATAAAATTTTGTACAATATTCTTGTTGTAAATTCATATAACTACACTCGATGTTTGATTAAACTCGGCTGACGCCTCGTTTAACAACTTTAACATCTCGTGTTGTAATATGAATCTTTACAACACTTATATCGTAAATATCTATTATCTACTTTCATTTAGTAATATGAATTTTACAGTTCTGTAAATCGTTTTGTAAGGGCATCTATTACAGCACTAGTGCTGTAATAGATGCCATTACAGCACTAGTGCTGTAATAGATGCCCTTACAAAACGATTTTTAATAGCAGGTGCATCTTTATTTTTAAAAATGCCTTTTGCCAAATATTTTTATTCATAGATGAAAGTAGATAAAATTTTGTACAATATTCTTGTTGTAAATTCATATAACTACACTCGATGTTTGATTAAACTCGGCTGACGCCTCGTTTAACAACTTTAACATCTCGTGTTGTAATATGAATCTTTACAACACTTATATCGTAAATATCTATTACAAGGCAACTTTACGTACCATGGTGCGTAAAATTACCTTTACAATGCAGCTTCACGTACCATGGTGCGAACGGCAGCTCTTGTGTCGGAGGCTCGGAGTTCTTGCCTTTAGCAGTTGTACACTCTTTTGATGTCTTGGACGCCACCTATTTTAAATGGTTAAAAAACTAAATACTTACAAAGCGTTTCAAAATAGGTGAACCGCTTGCTTCTAAAGATGGTAATAGTTCGTCGTGCAGTATAGTGAGTAACAATAAATCACAGATATAAAACAACAATGGGAATTAATTTATTTAGATTATCCAACTGTATTCCACCAAAGAGATTAAATATTGAAATCAATAGCTAAATGAAATATTAAAGTTAAAAAAATTATACACTCAATGGAAGAAAAATATTCATGATAGGACCGTGGCCTGTAAAACATGAACATCTGCACCAAAGCATTAAACTTAAAATCCACAGAAAATATAGAAAAGTAATGTTAACAAATATCTTACACAAAACCATGTAGCATCCTATAAATAATCATCTATGGTAAAAATGAATTTTACAAACGTTTGCGACAAAAGGAATAAAAATCACTTTAACTCATTCTAAAAACTATCCATGGGCAACATAAAAAAGCAACCAAAAATAAAAAATAAACAATTTCGACCTTACAGTAAATCAGCAAAATGTCCGCCTTTTGATAAAATGCACGACTTGTTTCAATGGGTTTACTTTTATTGTCACATTTTTGGCTTACCACATCTGCTATTTATAACAAATTATTGCCAAGGCCAAATGAAGTACCTACCTACCTGCTTTGGAGAGCAGCTGACAGTAATAGTATTGTCATATTATCAGTAAAATTCAGAGTTGTCAATTACCAGTGATTCCATCATGAACAATTTTACTAACGCTGAAATGGCTATTCCACCAAAGAGATTAAATATTGAAATCAATAGCTAAATGAAATATTAAAGTTAAAAAAATTATACACTCATGGGAAGATCTGAAGGGTTTTTACTCGCCTGGTAACTGGTTATCACCTATAGTTTATGAAAAGGGGAGAAGAGAATGTTCTAGAACCTTCATACTTGTATGGTCATAATACCTAGATTCTTTCTAAATGTTACCAAGGTGGTATTACAAATTAAAGTTAATTTTAGAGTGAAATTTATGATGTTAAGGTTATAAAGAAATTTTAAATTATCACAATACACTGGCCTTATTTCCCAGATGTTCCAAATCCCATGTGGTTTTTGTTTCAAATTAATAGGCACCCTGCCTTCATTCTGGTGGACCCGAACAGACAGTACAAGACAGCACATATTTACAGGTTACAGGCCATGTGGTCTTCGAACGAAGATTCAATCCCAACACGTGGTCAGAAGGAATATGAATATATAACGTCTGTTACGTATTCAACAATAAACGCTTCGATAGAAGCAAAAGGAAAATTTCAACTAAGATATAAAAACCCTCATTGGTTGTCCGGTGCTACCATCTCAAAAAAAATACAAAGAAATGAGGCCTCATCTGCAAATCATCAAAGAGATGAGGATGCTCCACTACCCTTGAGGTGCCAACTAAAGTTGGGGCGGCGGACCTGTTCAAATCACATAATAGTGGACCCCTTTTAAAACCCGCCGACTTCCACCTTCACTGGTGATCTTAAATGAAATGCTCTAAAGTCAAAACCTCCTCGAAAAAGGTAAAGATCAAATGACAGGTGTCCCTTAACTGTCATGTCAAAAAAATTGGTACGTTCAGACACATGATGAAAGTGATCTCAGTTCGATAAAATGACAAAACCAAACCAACTTAACATGTGGGAAGCTACTAGCAGTTTACCCTGCATAATATGCAATTTAAAACAAATAATAGCATACCAATTTATCGAATGGTGAAAGGTGCAATATCATCAATGTTCTAGAGTGAACTAACCAAGGTTCAACAACTCAACGAACATACTATAAGCCAAATGAACTACTGACCGGTTATTGTAAATGAACATAACCCCAAATTTTGACATTAAAAAATATTTAAATATTCAGATATCTACTTCGTTCGAGTTAATTAAAAAGAAAAGGAATGAAGGATGTACCAAAAAAAATATTCATGATAGGACCGTGGCCTGTAAAACATGAACATCTGCACCAAAGCATTAAACTTAAAATCCACAGAAAATATAGAAAAGTAATGTAAACAAATATCTTACACAAAACCATGTAGATATCCTATAAATATACATCTATGGTAAAAATGAATTTTACAAACGTTTGCGACAAAATAAATAAAAACCACTTTAACTCATTCTAATAACTATCCATGGACAACATAAAATAGCAACCAAAAATAAAAAATAAACAATTTCGACCTTACAGTAAATAAGCAAAATGTCCACCTTTTGATAAAATGCACGACTTGTTTTAATGGGTTTACTTTTATTATCACATTTTTGGCTTACCACATCTGCTATTTATAACAAATTATTGCCAAGGCCAAATGATGTACCTACCTACCTGCTTTGGAGAGAAGCTGACAGTGATAGTATTGTCATATTATCAGTAAAATTCAGAGTTGTCAATTACCAGTGATTCATCATGAACAATTTTACTAATGCTGAAATGGCTGGAATGACTTTATTTATGAATTAAGCAAATGAAAATGCGGGAGAAGCACGGAGAATTTATCAGGACAGATATCCTAACAAAATAATCCCATGTGCTAAAACATTTAAAACGCTACATGCAAGATTATGTGAAACTGGGAGTTTTAATAAAAATACAGGTGGTGGAAGACCAGAAACTGTAACAACGCCTGAACTAGAAGAAGCAATACTTAATGCGATAGAAGAGGATCCTTCAAATTGTACCAGTAAAATTGCACTGCAGCTTGAACTCAGCCCAAAAACCGTTTGGAAAGTTCTAAAAAGAAACCTCCTGTACCCATATCACATACAGCGCGTCCAAGCTCTACTGCCTTGGGATCTTCACCCAAGATTAATGTATTGTAGGTGGTTAATTCATAGGATGGCACACAATAATAATTTTTTACCAAATATTTTAGTAACGGACGAGGCAAATTTTACACGAGATGCTATTATGAACTTTCACAATGACCATTTTTGAGCCTACAAAAATCCCAACGTTATTAGAGAAAGCCATTTTCAGCAACAATGTTCGCTTAACGTTTGGGTAGGAATTATTGGTGACTAATTGGCCATTTTTTTTACCGCCAAGATTAGTAGGTGAATCCTACACGGACTTTTTGGGACATCATTTACCCATTTTGTTAGAAGAAGTACCCCTACATGTAAGAGTCAACATGTGGTTTATGCACGACGGGGCTCCAGCTCATTTTAGTGTTCTTGCTTGTCAGCGTCTCGATATCACCTACCCTAATCGCTGGATTGGACGTTTAGGACCTCAAAGTTGGCCAGCTCGCAGTCCTGATATTAATCCTCTAGATTTCAGTTTATGGGGTCATCTGAAGGCTCTTGTTTATAAAACTCCTGTACGATGTGAATGACTTGACGAATCGGATAATTGACAATTGCAATGTCATAAGGAATACTCCAGGTATTTTTGAACGTGTCAGACAATCAAGTACAAATCGATTGCAGTCGTGCATTTTATCAGAGGGTGGACATTTTGCTCATTTACTGTAAGCTCGAAATTGTTTATTTTTTATTTTTGGTTGTTATTTTATGTCGTCCATGGATTGCTTTTAGAATGAGTTAAAGTGATTTTTCATTTTTTTCGTCGCAAACAAAGCCAGATGTGGAAAAACACAAGAGATCAAGAAGTTGTATTTGTAGCTGCTTAATCTGAACAAATGAAAAAGCTAAAAAAAATGGCGGTGGCGTATTTTTTCTTCTTAATAATAATTGGCTGTGGTGCCGACTGAAACGCCACTGGACCTAATAATTTCAATCTAGTTAGGGCTAAATAAGCGCCTTATTACTTCAAATAACTGAACCAAATTTCAACCAAATCGGTTTAAGAATATTTATGACCGGATTTTTTTTTTAACTCAGAAACGAAGAAACTCCGGACATATGTTCATAGGAACTTTTTGTCTTAAAACGACCTTACGTATCACCCTCTGAAGTTTTGTACCGTGGTTAGGAAACACCCTGCTGGAATTGTGTTGTGGACCAGAAGGTGTCAGGACCGTTCAAGATATACGGAATACAATCTTGGACATTCTCGATTCAACAACGGGAATGTTGGGTGAAGCTTTTTTCTGGGCTTTGGTCGCAATAGTATCATCAGAACGTGTTAGAGGTGGAATATAAAAGCAATAGAAGACACATAGTCTCGGCCTGAAACTACTTTTTTTCATTGGTTACATGTATCGCTCCAGAAGGAGTATCTTTAGACCTCAAAAACATATTTATAAGTTTGTGTTTTTGTAATAATTGTTAGTTTTGTGCTGTTTTTTCTTCGAAGGTTATTGTTACATTAGGATAAGGTTTTTAGGTGCTCAAACTGGGGTTTTATGTATTAACAATGTTTAGGTCTGAAGATGTTCCCTCTGAAGCGAAACATCTAACCAATATAGAAAATTTAGTTTGAGGCCGAGACTTCAGGTGTTTTATTGCTTTTAAATTGTAACCAGGCCGGTAGACGATTTTATGGCTTCCGACCAAAATGATCTTAAGAAATTATCCCTTTAGAATATTAAATAATGTTTTAAGTATTATAAGCCGCGGTGAAAAAAAAAAAACTATCTTTTCCCCTATTCAACCTGGATTTTCTCAGCTCTTTTCCATTTCAGGCTCGTAAACTACCTGGCCCACAGACAGCAATGGCTAATTATTTTCCACGATTAAAATCTTGCACTATTGAATTTATGTCCAAGATAATACGAAATTAAGGGCGTGTTACATTTACAACTTTACACCGCAACGTTTAAGTGTAAAGCGCGTTGTCGCTAAGCTGGCGCGCCACGCGAATTTGCATACAAAAGGTATGGGCTTTTCCGCGAGCCTGAAGGGTTTTCTTTTCACTTTTCCGGTTTTATTAGCTTCTTTAAAGTGCTTAACATTAGCCCAGTTTAGGTGGGACATTGGATATTGGGATAGGATCCGCACACAAATGGGAGTTTGCGACACCTTCATCTTCTTTTAGCAAAATTGAAAAGAATATAGGAATTTACGTCAGGTTATTAAGGATAATTATTATACGAAAGATCGGCCAGCTTTCGCAAAGAATTGTATTTTCGGATCAGCCTCTGCCTGATTGGAAGTGTACATATCGATGGAATTGCCGGCCAGATCTCCCGATTTGACCCCTCTAGAGGAATCGTTTTAACGTGGAACCCCTGATCTGTTTCAATAGAAAATATGATTTAATGCCACCAAGTATCTTCTGTAAATGGGGTTTCCCTTTGCAACAAAAACGATAATTATTCAAAACCATATTTATTTAATTCAAGGGAATAAAATCAAACATAAGCAAAATTTTCTTGAAATAAATCTCCAAGAAGACTTGCTAGAAAAGTGTACAAATTTAGGGGTTCATTGTCAATAGTTAACAATGAAGAATTGGCCGAATTTATGTTAGTCGGAATTTCCCTTTAGCGAGAAAAGCAGTTGAATAAGTTGAAGGTGTGACTAGAGATGTAAGTACGGGACCTTAAATTTAAATTCAAAGCCGTCAAATTACTTTTAGGCAACATTTCTTTCTTGAAGTATAAAAATTACGGTTTCCTCTGGGGGTGACAGGAGGGACGTCTGTGATGTCATTCGGTCGACTAGTGCTCCTTTCTTTATTTCGCTTGATTTAATATTTAAATTTCCTAAATACGACATTTTAGGGCTTCACTCCAGCTGTTATAAGTCGCTATTATATCTTATTTTGAGACGAAAGTCGAAGCTAAGATCAAAAGTCATACATAGTAGGTACAATATACACAGGTTTTTCTATCAACAATATTTTTTCCATTTAACGGTTTTAAGAGGAAAATGATCATGTTATATTTAAAAAGATCCTTAAATAAAGAAATTCTGCCTCCGTGGAGCAAAAGAACAACCGCGATGCAGCTTAGAATTTCAACCACATTACCAAAATGGATTTTCTCTCGCATTAAAGCCGCCAGACTTAAGTACTTCAAGTTAGAGAAGAGAATCAATTTGTGTCTAAAATAAACGTAAAATTGCGGGTGGAGAAATGGAGTAAATTTTAAATGCACTGAATGCAATAAATATATAAATCTCGAGTGGTAGGTACGCAAAGGCGTAGCAAGTCTGGCTTGAATATTTGTAAAAATTTTGTAAAAACTGAGGGTTGTTTGAATAAAACACAGGAACTGAAAAAAAAAAGAAATATCCATCATGTATTCAATACTCTTTAATAAAATCACTAGATGAACCGTCATGTTCCGTCGGATTCTTTACAGAGTACAAGGAAGAGGAATCGGGCAGTCAGATATCTAAATGGCCAAAGTACTCCTCAGGATTCATAAGGACCGGACAGATAGATGTCTAAGTGACCAAAGCGCTTCGGAGGGTAGTGAAGGTAAGACCAAATTGGAAAAACGAAGGTGCCTTCTCCACCGATTTTAATATTAGACAAGGTGCTGAGCCTTGGTCCAGTAAAATGAAATTTCAACGCACATAGTGGGCGAGACGTGTGAAAAATGGATTCATATTGTTGGGCGCTATTTTAATGGCAAGGTGACTGACCTGTTGGACCAACTTCTCCTTACCTTGTTTACTTACTTCTATTTATAATTGTGTTGCTTTTGAGCTGTCTTGACATGCGGGTTTTGATTGTTACGTCTATAGAATAATTAATTGTCTTGATTTGTTCTCATTCTTCGTATGATTTTTGCATTGTGTTACTTACCATTGTTTCTTGGATGTTGAATATTGAATTTTGAATATAAATGGTGAAATGTGCAGTTCGTTAAATTTAGTGGTTGATCTTCAATCCTTATGGAGGCCGCCAATGTCGAGAGCATGAGTAACGGTTGTTAGGTGTCGCATGGATGGATGTATGTAGAAGTTATCAGTACGTTCTGTGATAAGTGTGCGTCATTGTACTTTCAGCGGTATGAATATAGGTGCACCCGCAATCATTCTAAGCGCCTTATTATGGAATCACTGAAGTTTTTTTATTATTATTTTGTTGGTAGCATGCACACTACGTCGTAAGTGCTGGTCGAACTATTGTATTGTTAAGGTTTGACTTTGTCCGTATGTTAAGTTTAGTATGTCTGTTTAACAGTGGTGATATTGCGCCCAACTATTGATTTGCCCGTATAATACGATTTCTACATTGATGTTCCAAGCCATCCCCTTGTCGAAGGAGAGCCCCATGTATTTAATATCATTCACACAGTTAATTTAGGTGTTATTTACCAGTCGCCTATAGGTTCGAACTTTTATCTTGACTTCGAGAAAAAGATTTCTTGAGTTTTGGCCTAATTCAAACGAATCTTTAATTTGAAGAATATTTATGTATCTTTAATGTCTAGAAATGGTAAGTACCATGGCGATCTGGAAATGGCGGATATTGCCGTGTCGTCAACAAATAAATATAGCTGAGTTTGCTTATGCCTGTGTGAAAAATTAATGAATGGCGGATAAGGGTGTAGGTAAATTTCTTTAAGCCTTATAATCTGCATTGCTTTATTTCTGCATGCGAAACTGAGCCATGTTAAAAAATGATTCTGCAATCTTGATCAGCTGCAATAGCGTTATATCAGCTGTTAAATATATTTCAGCATTCAGGCTGCTCTCTACGAAAATTGATCAACTTATTCTATCTCTAAGAATTCCAGTGTAAGGATTTTCTGGCGCCCATTTTTCTATGTATTTTTTATTGGCATCTTATGAATTGTAAAGGTTCGTCCTCTCCTTTCGAGAGATCAATCCTCGGACGCTGTATCACGGCTTGTCAGTGAGTCTAGGATCTGAAGATAGGAAACGACACCTGAAGAGCCTATGGGCACCCTAAGTAGATATTAAGCAAACATAAAGAAGTTCGTCCCTTTTCCTCTTTCTGTGAGACTCAATCCTTGGACCTGTTTCTCCGTATAACGGCTCATCAGCAAGGGTCTGACTAGAGGCGTAGCGTATAGGGGGCCAGGGGAGGCTTATATTACTAAATTAAAGTATTAAGCAAGCAAGATTTAAACCTGACACAAGTTATTAAAAGCCCAAAATAGAACTTTTACCCTTAACACATAAAAACATTTCTGTGAAAATGGTGTAGTTATGATGTCCATAAATAGAAATTTAATTTAGTATATGAAATAAATGATTTGAAGAAAAAGTCTTGGAGAAATGTATTTCCATAAGAGAACGTAGAGCGGATGTTCACTTTGTTTGGGGCCAGACCCCCCTTCCTAAGGGGACATAAAGATGGTAAATTCCTATGGAATTTGGGCGTGATCTCAAAAAGTTTTTCCCTGCGTCGGCGTCGCTTTACCTCCGCGGTTCGCCCCAAAATGCCAGTTACGCCACTGGATCTAACGAAAATGAAAGGGACCTTAAAGTATTGTTTTAACACATAATATAAATGAACATATGTGAAATGTAGCACGTGGCGACATCTCGCGGTAATCGAGCGTATTAACCCAACCAAACCAACGAGGACTTATAGAAGTCCAATAAGTCCAATCTTACTAGACTGGTACCCGCAATATGCGTATCTACGTCAGGTGACGTCGAATTTATCGGTTTTATTTGTACCAGAAACAAGAGATTAAACAAAGGTAAAGAAGTTCGTCCCTGTTTCTTTTCGTCAGACCCAATCCTTGGACGCGTTTCGCCGTATAACGATTCATCAGCAAGGATATAGGGTCTGACGAGCGCCACGTGCGGCATTTCACATAATGTTCACACGAAAGGCTACCGGTGAGTTACTCAAAGCGACATCTCGTGGTCCTCGACAACATCACACATAGTTAGAAAAATTACCGTTTACTTCCGGTAACATTAGCGAACGCCCTCTATTTCCTGTATAAGTAAAAGTTATGATGAGCGTGTTTTCTGCAAAAACATTTTCGCTAAATTACAGTCCCAATCTAAAAAGCGATAAGCAAAGCTATATCTTTGGTTATCGTTGTATTTAGCCTATTACCGCTGAAAATACGCGCCCCTAAATTTTATGGCACGCCATAAAATTTCTAATTTCTTGCGTCATTTATTTTGTAACAACTCAAACATTATTTGCACGTTATTTTAATATATATTATTAACTATTAACGTTATTTGAGTTTTAAGATAACGCCAGCTAATGGTAAATTATAAATCTTGTATTCAAGTTAACACCACCGAATTAGCACCGCATCAGTTGGTATTACCGTTAAGAAATTAAAACAACAACGAGTTCACAGGATAATATGTAAATGGTTTCATATATTTTAATGGGCGACTTCTGCGTTGGTCCTGAATCTTTAAATTTTTATGCTCTTTGCAAAAACAATTGTCGTTGCAGGTCATACCCTTCGAGTGACGTCAGTTATCGGTAGTGTTGCCAGCTTGTAACCAAGATAATCGAGTGAGGGAATTACACTGTTTTTTTTTTCATAAAAACCAGATAAATTTACAAAAATAAACACAAATTTCTTTATAATATTTTTAGAATCTTCCAGGATGACATTATATACCTAAGTTGTATTGGCATGGTTATGTAATTTGATTCTTACTTTTTTTATACACTCATGGACAAAATTATGGAATATTTTTAATTTTTCATAATTTCTTTTTGAAAAAATAAATTCTGATGAATCAAGTCATTTAAATACTATCATTTACGAAAAACTGTTTATTTTAAAATATTTTAGTGAAAAATCTTAAGTTTTTATCAAAAGAAAATCGTGAAAAAAAAATTAATGCTAAATGTTATGAAAATTAAGGATAATTACATCATATTTAAATACTAATTGGAGGACAATTACAAGTCTTTTCATTGAAATTAGAGCACAGTATTTCCCCCTCGAGCTCTAATTACTGCTTCCATTCTTCTCGGCATGCTGCTAAGGAGGTTCTGGATATATTCTTGAGGAATTGCATTCCACTCTTCTTGTGCAGCAATCCGAAGCTGGTCTATTGTACTTGGAACGGGATTTCTTCGTCGTATGCGGCGTTTAAGATAGTCCCATGTATGTTCTATTGGATTTAAGTCGGGGCTATATGGTGGCCAATCTAATCTTTGAATTTAGACCGCATCAAGGTAATTAGTCACTATGTTAGCTGCATGCGGTCGAGCATTATCGTGCACTAATATGAATCCTTCATATCCAATATGGCCGACATAAGTCAAAACATGATCTTGCAGGATGTTTTCAATATACAAGTCACTTGTCATTCGTCCAATCACTTCCACGAGTTCGGTGCGTCCCTCCCAAGAAATACCGCCCCAGAGCATTGTACCGCCACCGCCAAAACTAACGGTCTCTATGAGATTGCAGGCAGCATACCGTTCTCCAACTCTTCTGTAGACGTGGTTTCGTCCATCTGGCTTCCATAACTAAATTCTAGGCTCATCCGTAAAGTGAACATTTTTCCAATTCTCGATATCCCACTGAATATGTCTTCTAGAAAATTCTAATCGTCGGGCTTTGTGATTTTGGAGAAGACGTGGAACTTTGTCGGGCCGTCTTGGCTTTAAACCTGCTTCTTTTAATCTAACTAACTGTTTTTGAACTTACATTAATTTGTCTTACATTTAGTAAGTCATTTTTGAGATGCGTCGATGTCAATGTGCGATTTCGTGTAGAATTAAGTATCAAAAATCGATCATCAATTGCTGTTGTACACCTCTTGCGCCCTTGACCAGGTCTACGTACGAGATTTCCAGTCTCTTCATACCTTTTTAAAATATTCGATACTGTAGATTGACCTTTTCTGAGACGTCGTGCGATATCCTTTTGTTTATATCCTTCGTTATATAGAGTTGCGATTTCCACCGCTTCAACTTCATTGCAGTGTCTAACTGGTGGCATACTGATGTTTTCAATAGCAACAAACACAAACACTATTTGCTATTACTTAGTTAATTACACTACAGTAACATAATTCCAACCTTAATTCACTATAATTCATAAAATATGTAATTAATTGTTTTTGATAAAATGCACAAGAGACAGTAATATGCGCCATTAATTTTAATTAAACGTCAAAATATGTTAAAACAAGTGAGTAATCAGCCTACTAGATAACTAATATCAGCACATGTAAGTTTACGGCGATTATTTAAATTTATTTTGAAATAATAATGATTACAAAAAATATTCGATAATTTTGTCCATGAGTGTATATGTTTTGGTTATTAATCTATTTTATTATTTCGTATTTTTATGAACCTAAAATTACACTTAGGTAGTCCTTTCTAAAGACTATAATTTTTTTAGTTTTTGGGTTTCAATATTAGGAATAATAAAAATAATAGTACGAAGATTGATCATCAATCATCCTTCGAATCACTTGAATCACTAGTTTTATTTACCTCAATAATAATGGGTTGAATGTTCAGTCTATCTTATACATGCTCTCATTCATACCATCTTAATATCTCGCTTTCTGGGTGCCGAATTAAATTTTTCCAAACATCAGGAGTAACAGTACGCAATAATTCTTGGCACATATTTATACAGTCAGTTTTTGTACTGCCATAATATACCAATATGTAATTTTTGGTAATCCCCCAAATATGTTCAATCGCATTGAACATACAGTGGTACGGAG
Organism: Polydrusus tereticollis; assembly: GCA_963920685.1. Taxonomy (NCBI): domain Eukaryota; kingdom Metazoa; phylum Arthropoda; class Insecta; order Coleoptera; family Curculionidae; genus Polydrusus; species Polydrusus tereticollis. The sequence continues at coordinate 46,616,119 of OY987334.1, read as the reverse complement.
GAAGCCGTGAAACTTTATGTCAATCTTGCTCAGACAAGTCGTCAACTAAATATTTTTTTGGCGGCTTATGTCTAAAAAGAATTAAAGTTTAAAATTTAAGAATATGTTTAAAGAAAAAGGCATACAAAATCTCTTGTACCAACCTATTAATGGTTTGTAAAAGTTCGGCTTTGAACATTGTATTATCAAATTCTATTTTATTAGTTGTTAACCACTCTTGAATTGCAGCTGTATTCCATGACGTGTTAAGTATTTTTGTTAACAACATGCTATGGTATGGGGCGTTATCTATTACAATTTCAGATGGCTTTGTTAAATCTTTCAATAATTGGTTTTCGAACCATTGTCAAAAATTTTGCTAATTCATTTATCCATGGTAGTCACTCAGCTTGGTTTTAGAGAAACCATTTTCACTACCAACATGAAATATTATGTACCTAGAAAAAAGTTTTACCTAGGTAAATTTCCCATAGTTTATATATTTGTTTACTGCATAATACCTTTTACCATCAACTTTAGTAGGTCTAACACTTTATTTTCATCTTGCCAAGATCAACCAATGGTGCCATTCTAAAAAATCCATGTTTCATCAAATTGGTGCAAGGATGCTTCTTTTTCTTTTATATATTCTTTCAAAAATACCAGTCGTTTGAAAGCTACATGGGAAAGTTCCATAAGCCTTCGCCTCTGTTCATCTTTTTTTCATTCGAAGTCTCTTTTCCTTAAGACGCTTCTTAAATAGTTAAGACAACCATCAAACAGTTGTCTGTCTTTTAATTTCTTACTAAAAGTTGTCACGGCTACATGATATTCTAAAAGGAGTTACAGCTTAAGCATAACCAATGTAAAGTCTTATAGTTTTTGAATTATACAACTTACTTGGTTCGTACATTCCATAAATAGTATCACGGATCACACACAGACAATCTTGACATACTTATAACTCTCTTTGCATGAGAACGTTTCTTTGTAGGTGATTTTAATAATTTATTTTTCTTAACTATTGTTGAAGCTGCGCCTACAGTAAATATATTCAAATTTAGGGCAGCTGCTACACGCTAAAAATTAGTAAAGTAAAATAAAATATGTAGACCTTAACATACCCTTTAAAGTTACTTCTCTATAATAATAAGATAACAAATATTTCCGCAGTGTCTCGAAATTTAGTCAGCAATATCAAAAATAAGTTATGACATTACCTACCGAAAAATTGTATATGAAGAAATAAAACACACTTTCTATCGGATTATTAAATTATTATTACCCTATGAAAATACCGTCCGATCGATGTCCTGGAAATCTAAAGGTTATGCTTATTGTTGTAATAGTGTATATAAGATTTAAATTCTTAATTGCTTATTTTTTAGTGGTTCATCCGCAATTTTTTTTGTTTTTATTTCTACTCTTGGATGTAATATTTTAAGTGAACTATCAAATAGCAAAAAGTTCACCTACTCATAGTTTTCATATCATTATGTTACACCCGATATTTTGATCCTCATTCAATAATAATTATTGCAAAAATTAATTATCGATAATAATTCGAAGTGCGGTTCTGTTCGATTTTGACTCCGATTTGGTAAGTGGATATGTTTTGGCCGTGTCGGGAAGGAAATCGACTAAAAATTAATTTAAATTAATTTCGTAATATATAGTCAGTTATCATTGTATTTTCTTATCGCCGCTAAAATTACGCGCCCCCTAATTTGGTAGCACGCCATTAAATTTCTAATTTCTTGCATCATTTATTTCATAACAAGTCAAACATCATTTGTACGTAATTTTAACATTATTAACGTTATTTAAACCTGATAATGGTCGGCGAATGCCCCTGCAGTTCGCCGGTTATAATTACTTGTCTGTGACTTGCACTATTCGGCTATTTCATTACTTTATGTTAGTTTATCATTTTAAGGGCGGTTTGGGGTAAGAGGGTGTTAACAGGGGTGCATTGAATATTTTTTTGATGCCAGAAATATCTTCTTTTGATAGCACGCTACAACTGTGGTTTGTTTTACTAATATGATTCCGTTAACTGACCTGCATATAGACATTTAGACACTTGACATGTCGCATCACCCACAGGACAGGACCAAATTACTAATATACAGGGTGTTATTTAATAGGTGTCCAATATTTTACAGGACCATTCCTCAGTTATTCATAAGGTGAAAGGTTCGTATAAGCAAGCCCTTCATTTTTGAGATACAGTGTGTTACAATTTTTACCAGGAACAAAAAATATGTACGCCACTGCAGTTTTCTCTTTTCATAGCACTATTGTGTAGGCACTTTATTGACTATTGCAAAGTATATTTTCATAATTTTTTGAATTCTGCTTCGTTTAGGAGATAAATGCTATTTTATCAAACTCCGATACCGATATGGGCATATCTACATATATGCAAATAATGCCATTTATTTCTTTATTATTCTTCTTCTCGATAACGATTGCTCGTAGCAACTTCTACCAAGTATGCCTTTTTCATGTAAGAATGATTAGGAAATCCATTTTTTTTTGCCTAAAAATGTAATACAAGTACATATAAAAAAGTTATGACTCTTCAAAAGAGTAAAAGGACACGTAGGTGGAGCCATACTAACAACAAATTCGAATTTCGCATTTCCAAAAACCGCCAGATACCAATTTTCGTCCAAATATAGAGATTACTTCAAAAATTATTTACGAAAAACAAAAATAAAAATAAATTTTTAACACCCTGTATTACAAAAATTAAGGGCTTGCGGACCCATGCCTATTAGAACTTTTCACCTTATAAATAACTGAGAAATCGTCCTGTAAAATATGGGACACTTATTAAATAACACCCCGTATATACATTTTGACCTCTTATATAAAAGTAAAAATAAAATTATAACTATACTCCGTTGCTTAATGCCAGAATGTAATAAAATATACACTAGGCTTTAACATAAGCTTTAAAACCAAACATACCCTAGGATCATTCGTTTGCAATGCCAAGGATGTCATCCCACCGATGCGATGGATAGATCTGGTGTATATGAGGTTATGTGTTTGACCGCTGGCTGCTCTACAGCGTATATTGGGCAGACTGGTAGAAAGTTCACGACTCGTGCAAATGAACATTGTAAGGAGATTGAAAGAGCATCAAGGCTTAATTTATCACTATCTAACATTAAATCTAACTTTTCGAGACACTATCAGCTTATAACCACACTTTCGATCCAGAAATAAACACTAAACTCTTACACTTTTTCAATAAAGGTAAGAAGCTTGACTTACTCGAAATTGTCGAAATAAATAAAAACTTCATTAACTCTAGTAAAAATTGCGTCAATGATCAAATTATTCATAGTAACACAAATTTCTTCAACTCTCTAAATTTAAGATAGCATCACGAGCGTGTCTCCTCTTGGGGGTTTGCGTGGGCCTATCATCTGCTTGCGGTGGACATTTGGGGCGTTTTTGGGCCTCTACATCAGCTACCTGTTGCTGCTGTGGGGTCGATGGACGATTCCTTGTGTTTTCTGTTGGTGTCTTGGTGGGGCCACGCTCCCTCCCGTGGAGGCTACTACGTTCTTTGTATTTTTTTTATTGACATTGTCGAAATAAATTCAAAAAATTTTAATAATGCTAATTAAAAATGGCGTCAATGATCAAATTTTTCATAGTAGCACAAATTTCTTCAACTCTCTGAATTTCAGATAGCATCATGAGCGTGTCTCCTGTTGGGGGTTAGCGTGGGCCTATCATCCGCTCGCGGTGGACACTTGGGGCGTTTTTTGGTCTGGTGGGACCGCGCTCCCTCCCATGTAGGCTACCACGTTCTTTGTTTTTCTTTGTTGACATAACGTTGCTCTTTCCATCCCCATTGTACATAACTCAACCTTCAAAGACAATTCCTTTTATTATGCCGCACTTAAGCCAGTCAACAATTACAACTATCAACCATCAGATGATGATATTTAAGCCTTAGAGGGGCTGAGCCCCCTTCCAATTAAGGTTGGTTAAGCTAACCACATTAATTAAAAGGAAATAAACTTACTTAAAAAATTAAAAAACAAATTTTTCTTTTTCGATGTCTCGATATAAATCATGTTATGATTTTGAAAACATTTTTGTTGGTAACTAAATATAATGATAAAAAACAAAAATGTTTCTTTTTTGATTTCTCCACTAAAATGTTGCTTTAAACAATTGAAACAAACACCTCATCGTTGACAGTCACGTGACTGTTGAATCAACCAATTTAGTTTTCTCAGTGTAAACAAACATGTTTTTGTGGGCTTTGCACTTTTAAAAATTCGATACTTTCAAAATGGAAACGCCAAATTAACTTTTAAGCTGGATTTATAAACTCGAAAAGTTGGTGAGGTTGAAGTTATGATCAAGTTTGTGAGGTTCGATATTCCGAACTCCGAGCATAAAAAATGGTTATTTCAAACTGCCCGGGAAGTTTTCAAACCTTACAAGAGCTTTACATGAACAACATGAACGAGTGAATAAATGGAACTGAGTGTTACCTTTAGTCTAAATTGAACTCCTATTTCCAACACCAACTGAACCTCAACTTCGCCAACTTTTCGAGTTTATAAATCCACCTTTATTGTTTTCCACCTTACTGGCATTATTACCTGATTACCTGTATTACCTGGTTTCACATTTCTTAGCACGGTTGGATAGGCAATTTATTGCCCTTCGCAACGATGTATCACTCGATAGGTAGTACCATTTGACGTTTCAAAGTGAGGTCAAATCTTATGATATATTATTTAAAAATAAGAGATATTCAGGGTGGTTTCTTTTTGAAATGAGAGCCTTATAGACTCATAAAATACCGCAGACACACATTTTATTGTAAATAACAAAATCCACACGTAACGCCACAAAAACCTCTAAACCTGCCATCTAACGATAAATAAAAGAAGTAACTGCACGTTTTTGAGTCCGGGTCTCGCTCCAAGTTAACCATCATTGAAATTAAGATCTTAACAGGATCTTTACCATAAAAACCGCTGTAAAAAACGACATAAACCGAAATAAACCGGAATATATCTGGAATTATGGCTCATAATTTCCATGGCAAGCGAAATTGACAGAAGTAAAATGGCGAATTAAAGTGAGTTAACCCATTAAACGGGAAATTTAGTTCGGTCCCGAATTGCGAGACTGCCACCCTTTTTTAGTGGGGACGAGCCCTATTAAGTGGGAGCCCTTTCTGAGCGACTCGATAACAATTTACTACCTTAGATCTTTAAGTAAACACGGTGGATGAGAATTATTTCGTATTTATCACTGTAGGTATAAGTTTGATGGAGTTTGTTTATGCATAGAGCAAATTTGCAAAATACTTTTGAATATGAAACCGATCTAATTTGACAATAATTAAGGGGTTTATTTACCCAGATAGTGTCATCAATTAATTATTATTAGGCGTTAATTCGTCGTCAATATCACGAAGTGACGTAACTCGAAATAATCGAAAATTGAGATAAGTTGCCTACGGTATGTAAAAAGGGTGTTTTACAATTTCACCTAGTAGCGTATCTCAATTCATCATACTTATTAAGATATCGTGGCATATCTAACCGAGGTATCTTATATTTTTCCAAAATATAATTTCAGGAAGAGACGTAACTTGAGTTAAGTCACTTTGTAAAATTTTTTTTTGGGACACTGTTAAAATTTTAATTGGCATATCTCGTATTAATGTCAAGACTCGTTACCCCACGAGATTAAAGAATGTAAGTAAGGAAAATAAGCCAGTGTTTCTTGGAAAAGCATTAAGTGAGGGTGGGCGCCGCGTTGTTGTAAAGCAAGTTAAACGTTTTTTTTTTAAGAAAAATAAAGTGTTTATGAATATTAAAAGTCATGGATGTGCTAGTATTATAGAAAGACGAATGAATGTATGCCGTGTTTTTAAGCGAACTAGATGCTAATGCTGAAAAACCATGTATTGACTTATACAGAAAGGTGAAAGCAAAGAAGGATCAGTGTTCTTTGTGTCTCATTTACAGAACCGGAGATAATGCCACGAAGGAAAAGGTAAAAACCCGTTTTGAGAAGCATATTGCTGAAAAAAACCAAGTAAGAGAATTTAAAGGAAATGTCAAAACAGAGGCTTTAAACAATAGTCAAATTTTGTGTGCAAGTTTTGACCTCCAACGAGTTATTTATTTACCCCAGTCAAAAGAGAGTGTAATTTTTTACAAGAACCGCTTGGCCAATTATAATTTTACGGTATACAATTTTTCTTCGAAATAATGTTTTTGCAATCTTTGGAATGAGGTACAAAGCAAAAGAGGTGCTTCTGAGATAAGTTCCTGCATTTACAAAGCTATAAACACTTACGACACTAAGAATACCATAAAATCTGTTGCCCTTTTCTCAGATGGTTGCAGTGGTCAAAACAAAAATTCGATCACTGCAACCATGATGCTTTATACAGTAATAAATTCAAAAAATATTGAGAAAATCTCATTGAGATGTTTCGAATCCTTCCGCGGGCAAAACGAGGGAGATTCCGCACATAGTGCTATTTCCACAGCCTTGAAAACGGCAGGTAATATTTATGTCCCATCCCAACTGAACTGTATCCCATTGTACGACTTGCCCGAAGAAAGCTACCGTACGTAGTCGAGCCTCTGGAATACCATAACTTCTTAGATTTCAAGAAACTGTCGAAAGATATAAGAATACTATCTATTAGAACATCCGACACAGGGCAGCCCATAAAATGGAATGACTTTATGGAACTAAAGGTTAAGAAATCCGAACCATTAAAAATATATTTTAAGAATAGCCACCTTTAACAGGAATTTGATTCTCTAACACTTAAGCGTCAAAAAGTCGATATTTCTGAGGTAAATTTAGAGGTTTTAAATTCAGCAGTTCAAAAACTTAGGAAGGACAAGTACGAAGACTTAAAGTCACTTTGTGAAGGGATCTTACCGGTAGTAAGGGTTCAGGAATACCAAAATTTTTATTTAAACTTACCACATGATGTATAACTCATTTTAACTTTTATTTTTCATCTATCAGTGCGTTTTTTTTTTATTTTGAAAGAGTTTATTTTTATGTTTTATTTGATTATTTTCAAGTTAGGCGTTAAGCTTCAAGAGATTTTGTGTTTGGTTTAAGTTTTTCTTTATTGTCATCATTTATCTTAATAAAATGCCATTTTTAAGCAAATTGTAATGCTAATTATTTTCCTGCATTTGACATTATTAATGGCGTAACTATCTTTAGTTACACCAAACAATGGTTTTTCAATTTTACGTTGTGACGTATCTCATTTTCTGTCAATTTTTAAAAAATCTAACAATTTTTTTTAACAAAAAATATATAAACACGTAGTTGATATATGTATCTCTTAGTAAACAAAAAATTACGTTTGTAATTGCTACCGTTATTGTTCACGACCTAATTGAATTTCATAAAAAAGTTTAAAACGCTCTCCTGTAAAGTTGTGAAAATCGAGTTACGTCACTTGGTGAAATTGACGACGAATTGTGGCAATACAGCCTATGTTTCATCATGAGAAGTATATTGCAGGTAAGATTATTTCCGAAAAAAAAATAGTTGATTGGTAAAATTATTTAATTATCGAATGTTTCCTTCACTGAACCGAAATTTTCATTCTCCGTACAATTCCTCTTATTACAGTTGAATCATAAACGTTTATGATGCCGTGGTCATGCGACCATCATTGGCAATCAGTGAGTCGGCGAGATGTAACGCTGATGCGCTATTTTGTGCTTGTATTAGTTCGGTTCCTGGCAATGGACTACGCATTATGTGTAGTAAAATGTATTAGTTTTATTTTTGGCATTATGTATTTAGGCCATTTGTTAGAGTACTGGGGAAATATTAGTAAACTCGTATCTCGAAAACGACGAACTTATGGATACATGTTTGTTAGGATGGCCCACGTTTTGCTACTTTTTTTTTCTTTGGTCTCACCCATTTAAAACGTTGTAAATGTCAAGAAAAGGCGCAAAATCTCTAAGTCATTTAACTAATCCAAGATGGTGCCGCCGATGGAATGAAATACAAGTTTTTTTTATCACTGACTACATAGAAACAGAATATACAGGGCTGCACAGAAGTCCGGAATAAGATTAATATAGCCTTAACCTGTAACTTTTGGAGAGAATGCTCGGACACGTCAATTTAGTTTTATATATGCTCACGTTTTGACGTTATTCGTTTGTTTTTTTATAGACAATTTTAATATCTGTACCTTTACCAGTTGTACTTTTACTAAATAAATAATTGTTTTGTTTCGAGTTATTTTATTTTTTTTTATCAAGAAACTTTCTGACCGAATATCCCTCGAACATTGTCGAACGCCTCATAATTTTATATCAATCGAAAGTAGGTTGACTTTGATAACAGCCCTGGTAACAGCCTTGTTGACAGCCTTGGTAACAGCTAGACGCTGAAGGTCGAGAACATTCTACATGAAATGTGCTTAGAATCCAAAAATGTAATTGTAAATGTTCCATTTAAAACAGTAAAGGTAACAGCCGTCCAGTTTTTTAAAGCACCCTAGTAATGGTTAGAGCGTAGCCTGCATGTGCCGATGGACGCGGGTTCAATCCCCGAACAGAACTTCAGCTTTTTTTCTGCATCGATCGTCAACTCTCAGAAGACAGTGCCATATTATATTATGGGTAGTTAGTTTGGAAGACGGTTGCTATAAGTTAATAAATTTAATAATTTTGGCGCCGCGACGCCCTCGCTTAAGAGGGCCTTAAATGTTTAGTACGCCCCTCCTGACCCGGCATCGGTTGGCTTGAAAAACATAACGGACCTTAAATTTCCTTATGGAGGTTTGCATGTAAAAAAGCTGAATTATCTTCTACAATCCCCACTGCATGTCTACTCACCCTGTAAATTCCTAAACGATGCAAGAGAATAAAATAAAATCGACGTGTCTTATCGTTTCTTATTCAGGTGCTTCGCTTACCTGCAAAAGATACTTTTCCAGACTTTATATCCTCACTGTATACAGTGAGTCATAGAAGTAACGTCTAAATTCATTTAAAATTCCCAAAAAAAAGTTACGACCATCAACTTAATTTTTACAAATGAAACTATCCATTTTTTATTTCATTTTCGAATTTTACGTCGAATTCTAAGTATGTCCTATACCTAAACTCAACAGTTATCGAAAAAATTACGATTAAAGATATTAATAAGGAAGACCGTATTTCTGAGGATTTAGTTGTAAATCCAGCAAAACTTTCCATTGCGTGTTTATTTTGTTCTTTTTCTATTCTGGTATTTCTGAATGTTGACCTGTCACCGCTAAGTCCCGTAGAAACTGTATGACAATTTTACTTCAAATAAGTAATTGTCAAGCAGAGTTGCAAAGTTGCGGTTTTCACAATGGTGAAGTTAACGGAACGAGTAAAATTGAAATTCTATGCATGGTTGGGTTTGGTGATAGAACACGTACGCAAATAGAAACAGCTCAATTATTCAATGAAATCCATTTTGATCGTCCTCCCATATATGTCAAAAGTGAGTAAAATAGAGGCTAAATTTAAAGAATTCGGTCATGTTAGAGATTTGCCTAAATGTGGTCGTCCTGCTCGAGATGAAAATGAACAACTTGACCTTGGAAGGAAATCCATCTATCTATCGCACATTGGGACCAATTTACAGATGCGGAAGTCCGTTCGCCGAATATTTCAAAAGCTCAAATATTACCCATACAAAGCTATTTCCGTGCATGAGTTATTTGAAAATGATTTCGATAGGCGAAATGAGTTTTGTGAACGCATGCGAAATATGTGTAATCTAGATAATAATTTAGTAAAAAATATTATTTTTTCCGTTGAAGCTACGTTCTGTTTAAATGGTATTGTGAACAAACAGAGTTGTCGTTATTGGACATCAGAAAATTTCTCATTGGATGATGGAGGTTCACAGCCAGTATTCTCAAAAAACAAATATGTGGTGTGGACTAGTGCGCGGAAGAGTAATTGGCCCATTTTTCTTTAAACAATTTTTATCTGAACAAGTATACTATATGAGAAAGTAAACACACTTTTTACTTTAATTCCACTATATTTCAAACTTAAGAATTATTTATAAAATTCAACTAGTTTCGCTATCACTCTAGCTTTTTCAAGAATGAATGGTATAAAAGCGATGGTGTATAAAATGTATAAATTCTGGTTTTTCTAACAATTAGTTATATAATTAGGGTAGGTACTAAAAGAGATTTAACAAAGGAGATTTTTTATTTAAATCTGTTTGACAATTCAATAAGCGGTCGGTGGAATTAAAGTAAAAAGTGTGTCTACTTTCTCATTTAGTTTAATTAGGGAATTCCACCAAGTAACGGCAGAGTCAGTTAATTTGAACAAGTATACAGACTGTCCACGGATAGGGTTTACAATAGCACAAATGGATGAAAAATTTCATTTTTCGGGGAAAAAGTCATTCTTGATAAAAAGTTTTGCTTGTAAAAAAAATGCAATTCACGAAGAGAAAATTTTGATTTTTTATACAGGGTTCGAAAAAACTTCAAAAACATGATTTTTCTCCAAGAGTAAACTACCTTTATTTTTCATTTTTGACCAAAATGCCGAAAACTTATTTAGAATAACGTTTGTAATTTAAATCCGAGATTAAAATAAATCTTTGATTTTTTTAGTTTTTTCAATTTTTAGAGGAAAATTAAAATTTTTTTTTGGATAGCATTAGCGGTCGAAATACATACATTATCAATGACTTTATAGGGGCATCAAAAAATTTCAAAAACTGATTTGTGGTGTTACCAGAAATATGTATTTTGAATTTCACAAATGAAATGACCCCGAAAATATCACAACAAAGTCTTAAAATAACAACAAATAATAATTTTATAATTTGCTATTCAAACACCCCCCCTCCATATTCAACACATTTTTCCAGCTGTAAACGAATGTGGTCAAAACTTCTTCGAATTTCTTCAATGGAAATTGTTTGAACAGCTTCAACAATTCGCTGTTTTAGAAGCTGTACGTCGTTCTCAATTGGACGGGAGTACACTAATTGTTTGAGGCGCCCCCAAAGATAGACATCTGAAATAATTAAATCGGGACTCCTTGGGGGCCACAGAACCGGACCATTCCGACCAATCCATCTGTGGCCAAATGTATTATCAAGTCATTCCCTCACTTCAATTGCGAAATGCGCAGGGCATCCATCTTGGTAAAAGTACATTTCGTTCCTAATTTGGAGAGGCAATTCTTCTAGGTTGTCAGAAAAGAATGTTTCCAACATTTCAAGGTAACTCCTACGGTAACACGTGTTTTCAGAAAAGTATGGGCCAATAATGCCATAATGTGAAATCGCACACCAGACATTTACTTTTTTGTAATATTGTCTTCTTGCAGGAATTCTAAAACAATGATTATTTTTGCTCCAGTATCTAATATGCGCAGAAGACACTTTCCCGTTTGTTGAAAATGTCGATTCATCGGAGAACATGATAAATTTATGAAAATTACTGTTTTTACTTACAATTTTGTCTCCGACCCAAAGACAAAAATCCAAACGTTTGGCTTCGTCTCCTTCTTCCAACGTTGAAAAGTTGGCTTAAATGGGAATATTTTATTTGCCTTTAAAATATTCCGAAAGTGAGATTTTTTTACTACATCAAGTTCTTGAGCTCGGTTTCTTAATGACAGGGTCAGCAACAGACTGCAATACGATTAGGGAAGCTGCGTCATTCTGATCATAGTTTTTTTTTTTTTTAATTGGAAACTGAACCAGTTCGCTGAAATTTTCTTAATAATTTATGAAGTCCAATTTTTGAGACGTAAACGTTAGGATGTCTTTGATTAAATTTCTCTAGCACAAAGTTGTAAGAACATTCGCCCGCACCGTAACATTGAACTAAATAAACTCTTTGTTCTAAGGTCAACAATTTCAAAACACATCAAATTCTATTTGACAACTTCAAATTTGCCCCATACGTAAAGCAAAGTAATAAAAAGGTAAAAAAATTCCTTGTTTTTACAAAAGATGATAGAAATGCATTTAAAATTTTAAAATATGATACACACCAGCCATTATGAAAATAGAGTTTAACAAAATTTTATGTTAATATTTTTATTGAGCAGCAAAATTTTCATTTACCTCTAAAAATTGAAAAAACTAAAAAAATCGAAGATTTATTTTAAATCTCGGATTTAAATTACAAACGTTATTCTAAATAAGTTTTCTAATTGGCATTTTGGTCAAAAATGAAAAATAAAGGTAGTTTACTATTGGAGATAAATCATGTTTTTGGAGTTTTTTCGAACCCTGTATAAAAAATCAAAATTTTCTCTTCGTGAATTGTATTTTTTTTACAAGCAAAACTTTTTATCAAGAATGACTTTTTCCCCGAAAAATGAAATTTTTCATCCATTTGTGCTATTGTAAACCCTATCCGTGGACAGTCTGTATATCGAATTTATCCAACTTGAATTAAGTCCAGAATTAGTGGCTTTATTTCCGAATCCATTGGACCCAAACTTCTCTGACGAAAAACTGATGTTCCAGCAAGACGATGCTCCTCCGCACTATGCTGCCACTGTGCGTACATTTTTGAATGAGACCTTTCTTAATCGGTGGATATGAAGGAGAGGACCTATCGAATGGCCTGCTAGGTCGCCAGACCAAACTCCGCTGGACTTCTTTTTGTGGGGTTACCTCAGATCGAAAGTATTTGTTGACAGGCCAAACAATCTGCATGAGTTGAAAGAGAGAATCCGAAGAGAAGTGCGTTTCTTTTCAGTTTTGACAATAGACGCACATCAAATGACATATTATTACTCTTTTCATACAATTAAGATGCAAAGCCTACTATTTACAATTTCAAAACACTCGAAAGACGTCATTCCTATTATATTTTTAATAATTTTGGTGTGAAATTCTCTTACCACTCGAGCAGCCATTAAAAACAGGAAATTTTGAAGCTCTAGTGGTATTCTAAGTAAACATTTGCATCCCAATGAAGCATATTGTTTGCTAATAAAATTTCAAATTCCTATGTTGAACGACAATGACCTGGGGTTTTGTCTAACGATTTCGTGGTCACCCGGTATAATAAAACTTATCATGACCACATTGTTTTCCAACGGACTGAATGAAAGTTTTCCCAGTATTTTCTCAAAACGTTTTTCACATTTTCTCAGGACAAATACATATGAGAAAAGCACATGTTGTGTTTGCAATTCAATAGGAAAACAATACGATTCATATCAAGAGGGTGGTTTGGAGGGCGCTCACGGGGCGAAGAGGGGAAAGTGGATTGAATTTCCCGTCCTTTCCGAACTATAAATGTATGCAATTTTCCAAACAAACCGACTAGAAAACTGCTCGGAAATATTTCCTCTTATTGTCTTATGTTTTGTTGGGGAATACGTGATGGGGACGAGAGTACAATCTCAATGATCTCGAGATTCGATCCGATCAAATGGAGGACTTTATAGGGATTAAGAGGCGATATCTGTCTGGCATATGTTTTTTCCATGGCTTTTGTTTTGCTAATGCTTGTCTTGCTCTTGCAATTTAGATTCATACAGTGTGTCTCAAATTCGATGCTCACCACTGAGATGTCGGTTATTATTGAAGCTAGAGATATGGTTAAATTTGTTGAAGTTTTAGACAATTCCATGTCTATTTTAAGTAATTATCCGAAATTGGCTTTTTGAGATATGTAAAAAAAACTGAAAATTGTCGATATGGTTTTTTGTTATTGCAACCCAAACTATTTAATTGACATATGTCAAACTATGGCATTATTAGGAGACTTTTTTATGCGAAAATTTTTGATCTATTGTTTCTTTCGATTCTACAACTCTATCTTTTATTTTTCTTATGGAAGCCATCTTAAGTTTTTATTCAATTTTATAGTTCCAAAAATTACCTTTTTAACGATGTATCACAGGTTAAAAAAAAATAATACCCGGATCAATATTAAAAAAAAGAAAGTAAGTTGATTTAAAATATAATAACACCGCCAATTATTAGGTAAAACTCGAGAAACTCTCAAAGCAATAAACTTAATCTTACAAACTTAAATAACACTGGGCGATAAAAAAAAATTGTTTTAGCATGAAGCTGTATAAGATATTGCAGTAGAACGAACTTATCTAAATACGAAAATGGACAAAAAGAAGCTGTTCTTGTTACATTAAGCAAAACACATGTGGAACGGTACCATTTAATTTTTATTGATTTTAGAAGTTTTTTGGTATCTTAAAGGTCATTAACTAGTTGTTCATAGTTTGCATCCATATTGTTGCATAAAAATCCCCTCCCTACACTTACAAATAAGTTCCAAGCTCTGAGTTGTGCGTGATTAACTTTTCTATAAAATTACCATCGTCCAGAAATTTTCTGGCCCAATAAAAATGGCTTGTTTTAATTCGGCGTTACTTAACTGGGACGGAAATAGTTTTGCATAAACTATCCATTTGTTTATCACTCTTGTCCTAATTCCAACAAATATACAGGACAATATACAGGGTCGTTGGTATGTATGGAAACGGTCGATTACTTCCTAAAATAAAACAGTTAGCAAAATATGTTTTAGACAAAAGTTTTGGGGTCTTTTAAGGTCTATTAGAATTTTAAAAAAATAAGTATACAGGATGAGTCACAAAACCGTAGAGAAGCAAAGTTACTTTTTTTTTAATGGAACACCCTATATCTTAGAATATTTTTGAATTTTACGTAGAACCGCAATTATTTTTTAATAAGTGCATTATAAGTCTAAACCTAATAGTTTCCGAGATATGAACTTTTGAAAAATTACATTTTTGAACTTTGACAGCTACTAGCTTTCTAACGGTACGCTATAGAGCAAAACGGCTTACATGTCCCTATCTTACTTTTTTATTATTTTCCCGAAAATACCAACTTCCGGTTAAACAGGAAGTACTATATTAACGGCTTTTGAGCTACATCCGGTTTAACCGGAACTTGACACTTTTAGAAAGATAATTAAAAACTAAGATAGGGACACGTAAGCCGTTTTATTCTAAGACGTACCGTAAGAAAGCTAGAACGATATGATTTCAAAATTAAATAAAATTAAAATTATTTCAGATACCTACAGTAAAATATTAATATTATCTTAAAGTATAGTTGATAACATTTATGTTTTGAATAACACATCGTTTAAATGTCCTCCGCGACTTCGTGTACACGAGCGAATGCGACAAACCCAATTTTCGATGACTTTATGCAATAAATCGGGCGTGATCTGACGAATGCAGCAATGTGGCACCGTCTTGCTGGAACCACATATCCTCCAAATCAAGTGCATCTATATTTGGCTACAAAAAAGTTCTTAACATCTGTCGATATCGTTCACCATTCACTGTAACTGCATCTCCTGCCTCATTTTGGAAAAAAAATGGTCCGATGATGCCACCATACCATAAACCACACCATACAGTTACCTTTAGCGGATACAAAGGCTTCTCATGAATCTGTTGTGGATTGTTTTCACACCAAAAACGGCAATTTTGCTTGTTAACGTATCCACTTAACCAAAAATGAGCTTCATCTGAAAAGATAATTTTTTTGGCAAAATTAGGATCCCTTTCAAGTTGTTCTAAACTCCAAGCAGCAAATTCTCTGCGCCGACGATGGTCCAGTGGCTTAAGTTCTTGGGTCAGAACAATCTTATACGGGTGTAAATTCAAGTCTTCTTTCAAAATACGCCAAGTTGTCGTTTTTTTAATCCTTAACTCTTGAGCACGACGAGGAATTGATAAATTTGGATACACTGCAACACTAGCTCTTACAGCAGCAATATTCTCAACAGTTCTTGCGTTTCGATGTCTTCTTGGTGTTTTTGCATCGTGAAGAGTAAAATTATTTTCAAATTTCTCAACGATGCGACGAATGGCAAGCAAAGAAGGACGATTATTTACACCAAAGTTTTCGCGAAGTGCGCGATAAGTGTTCACAAAAAATCGTCTATTTTCATAAAATTTTTGGATAATAACCAAACGTTCTTGAAGCGCGTATTTAGCCATAATAAATTGTTATAGTTTACTGACAATAACTGACAACTGGTGACAGGTATACCTTTATTACCATGGTTACCATATCGTTTCAAAATCATATCGTTCTTATTGGAAAACCCTTTATTAGGTTTAGACTTAGAATGCACTTAATAAAAAATAATTGTACTTTTATGCAAAATCCAAAAGTTTTCTAAGATATAGGGTATTCCATTGAAAAAAAAGTAACTTTATTTCTCTACGGCTTTCTGACTCATCCTGTATACTTAACTTTTTAAAATTCTAATAGACTATAAAAAACCCTAAAACTTTTGTTTAAATATTTTTTGCTAGCTGTTGTACTTTAAAAAATAATCGACCGTTTCCATACATACCAACGACCCTGTATAAAATCCAGGACACAACTACTCGAGGAAAATAATATATTTTTACTAACCTTAAGTTTTTTTCTTTCAGGTATGTAATAAAAATAGTCCAGTTCGCACTTAGCCACACCGTGATGAATATCGATATAATATCGATATCCAATGAAAATGCAAAGAGGTAAGAGACATGGCTAAATATAAATTAGGGCAAAGCTGCTTGTTTCTTAACTCAGCTGTTTATCAATAAGCAATTCAAAAAATATGGCTTCAAGCTGTGAGCTGCAAGTATCAACTCAAGCTAGCAGAGGTTTAGGTCTCTCGTTTCAGGGTTAACTAAGTAAAGGCAAAATGTCTTTGACCTTAGCTTAATTTAATCCAGCCTGCTTTAGCAATAATATAGAATGTTGTAAATCCCAACCATGTCATATCACTGGTATATATTTCTTTTAGTTTAGACTATATATTTATTCCTGTTTACCTGTTTATGGACTTATTAACTTAACATTTTGAGATCCCGGTTGAAATTCACTCCTTTCCGGCCAAATTTTTGTTACATAATATTCATTCACTGCATGACTGTCCTACAAATAAAGGGAACAGCAATATTTTGTAAATCCTTCCTGAAGTCCCATTAAAACTGCTATAACTCTTAAACCCCGCCATTTCTACCGGTCATTGTTTATTTTATCTAAAAGGATGCCCATATTTTCATATGTTTTTTTCATTGTCACTGAATCGGCAACTGGTATAGATGGTTTTAAATTTCCATTATGTAATGACACAGCTTTTAAGCTTTATTTCGATGAGTCTGTGAACAAACGCCACTCACAAGGAGAATGCTCTATATTGAGTTCCTGCATTAAAAGAGCAATATAAATACATATAATAAAAACGCAGAAAACGTAGTACTTCTTTCCTAAAAGTCGTAATTTTTATTTCTTTGACAAGTAAGTAATTTTTGTTTCTTTGGCAAGTAAGTTTCACTCCTTAAAACGGGATCCATGAAGTTGATTGTTGCTTTGAGAACCCCAAATCACATACTAAATCATTCAACTCACTTTAAACAATCAAATGTGGCTCGCCGATACTGGGATCTGGAGTAAAAGTGGGGTCGGTTTTGAAATAACCTTCAGTCTTTCTTATGCAATAATATAAATCGTCAAGATGCTTGGTGGATTCTCGCCATACCATTGGAACTGCAATCGGCATACTTTTTCTCTTCCCGTTCATCTACCGCACCAATGATACGGTACAGCTGACACAGCTCACATGGGATGGGGAGCCCACTGTTTGGTCTTGATCTCCAATTAAAACACCAAAATACACATGGTCTGGCTAGTGACTTCCCTAAAAATTCTCCGCAAATATAACAAAAGTCGTCAGCTTGTCTATAGCTGTAATAAAAAAAACAGTTGTACTGTCTTTGGCGGTTGTGCTTTATAACGAAGCCAACTTTTAGGTCAAAAAACAAATCGGCTGTCAAATTTGACAGATACGATGCAACATTAAATTTTTTTATGCTCAGGGTGAGATCTAATGCATCGGTTTTCAATGATACGATGACGCAGTATGGTGTCACCTATTGGTTAAAATGCTTTGGCATCCACTTTTCTTTTAATTCTGGCGCCAATGAGAATGTCGTCGGATTGCCACTGGAAATCAGATTGGTGAAAGTGAATGGAGATAAGGTTCCACGTTCACTAATAGCCTTGAAAAAGGATCGAAATGTCTTCTAGTATTGTGCACACGGCAACGATCTTGTTGCAACCAGATATTGTTTAAACGTTCTCTGATTGCCCGAATAATCTCAGTTCTAAGTAACTCGGTAAATCTGTCTCCATTTAAATTTTCAATGTAAACAAACGGCCCAATAATATTTAACTATGTATTATAAAAAATTATGATGTAATTATTTTACCTACTATTCCATACCAGACGTTAAAATGAAATCTTACTTAGAATCTTCTTTGTTCAACTAAATGGGCATTGTCAGTTGCCCAGTATTGGTTGTTGTGTTTGTTGAAAACACCGCAGATTGTAAATCGGGTTTCATAGGTCTAAAAACTTTTGACGGAAAGGCATCATCTTCTTTACATTTTTGAAGGTACAATCGGGAAAATTTCATTCTTCTAAGGTAATTATTATCGTTTAATTTTTGCACAAGTAGAGACTAGTATGAATGAAATTAATTAGCTTGCAATATTTGGTCTGCAGACGATTTCGGGATTCTTGTTTCTCAATAAACTTTTTTAACCAATATTTAGGGGTTATTATTAACAGTTTATTTAATAGTAATTCTTCGTTCTTCGACATGTACAGTTTTTTTCTAAATTGTTAAGTATTCTTTCAAAAATAGTTGTGTGTGGTTGCTGCCTTCCGGAAAAGTGTCTCAATGATGACAAAGTTTGACAGATGTCAAATAAATAGCTTGCGTAGCGAAAAGCCATATCGAGAATTTTCAATTTTTTCGACATATCTCAAAAAGGAAATATTTTTAGTCAATTCCAGATAATTATTTAAAATAGGCATGGAATTGTCTAAAACTTTCCCAACTTAACCATAGCTTTAATAATAACCGGGATCCCAATGGTGAGCATCGAATTTGAGACACACAGTATAAAATACTTACCAAAAACTCTAAAGTGTCTTAAGTATACCGGGTGTTGCATCGTCGAGCGGGACATAGGAAATCCCATGTAATTTTAAATGGGGTCAATTATTGGCTTCCCTAATTATTTTAGAGAAAAATTCTATTTAGGTTTATTAAAGAGCACTAAAACCCACATTCAAAAGAATAACTTTAGATATTTTTGATGAGCCAGTTTACGGGTTATCGCCGATTTCTTTTTAACTATTTCTCCTTTTTATGGCCCCGTATTTGCGGGCACCAGTCAAGGTAAAAGATGACTGTTAAATAAAGTTGTAATTTTGAAATGTGTGCTTTATTGCTATAAAAACTCGTACATCGAAAATATTAAAGGTGTATTTATGAGTACAAATTAATCTGAATAAAACTAAAATAAAGTATCCAATTACAAGGTTAATTATGACATTTTACATGTTTCAATATTTTACTAATTAATAGGTAGGTACTATTAAATTGTTAGAACTTTAGGATTTAAGAAGATGTTCAAATATTCCTCCATTGACTGCTAGACAATAACCGAGGCGATCATAAAATTCTCTTCTTACATTCGCTAGTTGGTAAACTGAAATTCTATTGCATTCGGCAGAAATAGCATTTTTAACTCGTCTAGGTTTGGGTATTTTTTATCTTTGTATATCCTGTTTTTTAAATGGCCCTAGAGAAAGAAATCATTTGGCGATAAATCAGGAGACCTGGCTGGCCAATTTACTGTATGATTTAAGCCAATAACATTTCCATTAAAAGCATGGTTTAAATATTCCCGGACAGCCAGCGTACTATGTGCCGGGCAGCCATCCATTTGGTACCAAACTTCCTGATTTTCCCTGGCGGCATCATGTAAAGTAGGTAAAATATGATCTTCAAGTAGTTCCAAAAAATATTCTGCATTTAAATTTCGTGTAAGAAATAATGGCCCGATAATATTTTCTCCGAAAATCCCAGCCCATACATTAACTTTTTGTGGATATTGCGTCCTTGTTTCCACAAACCTGTGTTGGTTTTCTTTGCTCCAATATCGATAATTTTGAACATTGGGTTCATTGTTTAAGGTAAATGTGCATTCGTCAGTGAAACAAATGTTTTTTAAAAATTCCCTATCCATGTTTGCTCTTTCCATCATACCAAAACAAAACTCCTGTCATCGTATTTCGTCCCTATCTCTTAGCTCTTGGTGCTTTTCATATTTGTATGAATAATATTTATGTCGTTTCAAAGCTCGTAACGCTGTGGTGTGATCTAATCCTATGTCATCCGCAAGTTTCCTTGTGCTGATCTTCCCATCATTTTCTTCCACGCACAATAAAACTTGCAAGTCCCTATCATTTCTTGCATCTCTTCTTTGTTCCTGCCTTTCTTCACATCTGCAGTTATTTATTACAGTGCCTTTTGTCTCAAATTTCTTGATAGTCCTTTCGACTGTAGATTTTGCAGGTATCGGTCTATTCGGATACAGAGCAGCAAACATGTCTGACACATTTTGATAACTATTTCCCTGATAATACCATTTAATCATCAATATTTTTTCTTCAGAAGTGTAATTCATGGCTAATATTTTCGATGTACGAGTTTTTATAACAATAAAGCACACATTTCAAAATGACAACTTTATTTGACAGTCATCTTTTACCTTGACTGGTGCCCGCAAATACGGGGCCATAAAAAGGAGAAATAGTTAAAAAGAAATCGGCGATAACCCGTAAACGGGCTCATCAAAAATATCTAAAGTTATTCTTTTGAATGTGGGTTTTAGTGCTCTTTAATAAACCTAAATAGAATTTTTCTCTAAAATAATTAGGGAAGCCAATAATTGACCCCATTTAAAATTACATGGGATTTCCTATGTTCCGCTCGACGATGCAACACCCGGTATGTATTCAAGAATGTTTATTGTTTCCTGGTGGAAATATCTGTGTTTTGTTTTGGAAAATTTCTTATTTGGTTCTTTAAATTAATGCAATAAAAAGAAAACAAAGTTTGATCTTTGTAGTTACTAAACAAAATTAAACTATACACCTATATCCAAACTTATGCTCCTTTCCGCATTTATTGAAAACTTTTCCATGTCGTTAGGAAAATGGCAGCGAGTAACTTTTTCAATGCGATCATATTGAAGAGCTTGTCGAAATAGTAAACTCTATCGGTGGATTTCTGGGTGAAAGTAGCTGTTTGTCGTGTATACGGGGAGCAGCTGCTCCATCGCTGTCAAGGCGTCTAGTTGTCTAGCTAGATCGCCAGTTTTCTCAACGAGATTAAAGCACTGGAACTAAAAAACTTTCTTTCAGCTATTTATAATTGCCCATTGTTTTATAGAGTGAAATGCCTTATAGAAGTCGACAAAGGCTAAGAAGATGTGTGTTCTCTATGACTTTTCCATAGGTAATGTCATTGTCAGAAGGTGATCACAAATATAAGACTACTATAATAGTCTTCTAAATACGGTTTGCTCTGCAGGCCGATAATATCTGGTTTATAGTCATCTAATTCATTTGTAAGACTGTTTGTCAGTCAGACAAACAGGCTAGTATACTCTGTACTCTGTTGCTTAACGCCAGAGAGTAACAGCGGCGTTATTACAGGTAGTTTATTAGAATAAAAGTATAATAATAATTATACTTGATTATAATTATAGAGATAGGCAGATAATTGAGATATTAATTATTCTAATATTAAGTAGATACAAACCTACAGTAAAGTAAGAATAATATAAAAATAGATAATTTGCAATAAATATTAATATTTAAAAAAAATCCACTATGTACCGGGTGTTCCACCTAAGGAGGTAATCGGCTATATCTCAGAAAATAATAACACTAGGACTTTGAGAAAAAATATATATCGATAAATAAAAGCGGTCAAGAGAAATTGCTGGAAATTATTTTCAAGTTCAAAAAATGACCGCTAGGGGGCGTAAGAGAACTTTCAAAATAGAAATGCCGATTTTCTCTTCATTTTTCTTAATAAAAATATGTTAAAAATATAAGCATTGTATTCTTCATAAAATTATGCAACTTTATGTTAGGAATCGTTTTTTTCTATTTTCAATAATAAAGTGGCGGGAGAAGGTCAAACTTTTTTTCTTAAAAACGCTGATATCTCCGCTTTGGATAAACCGATTTTATTTAACTTGGTATTGAAAAAAGGCCCTTCTTTTCCTCTACGCGTAGATCTATTACCTATACCATATTGATTCTGATGGTGGCCACTAGATGGCGTTTTTCCGTAATTTTTCAATGAATAAGGATTTTCTCAAAAAAATCAAATGTTATGATATGACTTTTTCATCATATTTTATTTTAGGCTTATAAAGGCTATTAAATAGTGGAATAAAAAATCCAGGTCTGTATTTAAAATTAAAAAGTTGATGATGCTCGTTTGAATCCGAAACGTCGGATTAAAAAACTAACCCCATCAGCTTGGAATACGGCAAAGCCGACTGGGTTTTAGAGTTTAATAATGATTTATTACTCTCTCGCATTAAGCAACATACTATAGAATAGATAAAGTCGAAAATAAAAGCTTATGGTATATTGAAAACCTGAACTAACCTAAACTAAACTCGATACCAGTGGTCGCCAACATTTTCAATGTGTTGAGCTTTGAAAATTTTTTTTTCTCTTGCTGTGGCAGGATCGTCATGTAATAATTTAGGTTTCTCATCTAACTAATCAGTAATAAAATCCATGCTTTGCTATTGTCTGTTCATTCAACTTACAATTTCCTGTTGTACTTTTATGAAATAGTAGGAGTCAGCAAGTTGATCGTATGCTGATTCGTAGTTTACTTTACTATTACTAAATGTTGCATAATTTATTGTGTTATTATACAGGGTATCTTCGTGCCATATTACAAGCGACGTAAGCTAACCTAAATGAAATAATGCACAGTTGTATTCGACACACATTTACTTATTTTACTAATTAACAATTAACTAATAAATTCTAATAATAAACTAATAACAGAATAACTAATATTACTAATTATTAGTAATATACTATACAGGGTCGTTGGTATGTGTGGAAACGGTCGATTATTTCTAAAAGTAAGACAGTTAACGAAAAATAATTATGACACAAGTTTTAGGGTTTTTTAAATTCTATAAAAATTTTAAAAGAACAAATATACATGATGAGTCAGAAAGCCGTAGGACAATAAAGTTTCCTTTTTTTTAATGGAACACTCTCTGTCTTAGAATATTTTTGGATTAAGCATTAAATTACAATTATTTTTTAATAAATACATTATAAGTCTAGACCTTATAGTTTCCGAGATATCGACTATTGAAAAATTACATTTTTAAACTGTGACAGCCTCTAGCTTTCTAACGATACGTCTTAGAGTAAAACGGCTTACATATCCCCATCTTAGTTTTTATTATCTTCCTACTGGTTTCAACTTCCGGTTAAACCTGCTGTAACTCAAAAGCCGGAAATATAGTACTTCCGGTTTAACCGGAAGTTGATATTTTTGGGAAGATAATAAAAAAGTAAGATAGGGAAATGGAAGCCATTTTGCTCTATGACATAACATTAGAAAGCTAAAATCTGTCAAATTTCAAAAATGTAATTTTTCAAAGGTCGATATCTCGGAAACTTTTAGGTTTAGAATTATAATACACTTATTAAAAAATAATTGTAATTTTATGTAGAATCCAAAAATATTCTAAGATATAGGGTGTTCCAGTAAAAAAAAAGTAACTTTGTTTCTCTACGGCTTTTCGACTCATCCTGTATACTTATTTTTTTAAAATTCTAATAGACTTCAAAAACCCCTAAAACTTTTGTCTTCAATATTTTTTGCTCGCTGTTTTACTTTAAGAAATAATCGACCGTTTCCATACATACCAACGACCCTGTATAACTACTTCTATATCTATCAATCGTAGGTGTTTATAAACAAACTTTTTATGCAGCCACAATGGCATGTCACATATGATTTAATTAGAGTGAATAAAAATATCACAAAAGTTACCCACTATTTTAAACAAAAATATATGCGGATAAAAAATGCATGTTCAATGAGAAGGCTGACACTCAGACTCAGATCGATAATTTTTTTGATATTGGCAGTATAGTGTGATATAAAATCATTGGGGTATTGGTTCTTAATAAACTTCATATTAGAGAAGGAAGATTCACAGAAAAAGGTTGAACTAAATAAGGCTTTCACTTTCAAGGCAACACGACATAGAACTAAATATTTGTCTTGACTTACTATAGGCCAGATCCATTTTGGACTTCAGACTAACGATTTCACGGCTATATCATTTTTTGAAACGCAATCACTTCCATTTCTGTTGCAGGGATGTCTTACATACCACAAGTTGCAAACTGTTGGATATCAATTTTCATGAATGGTGGAGCAACAAATTGCGCCACTAAAGTCATTTCGTTGAAATCCTTAAAACGATTTTTGAAGTTATCCTTCAAGTTAGAAACTATTTCTACATGATATTTACTGTCTTAGGGTTCCAATGGATTTTGAGATATCTTTTCTGAAAGAATAGAAAGATGCTTGACATCGCGGTTAATTAGGTTTCGTTCCCAAAACGCAAGCTTTTTGATAAATGCTTTTATATCAAAAATCATTTCCGCTAGTTCTTTGTCTCTCCCTGCAGCTTCAAATTAAGTTCATTTAATTTTTCTGTTATGTCTACAAGAACTATGGCAGATAGGACATCATTAAAACGCTTCACTACTCGTCCTTTACTTAACCATCGAGCTTCAGAGTGAAGAAGTAGCTTCCGGTATTGACAGTCAATTTCATCGACCAAGGTTTTGAATAATCTTCTTTGTAACGGTTGAGCTCTAATCTTGTTCGCAATTTTTATTACCGATAACGTTGTTTAGTTTTAGAAAATTTTTACACAATGCTTGCTGATGGATAATGCAGTGGCAACAGAGAAATTGCGGAAAACTTTCATCTTTACGACATAACGCCACCAGACCCTTATCACAACCCACCATGGCTGAAGCGCCATAGATTGTCAAGCCTACCATTTTCGATATTGTTTTATCATTTCTTCGTCTTCAACAGGTTTTTTCTTTTGGATTTGGGACAGACGGTATGATGCTTCAATTGCAGCCTTATTTTTGTCGACTATTTTAATAAATATTGGCTGTTGTCCAATTAACTGTTTGTTTAATTGTTTCAGTTTTTCCTTTCTGGTAGCAGAATGTAATGAAAATGATTTTTCCAAATTCGATGTACAGTTTCATGACAAGTCTCAATATTTCCTTTCTTAGCAACGGAGAAAGAAGTAGTGTTCTTCCCATTCCGAATGGAAGTGATATGTCTTTACCTTCTTACTGCTGCTTGCCATGATTTTTTTTATTGCTCTCTACCAACCCATAACCAAGCACGAGAACAGTCAGGTTTCAGATCTGGATATGTCACAAACGATCATCTACTGGTAATAAAAAACCTAACTGAGAAGTGTACAGAATACAACAAACTTTTGGTATCGATATTTGTGGATTACGAAAAAGCTTTCGACACAATAAGTCAACAAAAAATGTTGGAAGCTCTAACGGAATGTCGAATAGATCACCGTTATTCAAATATAATCAAATATTTGGGACACGAGATTTGCATAGGAAGAGACAACCAAACTATTAAACTTAACCGCCGCATAAGACTACCCTGGGTAGCCTTCGGAAGATAAAACCATATATTCAAAGCAGACCATCCAATGTGCCTTAAAAAATGACTTTGAACCAGTGCATATTGTCTGCATTGACCAACGGGGCAGAGACATTAACACTGACCAGAAAAACGACACATAAAATCCGTGTGGCACAAATAACAATGGAACGCGCAATGTTGGGCATTTATCTTAGAGACAGAATCTCAAACTAGGAGATACGACAAAGAACAAAAATAATAGATGCGATAGAGAGAATAACCACTCTTAAATGAAACAGGATATGTCGTCAGACTGACAGACAACAGAGCCGCCTTCCAACGAGATGGACCGATGACTTGAGGCGCTGCCACTGGAACTGGATGCAAGGACAGAATACATGGAAGAGATTAAGCGAGACCTATACCCAGCAGTGGATACAAGGAAGGGTTGATTGATGATGATGATGATGACTTACTCAACCGCTGGACGTTGATTATGCTCAGTATTAAACTGAATATAACATCGCCGTGCCATGCGTATTTAATGTATCCCGTTCCCGTTTAAAGCAACCCAGATCGTTGCCGAATACTAGCGCGCTGGTCAATTCTAGTCGATTCTAGCATGGAGATGTCGGCGGCAGAATGCTTATCGCAGTGTTGCCGCTGCTTGTGTTTTTTATTAAAATTTGTGAAATTTATAATTTAGGAAGCTTCTATGATTTATACACCTTTGTATTTTTAACACTTAAATATGTTGTGAGCTAGCAGAATTGCCTTTGCGAGGTATCTGTAGCTCGCGATCGACGACCACTGCCCTATACAAAAGTATTATTTTTAATGATATACAGAGTGGCTAAAAAGTCGCGCATAATGCCTGTAACTTTGAATTACCTCGTATACAAAAAAGTGACCTTTATGAAAGTTGTTCAGCAAATTATTCTCCCTAACACTGCCTGTTTCTCGAAATTTCTTTACCACTCGACACACCGTTGACTGTTTTATTGGAGGCCTATTTGGATATAAAACAAAATTGACAAACCTGACCTTGCGATCTCTTCATATTTCCGTAACCGCTCATTATTAAAATTTCAAAATTTGGTAACAGATATACAATTAGGATACACAAAAAAGCAGTGCACAACCGCCCTATTCGTGGATATACAAGGAGACTACGATAATGTGATATATAGCATACTTGCTGAGAAAATGCTTAAAATGGGAATTCCAGATCAAATAGTAAGAAACCTATATATGACATATATAACACTCGTGAGATCTATATACGCACAAATGACGGAATAACTCGAGCTAAGGAATCAAAAACTGGCCTGCCTCAAGGTAGCATCTTAAGTCCAATCCTGTATGTAATTTATACCCATGATATTGAAAACCTGTTTTATGATAACAATACCAAAATCCTACAGTTCGTTGACGATATATGTCTATATACGACAGACAAGTCTTCGGAAAAATGCAAGGAAAAACTGCAAGTACCTATGAAAAATATTTTAAAGTGGTTTCAAGATAACGGGCTTAGCATATCAGCGGAGAAAACAGTATTGTGTAACTTTTCAAGAAGTCGAAAACAAGAGCCAAACACCATCCAACTAGAAGGATTGACAATCCCACAAAAAACGACTGTTAAATATTTGGGCCTATATTTAGACAGAAAGTTAAATAGGAAAGACCACATACAATATATTGTAAAAAGAACAGATTAAATGTCATTCGAGCATTCAGCAACAAAAATGGGGGGCAGATCCAAACATTTCACTCTTATTTTATAGAGCCTTTGTTCGCTCGATCTTAGATTATTCCAGTTTGTTTTATGGGTCAGCAGCACAAACTCATTTAAAAAAGTTGGAAATTATTAAAAATAAATGAATTAGACAAAGCATTGGTTTTTTAAAAAGTACGCCTGTATCGATAATGGAAGCGAAAGTAAAAGAACCACCATTATGTTTGAGAAGGAACATTGTCACTGACAAATTCCTGCTTAAACTTATATCTAAAGATAGCATAATAATAAATAAAATAAACCAACTTACCATATTATGTTACACACACTCCTAGTGGAAAGTTAAACGATTACCCTCGTTAGTACAAAGTTATTCCTGGATAACTCAGAATAAAGAAACAATATATAGTAATAACACTTTACCTTTCTTTCAATTAAACTACTCAATAATTAATAATAGGCCAAAAGTAATTATCTCAAATAATAACAGAGAAGATCAATTTATTTTAAAACATAAATTTTTAGAAGAACAAGTCACTACTTGGGCATCGTATGAATAAATATTCACGGATCGGTCAGTTTTAGATAAAAAGACAGGCTGTGCCTTCTATCACAAAAAAACTAAAACTGTGGAAAAATTTAAAATTACCCGATGGTTCTTCAATTTATTCAGCTGAGCTCTGGGCTATTCTGGAATCACTGACGTATTGTAGGGATTTTAATGAAAACAATAAATTTGTTATTTTTTCCGACAGTCAAAGCTCATTAATAAAATTTCAGATTGTTTGAATATTGCACCTGCTAATTACCTGATTAGCGATATAGCAAAATTATATGTAAATTTAAGGTATTTAAATAAAGACGACTTTTTTGTGTGGAATAGAGCCCATATAGGCATACCCGAAAATGAATTAGTTGACAAAGCCGCCAAAGAAGCTATTATTAGTGGCTCTCCAACAAATTTTAAAATACCTTATAGCGATATACTAAGACAAGCTAAAGAAAGAAAGGTACATACTTGGCAGGAGCAATACACAAGCTCAGATAAGGGACAAGCCTATAAAAATATGTTTCCAAATATATGTAAAAGAACATGGTTCTGTAAGGAGTCAAGTAAAAATTTTGTTAGAACAATTTCACGTACCCGAAGCTTTCATGCCTTATATTCTAAACATATGAAACGAATTGGTTTGCAAACTGAGGAAAATTGTGAATGCGGTGAAATGGGAGATTTAGAACATTATATTTTCAATTGCATTAGATTTAAAAATTATAGAACTAAATTTTTTTAGTAATTTAGCAGGTCTGGTAGAATTGCCATATAACCTACACCATTTACTTTCACTTAATAATATAAAAATGTATAGATTCTTATACCAGTTTATAATAGAAGCACAAATAAAAATATAAAAGAACCAATACCTCATTTAATAGGTTAGGATAAAAATTGTAATCATTTGTTGGAAAAGAAAAACAAACATCAAATAGTACCACAGAAAAAAACCTTAGAAAAAGGAAAAAGGGGGGAAAAAAAGAAAAAACATTAAATTATATAAATTCGTATAGAAAAATATATAGATGGAAGTGAAATATGTATGATAAGTTAAAGGTATAATGTAGGTATAATACCTAAAGAAAAAAATTTCGGAAAATTTTTAGAAAAAAAATAAAATAAGGAGAGATGCTGGCCATTTGGTTTCAACCAGAGCCATAAAACAAACATACATATATACAGGGTTAGGCATTTGGTATCACCTATTTTCAAAAATCTGTTATAAGACCAAAAAACATTTTATTGAAACAAAATTATGAAAAATAACAATATTAATATGTGCAATTTATGTTTTAAAAATAACATCCTTTAAATGACTTCCTTGACTATCTATACATTTTTGTAATCGGGATCTAAAATTTTGCATAACTCGTTCCAACAATTCTGCTCCAATATTATTTATTTCTTCCAAAATACGTATTTTAAGTTCTTGGATGGTATTGAGACGCCTTTCATAAACCTTTTCCTTTGGATATCCCCAGAGGAAAAAAACAGGAGCCGTCAAATCGGGGGAATTAGCTGGCCACGTTATGTCACCAAATTTTGATATCAAGCGACCGGGGAACATTTCTTGCAACAAAATTCGAGTTTGTCGTGCTGTATGTGCGGTAGCCCTATCTTGTTGGAACCAAATATGATTTTGTCCTAGTCTTCGCATTTCCGGCCGTAAGAATACCCGTAACATGTTAACGTAACGTTCGGCATTTATTGTAACAGTTCTGTTGTTTTCTTCAAAAAAATATGGCCCTATGATACCAAAAATTAAAACACCACACCATACGGTGACTTTTTCATCATGGAGGGGTCGTTCATGAAGCTGTTGCAGATTTACGTCGGACCAATAACGATAATTTTGCTTATTCACATATCCGCTTAAATGGAAGTGCGCTTCGTCTGACATCATCAAGAAATTTAACAGGTTTTCATCATTTTCTAAAATTTGTAAAAATTGTCTACAGAAAGCAATACGAACTGGTTTGTCTGCTCCTTTTAACTTATGAGCAACTTTTTGAATGGGTGGAAGTGCAAATCAGAATGCAGAATTCTTCGCAATGTACTGTTGGAAATGCGCAACGCAAGTGACTGCCTTGATGCAGATCGATTCGGACTTCTTATCACAGCTTGTCTTACCCGTTCAATATTTTCGGGTGTTCTGACTGTACGTATACCTCCACGAAAATTTGATGCAACATTCCCTCTAACTTCAAAATCTCTTACCCACCTCATTATGGTTTGGCGTGTTGGAATTCTTCCGTGTCTTTCCACATTAAATTCGCGACGACAATATGAATTGTTTTACGACATAAATTCGTTGATTTATCGGAAATTTGTCCATGACAAATTAAATTGCAACTGTTGACATATAGGAATGTGTCACTAAAATTGTCAAAATTAAATTATTATTTCCACAGCGCACTATGATAAATAGATGAAACCAGATGCCTAACCCAGTACATACATAAAATTTCAACTCGTTGTTTCTCATTCAGATGAACCATAGTGTAAACAAATTAGAAATCAGACAACAGAGAATTAAACAGGAACTCAAAATTGACATCTTTAGGTCGCTGTCATGAAAACACCTTGACTCAACTGGTGGGTATTAGGTAGGAATAATTATATTTAGGAAGTTATTCATTTTTGAGCTGTCATTATCTCGGGAACGTTTCCAGATAGGTGAGTTTTCCCAGTAGAATCCAAATATGCAATCATATGCAGGGTGTTCCATTAAAAAAAAAGTAAGTTAGTCTCTATGACAACCAAACCAGAAATGACAGAAAAAATGCATGCGGGTAGAAATGTGGGGAATGATGTACTGAACAACTTACAACAATACGAGGTAATTCGGAAGTTACAGGCATTATGCGCGACTTTTTTGCCACTCTGTATTATAGATTGTTTCATTGATGTATTAAAGGTCATCTGCAAAGTTCAAGCCAATTTTATATGGGTGAATGTTTAGTTACTGCCAGGTGGTAATTTTTAGTTAATTCTACTCTTCTACTTCCAGTGCTATCCACGGATATTACCTCGTTTCCTGGGTTCTTTTTTTAATTTTGGAAAATTACGTTAGAGAATTTTCTCATAAAAGAGGTTTCGTGGTTTCGTGTCGCATCGATCAATGTTGCGGCTGACAGTGCATGTTTCCATCTACTTTGGCGATATTGGCTTTACTTATTTAAAATAAAAACAAACATGCCTCGCTGAAATAATGTAAGGTATTATAGCTGAGATAGTGCGCCGAAAATGATTAAACTGGGAGTAGTTTATTAATATTTTTCCTCTTATTAAAAACAGTTAGCTAAGGTCTAATAAAAGTATTGTTATTCCGGCATAGTATAAACTAGTTCAATTCACGGCCCTCTTGGTGAATCAAGATGTTCTCGTGACAATACTTGGCTGTTATTTCTATTCGTCCTTTCAAGTTTTTAATAAGAATAACTTTATTTGCCATTGCATGCTTGACCACGGAACTTTGAAAACAATAATTGTTTCTGCAGTAAATAATGTGTTAATAACACGGGCCTACGAAAAATTTGTGATTAGACAATCTTTGTTTTTTAGGTTAGTTCTGACGTATACTAATAACCAATGCAATCGTCGTTTGTTTCTATCATGTATAGTATTTGTAGAATTATATCGTTGATCTTTAGACTGCAATAAAACCCTCATTATCCCTTTGACCATAAAATAAATAAGGAAATCCCAAATTTTAAAACCTTTTCGAGTAGAGCCGGACCAGGTACAAATTCAATTTATACCTATGCCTGATGCATATATAATTACAAACTGATTTTTAATAATTTTAGTCTTTAGTGGTTTTCCGGCTTTAGATTACCATCAAGATATCGACGCACAACTTTTTAAAGATTGGTTTAAACATAAACTCCTTAAAAATATACCTGAAAATAGCGTCATTGTAATGGACAATGCTAGTTATCATAGTCGGCAAGCAAAAATCATTTCCAATTCTAATAATACAAAAGCAGAAATTGAAAATTTTATGATTGAAAATGATTTCTATTTTGAAGAAATTTACAAAAAACGAGAACTGCTAGAAGTATTAAAAGCTTTTAAAATAAATAAGGAATATGAGTGTGACAAACTTGCAGCAGAAAATGGACATACAGTGTTGCGTCTTCCTCCATACTATTGTATATTCAATCCTATTGAGCTAATATGGCACCAATTGAAATCCAATATTAGGAGAAATAATATTTCTCCTACATTAAATGCATCTGTAGTAGAATTAATTAAAAACGAAGTAAGAAAAATTTCTGCAGACAGCTGGAAAAACTGTGTACAGCATGGTACTTAAGGTGGAAAATTCTTACAATTGTATGATTACAAATGTTCAACCCTTAATTATAAGTTTAGGCTTAGGTGAAGATAGTGATAGTGATACAGAGTTAAATTTTGAATAAATTGTCAATAGTTTTTAAGAATTTAATTAATTTTTATTGTACTTGTTATCCTAATAGTAATACTTTGAAATTATATTATTTTCAATTATCATTAATTGTTATCATTATTTTACATTTATTATAGGTACCTAAAACTAAAAAAAACCTGTCTATTTATTTTAAATTATAAAAATAAATCATGTGGTGTAGGTACATTTTCAAGCCGACCCTGATCCCATTTATTCAGCTTTGAAGAGGTTGAGGCGTATACAATAGGATTTAATCAGGTAGATTATTTATGGCAGTAAGAGTCAACGGTATAATTCTGCAAATATTATACCGTTTTTTTTTGATACAATTGTCATATTTTTTTATTACATAAAAACAATAATTTGCTGATTATTGTCTTTATTTGATAAGGTATTTTTTTTGTGAAGGGTGTTCGCGTATATTTTGCCCAATATATATCTCCATTATTATTGGTTTTATATAAATTGTTAAATTAGCAAAGTTATAGCATTTTCACCGAACCTTTAGAAAATTAAATGAACACAAACAACTTAATATCGGAAGTAACTGTTTTCCAAATGGAATACCCCTTATTTTTTTATTGTATCAGTTAAAGAATTTTATTTCTGACCGGTATATTATTAGCTTATAACGTCTTAATTACGCGGGAATTATAAGGGTCATAACTTCCTTGGGATATTAAGAAAAATTTGACATAAAATCAAACGATTGACATCTAATGTTAATTTGATTGTCATCTATTGAAACATTTATTCCACTTTAAAAATTAACAAGATGTTACTAAAATCGGTCAGAAATAAAATTATCTATGTATCACTGGAATTATAAGGGTCTCAATTACCTCGGGCAATTGCTGTCCCTCGGGCCAAAGGCCCTCGGGACGTAAACTTTGCCCTCGGTAATTAAGACCATTATAATTCCCTAGATACATAAATAACTATTATTCTCTTTTTAAATATAAAATAAATAAATAATTGCTCAAAATGGCCACCGTTTATTAAAATGCAGGATTGGTAACCTTCTTTTAGTTTTTCAATTGCATTAGCAATCATATCTGGCCTACCGAAGTTGAGAAAGTCAATTTCAATTTGGATTTGTTCCTGCAAATCGGCAACACTATTTGGTCTGGATGCAGATATCTTGTCTTTGAGGTAGCCCCAAAGAAATGTGTCTAATGGTGTTAAGTCGGGACTATTGGGAGGCCATGCAATCGTCCCTCCAAATCCAAATGTCATAATTCTTATTGAGGTATTCTCTAACTGTGAAAGAGAGAAAGTCAATTTCAATTTGGATTTGTTCCTGCAAATCGGCAACACTATTTGGTCTGGATGCAGATATCTTGTCTTTGAGGTAGCCCCAAAGAAATGTGTCTAATGGTGTTAAGTCGGGACTATTGGGAGGTCATGCAATCGTCCCTCCAAATCCAAATGTCATAATTCTTATTGAGGTATTCTCTAACTGGAGGAACACTATGACATTGAGCACCTTCTCGCTTCTATATAAAATTCCTTGCGACGATTAGAGGAAAAGCTTCAAGAATATCCGCTATTTCATGTGCAAGCATTTTACTATATCTAACTCCATTTAAAGATCAATGAATAAAAATTGGACCGATGATTCTGTTTTGCACTATGCCGCACCACACATTTACTGATACCTACCCAGAGCGTATCACTTCAACTGTAAGATGCGGATTCTGCAATGCCCAGAAGTGTGTGTTTTTGAGATTTGGAGCTGAAGCCGTATTAAAAGAAGATTCATCGGTCTATATAATGTTCTCAAAGAAATTGGCGTTATTGTTGAAGATATTTGTCATGTGACGGCAAAACTCCAAACGTCTTTGCTTCTGTTCTTCAGGTAATTTTTGAACTTCTGTTAATTTTTTGAACATACAAAGCGAATGTAAAAACAAGTAACAATTACCTTGAAAATATTTTTCTCGAAAAAATTTTTTAGCTGCTTAACCCGAAAACAATATGAATTTTTTCAACAAGTCAGTGGCGTACATTTTTTTGTCAATATTATTCGTGATTCTGCTCCCCGAGACGCCACTGGAACTCATAATTATCATCTAGTTAGTGCTAATTTAGCGTCTTATCAGAACGAACAACACTGCCAAATTTCACCAAAATCGGCAAAAGGAACCTAATTGGATAGACGCAACAAGGCATCACAACATTCAAAATTGAGTAAAATCTTTTGTTACTCAGTAATTTAGTTCTGCCAAGAAAACCGTTACGTTGTCACAGCAAGAGCGGTCCATGAAAAATAAATTCACTGGGAGAACTATTGCGATAATTAAAAAATAGGTTATCAAAACTAAAATTTTAATTATGGTATCCTAAAAAAACTTAGTTCTTTGGTTGACCCGATTTTCTCAGTGTGTTATTCATGTTAATACTTTAATAAGTGTTAAGTCGTTGGTACCTCTAACCCTTAATTTAATACCCTGTATATATTTAAAATTGTTGTGAGTGCATTGATAATAAGAAAACGGTGAATGGCACTATTTAATCTACACTTTTATCCGTTCTAATTTTTAAGAGGTTGAATCAACAGACTCATCAGATCAGTTTGAACAAAGAAATTTTGAGCTCTAACAAACGATAACCATTTTCCTCATGTGCCAGTGTGTTGGTAAACTATTGTTAATCTACAAATATTTTATTTCCGTTCTCGGTTAAATTTATCCTAGTTTAATTTTATCAAAACAAAAGGTTTCAAATCTATTATATACAGTTTTTGCACGCCACCCAGGGTACATTTACTGTGCACATTTAATTATATTGCACGAAATTTTAAATTAAATTTATTACAAAGCTTTTCATATATTATGACCGACCGTGGGGTTTGTCGTTTTCAATAAACGGTAAACTTTGTTAAGCATTCATTGACATTTTGATTTCATTTGTTAAAAAAACATATCTGTTTAAAAATTTGATATTATTTTAAATGGTAAAACTGATGCTCTTCAGGATCAGCGGTAATGCAATGAAACATACTTTTACGCAGTATTTATTATATTAACATGGGGTGCCATACATCAAACCAGTAGCCAATACCTAAGAGTTCATTTCTGTATTGTAACTAGGTAGATGAGATGCTAATAAATTTAAATAAAACACATATTAATATAACAGTTAAAGGAGAGTAAGTGAGTTATAACGTAAAATTATTTTTGACTCTATAGGGTGGCTCAACAAAGAGGAACAAGAAGTTTTTTTTTTATTAGAACATGTGCGAACACGTTTGTAACAATGAACGACACAAAAAACTTTAACCTGTATATCCACAAGTCGACTGGTTCAAAACTATGCTTTACTTGGAAAACAAAATTTCTTTTGAATTTTATTGCATTATTATTTATTAGCAGATCAATCACTTCATCATTTTATACCCTAGCATGGGTATGACATACTAACACATTTCTAACTTATATTCGTCAAACAACCACTTAACTACTTTTAAATACTTTTAACCATTTTTACGTGGAGGATTTGCCGTTCCACGGAGCGCCACCTATCTCTGTAGAAATCAGCGTGACACTACTTTGTTGACAAAACATTGTCCGTCTCGTACCGTATACCGACACCTTGACCAATCAGGTGCTAATACGTCAAAATCCAAGATGGTTTATTTCACGTCAAAATACTGTTGCCAACCAATGAGAAAAGACATCCATTGTTACTATGCAAGCGGCCTTTATCGTACTTAAGTTTACGTGTTAGGGAATGATACAGAATCGCCGACAGTTTTTTGTACATAAGGTTTTGATTTAAACTTATATTTTTATGGATTTGTACAACGTTGCCATTACTTTAATATGCGGTATTGCCAATTATATTGCATGTAAATATAATGTACTTTCCTCATTTTTTTTTAGCATTTAGTAGTTATAAAAAAAACATAGTAAATTAGCACGAATGCGGCGTTGCCACTTAGATAAGTAAGACGCCACATTACATTTCCTAGAATTGAGTTCCACGCTTTTACTTTACTTTTGTACTGGGTCACGACAGAAATATGACGTGTGTCTCAAACAGAACACTTTGTATATTTTTGCACTTTTGAATTCCCCTCGATATTCCGCGTATCGTGGCAAACATACTTTTGAATTATTTAGCAATGTTGCCAAGTTATTTAAAAATATTATTTTTTGGTAGAAAAAACTTGGCATCTTAAAATTTGAAATATGATTGAATTAGCTATGGTAAATCATTCTGGAGAAAGCCCAAATAAATCTGTCCCGTTAGAGTTCCCGCGAAAAAATGTGGACCAACGACGTAGTCTCCTACAATTTCTCCCCAAACGTTTAGGGGCCATCTGTTTTGTGAGTGAAATCTTAACAAAATGAAGATTCGTAGTGGCATAATATTGAAAATTTTGTCTATTGACGTTGCCATTTTTATGGAACGTAGCTTCGTCGCAAGAAAAAACTAAATGCGCAAAATTATGCTGCTCCCTTATTTTATTTTGCGCCCACGCACAAAATTCAAGTCGCCTACCATAGTCCTCATCATTAAGTTCTTGCAGCAACTGGACGTGGTAAGGATGTAATTTGTTTGAGTTGATTCTTTTTTGAACCGCCGTTCGTCCAAGGTCCAGCTGTTGTGCAAGAGGACGCTGACCAATATGAGGATTCTCAGTAATACTTAACAGAACGTTGAATTAATTTTTTTCGGTGCATACCCGTTTTCTTCGGTCAGTTTTTTTATAAGCCACACTCCCTGTAGTTTCAAATCTCTCCATTAGCTTTTCGAATGCCTTTTTATCAGGGTGTCTTCGCTCTGGGCATCGCTTTTCATAACTTCTTGTAGCTAATAAAGCATTTGTATCACTAGCACCCAAAACATAAATCATATCGATCATTTCTACATTTGAATAATTCATTTTTGTCACTATGTAAATTTAACTTAATAAAAAGTAAGAATAAAATGACAATGACATCTTAAAAAAATTTTACTATTACTTTTGCTATTATTCGCTTCTTTCTGTCATGGCTAACTGTAAAATAAAATTAAAAAAAAAACATTTCTCTCAGACTTTTAATTTAAAAAAAATATTACGCCAAAATTAGCAAAAATAACTAATGAACCTTTTAACAAAAATTGTAGAGGGCAAAGAACTCACAAGATAAAATATTAACATACATTTAATAAAATACTAAAATACTAATGACAAAAATCCATTAAAAAAAAAAGAGTAAATTAATTTTAAAATGTGAATAGTTGACGCGTTTGTAGAACACACCCTGAACAAAATATGGAATGTTCTGAGGGTCTTAAGTCTTGAATTAGTCTTTATCTTTGATACCCTCGATAATGTTTCGAATGTCTTAAGTTAATTCAATTTATATTTCAAATTTTAAGGTGCCAAGTTTTTTCTTCCAAAAAAGAATATTTTTAAATAACTTCGCAACATTGCAAAATAATTAAAAACTGTGTCAGCTACGATATCGAGGGGAATTTAAAAGTGCAAAAACATACAGGGTGTTCTATTTAAAAAAAAATTCTTGTTCTCTTTGTTGAGCCACCCTACAGAGCCAAAAATAATTTTACGTTATAACTCTTACTGTCCTTCAACTTTTATATTAATATTTTTTATGCATTATAAATACAAACGGAGCTATACTACTTTGCTACACTAAACGGCCACCCTGTATGTTAATATGAACTTTTTCCATATTTTTTATGTAGAATCATACAACAAAATTTTATTATTACCTAGGTCAGTATCTATGTGCTTCGAATTTTCAAAATATTAGGACATTTTTCAGGTACTTTTAGGCTGGAATGAGTTTAAAAACTTAATAGTCAAGATGCATTGTTCCTCCTATTATCTGAACTGGAAATCCATTTTATTGCCACCTATTCAACTTCTCCCATCAGTGTGCGATTGAAGCCTAACCGATCCACCAAATTAATTTGTTGCCAGTAAAACGGATGGCGGGGAGCTGCATGTGACATTGTGGTCGCCATTACTACTGAATTAATCGAACTTCTATTTTCAAAACTATAGCAAATACTTGTCGGTGTTCCTACCTATTTGTTGAACTTATGGCTAGGTGCAGACAGAAATAGGGTATTGATTTTTAATTTTGAAATAAAATTTTTTGATAAAGAAATACACGGATTTTATACGCGCCCTCATGTAGATGCGACCGAACAGGACCGAGCTATGTGGTGAATTCAGTGTAACGATGCTACTTTCAGGTATTAGTATAATCAATCTGTTATGGAAAAGCGGGTTTATGAGAAAAAAATACCATAAGCGATTTTATTTCATAAATGGTTAGGGGGGCATGTGATTAGCTTAAAACCAAATTGTCCCCCCTCCCACCCTTGGGCGCTTGTGGGAAACTCAAAAAGAATTTTAACTTGATTGAAGTCGCAGAGAAATATTTTGTAAACAAATATTGTAGAAAAGAATATTCTCCACAATTTATCTCATGGAGTCACTGCGCTACGACTAAAAGTGCAGAAAGCAGAGGGCGCCAAAGTCGCCAAAAATCACTTTTTTCTTTATTTTCGACGCGAAAAATATTTTTTTGCTCAATCGCATAAATACAAAAGTTGTAGAGCCCATCATTTGTTTTATGTCCTGTGATCGTAGCATTCTATTGTTACAGATCCTCACGTCTAATATGACCACTTAACGCCACAACTAAAAATGCTTTATAGGGGAAAGGAAAGTCGAAGTGTTTCTCCACAAGTTTATTATAGTTATAGAATAGAATAATCAATAAACCTACATTAAGGCGAATTGACAAAACGGTTCCCTGTGAATCATCGTCTATGGGCGATTTATTTACTTAGCTTCAAATCAACCTGTGAACAGAAATTATTGATAGGAAATTGATAGGTAAGTAAATTTAAAAAAATGTTAAGTGCCCTTGATATTTTAAAACAATTAGGGGATATATCTTGATATGGAGTAATAAGAACTCGTAGAATGGAGTAATAAGAACTCGTAGAATGGAGTAATATTTTCAAATCGACGTTAGAATACCAGTATAATGGCCTTATACAAAATTCTAATTGTGTTACGAGATTACAATAAAATTACCATCAACATTTTGAATGTGGCTGAAAACGCCTGCCTTTCTGTGACGTCAATAATCTGTAGTTACCGATGTTATCAAATATGCTGTTTTTGCAATTTTATTACTCTGGTACAATAGTATATTTGTAGAGTTAAATGTATTAAATTGGTTTCATGACCATACATTATCAGTAATATTTTTATTAAAATGTGTTGATATTTTTAAAGCGATTTGGTAAAACAATACAATAATCAGTAAAAAATCAAACAATAAATGAAACCCGGATAATTATTAATATTCGTATCGTATGTTCATTTATGGCAACTGTGATTTGATAATTATAACAGTGGTATACTTAATCAGCATTTTTAAATTGAAATATCTCGAAAACGGCTGGAGCAAATATCAACATAATATTATTATATTTTTAATATTAAAAAAAAAATGCATTACATGTTTCTAAAATATACTGGATGTTCTACTCAAAGTTACCCAAGGTTGCATGTTAAACTAGTTTGCCATATTCATTTGTTTCATTTCGTAACAGCAAAGAAAATGATAATATATTATATATTATCATTTTCTTTGGTAACAGTTTCCTGTGATTAGTGTGCCAGATAAGGGTCAATATTAATAGAATGCTAAGACGCTGCATTCCGTTGGCACTTCCAGGCGCTATATCTCCGTAACCGTGCATTGTAAAAAAAAGCGCGGACTCAATTTGTAGGATTTTTTGGGCTCTACAACTTTTGTATTTATGCGATTGAGCAAAAAAATATTTGTTGCGTCGAAAATAAGGAAAAAGTGATTTTTGGCGACTTTGGCGCCCTCGCGGAAAATCAAGTCAAAATTCTTTTTGAGTTTCTCACAAGCGCCCAAGGGGGGGGGGGGGGCGACAATTTGGTTTTAAGCTAATCACATGCCCCCCTAAC
Organism: Polydrusus tereticollis; assembly: GCA_963920685.1. Taxonomy (NCBI): domain Eukaryota; kingdom Metazoa; phylum Arthropoda; class Insecta; order Coleoptera; family Curculionidae; genus Polydrusus; species Polydrusus tereticollis. The sequence continues at coordinate 46,575,781 of OY987334.1, read as the reverse complement.
CATTTGTGAAATAAAATCGCTTATGGTATTTTTTTCTCGCAAATTTTACAGATTGGCTGTACCTACTATATGTTTTTACCCGTTTATTGTATCATATTATTATTGTGATTGTGCCGTGCAAGTCCGTGTGTGAGATCGCTCTTCATTTTAGGCTGTGTTGGCAGTAATTTTGGTTATTCTGTGTTACATATTCTGTGTGGTTTTGAGATTGGCCATATACTTTAATACTGGTCACAGGCTAAGCCTCTGTGAGAAAATTGGATCTCTGAGTTTTCTACACTTAGTTTTGTTAAAGGCACATGTTTGGTAAAGTTACTACGTCATTTTTCCTAGATGATCGATATTTTTGAGATTTTTGCCACATATGAAATTTTATAGGGGCCATTGAGAACAGCGGTTTTTAAGGCAGGTGCCAGAGTTAAAAAATTTGGAAAAACAGACCTTAAATATTCTTATTACACTTTGTTGTTGTTTGTGGAAATAATGATACATAATAATAATAATCCCTTATTGCGGTATTAGGCTATCGAAACATGTTGCCAAGTGTTTGAGGTTTTGAATAGAATATAATTTATAATTAGTTTTAAAATAAGCATTTGAAAAATAGATGTTTTTTAACAACCCGTTTATATAATTTATTCCGGGATTTGACGGCTTAATCCCGGGATTTTCGAGATTAATTTTTGCTCGGAGTCTCGGAATGTTAAAATTATCCCTTTTTAAAGAAATAAAATAAATATAGACTATTAAATTTTTAAAAAAACACCGGTTCGGGTCAGAGCTCAAAAACAAAACTTTTTAGAAAAAAAACTAACTACGCCACTGAATTCTACATAGAGAACTCTATAATAACCTATTTTTGATAAGTTATCAAATAATCGAGATACAGGGGAACGTCAAAAATGACAAATTTTCGTAATCGTCCTGTGTGTCAGAAACTAAGGGGACTATGAAAATTTCGTTTGCGGCTATAAAAGTTTCATAAAATAATAGAAAGGTAAGCCGCAAACCCCATCTTTTTATCTTTTATAATAAGGGAGCTGGTATATGAAAACACGCGAAAACTGGACACCCTATACATTTCACTTTTGAGAAAAGGTTTGATATGTTACAGTGTTACGTTTTATGCCATAGAAATACTGGAGAAGCTGAGGGAGTGTATTTAAATAATTACCCGAAAAGATTACAGCCGAATAAAAAGATGATTGGAAGGACAGTTGCCAATTTATTGCAGTATGGGTCATTTAATAAAGCAGTTGTTACTAGAAACCATGCAATGAGGAACATTTTTATTTCTAATTACATAGATCAAAATAAAAATAAATGACGTCACCAAAGTGAGAGCGTTAACTCCCCATGTAATCCCTTAGGCTGTATGGTTCAAGTTGCACTAAAAGTTTGTTCAATTTTCTTTCGAACACATTCACATTTTGTTCATTTTTAAGTTTATTAGGTAGTTCATTAAAAAAGCGAACCCCTTGATAAAAAGGTCCCCTTTCAACGATGGACAGACGGTGCGCAGGATAGTTAACATCAGGTGAGCGAGTGCTATAATGATGACCCCTCCCCATACGCAGCCCCTGTCCATCCTTAAAGAAAAAACATAATAGTATCAAATATATACAGACCATAATATATTGTTAAAATAAATTTATCTTTAAAAACATTTCTACAACTCTCCCTAAATGACATTTTGTACATTATTCTAATTAATCGTTTCTGTATAACAAATATATTTTAAATTTTTGAGTTTCCAACCCAAAATATAATCCCATATCTTGCTGCAGCCTCAAAGTTGGCAAAATATAGAATCCTCAGGGCACTTGCCGATACGTACTTTGACGTTACTCTAATACCATAACTTATACTGTTTAATTTTGTTCCCTGCGATGCTCTGTCCAGTCTAAAAATTCATCTATATAAACGCCTGAGAATTTTGTCTTAATTTGAAGGTTAAAATCTGTATTATTGATCTCAATTCTTTCTGTTTTTTTTTTAGTTTGCTTAATTTTGTTCTAAACAGTAATAAGTTTGTTCTGTCTTTATTGATTACAAGTTTGTTTTTCTCAAACCATGAGGGGGCTTGTGAAAAAATTCTTTCTGTGTTGTCAGTCAGTTCAGTTGAGTCTTTTGCTGTCACTAATAGGTTGGTATCATCTGCGTAGGAAGTAAGCAATGCATTATGATTTGAAATTTCGTAATTTAGATCATTGGTAAAAAGTGATGAACAGAATTGGTCCTAAAATACTACCCTGTGGGATTCCTATTGTATTTTGCAAACTTTCAGACTTATAGTTAATATTGTCCTTCCTAATTACGGTCTTCTGTATTCTACCTACCTTCTAAGTATGATCCAAACCACTTTAATGCATTGCCTCTGATTCCATACAAATCTAGTTTCCTTAGCAGAAGTTCTCGATTCAGGCAGTCATATGCCTTCTAAAGGTCCAAAAAGACTCCCAAAGCTGCCCTACCAGCATTCAGTTGTTCAAGGATGCCGTGCGTAAATTGAATAGTCGCTGTCCGAGATGATCTGCCCTCCATGTAGCCATGCTGACTGCTCGAAAGTAGCCCACAGTGCCCCATGAACGACACAAGCCGCTTACATGCTACCAACTCGAACAGCTTCGAGAAACCCGGAAGAAGGCTGATCGGCCTATAACCATCAAACTCCTCCGGACCTCCCTCCTTCAATATGGGCTTTACACCCGCTGTTTTGAACTGTTCTGGAAAAATGCCTTCACGTAATGAATTATTTATTATATATACAATAACATCAATTATTTCTGGCAAGCTCAGTTTCATTATACTTGTGGGTATTTCATCATATACATAGCTATTTTTGTGATTTCATTTTTTGTAACTGGGCTAAGAAATATAGACATATTATTTTCTGTTATTTTAGTATTCCACTGCAAGTCTTTTAGGTAAGTAAAAGCGGTACCCTTTCAGTAAAAAAGACATTTAGCTTATTGGAGGTTTCCTGAGCATTTCCAGTAATCATTGTGTCCTTTGACCCTGTTTTCCCTACAATTTAATTACATATGGACCATAGGCATTTTGTTTTGTTGTCTGATTTGTTAATTTTATCTTCATATGTTTTACATCTACTGTTTACTCGTACGGAATCATATTCTTTTTAAACAGATTTACATACTTCTGAAAAAGCGTCATTTTGATTTTTTAGCATAAGCAGGATAACTAGTCTATTCTTTACATTCTGAACCGCTACCTGATTTTTGTACATTATTTTTTCATCAGTAGCCCTTTTAACCCTATCAATGTGGAGCCATGCCCTTCTCTCTCCGCCTTCAAAACTATGGACGCTGGACTCTGCAGTGCCGACTTTCTTTGTTTTCCTTCTCCACTGTCCTCTTTTAGGTTCACGAAACTCATTTTCTTTTCCAAATTCACTGCCATTTTCAACATCAGTTAGAAACATTGAAAAAGTAAGTGGAACGCCAAAATCTACAGCACATTTTATTTTGCGTAAGAACAAATATCACCCGACGGGGAGACGACGTAAGGCGAAGGGCATTTTGTGAATGGTATACCAGACAATTAGGCTGAAAGTGTGATAACCAACAATGGAATCCGCAATAGAAGAAATACGCATTATTGGTCCACAGAAAATTCATGATTGTACAAAACAAAATGTCTAGGTACCAACATCGTTTGGGTTTTAAGATATGGGTGGGAATTTTGGGAACAAAGATAATTAGGCAATTTTTTACCACGGAACACTAAATTCAGAGCGGTATCGAAATTTACTGCAGCATAATTTGTAAGAATAGGTCGATAATAACTTACCACTAGCAGAAATTAATAACTGTTTGGGACACACTTCATATTTCTGTCGTGACCCAGTAGGAAAATAAAGTAACAAGGTTGAAATCAATCTTAGGGGATATAATGTAATGTAATACTAAGCCAAGCGGCAACGTCGCATTCGTGCTAAAGTACTATGTTTTTCTTCAACCACTAAATGCAATAAATAGAAAAAAAAATACATTAATTTCAAAGGCAATATAAATGGCAACGCCGCATATCAAAGTGGTGGCATCGTTGTACAAATAATATACGTTCAAATTAAATTCTATAATGTAAACAAAGACTGTCTGCTATTTAAAATCTAAATAATATTCTCTAAAACTATCAAATAATATTAGCACCCACGTGCGTAGTAATAAGCAAAGATTCTGATTGGCCGATCGATAGTGGCCTGACGGATGGACGTTGCCATTTTGGTTTTGACGTGTTAACATTTGATTGGTCAAGGTGTTTGGATAGGGTTAATATATGTTCTGAAATGTAAACAAAGCAGTGTCAGGTGGCAACCTAAAGAGGTAAATCGTCGCTCCGTGGGGAGAAAAGCCTTCACGTTAAATAGTTGTTAAAAGTAGTTAAAAGTGTTAAAGTGTCAGGTGGAAGTCTAAAGAGGCAAATCGTCGCTCCGTGGGTAGAAAAGCCTTCACGTTAAAAAGTTGTTAAAAGTAGTTAATTGTGTTAAAGTGTCAGGTGGAAGTCTAAAGAGGCAAATCGTCGCTCCGCGTAGGAGAAAAGCCTTCACGTGAAAAAGTTGTTAAGTGTTTACAAAAGTGAAAAGTGGTTTAACTAACATGTCTTGGTAGTAATGTTGTAGCCTATGCTAGGGTGAAGAGAGGAGGATGTTATTAGTCTTTTAATAAAGAAGTAGTGCACTAAAATTCAAAAAGGATTTTATTTTCCAATTTTTCAACAAATTTGAACCAGTCGACTTGTGGAGATACAGGTTAAAGTTTTGTGTACCTCATTATTACAAACGTGAGTCCGCACAATAACTTTTGCAAACACCATGTAAAAGGTATTTAATTTGTGCAAATTCCCACCGTTTCCAAGATACCAATGCTATACCATTCTTATGTTGGACACCCTGTATACAGAATACAATTTTATTCCCAAAATTTATAGCGCAGTTTTTATAGCGCATTTAAACATTTTATCAAAATTGCTAATGGCCATCGTCGAAAATAAAGATGTGAAAATGGGACATAAAATTTTATAGCCTTTAAATGCGTATATTCCTGATACCCATTAAATTAAAATTGGCCATATTGCTGATAACGAATTTAGGTAAAAGTTTTTAATAGCAAAGAAAAGTGTATAGTATGATCGCATTGTGGTGTTAAACTGTATTGTATATTTTTATTGGCAGTATTGAACAGAAAATACGTAGAATCACGATTATTAGCTGACAATTCTCTTACACAGGGTGATCCGAGCAAACATTTTTACATTTGAAAATATCATGTATATACTACAGCAAAACCTCTATCTGCAACCGCCTTTATAACGTGACCACCTGCGTTTAGCGACCGGTTATTATTATTTCAGGACTGGCGCGAATCGTATTAAAACCATCAATAATACGCAGTCGAAGGTCTTCAGTTTCAATAGGAGTAGTATAAGCGAGTTGTTTAAGGTGACCCCAGAAATAAAAATCCAATGGATTCAGATCCGGCGAACGGGGTGGCCATGGGTGAGGTCCTCCTCTACCTATCCAACGAGCAGGATATTGTTGATCTAAATAGTTTCTAACGCGTACTGCAAAGTTAGGGGGAGGGGAGCGCCGTCATGCATGAACCACATTAAAGTTCTCGTTCTTAATGGCACTGCTTCCATCAATTCTGGGAATTCATCTCTAAGGAAGTTGTAATAGACATCACCAGTAGGTCGATTTGGGAAAAAATACGGTCCAACTAAGCTATCTCCAATAATCCCTGCCCAAATATTAAAAGAAAATGTATACTGGTGATGTCCTTCGATGATGGCATGAGGATTATCTTCCGCCCAAATATGGTTGTTGTGAAAATTTATGATGCCTTGTCTGGAAAAATTCGCTTCATTTGTAAATAGTATTTTTGCCGAACAATGTGGGACCCTTAAAGAATTTTCTTGAAACCAGTTACAAAAATTAACTCGAGCTGGAAAGTCTCTACGCAACAAAGCTTGCATTCTTTGTACGTGATAAGGATAAAGTAAATAGTTCTTTAAGATACTCCATACTATTTTGTAACTCACATTCAACTCGTTCCCGATTTTCCTCGTACTAGTGCCTGGAGATTCTTAGAGCGTTTTACTCATGTCAGGAGTTTCTCAATTATGAAATTTGATTGTTTTCTCAATTAAAAGTGGTAATTGTTTTCTGGATTGTGAATTTTAATTTTAATTGTCTTAATTATGAATTTTAGTATCTATCCCATTTTTATTAAGAGTGAATTATGTAGTTTTCCCTTTTACAATGTTTTTAACCATGTTTTACTGACTGTACTTGTTTCTAGTTGTAGGTACTGTTGCATTTATATTTTTTTTGTTTTTTTATTCCGATGTAACGTTGAATTCATGGTTTTTAGAATAGTTACCATAGTTATTGTTTCTGATATATTTACTTTGACGTACGTAAGCAGATACTACTCAGCCCTATGATCAAATGCTCACTTTAACTTTTAACGTGAGTGTTTCCATGACAACAACCGAAAACAGCCTACTTGTTGATTTTTCACTGTGGTGGAGAAACAGCTGAGCCGTTAAAGTTATCGGATGTGATTGTCAGATTTAAGTGTCAGAATTCTTAACCTAAAAATAGTATAGATTTTAGAGAGAAAGTTTTATAGTGTGCGTTCGAGATACATTATTTTATGTCGTAAGTACCTACCTATTTATATATTTCAATTGAATGCTTGTTTACATTATTACAGCGGTTTTTTTTTAGAATATGGATTGGAATCAAAGTATTAACCAGTAAAGAACACAGACACGAGACAAAGTTTATTTCAATTGGTAACTGTGACAAGTTTTCACCAAGAAAATGGTAAAAGAAAATATTTGATACCTAAAGAGGCTAGTTATTAAACAATTATATGTATTTACCTACTACTTCATATTAAATATACTTTTAATTACTTTAGGGCTCCTAGTGGGAATAAAGATTATTAGTATTTGTATTTGTAGTCCGGCTTATACTTATGTATTAACATCAGTAGAATGTGATTGCTGCATGAAAATTAAAGTAGGTACTCAATAATTTATCTGCTTAACAGAAATTGAGAACAACTTGTGTCAGAAAACTCACTTAGAAAAAAAGAGATTATGGTACCTATGAGATGCTTTTCAACTAGACAGATAACTCGAGAGATTATTCGCAGTGAAAGCAAAGTATGTATTGTATAATTTTAGTTTTTTTTTTTTATTTTAGCCTTTTTCTCAGTGATATAATGTGATGTTATAGGATATGACCAACCTAAAATTACCAGCACATATCAGGACTCAAGAAGATTCTAATGTGATTAAACTCGATTTAATTTTATTCACTATAAAAGGATCATTATCTAATAATGTGAAGGTAGGTCCTGTTTTAAAATATAGTACCTACCTAATTTTTTATTAGTATTGCTCAAACTTCTCTACTAGCACAGCTGCTTACGATCTCTTGGAATATATTTATAAAACAATAGATTCTAATTACTATACTATAGCTCTATTTTTCGATTTAATACAATACAATACAATAGTATTTATTTGTTCAATAATAAGATGCTTACATTTACTATAAACATAATAAAAAAAAAACCAATAGGGGCTGTTGAACAATGTCTGGAGAGATTTTTGTAAATAACCATTTTAAACTTGTAATTACATTACATTTAGACAATGACAATTTTGATAAAATTACACATCAGGAAATCATCAAAGAATTTATTAAGGTTGTAGAAGGCCTTACTGACTAGATATTTTGTTAAGGTATATTTTAGTTTATTCTTTGGCAGGTTTCTAATTTCGTCTGAGAAACAATTAAAAATTTTTATGATGCAGTATTTTACATTTTTTTGCAGGTATGTAAGTATAGTTATAATTTTCTGGTACTAAATTACTTTTATGGCGAGTATCATAATCATGTTTCACATTAAAATCGAGAAAAAGATCCCTATTATCACATACAAATATTACAGAGTCCAAAATGTACATTCCTATTACCGTCAGAATATTTTTTTCTACAAAAACAGACCTACAACTTTCCTGCTGCTTCAGCCTAAAAATATTTCGGATGCACCTTTTTTGCATGACTATAATTCTGTGTATTTCCGTTAAACTACCCCAAAATATCACTCCATATCTTAGCCCAGCGTTTGACTGCGTCGACACTGCCATCTTGCTCAGAAAGTTGCATGCTATGGGAATACGTGGTAATATTTCTGACTGGCTGGAATCATTTTTCTCTAATCGCCAAATAAGAGTAAAACTTTAGGGCTCCTATTCGGAGAAACTAAATATCAGATAGGGCGTTCCCTAAAGAGGCGTAATCTCTCCCTTGCTTTTTGCATTATTTATAAACGATTTGAAAAAATGATGCAACAGTAGTCATACCTGCTTCTACACTTAATCAACTACTTGAAATAACTTATACAATTCTGCTTAGATTTTCTGTTTGGTGCCAAACAAATCATCTAGTTGTTAACACAAATAAGACCCATTACATGGCATTCTATAAAAAGCAGCAGGTTCCTGATTTATACTTAAAATTGAATAATAATTTGATTACAAGAGTAGAACAATGCAAGTTTCTGGGTCTTCACCTAGACTTACAATTAAAGTAAACAGCCCATGTAGACAATGTTGCTGCAAAACTAAACTGCTTAATATGCCTTTGTCAACTTAAAAACCTTTATGAACCCCAAACAATTGTTAAATATATATTATTCTTTGGCCTACAGCCACTTAACTCTACTTGTGCTTTACTGAGGACAAACTACTCAGAACTTCAAAGATTATTTATTCTTCAAAAAAAAATTATTCGTAAAATCTACTACTTAAGCCCACTTGAGTCATGCAAAGAAACCTTTCGGCAGCATTAGATTCTCACGCTTCCAGGTATTCTGATTCTTAGTGCACTGATGTTTGTTAAAAAACACTAGAAACTCAAATAAAATCTATATTTCAGGCTACAAAACATCATCATATCGGAAAAGCCCTTTCTGCTGTTGCAGCAGATTATTAATTGCACTACCAGAGTCCCTTAGAGAAATTTCTCAAGTAAAAAAGTTAAGTGCTATCTTCTTGAAAACAATTTTTACGACATACGTGAATACCATACTATTATTCTCTAAACGCCTTATGACCTATCACTTTAGATCTATAATTGTTGACGTTGTCAGTAGTTTACATTGTAAATTTATATGGCTGAATATTTAAAAAATATATATAAAAATAAATAATCTGACTGGTTTGTTGCTAGTGGACAAAACAATTAAAATAATCTTTGCATTTCGGGACGATATCAATGTTAGGGACAACTTGAAAAGGTCCATTTCCTGGGTGTCCAACTGGACTGCAAGTTTAAATGGGACCATCATGTAGACGATGTAGTTGGCAGGCTTCGGGAGAGTATTTGTTTTGCAGTCTCTATTTGTTATTAATAGCATATATTTCAATAGGCAAGCCTAATACAAATTAGCTAACGTAGTATAATACAAATACTATAACTAAACTAACCTTAACTCTACAGATATAAAAATCAAATATAAAAATTTAAAAAAGAAAGAAAAAAAAAACAAAAAACACGACAACAATAGCTCGTCACGCCGGTATCTTAACTTCTAAAAAATGTCCTAAGCTCTCTTTTAAAACTATTAATCGATGAACACTCCTTGACATATCTCGGTAGATCATTGTAATCATTAAGACCTTTGAAAAATAAAGAATTCATAGCTCTCCTGGAATTAGTCCTCTTGATATAAAAATCATTTCTATTTCGAGTAGGGTAATTATGTACATCACTGTTATGGGCAATAAATCCACCAAGGTAAGATGGGAGAAGACCATTAAATAACTTATATATAAAAACCATGGCCAAAAATTGTGTATCAGAGGTTACAATGAGGATGGTATATATTTGCCATCTTCCACTCAGTGATGTCCTATGCAGTCCTGACATGAGGCTGTGCAAGCCAGTCAGGGCAAGTTTTTGGTCTGCAGAGGATAGTAGTTTGAATAACTCTAGAACTAGGCTGGAGAAAAAACTGCAGATAGGCATTCATACAGCTAAAAATTCCCACTTTTTTATCTCAGTACATATTAAAGTGCCTGTTACATGTCAAAAAGAATGAACAATATCTTACAAGACATAGAGACGTGCATGAGTATGAAACCAGGAGCAGAGATGCTTTGGTTCCAACATATTGCTGACTGAGGAAGTGTCAAAGAAAACCAGATTCTACTGTCATCCAAATTTTTAACAAGTTGCCTAATAATATAAAACAACTACCACTTTATGGGTTTAAAAATAGTGTTACCTCGCTGCTCATCTATAACGCTGTATAATAGTGTGAAAGAGTTTTTAACTTTACATTTTAAACTGTTTGTCGAATTTTTGAATACTACCTTTTAAACTGTTCGTATTTGGATATATATTTGTGTCCTTTAGCAGGCAGCATTTGACAATATTATTTTGCAGTCATTTAGAAATAGGTAAAATCTTGAAGATTATTTTAAAGATGCAATGACAAAGGTCGAAATTTGTCGAATCCTTATTCGTTTTATTTTGATTTGAACGTTTCGGTTGACTAACCTGACCTAATCGTTTGCAAGTGTAAACTTAAAATTGATAAAAAAAAAGTGCTAGGGCTTATCATTAATAATTGGCTGTAGTCAACCCTACATAAAAGGTCTCGCTTTCATCTACTATAAACTACATAGTATATTATTCGACGTTAGTAATGTGTAGACATTTTAGTTTTTGCTTTCTGCCATGGGGATAATTACTATACAATTTAAAAATATGTTAAAATAAACTTGATTTATTTTTGAATTTTATTCCAAAATTCTCATTCAACAAACCTTTTTTGAGAAATCATAAAAGTAGGTTTGTCAGATGGGAAACTTCAGGAGTGACATTCCAGAATGCCCTGTAGCTAGGTAAAAAATTAATTTGTAAAAAGCTGTTAACAATTTTAGGTTTTTGGAATATCTAGTTGCAGTAGATAGAGAAAACCCCACCACATGAAACACAAAGCCATGAGACATGACACTAGTTTGCTGCTTCCAGTTGTAATTTTACGTTATAAAATGTAAATTTGGTTTAACAATTAAGTTACTCCTGTAATTTTAGATATTAATTTAGTAAAACCATTATATAAACTATTTTCGTTGTCACTTATTTATTTATTAACGAGCAAAATCACATTTACAATTTTTACAAAATCTGGTAGGTAGGTACTGCTAATAATATTCAACACGATTGTCAAAACTAAAATAATATTGTATCAAGAACTTTCTAAATTTTTTTTGTATTTTGGTTTCACGACAAAGCTATAATATTTTTCAGTTTAAAAAGAAGTTAGTTACCGTTAGAATTTTATATGTGTCACTTTCTGCTTACTAAAAAAAGTAACCCAAAACTTAAAAGAAACTTGTTCAAAACAAAATCGTATTTGAGAGTATTTTATTTATTATTTGATAATTATTATAAAACTGTAACCTTGATTGTTTAATCCTTTTGGTGATGTTTTGAGACAGCTTCTTTATGTAATATTAAAATTAGTGTGAAAACTAGAAAATTTTCGATCAGGAAATCATAAGTATACTGTTCCCTGTACCTCCGGAAAAACGTGGTAATTTAACCAATTAATATATTAAAACCCCTTAACATGTCTTTAATAATTTAGAGTTGACCTTGTTCGTTACTGACCTCGTCGCATTTTAATTAATATAAAAAAAAATATATATTAAATCTGGTCCTAAATCAACATATATCTCCACCTAAAATAAAAGTAACTAGAATGTGATACATGCCATAAAAATGTAACCTCAACTAACTTCTTTCTAAACCGAAAGATACTATACCTACTGTTTTTGCGATAAAATTTTAAGGAAGTCTCAGAGATACTTTAATTTTAATATTTTTATTATAAATATGGCTGTACCCTGTTCCTGTCGCGACTTTACTGCAGTCTAAAGTTTATCCATTGTCCATGTTTCTGACACTAATTGCTTTAATAATTTTTGCACCTCAGAATATTTCAGGTATTTTTAAATTCAACTTCATTGGCATTCTTTCCTTCTACATCTCAATTTCTAATCTTGCCCATTCTATACTAGTTCTTCGTATTGCATCCAGCTGCTTCTGCTTCATTTGCCTACGTACAAAAAATAGTGAAATAACATTCGAACTTATTTAAATATTTTTGGTAATAACTTTGCTCTAGGCTACCATTCCTCGATAGTAATATTTTAGTTTCTGAATTTTACAGGTGCATATGTTCTTTGTTAGGATACTGGTAGGTATAAAAATAGGACTGAATGTTTTTTTAATACTAGTAGACATCATCTCGATCTAATCAAATTATTATTAAAATGGTAAAAAAAAGGTTTAATAAGATAGAATGTTGATATTTTTATTAAAAATAAACAAAGGAATGCTCTGCATAGGATAGATAGGATAACTAACCTGAATCCTTACCTTATGAGATATTTTTACAATCACTTAGGTAAGTAAACAACAAAAATATCTACTCTCTATTCTATTTCTAACTTTAAAACTTTTGTAAATAGTTTAGAAAAATGGATCAAAGCCCAACGAATACCAAGGGACAAAGCCCTTACTCTCACTTTTGTATTCCTAGCTGGGCTTTTGAATTGTGACCCTAGTGGTTCAATTTTTTATAAACATTAGGTACCTACTAAAAGATCTATAAATACAACACAAGTTGTGTAATTTGTACGAAACAATACTTGGTTGATCCAGGTTTTAATAATTATCTAGTATCTAGCAACCTAGTTTAAAAACTTACCTCTATTAGGTATAAATTGTTGCCAAAGCTGAATTAAACTGTAACATCATGTATTTTTCAGCTTGTAAATTATAGGAAACTATTTGAGAGCTTCAATAAATATTAGAAAATGGTATAATTCTTATATTTTATTCACTTCTACGTGTAATTCAGTAGCTGGTACGGATTTAGGTAAATAGAAGGAAATCTCCTCGAAATTCTCTCCTCTCATGTTTTGTTATGATCTAAAAGGTATAAAAGTCACTATAAGGGAATTGTAAATCAAATCAAATCAACTTTGTTCAGTAATTTCAAGATTTTTAAAGTAAAATAATCTGAAAGTAAAATCTTTTGTAAAATCTATACCAACAATGTACTTACAATTGTGTTTTTAACTTACCGTTATTAATATATTTCCATTTCTTTATAAAAAACGAGCTAATACATCTCTTCGATTACTAATTTTTGAAGCAAAAATCGCCCGAAATCAACAAATATGTGAATAAAACCCAGCTGTGGCCGTCAACCGCTCGCAAAAGTTCATTGACCGCTTGACAACTTGACAATCTTGACATTTCCAAACAATCTTCAAAATTTCCGCGATTGATAACCGAACTCGTCCCTGATTGGCTCAAATATGCTAAAGTACTCACTTTAAGGATTGCGTCACTCCTGTTTAGGATGACGAGATCGAGAATTAACACGACCGTTAACTGTAGTTGCATCATACCAAAATGGAAAATAGCATTGGATTTTAACCCACTTACTTTAATTTTGAAATTAACGGCTCGCGTTAACTTGTGAGTTTGATCATAGGTCTGATTGTATTGTATCGTGAAATAAATGATTTGATTTGATTTGATTTGATTTGATTTGATTCTTCCACCATGTTAAAGACCTCTTCCTCAAGTTGTACGGTTCTAACTGTAAGTATGGTCGGCCGCCTATTTTTCTTTTTTGCAGAGCTACCTGTTTCCTCTAACCTGAGGTGCAATATTGTAAATGTTTCCGAACACGGTACTCGTCTATTAGGAAAACGTTCTGTATATAAACGTCTCGCCTTTAGCGCATTTGCATTTGCCAAACCGTACATAAAATGAATTGGAGCCATTTCTTGATTGGTAAACTCAGCCATTATGAAAAGTATGTAATGTAGTACAAATAAATTCAAAGGCAATTCAAAAGGATATTGTTTGAAAGATGTTAAACAGGAGACAAATGTTACGGAGAAAACAAATGTGGTTGCCATGGAACGAGGCAAAGCCTACTCGTATCGTTTGACGCAACATAATGATAAAAATGCGAAAAATAACTAAAAAATTAAGGTACTCTTTTACCCAGATCCCCGCTAATGAACTAACTGTAAAATATAAAATTGACCCAAAGTAAAGTGCTCTAGTCCCTTATGTTTAACAAATATCATTAGAATATCGTTTGGCATTAATTAATAAAATGACAAAAAAATACAACACCCTGTATTTCGAAAACGAAGCGACATGCGAAAAACTTTTATACCACATTTTCGTCTTAAAATAAGGTGAGGATTCACCTCCTTCATTTTTTCAGAGAGGTGAGGAAACACCCTGTATGTAGATACCTATTAATAAACAAACACTGTAAAATGCAGACCAGTTGTTTTAATTTTTCTCTGTCAACCAACCAACATTTGACTCCCCGAGGGTGGTCGCTATTGAGAGATTTTACTGTATTAATTTTTTAATTTTCTTTCATTAACTTTCGTGCTCACTGTATAAATATAACCATTCATTTTATCGTTGTGCTTCTAATAGTATTTATTTATTTCCAATACGAAACTGAAAACTCCTTAAAAGAAGTTTTAGCTAACAATATAAATTTATTTAACGATACTTAGGTGTATCGTGTGCCTGAAATGAAAAACGCCATTCGGGAATTTTTATCGGCGATATTAATCGCTTTTATAGAAATTGGCACTGTTAAAGTTGAATTAGAAAAGTATAGTGGAAGTTTTATGCGATATACGGTTCGCTTTGTTGCTTCCACTGGCGTAGGAACTTTGCTTTATGTACGGCGAAAGTTTGGGAAGCAAAAAACACACCGATATTTTGAGGTATACAGTGAGTCCCGGAAGTAATGTCTAAATTTATTTAAAATTCAGCGGTGTGTTTTTTTTTTGAAAATTGCTGGGTCCGGTTGATTTTTACTTCTCAATGTTGTTTTCTTGATGGTAAATTTATGTATACAGAGCAGCCCAAAAATAAGTTACGACCATCAACTTAATTTTTTCAAATAAAAACATCTATTTTTCATTTCATTTTCGAATTTTGCATCGAATTCTTTGTATGTTTCATTTATTTCATGTCCTATACCTAAACTCAACAGTTATCGAAAAAACTACGATTGAGCATATCAATAAGTAGGACCGTATTTCTGAGGATTTATTTGTAAATCGAGCAAAACGTTTCATTATTTATTAAATTGGCCAATATTAACTGGGAAAATATTCTTACCCCATCTGACACAAATAATATGATAAACAATTTTACTTAGTAATTGATAAGCTCATTGATGCACATGTACCTTTCTTTACCATTAAAGGTAACTTTTCTGCCTATTTGAAGCCGGACACTATTAAAATAATTAAAAATAAAAATATGTATCATAAGAAATACAAAAAATTCAACAATGCAGAACACTATAACGTATTTTCCCGGTTAAGGGTTCTTTCTAAACAACTAATTAGGAGAGATTATACCGATTTTGTAAATGGTATGGAGGTCGAAATTTTAAACAATAATAAAATATTTTGGAACTACGTTTCATCTAAGAAAAAAACACAAACTTCCATACCCAGTACTGTTCGTTATGGGGACCGGATCGCTAGAACTGGACAAGATATATGTAACAGCTTCGCGGACTTTTGCAAAAGCGTATATATTCCAACCACAGTATCGTCTTGCCCAGTTTCCTTGTGCCCAGGTCGTAGTGTTACAATGAACAATAATATAATTTTAGAAAATTCGATAAATTACATAGCTCTTAGGCTTCTTTGCCTAACTGATGAGACCTCGAAAGCTGTACTTCTACTTATCTCCGGGTACTTTCCCTGATTGAAGATGACGAATCGAAGTCGAAATAAGCTGAAACAATTGCTGGAGTTAGCACAAAACTAATTTTCCAGGTGTAATTTGCACCTATGGTAAGAATATGTTTCGCTTTGCGAAGACGAAGGTTTGATCGAATTTGGATGGCAAACGCATGTCGAATTTGACACTTTGCAAATTCTGCCGATTTCCATTGATCTTTCCGTCAGCGCGGCGATATTCCACCTTTATACAGTGCGAAGATCCCAGTACAGCTTTCGACCTTTCGAGGTCTCATCAGTTAGGCAAAGAAGCCTAAGAGCTATGTAATTTATCGAATTTTGATATTTATTGTAGTTCAAGAAGTGATTCTTCAAAGGGGAGAAATGTTCGTTCAAATTTCCACAAAGACACAAAGTCTGTGTACAGTGTCGTGGTTCCCGAAGTTTCACAAATCTGGAACAGAGATGACGACTCGAATTTGAGCTTTGTCAAATTTTCTGTTTTTCCAAACTTTCTGTGATAATTTTAGACCTTATTAATCAATTGGAGCTAAAAAAGGTGCAGGACCTGATCGAATACCACCTTTTTATAAAATCTTGCAAGGAGAACTTGGTTTATCCACTGCGAATTATATATGAGTCGTCGTTACAAACAGGAATATTTCCAGAAAAATGGAAAATATCTCATATAACTCCTATAAATAAATTTAATGTGTTACTCTCAAAATTAAGCCTAATAGATCGTGGCATTCAGATAGACTCTGTATACACCGACTTTAGTAAGGCTTTTGACAAGATAAACCATAAGCGGTTGATTGAGAGACTTGCTAAGGTTGGTGTCTGCCAGCGTCTGCTCACGTGGATATGGTCCTACACCTTAAAGCGTTCCCAGATTGTTTCCGTAAACGGTTATCAATCCGAAACTTTCTCGGTCAGCTCGGGGGTTCCTCAGGCTAGTTCAGGTTAGTTCAGGTTAGTTCAGGTCATTTAGGTCCCTTATTTTTCATAATTTATATTAACGATATTGCAAAGTGCTTTCACCACACAATGTTTTTACTATATGCAGACGACCTAAAAACATATCGTCCCATAAGGGAGCTGCATGACTGCCTGAAAATGCAAGCGAATCTTAACCGATTGTCCGAGTACTGTGACAGGAATAGTGTTTTCTTGAACATAACAAAATGTTGTTTTATAACATTTACCAAAAATATTTATACTTGGGAATACTCATATAGTATCAATAATTCAAATTTAAAGAAGGTAAATCGAATAAAGGAGTCTTTCTGGACACCAAATGGTTATTTCAAGAACATTTTAATAAAATAATTACCGGGGCAAACAAAATGCTAGGCTTCATTACTAGAATCTGTAGAGACTTTCGAAATCCCAAAACAATGATCCCACTATATTTTGCTTTCGTTCATAGTAAGCTCTCTTTTGCCTCTGTCATCTGGAATCCTTAATACGTCACATGTATTAATAGACTAGAAGCAGTACAAAATAGGTTTCTCAAAGCTATTGTATTTAAAGCGCATTGCACAATAGATCTTGTAAAAGAAAAATATAAATTTATTCCTCTGTCTGACCGCAGAAAAATTTCTGACATATCTTTTCTATATAAAATAATTAACTCGAATTTAAACGTCCCAGAACTATTATCAGCACTAAGTTTTAATATTCCCAACAGAGAATTAAGACATGCAACCTTATTTAATTTACCTTATAGACGCACTAACTTGGGTTTAAATATACCATTGGATAGACTTCAAAAAACTTTTAATTCATACTGCCACGAATTTGACATATTTCAGTGCAACCTTGTCTAGTTTTAAAAGACTTTTAAAAGGATATTTTGTCCAACAAGTATTTGGATAGCTGTAGGTAGAGTTAGTTAGGTTAAGTGCATATTGTTATGTAAATCAGTAAAATGTTTCCGCATAAACTGTTTATTGTATACCGGGTGTTGCATCGTCGAGCGGGACATAGGAAATCCCATGTAATTTTAAATGGGGTCAATTATTGGCTTCCCTAATTATTTTAGAGAAAAATTCTATTTAGGTTTATTAAAGAGCACTAAAACCCTCATTCAAAAGAATAACTTTAGATATTTTTGATGAGCCCGTTTACGGGTTATCGCCGATTTCTTTTTAACTATTTCTCCTTTTTATGGCCCCGTATTTGCGGGCACCAGTCAAGGTAAAAGATGACTGTCAAATAAAGTTGTCATTTTGAAATGTGTGCTTTATTGTTATAAAAACTCGTACATCGAAAATATTAGCCATGAATTACACTTCTGAAGAAAAAATATTGATGATTAAATGGTATTATCAAGGAAATAGTTATCAGAATGTGTCAGACATGTTTGCTGCTCTGTATCCGAATAGACCGATACCTGCAAAATCTACAGTCGAAAGGACTATCAAGAAATTTGAGACAAAAGGCACTGCAATAAATAACTGCAGATGTGAAGAAAGGCAGGAACAAAGAAGAGATGCAAGAAATGATAGGGACTTGCAAGTTTTATTGTGCGTGGAAAAGAATGATGGGAAGATCAGCACAAGGAAACTTGAGGATGACATAGGATTAGATCACACCACAGCGTTACGAGCTTTGAAACGACATAAATATTATTCATACAAATATGAAAAGCACCAAGAGCTAAGAGATACGGACGAAATACGACGACAGGAGTTATGTTTTGGTATGATGGAAATTTACATTTACCTTAAACAATGAACCCAATGTTCAAAATTATCGATATTGGAGCAAAGAAAACCAACACAGGTTTGTGGAAACAAGGACGCAATATCCACAAAAAGTTAATGTATGGGCTGGGATTTTCGGAGAAAATATTATCGGGCCATTATTTCTTACACGAAATTTAAATGCAGAATATTTTTTGGAACTACTTGAAGATCATATTTTACCTACTTTACATGATGCCGCCAGGGAAAATCAGGAAGTTTGGTACCAAATGGATGGCTGCCCGGCACATAGTACCCTGGCCGTCCGGGAATATTTAAACCGTGCTTTTAATGGAAATGTTATTGGCTTAAATCATACAGTAAATTGGCCAGCCAGGTCTCCTGATTAATCGCCAAATGATTTCTTTCTCTGGGGCCATTTAAAAAACAGGATATACAAAGATAAAAAATACCCAAATCTAGACGAGTTAAAAAATGCTATTTCTGCCGAATGCAATAGAATTTCAGTTTACCAACTAGCGAATGTAAGAAGAGAATTTTATGATCGCCTCGGTTATTGTCTAGCAGTCAATGGAGGAATATTTGAACATCTTCTTAAATCCTAAAATTCTAACAATTTAATAGTACCTACCTATTAATTAGTAAAATATTGAAACATGTAAAATGTCATAATTAACCTTGTAATTGGATACTTTATTTTAGTTTTATTCAGATTAATTTGTACTCATAAATACACCTTAATATTTTCGATGTACGAGTTTTTATAACAATAAAGCACCCATTTCAAAATGACAACTTTATTTGACAGTCATCTTTTACCTTGACTGGTGCCCGCAAATACGGGGCCATAAAAAGGAGAAATAGTTAAAAAGAAATCGGCGATAACCCGTAAACGGGCTCATCAAAAATATCTAAAGTTATTCTTTTGAATGTGGGTTTTAGTGCTCTTTAATAAACCTAAATAGAATTTTTCTCTAAAATAATTAGGGAAGCCAATAATTGACCCCATTTAAAATTACATGGGATTTCCTATGTCCCGCTGGATGATGTAACACCCGGTATGTCAAAAGGTGGTAAGTATAGAAAAGAGGCTAAATTTAGAGAATTCGGTCATGTTAGAGATTTGTTTAAATCTGGTCCTCTTGCTTCAGATGAAAATGAAGTACTTGAGGTTTTGCTTTCTTTGGAATACTTTTCTGTCGCACATTGGGGCCAATTTACACATGTTGTTTCCTAAATAGTTCAAAAGCACAAATATCACCCATACAAAGTTATTTCAGTGCATGAGATATTTGAAGATGATTTCGATAGGCGAAATGAGTTTTGTGAAGGCATGGAGAAACTATGTGCAATCTAGATAATATTTAAGTACTACTAGTAAAATGTATTATTTCTTCCCATGAAGCTACGTTCTATTTGAATAGTAATGTGAACAGACTATATCGTCGTTATTGGACAACAGAAAGTCCGCATTGGATGATGGAGATTCACAGCCAATACACATTACAATACCTAAATTTCAAAAAATCATAAAGCTGTTGTCTCAAGCTGGAGGTCACAAATATTGGAAAGAAAAGGGTTTTAATCTTTATATGTTAGTTGCAGCGCCGCCTTTAAATAAACAGGGTGTATCAACAAGTAATCGCGACACTGCTATGATGACAATATGATCCTGTGATCCAGTTTTAAACATACAACGATGGTTATGACAAAATAAATACTAGCCTTATTTTAGAATGTTCTGACTTAAATCAACTGGAGTGTGTTAACAGTTATGTATTGTTCATAATTGTACAAAATTTCAGCTAGATAGATACTTATTGTCTATTTTTGAACGCATGCCCAGAATATCCACTTTGTATGCAGAATATTTTCGATCTTTGGTATGTTATCATAAATTTTACTCGATGTTTCATGACAAACTTTATTAAGATAAAAGATTAAATTGGAAAAAAGGTGCAAAACTGAATAAAATTATTTCTAACCCTTTTCATCGTCCAATCTGCCAATTCCTTCTCCTTTTGTCACTGCCGACTATCTAAGACTTTTCTAAAAACTCTGCTGTACGGTAGGAATAAATTCCATTAGCTTCATTTATAGTAATGCCGTTTGGACAGAAAAGTTCCATTATGTTCTTAGGAGAAGATTTTTTTTTAATAAGGTGAACTGTTTCAAAATTAACGTCTTCTCTGTTTCAATATTTGTATTGAATGGTGTAGGGAAAGTCTTTTGTAAACCTCAACCATTGGAATATAAGCCACTCCACCTGAATTTTGAACTTAGAAAGTTTTACTTTTGGTATGTTTCTCTCCAGTATTCTGAGAGAAGAAACAAACTCTTTCATTGTACCATGTTTTATTACTTTATGAAGATATGCGGATGAAATCTTTTTTCTTTTAAGCCTAGTCCGAAACTTTGGTCGCAAAGTAGGTACATTTGACCACTTACCAATAATTTGTGATCTGTGATATGTTCACCTGGGGAAGCAGTTATATAATTAGAGTTAAGATCAACTAAGAAGAGGCCACGTCGTCATCAGCATGCAAACATAAAACGCGTTCTAAACTCTATGCCAGCTTGATCTTGAATGGTGACCGACGCCATATTTTAAACATATTTGCCAACCTGTGATTTAAAGGTCCCTCAATTTAAGAGGTATCTCACGGATACAGGCAACTAGCTTTCAAACAAAGTTAACAAAGTCTCAAGAAAGCCGACAACACGACTCTTTCCCTAGGTATGTTTGGTAATAGACAAACATTACACCATTATCTCGTTAAATTAAATGAAATGGAAATAATAAGAGGTGTCTTTAGTTTTCACTGGCTCTGCATAAAACATACTTGAAATTTGTGCAGGTCAGAAATACGTTTTTCCAACGAATACTGCAATTCAAAAAAGATAGACATAGCTTCAAAGTAGTTCATTCTACGAGGAAAGTGTTTATTCTAAATCACTATTACTACTTATTACTATTTCATTAACGATATTACAAAATTTATGATAATACAACCGGTTTCATAAGTATAGGTACACTTTACTTACCCATATTATATTAACTACTTCTAGGAAAGTCATTCTAAAAATTCTGTCGTCGATAAATATCTCCATACTTCCCAAACATCAAAAAATAATATTACAGTTGATTAAGGTTAGGAGTAAGCCAAGATAACTTTAAGGACTCAAAAACGGCCACTTACACTTAAGTCTTTAGCGATGTTAAGTCTTCAATAATCCGTGGCGTCAGCAGATGGCGAGGTAGCTTCTTCTTACTTGACGCGGATTCTATAGTTTTTCGAAGTAACGAAACTGTTAATGTAAAATAAAGTGAAGAATCTCCCTTCTCGAGGACTCCTAAAGGCAACGGGTAACAAAAGGGGTGATCTAGTTCCCATACAAGGTATTAAAAAGAATTCTGTAGTGGAAATGTGTAGGCACTTGTTACAAATAAAGATTTTAAGAAAATAGTTGTTTATGTTTGTACTATTAAGTGCCTTTTATATTTCTAGCTTACTTAACACTACTACCCACAACTTTGTTTTTGTTAATAATATGCTAGAAATCTTAATATTTATAATCTTTTTTTCATACCGAACCTCAACACATATATAGATACAGACAACAACAAAACGATAGTTTCAGAGGTAGTTTATAATCTAATCATCTAACTATCATGAGAGTTTATGAAAATCATATAATCATTGAGAAATCCATGGGAATCACCCAGGAACCAATTCATGGGAATCACTTGGGAATCCTCAGGAATCATTAGAAAGCATAGACAGTGATTCTCAAAAGCGGCAATCGATGTAAATCATTTTTAGGGGAAAATATTCCACAAAAATGTTCAACTATCAATCGGAAACAATGCATAAACTTGTAGCTAGTAGGCCAGTGGACTAACCAAATTCCAAAACTAGCGCCACCTAGTGATAAGAAGGAAAAACTCGGTTAATTCACTTAGGGTTAATGAAAGTCAATATGGCGATTAAGAATATGGAATCGTTGTTAGATAGTCCGTTACTACACTTCGAATAGGTAAAGCACAAAGCCCCAAAATTGTGGATGTGTTGTACAGAAGTTCCTGCGGGGCTGCCTTGCAACAGCCGCAACAAGACAAAATTACCACCCAAATTACCACCCGAAATATTAAAGACAGAATTTCTTCCAGAACTTTGTTAAAATTTGATATATTTTGCTGCATGTAAAGATCGATCGGCAGTCGATGTTTGAGCATTCATAGCAAAAGATGAGACTAGTGTAGCGCCGTAATCTTCCCAGAAAGTCCTTATTCTATAGTATTTAGAGAGGGTGGGTAATGTTCCTTAACAATAAATAATAATAAAATGGCAATAAGAAAAATCCGGGTTAATTTTTGCTTTTACAAATAATCATATTTTTGATTGATGCCGATGTACGCCACTGCTCATATCTCAGAACAGCTAAATTGTACAAAACTAGTAGTCGTTCGTTGAAGCAATTTTCCATCGAGCTCACTTCCGGTTATCGGGGTCAATGTAAGTGGCCAAAGGCCGGACTCAGTCTGAAAAGTTTTCGAGTGTTGTAGTTTGCAATTTGATAGCTATTTCTGATTCTTTTTAACTTTTTATTTCTGTTCGTATTGATAGGTATTTCACGTTGGAAGAGCATGTGATAAGTGATAATAACATGGTACATTATTATGTACCGGTTATTTCAATTGTAAAAGCGGCAATTTGTACTTTTTGTTAATTTTTTCTTGTTTTATCTTATTTTGATTTATTCGAACTACTCTTTTACACGATGAAAAATTCTCTCCCTCTCTCTCTCTCTCTCTCTCTCTCTCTCTCTCTCTCTATTAAACAAAGTTTAAGATTACCAACGCACATTTAGCAGCACACGTATTTCCCTTTTTTCTTTGGATACTCAACCATAGATTGGTTCAATGATGGGCTGCGGAAGATGCGTGACGGGCTCTATGCTCTCCACTCCCTCAATAAGCAGTAACCAGCCCTAGTCAGTGTTGCCAGAAGTCTTCGATTAAAAGTAATAGGTTGACGGTTCAAAACGTAATAGATATCAGAGAATGGTAATAAAAGCGAGCCAGAACACCGAAAGAGAAAGAAATATTCTGGCACATTCACCAGTTCGCAAAAAAAAAAATTATGCAAATTATGCATAATTATTAGTTATTTACACTATTATTTTATATATCGATCATATCGGTCTTAAATTTCTGTTTATACATTTTTTTCTTTATCTTTGGTTCAGACTCTGACTCACTGACATCAAAGGTTAATTCCGAATCCAATTTAGACTGACCAGTTACACATGCAGAACTTGTACTTGGTGTGGGAATAAAGTGCTGTTTTACTGCCTTTTCAGATATTAGTTATATATTTTCCTCGTGCTTTTTTAGTATCTTTATTACAAATCTAAAAAAAGTTCATACATACAGCTATATATATACTCTGGTTTAGCATTAAAATATTCACCATTTAAAAAAATAGTACCCAATAACAATTATTGTTACCTACCTGTCCATGTTTGCAAACTGCAGATATAACAAGTTTTATAATAAGCACTAAATCTAACAAAAATGATATAAAAATGTATTAAGTATGTATTAGCGTCAATTAACCACCGAACAAAATTCAAATTTTCAATAACCGTTACCGGGGACGGGGAAGTACGTGCCAAGAACTACTCCCTGCGCATGAGTATATCTGTATCATATTCTTATAGTGAATATATTAAATGAACCAACCTACCAATCAGAACTTCTTAAAATACTAAAAAAAATAGAATTATCTGAAACCGTATACATAAAAGCAGGACAACCGATTTATACGATTATATACATATACAATATACAAACGATCTTATTCGTTTTAATGAATATTTAAGTTGGAATCTCAGACGAACAAATGACATAGAAAAATGTTTTTTTGCGTTCAAAGCAAGGTGTTGGCCACAAGGTGTTGGCAATATAGGAAAGTTACTGAAAATTAAAAATAGTAATAGATTTGGTGAGCAATGTAAAACCGTAATAGAATTGTCAAAATAGTAATAGATCTATTACAATTGTAATAGACTGGCAACGCTGGCCCTAGTTCCGTCCACTCAGGTCAAGGATTGCAAATCCAAATACAAAATATGCGCATATACAGTGTGTCCCCGGATCGACGCAACGATAGGTAAAAAAGGCTGGAATTTTTTGAGTTGAAACTTTATCTTCTGGGGTTTAGCCCTGCTTGGCTAGAAACTAATTTGTGGCATAATTTTAATTTCGAAAAATCAAGTGTGCTTTGGAAATTTTCAAAAAACTTTTTTTTCTCACCAGTAAAGTGCTTGATTTCTAGGAGATACGAAACAATTTTATTAAGAAAAGATGTTCGGAAATAATAAATGAGTAAGAATACAATATTTTAAAATCCTATGCCTACTTTGATGTTTTGCATTATTTTTATTGCACGCACCTCCCCTATTGAAGATATATTAAAAATTTCATTAAGAAAAGTTGTTTAAAATAATAAATTAAACACGATCGGTTTATTTTATTCCCTTTAATAGACATTAAGATAATTAAAGAAATGCGAACATAAAAATAACAAGCAATTCACTTCCTTCAAAATATGAATAAATTTTATTCAATCCTATTCAGAAAAAAATAGTATGCCATGGAAGGAAAAAGAATAAAATAATTTTTTGACAGTTTCTTGTCAAAAATAGTTTGGTATTTTTAATATTGTTGTAGTGTTCTGTGCTCTAAAACTGATCCGAACTTTCGAAAACATTACTGTGAAATATCAAATATGCTTACTATATCAGAACGGATCTACCTAATTCAACGTTATGCTATAGGCGAATTATCTATTCCAGAGGTTATCAGACGATTTAATATGAAATTTCCGAACACAGTTTTAGTCAAATCTACAGTATCCAGACTGGTAAAAAAATTTGTTACTACCGGTACTGTACATAATATACTAAAAAAGAATAAGAACTTTGATGAAGATGATGTAGGTACTGTGTTAGCAATGGATTCATTACGCAAAAATCCAAAGCTGTCACTAAGAAAGCGGTACGAGGAGACTTGTGTTAGCAAATCACATTTGCAACGCATTTATGAAGCAAATAAGGTAAAACCATATAAAGTTAGATTTCGTCACACGTTAGAAGAAGGGGATGAATCCCGAAGGTTGGAGTTTTGCCTAACTTGAGGTGAGAAGATTCTAGAAGATCGAAATTTCCATAAAAATATTATTTTCTCAGACTTAATCAACATACTTATTGAAATATCCTAAATCAGTTTCTTGACGATCTACCATACGAACCAAGATATTTTTTCATATTTTCAACACGACGGCTGCTCTGCCCACTCGACATTTCGGGTATGTGAATGGCTCAATGAGCATTATCAAGAAAGATGGATAGCCAATGCTGGTCCCATTTTGTGGCCGCCCAGATCTCCGGATCTAACAATAATGGATTTTTATTTTTGAGGTCGAATAAAACAAATTGTATATTTGAATAGGCTTCCAAATGACGTAGAAGTTTTGAAAAATCGCATTACAGATGCAATAAACTCTATTCCCCTGGAGGAGATAAGAGCAGCTTTCACTGCATTTCGGGAAAACATTGAGGAATGTGCGAATAAAGGCGGCGAACTTATTAATAAATCTTTCGGTTGATGTTAGTATTGAAATAAATTAATTTTTTGATGTATCTTATAAACCGATCGTGTTTAATTTATTATTTTGAACAACTTTTCTTAACGAAATTTTTTAATATCTTCAATAGGGAGGTGCGTGCAATAAAAATAATGCAAAACATCAAAGTAGGCATAGGATTTTAAAATTTTGTATTCTTACTCATTTATTATTACCGAACATCTTTTCTTAATAAAATTTTTTCGTATCTCCTAGAAATCAAGCACTTTACTTGTGGAAAAAAAAAGTTTTTTGAAAAATTCCAAAGCACACTTAATTTTTCGAAATTAAAATTATGCCACAAATTAGTTTCTATCCAAGTAGGGCTAAACCCCAGAAGATAAAGTTTCAACTCAAAAAATTTCAGCCTTTTTCACCTATCGTTGCGTCGATCCGGGGACACACTGTATATGCCTTGTTTGACTTTAAAATAAGCAGTTATATGCATTTTTTTGACCAAATATGCATACTGGTATGCTATATTTTTTAATTTATTGTAGTAAAATAGGGTAAAGAAACACACTGGGTTCTAAAAAAGATAATTATTTAAAAAAAAATGCAAAAAAAAACAAAGAAAAATAAAAGTAAACAATTTTTTTTTAACCTGAAATTGTATAAAAGGCATTTATTACTAAATATTTTTCAAAATTTTTAACTAAAATTGATTGTCTTCAGTAATGCTCGATAGGGACTGAAAATTAGTTCTTTAATAGCTTCGAAATATTCTGCGTAGAATATTGCGGCCCTAATTCATGTTCCCCACCGAGTAATTACAGGTTCTGGAGGCAAACTAACTCCTGTTGATCTCTCCTTATCCATCTGCACTCTTAGAGGTGCTTTTAGAAACACTTTTTTTTCATTTGAAATTTATTTACTAAAGGATTTTAAGTTCTGACGGTTTCTGCGACTCGGTTTATTTCATGTAAAAGACAAGTCACATGTACCATATTGGGGTAAAAGATTCTTAAGTTTTGGCCTACTTTTACCATACACGATTCTCATCTCGGACTGGATTTGGTAAGAAAAATCTCGATAGGGACTGCTAAATAAATCGAGTTACGGTCACATTATTAGTTTTGTCTAGCTGCTTAGAAGCTGTTAAATATGGGTTTGTTGCTTTATCTTCTTGAAGTGCTCCAATCATAGGATGTGCGATATACCTGCCACAAGCATCTGTGCTTTTATCAACAATAATGTAAATTTTTTATCATGCAGTGAAGCTCTAATTTCTTCTAAAACGGTTTGATGTACTAAATGGACATTCTTTTTTTTAAGCGTGGATTCGTCAGGAGTGGTTTGTTGACAATATTTTTGCAAAAATCCTCTAAATTGCGGATTTTGCCATTTTTTAAGGGTATGTTTGCTGCGACCAAAGCCTTGCATAAGTCTTCATGAAAAATTTATTTTTCAGGTTTCGATTTTTCTCTTACATTGTGAATTGCGCTTTTACACTTAGCTGAACTGGCTCAGATTTCATTTTTTGTAACTTTGATTTATGCAGCGGTGTTCTGAAATGTTGATCGATTTGGAACTTCTTTCCACGAGCAATAATTTTTGCACAAGCTTTACAGAAGACTTTTTCTCCACTAAACTCTAACTCTGGGAAATTTTTAATCCACGAACACGTTTTCGCCACTTTAGACATTTTGAACACAAATTTGAAATCACTAGTTTCACACTGAAAATACTGAAATCTTTCGACAAACTAAAACAGAAGTAGGTATGACAACCCGATGTAAATACAGTTTGTTAAGCAGGTAAT
This sequence comes from Polydrusus tereticollis, assembly GCA_963920685.1. NCBI lineage: Eukaryota > Metazoa > Arthropoda > Insecta > Coleoptera > Curculionidae > Polydrusus > Polydrusus tereticollis. The sequence goes on along the minus strand of OY987334.1, from coordinate 46,547,753 downwards.
AATAAGGCATTATTATATGACAAAAAATAACCCCTAATAATATACCTGCAAACCCCGGAAACCCCCAATACATACCTTGTGTATAACCAAAATTATAATTATCTTCAGATTGGAAAATCCCTGACACAAGTGCAAGACTGGACATTAAACCCATGAGTCTACGAGTTTTCATGACCGGGCTTTTTTAATTTTTTGATACCGCCGAAAACATAAAAATATGATCATAAAATAATAATTTAGGAAAAATATGCATTTTATTATAGAATTGACATAATATGCAAAAAATGTATATACATGTAATTATGTAAACAATGTAAATATATTATTAAATAAAACACAATTTGTTGATATTTTCAAAACACGTCGTTATTTCGAAAACTACTAATATTAGGAACAAAGTATATTATACCAAAAGTATACTATAAATGAAAAAATATACATCGTATTACATTAGAAAATTTAAAATTCGTTCGAATTCCAGACAAACTAAAATGCCAACAACGCCAATATCGTCATTCGGTGCGTCAGATCCTCTTACACAACTGTACCAAATTTGGTTTAAATCGGCCAATAAATTGTGATGTTATTAGGCCTTTTTCAGTCTTGATACACACACTGTATATGGCTTTTGTATATATTCCGCCCTTTAGTCATCAATAATGCTCCTACGTCACACAAAATTCGAGACAGTCAAATTTTCCTTAGAATTCTGCCCTGAATGCTCAACACTCAATAATTTTTCTGCAAATATTGCTGATAATGTTATTTCCAATCTTCCCAAAACAAATAAGTTATTTGAATAGTTTCTACCCAAAAACATTAACACTGAGCCGCTTCTCTTTCACGAAACAACTGTCAATGAGGTTCGTCAAAAAGTCTCCACCCTTGAAAACAGCACCAGTAATTGTTTTATTAAAACAACCAAAATCATCAAAATCTTGAAGCATGTTATAACTTATCCACTCACCAAGCCTATTAATCGGTGCATTGCTCATGGCATTTTCCTTAGTGCGCCGAAGAAATTTAGTATAATATCCATCTTTAAAAACAAAGGAATAGCTGCTGATCTCTCTAACTATCGCAACATATAACCTACGAATCAATCCTGAAACATCAAATGACTTCCTTGAAGAAAACAACCTTTTCTTACAAAGTCAATATGGCTTTCGGAATCCCTGTTGAGATTGTGGTTAAGGGTCTGGAGGCTGGCCTTGATTCACATGCATCCTCAAAAATTCTTTTAATTGTGTCTCGCATGACATTTTAAATAAAAAACTAGCCTGCTACAATTTTGATTGAGTGTTGCTTCGATAAAGTCGCACATGTCTGGCCGAGCTCAGTTTATCTCCTTCAATTGTGAATGCTTAAATGTTGAGGCTGTGAAGCATAGGGTCTCACGGGGATCAGTCTTGGGGCCGCTGCTCTTCCTAATATATAATATAATAATGACGTTGTTCAGTTTGAGGGCATGCAAGGTAATATAAGTGACTGGTTTCTGGCTAACAAACTTAGCCTTAACATCTTCAAGATCCAAAATATGAACTGAAAATCCGCCACTCCGATGTCATTCATAGCTAATATTTCTTGGTGTCTACATGAACCCTGGTCTTACGTGGCAATCTTATAATGATCAACTCTCGGGAAGACTATCCAATATTACTTACCTTGTAGAATACATCATGTATTCTTAATATAGATGTGTATAGGCAACTTAGAATACATATTATTTTAGTAACTATTAGTGATAGATATATTATGTTGGCAATACAGAACTGTTTTATGTATATAAACGAGAGTGTCCTTGCGCGGCCCTCTCTTTCGACATATTTGTAACAAGTACAATATACATTCCTAAATAGTGACTGAGTTTCATTTTTAATAAAAGTATATAAAAATACAACGTCTAAGCAACGCTACATGGTGTCAGGTGAATAAATCACGAAGAAAAAGTTAAAAAAGTCTAAAGCTGAACCGGATGAAAATGGATTTTTTAAGAGTACCACCAGTGATGGATTTCGTGAATGGGAACGTGGCCAAAAATTGGACGACATGGATCCAGAAATTCGACTTATATCTGTTGGGAAATGGTAAAGCAGACAGTGCTGAAAATATAAAGGTGGCGATATTCCTAAACCTAATCGGCGATAAAGGTATTGAAATTTTTAATACTTTTGATATCAAGGCAGAGAAGGCGAAGTTAGACGATATAAAGAAGCTATTTAGGAAATACTGCGAGCCGAAGAAAAATACCATATACGAAAGGTATAAATTCCTGCAGTGCAAGCAGAAGATGGGGCAAAATATAAATGACTACGTAACGGAGCTGAAAACGCTGGCGGCGTCATGTAATTACGAAGAAACAGACAACATGGTCCGGGATGCATATTTGTAAGCAGAAGACGCGTCCGCCAAACGCGCCGAACGACGCGAGCCGAAGTAGAGTGGTATATAGTGGGAAATTTCGGCCCCAAACATTGCAGGTAACGCGAATTGAACCAAAAAGGTGGGTTAGATGCCGTGTTAGCGCTGTTTAACCAATATAAGTCTATAAAAGGGGCAAACAATTAATAATAATATTCCCCGGTGAACTTGAAAAAGGCGAATTGGAAGCAAAAAGGTGGATTAGATGGTAAATAGCAGACGTATTAGGCGAACTGTAGCGGACTCGTCTGCTATATATACCACTCTACTTCGGCTCGCGTCGTTCGGCGCGTTTGGCGGACGCGTCTTCTGCTTACAAATATGCGTCCGGGATTTGGTGATAATGGGCATGCTGGACAATGGAATGAGGGAAAAATTCCTACAAATTGACAATTTAACGCTGACCAAGGTGGAGGAACTGTGTAGAATACATGAGCAGAGCAAAAAGCAGATGGCGGACATGGCCAAGGACAGCCCATCAACATCGGTAGATGCCATTGGATTCAACAACAAAAATCATAAGATAAGTCAATTTAATAATAATCACAATAATTCTAAAAATTATAATAATTTTCGCCCTGGGAATAATAACAAAAAAAATCATAATAATTATGATAATTTAAAAAATTGTAACAAATGCAATAAAAAACATGTTTACGGGCAATGCCCAGCGTTTGGCAACATTTGCCATTTATGTAAAAAACATAACCACTTTCAATCCTGTTGTAATAAATAGGTAAATAAAATGAATGGTAAAAAACACCAGTTTTCTGATAAATTTAAGTATAAAAAAGTAAATAATTTAGAATTAGGCTTGTCAGATGATGAATTTTTTATGGATTGTTTGCAGGTGCAATCTATAGCCACTGAAAACAAATTATACAGTGAGCCAAATAAAAATGAAATTGTAGAAAACATTTTTATTAATAATTTTCAAATCTCTTTTAAGGTAGACACGGGAGCACAATGCAATGTCCTGCCTGCCAAGATTCTGAACAGAGTTGCGCCAACAGCACAGATCAACAAAGCCAACATCAATCTCATAGCCTACGGGGGAGTCAGGATTGACGTCATAGGGTCTACAAAAATTAATTGTAAAATTAGAGGTAACAATTACTTAATTGATTTTTTGGTTGTACGAGCTGAGGGTAAACCTATTTTAGGATTGGAGTCTAGTTTAAAGTTAAATTTAATTAAAACAATTAATGATATAAATTATAATGAATTAAAATTCTCTTCTAAAGAACAAGTAATAAATAAATATAAAACTGTTTTTGAAGGACTAGGAACATTTCCTGGAAAACCGTATAAATTTTCTTTAAAAGATGATACAATACCCTGTGTTATGCCTGCTAGAAGGATTCCAAAAGCATTAATGCCAGAATTTGAAAAAAGTTTAATTAAATTAGAAAAAGAGGGTGTCATTTGTAAACAAACAGAGCCTACAGAGTGGGTGAATAACATTGTAGTTACAGAAAAACCGAATAAAAAACTAAGAATTTGTCTAGATCCATCAAAATTAAATCTCTATATAAAAAGAGAACATTTTCAACTGCCATCAGCAGAAGAAATTCTATGTGATTTGACCGACAAAACATTCTTTTCTGTGTTAGATTTAAAAGATTCATTTTACCAAATAAAGTTAGATGAAGAATCATCGAAATTAACGACATTTGCAACACCTCTTGGTAGATATAGATTTTTGAGATTACCTTTTGGCATCAATACAGCGGCAGAAGTGTTTCAAAGAAAAAATACAATAATTTTCGGTAATAAAATTGGTAATAAAGTTTTTATAGACGATTTAATAATTTCTGGAAAAACCGAAGCTGAACATGATAAAATTTTACATGAAGTTTTAACAGTTGCACAAAAAAATAAAATAACTTTTAATAAGGATAAATTTCAATTTAAAAAACAGGAGATTAAGGTTCTAGGTTTTAAAGTCTCAGAAAAAGGTGTAGAAATAGACTCAAAAAGGGTAGAAGCTATATTAAAATTAGATAATCCTAAGAATAAAAAAGAACTTCTTAGATTTTTAGGCTTTGTAAAATATCTGGGAAAATTTATACCAAATTTATCTCAAATAACAGCGCCATTAAGAAATTTAACATGTTCCAATGTTATATGGAGCTGGGAAAAAGCTCACTCAGAAAGTGTGACAAGTATTAAAAAAATATTAACTTCACCACCTTGTTTAAAACATTATGATGTTAATGAACCTTTAGTTATACAGTGTGATTCAAGTTCAGAGGGAATGGGAGCGTGCCTCTTACAAAACGGACAACCCATAGCTTTTGCTAGTCGAGCTTTGACAGACACTGAAAAAAGGTGGGCCTGTATAGAAAGAGAAATGGGTGCCATTTTGTTAATTTTTATGTTTACGGAAATAAAGTGTCAGTACACACTGATCATAAGCCTCTAGTCAGTATTTTTAAAAAAGATATCAATAAAGTTTCTTGTAGATTACAAAGAATATTGCTTAAATTAATTAAATATGAACTAGAAGTTTCATATTTGCCTGGTAAAAATATGTATATCGCAGATATGCTTTCCAGAGCTTATTTGAAGCACTCTGTAGATGATAAACCACAAGATAATTTCCTTGTTCATTCTATCGAGAGAAGAATTCCCATGAGTGAACAAAAAAGATTAGAAATGATTTCAGAAACAAAAAATGATCAATGTTTATCTTTATTAAAACAATACGTGCAAAATGTTTGGCCTACATGTATAAAAAAATTACCTTGTGAACTTTTAAAATTTCATCAAATAAGAGATCAATTATCTGTTGATAATGATTTAATTTTTTATGGTGACAGAGTAATAATACCAAAAAGCCAGAGAAATTTAGTATTGCAAAAATTGCACGAAGGTCATTTAGGAATCAATAAATGTAGAGCTAGAGCTAGGGAATCTATTTTTTGGCCAAATATAAATAAAGATATCAGTGATTATATCGTTAACTGTCAAGTTTGTCTTAGATTTCGTAATAATAATCCAAAATTGCCTATATTACAACACGATATCCCAGAAAGGCCCTGGCAAAGGATTGCCATGGATATTTGTGAATGTAATGGTAGTATTTTTTTGTCAGTTATGGATTATTATTCAAAGTGGATTGAGTTAAAAAAACTAAAAAATAAAACAGCAGAAGAAAGCATAAAAATCTTAAAAAATATTTTTTCTGTACATGGTTATCCAGATGTTATTGTATCAGATAATAATCCTTTTAATTCATACATTTTCAAAAAATTTTTAAATGATTCGAATGTTACTTTAACCACGTCTAGTCCTAATTATCCTAGAAGTAACGGATTAGCCGAAAAATCAGTAAATATTTGTAAAAAAATGCTAAGAAAATGTCACTATGAAAATGGCAATTTAGATATTATGTATCTTCTTAAATATAGAAATACTCCAATAACAGACATAGGCCTATCACCCGCTCAAATGCTTTTTAATCGACGTTTAAAAGATAACATACCAATAGTAGATACTATGCTTAATCCTAGACTACCTAATAAAAAGCTATTGAAACATAAATTTCAACTCAGGCGACAAAAACAAAAAGTTTCTTATAATAAAAATTCAAAAAACTTGGCAGGAGGGAAGGTAGCAGATAAAGTTATGTTTAAGAATCATAATCATTGGGAAAATGGTACTATTGTAGAACAATTACCAGAACCCAGGTCATATTTAGTTAAGGATAATTATGGAAATGTATATAGACGGAATAGGCAACATCTGATTGTAAAAAAGGAACCATTAGATAGGGAACATGATTATGTAACAGAAGATAAAACATTTATTAGAGAACCATATTTTTTGAGAAGTACTATAAATAGACAAGGTTTCGATGCAAGTTAGGTAATGTATATTTTATGTTTAGCGGCTCACTTTATACTGTATATACTATATATATTTTGTTATGTTCTTAATTAGTTAAATAAATTAACAAGGTTTAGAATTAGATACATTTATTTTGTAAATATTGATTTTATTTTTATCTATATTGTTTTTTAATATTATATAAGATTTTCTTTAGTACATGTTAAGAAATCATTAACTTAAATTTCACTAGATTCACTGATTAAAATTAGTTTTATAATATATAGTAATATAAAGTTAATTTCATAATTTAAAGCTATTGACTAATTAAACTTGAATTTATAATTAAAATTTTTCACCAATTAAAGATAACTTTATATTTTAAAATTTTTCAAATTTATCTTATAAGGGGGGATGTAGAATACATCATGTATTCTTAATATAGATGTGTATAGGCAACTTAGAATACATATTATTTTAGTAACTATTAGTGATAGATATATTATGTTGGCAATACAGAACTGTTTTATGTATATAAACGAGAGTGTCCTTGCGCGGCCCTCTCTTTCGACATATTTGTAACAAGTACAATATACATTCCTAAATAGTGACTGAGTTTCATTTTTAATAAAAGTATATAAAAATACAACGTCTAAGCAACGCTACAACCTTATAGGAAATCTCACTAGATTTTTTTCCTTGCCTACACTTGCTACAGCTTACCATGGCTATTTTTCATCAAACATGGCTTATGCTATTCTCAACTGGGGTCACTCAAACCATGCAGCAAAAACTGCAAAGGAGATGTATTCGTGTTCTGACCGGTCTGAGGTATTCCGACTGCTGTCGCCAAAGCTTCAGAGATCTGAGAGTGCTAACATTTCCAAGTTCTTACATACTTCACTGCTTTTCCTACCTGAAATCGAAACTGAGACAGTGTGGGAACATAAGACCTAATTTCCACAGATTGACGAGAACTACCCTGAAAAGATATCTCCCTGTAGAATCTCACATCCAACATACCCAATGATGTAAATACTACAGCTTAATCTATATTTCCAAATTTGAGCTAAATATTTCAAAAGCTGCAGAAGCAATAAAGAAAAAACTAAAAAAAAATCTTAAATTTTAAACACCCTGTAAATCGGTCGAAGCGTTTGCGGACTTATGTTTATATGAATTTCTAGTCATGAAATAAGCCAAAAAAGTACCCTTATGACATTTAGAAACATCCTGTATATCTTCTTCGAGCCACTGACGTTGTTTGTTACGTTTTTAAACTTCTAATTTTATTTGTCACTCTCCGCCTGCATATTCATATAATAGGCTTTCATAACCCGCCCTAAACACCAAACCCACCAGCTGAAAATACAGCACAGATTAGATAATAGTTTTATTTTCCTTTTTAACGAGGCCCCATCTGTTCCGCGGCGTCTCCATTTTTGTATCCTGTGCTAGACATGATGTGTTATTCTTCATCGATCCTCCACAGGGAAAGTCAGGCTATTTATGTTTTCGTAGGATGATGTATAAAGGTAACTAAATACCTGCGTTATAATTAAATTTTCTTTAAGGATGGTATATTTTATGCAGTAATTGTGTACCTACCCACATAAGGGAATATTAGAGAAATATTACTAGAGTTAACACTGCCAAAGTATCTGTGCGTTATTGGATAAATTTAGATCTATACATTTCAAGTCAAAATTATATCTTCTATAATTAACGACCCTATAGAAGCAAACTAAAAGTATTCGCTGACGATAACACACCTAATTGATCTTTGACTTTGGATGCTGACTATCTTATTAAGTGTTCAAAATGTGCGCCGTTATGGACAAAACAATAATAAACTCTCGGACTTGAGGACAGTTTGTCTGGTAATGCGCCTTCATTCCAGTGTAATTGTATTCTTCAGGTATTCAATACTTTCAGACGGGGTTCTATAACCTGGTGTTCAAGTGGCCCCAAAGGAAAAAGTCAAGATAATTAAAGTCGGGAGATCTCACTGGCCACTCCATTGCACCTCGTCTGCCAATCCATTTGCCAGAGAACCGTTGATTAAGCTACTCTCTAACTGGTAAAGCGTAGTGGGGAGGGGCTTCATCTTGCTGAAAATGCAAATTTTCTTCATTGATTTTCATCCTTGATTTTCCAGAGGATGTACAATAAGAATATCTATCACATTTTCCAAAATATTCAAATATCATTGGCCCAATGATTTCGTCTCCAAGAATGCCTGTCCAACCATCCTGGGGGAATTGAGTGTGACCTTGCTGAAAACTCCGGGGATTTTCATTACCCCAATATCTACAATTGTGTTTGTTAACAAACCCATTCAAGAAGAATTAAGGTGCGGTCTTCTTCGTTCATTTGGCACATTAATTCACAAAATTCGAACCTTCCATCGTAATCGTCTTCGTTGAGTTCGGGTAAAATTTATATTTGGTAAAGCAGGAGTTTCTGCTTCTTTAAAATTTAGTGCACAGAATATTAGAAATATTTGTCACCTTGGCGACTTTCGGAACAGAATTAGAAGTTGGATCTACAGCGAATTGACCGAGTATCTAAACCTGGCAAGCTTCGTCAAAACCCCTTGCTTGAGCGTTTTTGTTGGTTCATACAGATCCAGTTTCTTTAAGCTTATGCACCATGACATACTAATTATGGCCGGCGTCTAGAGATAGTTATACAGGATCCTGCCAATAGTGCGTCAGGCATCCATAGCTTATATAGGTATATATATTAATTAAGTTAGGAATTTCGTTCGAACGCAGACCTGCACTGTATACAGGGTGTTATTTAATAACTGTCTGATATTTTACAGAACGATTCCCCAGTTACTTATAAGGTGAAAAGTTCATATAAGCAGGGGTCCGCAAGCCCTTCATTTTTGAGATACAGGGTGTTATAGTATATTATTTAGCAAGGTTTAGACAGCCATTATTATTGCCCAAGCGGCAAGTTTAAATCACGAGGAGCGGAGCGAAAGATTATAATACTTTTATTTTTAAGTTTCTAAATATGTTTCACTTTTGACAAACACATGCATCAATTAATTTAAATCAAAATATCTCAAAGACAGCTGCTTGTAGCGACTTTTGACAAGCATACCATTTTTACGTAAAAATGATAGAGGAATCGATTTTTCTTCTAGAAAATGTGATACATACATGCACGAAAAAGTTGTGACTCCCCAAAAGAGAAATAGACCTGTAGGTGGCGCGCCCTACAATTAAGGGCCAAACTAAGATGAAATTTGAATGTCTCGTATTAAAAAATCTACAAATATCAATTTTCGTCCAAATATAGACATTATTTCAAAAATGATTTACGAAAAACAAAAATAAAAATAAATTTTTAACACCCTGTATCTCAAAAATGAAGGGCTTGCGGACCCATGCTTATATGAACTTTTCACCTTATAAATAATTAAGGAATCGTCCTGTAAAATATCGGACACTTATTAAATAACACATGCGTGTATTTCGGGAAAATATTTTCGCATATTATACAGAATGGTCCAAAAAGGTATGACGACAAAAAAAAATTAATAGTACACCCTGTGTCTTCTTGTATATTTTGGTTCTTTATTGTTCTTTCTTATTTCCCAACACTCTATTCCATTTGCTTTAGTCGTGTACGAGCAATAAATTGAAAACAATAAGAAATCGTTTTGCACGCCTTAAAAAATTATTAAAAAAGCGGCCTTAGATCTGTTTTGTCCGAGCTACATAGTGTGAACTTGAATACAAGAAGTCTAACGATACTCTGATATTAAATAGTTTTATCTTATTTTATACAGGGTGTCCAAAATTTGGTTCCAAAAATTACAACTTTTGAACTAGTTTTCTTAAGGTTTTTAAATGAATCGCCCTGTATTTTTTTCTATTTTTTAATGCAGAATTTAAATACTAACGTTGTGGCACCGACGCCATCTTGTATTTAAGGGTGGATCGGGTTTTTGCAAATAACTCAATTCTATTTGATTTTACGGCACAAATGAATGGTTGTGAATTAAATTCTCTATAATTTTGTACTTTTAAGAATTTTACATAGTTTAATTACCAGTTAATAACCATCTTCGAAGGGTTTGAAAATGCTTTTTGCTTATTTTACTCGTTTCGTCCTATTTAAACGGTATAGGGAGAGAGAGAGATGTACTTCATGCACGATGGGGCACCACCTCATTTCAGTGTTGGTGTGCGGGAGTACCTGAATAACGTCTATCCAAACCGTTGGATAGATAGAGGAGCACCTATTGCCTGGCCTCCTCGATCTCCCGACCTAACGCCGTTGGATTTTTACCTGTGGAGATACCTACAAAACTTGGTGTATTCCACTCTGGTCGGCACTAGGGAGGAGCTTCTACAGAAAATCACGTTTCATTGTGATGTGATAAGGACCAAGGCTGGGTTATTGTGGCGGGTACAGCAGTCCTCAATTCGTCGTGCCCGCGAGTCTTTGTCAGACTTCACGGAGCCCTTGTTGAATACTCTTATGAAGTTTTTCAATAGTTTCGTTAAGGTGCCTTGTAATACATCACTGCGTTTTTTTGAATTTTTGTATTTTTTTTGATTAAGCAACAAGATGAAACTTTTCTGTTCGTATCACACTTTGTTGTCGAGAAATAAAATAGAAATCATGGTCCTTTTTATTAAAAATAAACCATGAATTCGTTTATCATACTTTTTCTTGAAAACAGTTTATTTTATCGACAATAAACAAGAGTACCTTTTTTTTAGTGTAAGGTGCAAGTTACCCAGGAACTTTCCATCTTATTTTTTCGTGTTCCATCTGAATCCGAGAGATATCCGATATTTTCCCGGACACCCTGTATAACCCAAATTTAATCATCGCTTCAATATGGGAGGAGCATTCCCTTGATCGGCGATCACAAACTGACCACCAAGTTGTTTGATAAAAATATCAATACTCACAAAAAATAATAATCTGCAACTGTTTACTTAAAACAACTTGTACTTTTGGAAAAAATTGTTTGTCCTATCCCGGCAGCAATCCCTAACTCAAAACTACCATCGGGGAATCAAAACATCCAATAAATCTCGATCGCAGGCGGCGTTGAAAAAAGGAGAAAGATTTAAGAGGCACGTGCCGCGAAGGGATTAAATCGGAAAGATCAAAAAGCTTTTTCAAATGCGCTAGAAAGCTTGTCTGGATTTTTAAAGTTTGTGATTAGTGGGGTGTAGTTTTTATGTTTCTGGCATTCGTCTTATGTAAATAGGATATTTTGTTTAAGTTTTGGCAATAGCCGTGACACATGCCGTGTGTATAGGGTGGACTGGAACTAATTTAGTCCAGAAGTCACATGCGTGAGAAAAATCATCTGGATCATTTCGTTCATCGATATTTGAGCCATTTTGTACCGGACTGTATGCATTCGTTCGTCTTCGTGAACTCATCTTCAAAAGAGATTTTTTTTAATACTGTTATACTTTTCAAAATAAGTGTAGGCGCCAGTGTAATATTTCCTAAATCCGCGGTGCTAGTGTTCACCTTAGGGTAACTTAAAATATACTGCAACAAGGCAACCTATCCACCCTTACTCTGACAACCCTACGCCCTGGAGAATGTACTTCAGACAACAGTCCCTAAAAATGACCTATGTTGTGCTGCCTGAAAATTCACCCCTTAGCTAGCTTAACTCAGGGTAGGTTCGCTATTTTGCTTCTAGATTGAGAGGTTTAGCACTCTTATATAAGTAAGTTAAAGTCAAATCCTGAAGGCGCCACCTTGTTTTTATTTTACTTAAAAGCCTTTAAATGTTCTAGTGTTTGGCCTCAGAGAAAAACAAACTAGAAAAAAAAAACAAATATGTCACAATCGGTTTACAATAGCTTCTTATAAGCTCTCATTCACTCAAGTCCCTTAAAGTCGCTGTCTTTCAAATAAAAGCCACATTTTAGCAGAGGCCAATACAAATATTGATTTTTTTATGTCGTGTTAGGCCTTTGGCTACTTGGATTTATCAATGCAAGCTCCTCTTACTTTGGTGGACAATAATAGGTACTTAAAGTTAAAGGTAGGCAAGTGAAATGTAATAACAAAGTGTTAGTATTAGGTTTGACATAAAGGTTCTGAAGGTTTAAATTGGAAAGTTATCATCAAAAGAATGAGTAAAAGTCAAACCCTGTTTGAAAGGGCCTTGCACAAGACGGCAACTGTCAGACCTACACTATAAAAAACGACTGTTTAGTCTGATCTGGCAGCCACATACACCTATATCCAGGAGATTGCCTCAGACTTGTGTAAGTGTGGCAACACAGTGTAAACACGTTGATTGAGAGTCGTTAATGAAAATACCTTAAAAAGGCAGAAAGTTATCCAAATTATTAGTGAAACGGGTGTCCAGATTGCTGCAGGTGTGCATGGCGTTACGTACTTAGGTTTTCAACTGGTTTTAATACGACAAATAACCAATATTCAATCAAAATTAATACTGCCGGATTGCAAGGTCGGTTCACGGTCGTGTTTCTCCCAAAGGCGGATCGAGGGATTGCCGTGCGGCGTTGTCGGTGTTATCGAGATGTCGAAGGAAATATGTAATTTGTGCAATTTAGCAGTGGAAGATAACCAGGATGGCCTATTATGCGAGACATGTTTTGCCTGGAAGCACAGGGAATGTGTCGCTATGACAAAGAAAACGTATCAACGAATTAGCAAGGCCCCAGAGCCATGGATCTGTGATGGGTGCACGACAAATAAAACTAAAAATGATAGAAAAGGACGTGCGAACAAAAATATCACACTGGAAGACATCATGGATAAGCTGGAAAGTATGGAACGAAAATATTCCGATTTGGTAACTAAGTATAAAGAACAAATACAAATTAATGAAATCGTCCAAAACGAATTGAAAGAAGTCAAAAAGCAACTTAATAAGTCCGAACAGGGTAAGCTAAAAAACAATTTGTTAGTACAGGGTGTACCGCGCAAAGAAAACGAAAATTTGCAAGATATTGTTAAGCAAATGGGGCAGTATTTGGGTGCACCAGTAAAGAAAGCCTTTACCGCATACCGTTTAGGAAAGAACGACAATAGCCCAATAAAAATAGAATTTGAAGATGGCAACGAAAAAGAACAATTGATTAAATCAAAAAAAAGACTTCACTTAGAAAGTAGCAACTTGGGTTACCCAAACAACACCAAAATATATCTTAACCATGAACTAACAAAAGAGAATATAAAGTTACATACAGCGGCAAGAGGGTTTAGGAAACAAAACAATTTTAAATTTCTTTGGGTTGCCAATGGAAATATTTTCCTACGGAAAAACGAAAATACTAGAGTGATACTAGTAGATAGTGAAGACGTACTGCAAAATCAATAGGTAATAGGGCCTCGTAAACAAAGCATTAAAGTTGTATATATGAATGTTCAGAGTGTTAGGAATAAAATCGAAAATTTGGAATGTTTTACAATAAGTAATGATTGTGATGTTCTGATACTAGTAGAAACATGGTTGAGTAAGGAGGAGTGCTGTTTGTATGGGATTGAGGATTTTGTAGCTATACACAAGTGTAGGGAGGGTAGAGGCGGCGGGGTGTCAATCTATGTCAAATCGAATATCAAAGTAAGAGAAATAAATAGATCAACAAACGATCAAATTATAGACTGGTTATGTGTTAACATAGGTGAACAAAATCTGAAAGTAAGTGCAATATATAAACCGCCTTCTTATAGTAACGTATTATTTTTTAGCGATATTGAAAAAATTATGTTGAAATACCCAAAAAATCATGTAATTGTAGGAGATATTAATATTAACTTATTGCAAAATTGTAAACTAACCACAGACTATAAAAACCATCTAAGCCTTCATTCTTTTAAAATTTGTAATACTATCTCAGAGAATTATCCAACAAGGGAAACGATTAATAATATTAGCATAATTGATCACATTTTAAATGATATAAATTCTAACTTGGTGCATTCTTTAGATATTCAAAACAATCCGCTATCGGATCACAATCGCTTATCATTCAAGATTAGTCAAAATAATGTTAGGAAGTATATACCAAAGGTATCCTTTAATTTACAATTAATTAACTATAAACAGTTTGTAAACCAATTTAGTATTAAACTTAAGGATATAAAAATAACAACTTTTGAACAGCTTATAACTCTAATAATTGTAACAAAGAATAACTGTAAAACCTATAGGACCTTAAAAATTAAAAAAGGGAACGAATGGATTAATCAAAATATATTAGATAATATTAAATTGCGAGATCAAGCGTATAGTAAAAAAATTAAATGTCCACAAATTCAAAGGTTTGATATAGAGTTTAAGCACTACAAAAATCGGGTAAATAATCTAATAAAATCTGCAAAAAATTTATACTTCCGACAAAAATGGGAATCGGCGGGTACTGATACCAAAAAGCAGTGGAGGTTTATTAATAACTTCTTTGGTAAACAAACAGGGACAACGGATATTGAGTGTGTTGAAGTAAATGGTAAAATTATTTATGAAAATAAGGATATTGTGAATTGTTTAAACCAATATTTTGTGGAAATGGGTGAATTTATTGTAAAAGATGTAACGAGTGAAATAAGTAATCTAGGTATAACTAACACCTTTAGGGAGATCACTTGTGATAACTTAATATCTAGGTTAGAGTTAACAAATATAGAGGAAATAAATGAAATTATACTGGAACTGAAAAAAAATTCGGCACCTGGAAATGATGAGGTGTCTGTTATAGATTTAATTAACCTTAAAAATGTGATAGTCGAGCCAATTGCAACATTAGTAAATCAGGCATTTACAACTGGCATATTTCCACAGACGCTTAAAACGAGTAAAGTATGTCCCATTTTTAAAGCCGGTGATAAAAAGTCAATGAATAATTATAGACCGATTTCTGTGGTCAGTGTATTCTCTAAAATTCTTGAAAAGGTATTAAAAAAAAGAATGACACAATTTATGGTTGAGAACTCATTATGTGATAAGTTCCAGTATGGTTTCATACAAAGAAGTAGTACCTTGTCCGCAACCTTTGATTTTGTGAGTTTTGTGACGAAGGCTTTGGACCAAAAAAAAATTGTAGTTGTGGTATCAATTGATTTACGTAAAGCATTTGACACGGTTAGCATAGATATACTTTTGGGAAAATTATATAATGTCGGCTTTAGGGGAAAATTTTATGATATTCTGAAATCTTACCTAGGGGATCGTAGCCAGTACGTTAAAATGGGCAATATTTGTAGTAACACATTGCTAAATAATTATGGGGTACCACAAGGTTCGGTCCTTGGCCCGCTACTTTATTCGGTGTTTGTCCTTAACTTACAGACTGCTGATCTTAAAGCCCAATATTATACATTTGCGGATGACACATTATTAGTGTACACAGGTGAAACTGAAAAAGAATTGGAAAACCTAATTAATGAAGATCTTGATAGATATCTTGGATGGCTGTATTCTAATAAATTAAAAATAAATATCGACAAAACCAACTTTATTATTCTTAAACAAAAAAACAAAATAGTAAATGATTTTGATTTAAAAATTAACAATGTTAAATTGGAACAAGTAACATCTCTTAAATATTTGGGTCTAATTGTTGACGAGTATTTAAATTGGGAATTGCACATAAATAAAATAATAAATAAGGTAAATCCTATGATACCTATTATTTATAAGTGTAGAAACTACATTTCCTCTAAGACAAAAAAACAAATATATACTGCTTTTTTCCTAACCCACTTAAGATATCTGTTACCCATTTGGGGAACCTGTGGAAAGACTAATTTTAACGAAATGCAAATCGTGCAAAATAAATTTTTAAAAATTTTATTTAATTATGAGTACCTTACACCTACAAATACTTTATATCAGGAATTGAATGTACCTAAACTAGAGAGTTTATTGGAACTTGAACAATGCAAACTCGTTTATAAAATACTTAATAAACTATTAAAATCAAATACCAATTTTCAGACTGTTAGCGACATTCATAATCATAGAACAAGATCACATTCAAATCTGTATCTATCACAGAACAGAACTAACATATTTCTAAATAGTCCTGTTCAACTTGCATCCAGATGTTTTAATAGTCTAAGCCACGACATTAGATTTGCCAATCCTTACCCAGTTTTTGTGAGAAAATGTAAAGACCACCTGAATATTCATTGAACAAATTTATATAAATATATATAGGTATTAACTATTCTAACTAGTCAACAAAGCACTGTTAGGTTTAAGTTACTTAAGACTCGAGGCCAGAGCTATCTTAAAGCACTGATTTGAGTTTAAAAAAAAAATGTAAATAATCGTTGTAAATTTAATAAATAAAGTTGTTTCAAAAAAACTTGGATTTTCCGCAAGGTCTGTCCAAGAAGCTCTCACAACTAACTAAATTTACCATAAGAGCATTGTTAAAGAACAATACAAAATCTTACGAGTACCTGTGATTACTCGATAAGCATACTAGCCACTCGAGCGTAGATAGGTTAAAAATGTTAAAGTTACAAGTGTTAAATTTAGAAGAAACAAATGGCCTTTAGCCGGGAAACAAAAATATTTACTTTATAATAATAAATTGTAACTATATTTACAACAAAACTAGCTGTAACAGACTACCTAACGTTTTAAACTACTAGAGACTCTATGTCGACATACCCTACACGTTTACAATGCACTAGTTCTGTACATATCATGGGCGCAAACCCGTATCACAGCACTGTATACAGGACAATATGCAAATGCAAAATATTAAGATTTTAAGTTGTTACTATGTTACAACATACTCAACAAAAATGGTACTTAGCTGAAACTTTATGTGCTACCCAAAGTTCATGAAGACTCAATCTTTAGTAAAACACACACACATGGTCCCTCAAACAGCTAATGTGGATACTGCTACACGGCTAGTCTCCCAACATTTAAATGGTACATGGCAACTGGCATGTCCCGGTTCCAGGCAGCTCCAATAAGAAAAAACTAGTACTCCAGTTTGAACTCGAACTTTTAGTCCCTACCAAAAAAACCCTCAAATAACTAACGAGGGGTCCAATCTACCAAATGACGTCTAGGGCCGCTTGCTTAGTTGATTAAAAAGCATTTTTAATCGGCATTCCGCCCAAAGAATAGGCAAACTACTATACCGTATTCTTATTAATACATTTGTGGATGTTTTATCGGCACCACATGGCCTTCCCTTCCCAAGAATACTAAAATTCGGGAGCTACATCCACTAACGTACTTTCCCTTCAAGTGTCTATTGTCGAAAGGGCCGATAACATTCCCTCCTCAACAAACATAGTTACCAAAACAATCGTCAACAAATTAGTCATACCTATCTATGAAAAACTATAACCACTTTTAATAACAAAACCTTGACAACCCGCGTCAACCAGCGCAGCCGCAAAAATTAACCAGGCGTAGCCGTAAAAATCCACAGAACTGTCAGTCTGACACTGAATCACAGCAGTCAAAACATTTGACATACATCTTATATACAAGATTAAAAAGTTATTTCTATTGATAACTTGAAAGTTACTAATTACTAATCAATTAAAACAAGGATTTGAAATAAGACCTGTCCACAAGTAGTATGCAACAATGAACAGAAGAAATCAATCCACTTGGCTATGTCTTACAAGATAAAACACATTCCTGGAATATAAACATAATCAACAAAGGTTTCAAGCTGATTTAAGTGGAACTATTGACTAATAACAGGTAGGTAATTAAATTAATAATTAATGTCTAAGGTGAGAGTCTACATAGGAACTTTAACAATTTAAAACCGAAAACTTAACATAGATAATCAAATTATGAAAATTATTACACTCAATCATTACAATCACTATTCACAAAACTAAACAAATTTTAAAAACTATTATTAAACTTCCTCTATCAATGCACTTTAACCCCTATAAAAAAATTGTACAGTAATTACCAAACTAAGGTAATTTATATGATTTCTAGGAATTTCTAATGATTTACCACTGATTTCCAATAATTAGCAATTGCATTGATTACCGTAAAGTGGGGTGAGATTGATTTCACGGGTTGAGATTGATCGCTGGGTATTTCCGCAAATACATTCAAATTTTCGCGCCATGCTGACAGTTGGAGCCACCAGTGTCGGGCATTTATCAGTGCGAGCACGATACACTAACTTATGTGTATCGTGAGTGCGAGCATGTCGTGTGGTGATTAAGTCGGTCTCCGCAGCGTAATTGAAGTGCTGCTCATTTGAGGCTAAGCCAAAGTTGGTCAAAGTAAAGAGTGAAAAGTCGCGCATTTTTAAGAGTGGGCAACTTTTAGTCGCTGTAAAGCTATTTACATATATTCAGCAGTGTGCTTTCTAGAAGGCGATAATTCGATTCATTGGGAAGGCTGGCTTTGCAGCCGCAGGTCAGTAAATGTTTTAATTTTTGTGTAATAACCTCAAATGCCCAACGGGGCGAGATTGATCACTGTTTAGAAGTGATCAATCTCACCCCAGTTCCGATGAATACATTTCTCTATTGAATAAATTAGTTACATTGTTGCAGGTTGAAGATGGGTCGAACATATGAAAGAAAGCTTGGCAGCAGAAAATATGGAAATTATTTACAAGAACAAATAGATAATGCTCTAAGAGATGCGTGGAAAATGAGAAACATGAAAACGTCTGGAATTCCAAAAAATGAATTTTCCCTTTTACTAAAGCAATGTTTTGATAACATAAACAATGTTCAACCAAAGGATGCTACTAAAGAAAAAAGCGCAATTAAACGAAATTTAATTTCTGGATTCGAAGCTTGTGGTTTAGTGCCCTTTAATCATCATCGAGTGTTACGAAAACTTCCCGATGATAATATTGTCGCTGAAAATGTGGAAACGGAAGTCACAGATAGTCTTACAGAATATTTGAAAACCCAAAAATATTCTGCTACAAGACCACAATCCCAGCGAAAGAAAATGCTTAGAGTAGAACCAGGAAAAAGTGTTGCTGGTCCCTCTGTTACAGATTCATCGAGTAAGGAAGATGAAACTGTGTATGTGGAGTTAAATAATGATGACAACCCCGAGGATGCTGAAAGCTCAGATGAAGGCGAACCTCTCATATACGTCCAACCAACATTAGATAACATCGTCATCGACAAATTTGTATTGGTTAAATTTTTAGGCGGGTCAAGAAAGAAAACAGAATTTCGCTTCGTTTACCGCATCAAAAATGTTTTAACGGATTCCGAGTTTGAAGTAATGGGCCTAAAGTCCGCTCAGTTAAGAAGAATATTTAAACTTGTAGAACATGATTTATCAGTGGTTCAACTAGGAGATATTGTAGTACTGTTGCCAGACCCTAAGTGTGAGAAAATATCTACCAGAATTATAAAATATCATTTTGAAAGCGATGTAAACATTAAAGAAACTTAAATTTCCCTACCTTTACCTTCCTTCTAGGATACTTACAGTTTAAGTTACTATGTTTTGTGTTTGAAATTATATTATTGATATCTTATAATAAAAAAAAATCCGTTTCAGTTCGTACATAAATGAAATACCTTTTATTTTTTATTAATTTCCTAATGATCAATCTCACCCCCAATGAATTATTTGACTTTAAGAAAAAACCGCTTGACAAAATTTGTCGGGGGTGAGAATGACCGTTACTATATAGATTTATGGGTGTTTCATGGTGTCAGAATGAGACGATCAATCTCACCCCATTCCAGGGTATAAGATTGATCACCTACGTTTGATTTTTTTTTCCAATTATTTTTAAATTAATTTGTATAGTATTCTATGTTCTGATAGATATATCCCAGTCTCATTCTCCTACCAAATATGATTAATTTAGATTTAAAAGTAAAAAAGTTATTTACACCTTCTTGTTTAAAATGATCAATCTCACCCCACTTTACGGTACCGATGATTTTCAGTGATTACTAATGATTTCCACTGATGTAAAAGTGAATAGCAGCTATATGGTTAGAGCTTAGCACATTCCCACAATACTTGGCAATTTTGGGTGTCCGGAATGGAATTATTTACTTTCAGCTAGTATACAGGGTGATACTTAATGATAGGCCGTTATTCCAAAGGCGCACTCCTGAATCAAATTCAAGTGGAAAAAATGGTTTTTTATTAATATCTCAAAGATCCTTTTGTCGATTTTGGTGAAACTTGGCAGTGTTGTTCCTTGTGATACTGCGCTAAGTTAGCACTGACTAGATGATAACTATGAGTTCCAGTGGCGTCCCGAGGGGCAGTCTCACGATTAATATTGAGAAAAAAAAGTGTACGACACTGACTTGTTTGAAAATTTTATATTGTTTTCGGGTTAAGCAGCTAAAAATACAACTTTTTTGTCTCGTGATATTTTTTGGTATGTAACTTCGTTTTCGAGAAAATAAATTTTTCTACATGCAAGGGCTTTTATTTTTTTTTCTTGAAAACGATGTAAGATACGAAAAAACAACAAGAGACAAAAAAAAATTGTATTTTTAGCTGCTTAAAAGCTTTCTTTACAGCCCTGTATATCATTAACACGTTTCTTTAGGTCAAAGATATAAACCGCTTCTGCTCAAAGACTTTAGAAGTCGGAAAAATTCAGCTTCTTCGAAAGGTAAAAAACGACGTTACGCTATTTTTGGCGAGCAGTCTATTACAAAGCAAACACAGTAATTAATGAGTTTCTATTTATTTTAAACAAACATGAAATTAACAACTGAAATATAAATTGAATGTAAAAATCGCTTCGTATTTATTTAAAATCAGATTTAACTCAATTTAATTTGGAGCACTTAACATCGGCCGCACGTCTATTTTCCAATTGTTTAAAACAATAAACAATGTTTAAAACCCTAAATACCACTCGACAGCCGCTAATATCGCAAATCCATATGTATTTTAGTGTTAGTTTGTTTTAAACAGGCTGCGACAGTTATATTTATTTGCCTGTTCAGTGTGGTATTATGTTTTGATATGTATAGAATATAATACATATAAATAGTATCTAATATCTATGGTCTGTGCATTTTTAAGTTTGAAAAATGAACACAACCCGTTTGTTTATACCTTAGGTAGACTTAAATCAAGAGTTGGGAAAATTATAATTCAAACACAAATTAACAATTACGATAATAGTAAAAGAATCCTACTTGGCAAATGGTAATCATAATAATATGACATAATATGTAAAATTAGATAATTATTCCTTATCTAATTGGAGCAAATTAGAGTTAATGGTAATAAATAAGACTTACGTGAAATTATCACCTGGGTCATTACAATGTAATTCATTCAACAGTGCTTGTTACCGGGCCGACAAGAAAGATTCAGGATCATGAAACAAAGGTAAGAATTACTGATCTGAATAAGAATAAATTTATACAGTGTACTCACCGGGGGGATTCCGCCCCTTACTTCATTCTGTCCATTATACAATCTTAGGCTTGTCTATATCTATTTCCAGTAATTATGTCATGTACCATATTGTTATAGTTTACCTATTAGTCCTATTACGCATCTTCAACAACTAGCTAGTGTCACCCTAAAATAAGTCAAGGCTTCCCCGGACACCCAACTGCCGCTAAACAGTTAGCATCCCAACAAATTGAGCAAGGGGTACATTTAATGTTCCCCGTTACCTATTTGTGTCAATCGAGTCACAGTAAGAACCCCTAAAACTTACATGCATGTCAACGACTCGAAGGAACAGCGCTCGTACATTATGTACAGGGGCTTTCTTCACAAGCGTGCATTTGTACGTTCTACACCAGCGTGCACTTGTACATTCTCATCGCCTCAATATTTGTACGTACCACATATTATTATTAACCATCATATATCTTAATAATGCCTGATATATACACACATACATAGATACCTATCAATATTTCAACTTAAACTCATAACGAGTGATTTTTAATTATTTTGCTCAAGGGAGGTCATGCATTTTAAAAGCATCATGGCCGTACTGCGTAGATAAGATGACATGATTGTTTTATGACATTTACGTCTTATTTGCAGTTGTGTATTTGTAAAGTTTAAGAATTGGAGAAATTTTGTAATTTTTGCAGTTATTTGAAGGTAGGTTACTATTGCTTTAACTAATATTTCTCCGGGGAGTCGTCTTTTGACTATTATAAGTGCTATTTGCAGGATATGATTTAATTTTTTATTTTTTTTTTATTTTTCAGCGTATCAAGTTTTGGTAAAGCTTTGTTGCCGGATTGAAAGTTCTACTGTAAAAATGTTTGGTGAAGCACAAAAAATTTTAATTGTTGAAAGTTTTTTTAGAAATGGAAACAAAATAGGCGGTGTGTGGAATTACTCTATGCATGACTGCTTTGATGAATTTCGAACCGAGTTTCCTGATGTTGCGGTGACCTTTCATAATTTTCGTACTGGGTCACAATACCTAATTGATAAATTTCGTCAGACTGGTTCTGTTCAACATAAAAAAGGGGCTGGAAGACCAACGAAACGATCGAATGAGGTTATTGAAGAAGCGCGACAAATTATGGAAAATAATCCTTCAACTTCTATTAGGCATTTATTTTTTCATTTATTATTTCAACGTGACAACGCTGCTTTCTTGCAAATTCGCCCTATGATTTAATCTACGCGCTACTGCTACACTATGTATACTGGGTCACAGCCGCCCTTGAGTAAAATAATTAATAATCACTCGTTATATCGGTATCAATAAGCCACTCACTCAATTCACCTCTATTTTCACACACGTCTTAAAAACGACTCCCCTTTACCTATCAGTAGTACTAGGAATATTCCTCTCAATCTCCCTCTCTTTCCTGTTTATGTTCGGCCTCGATAATATAAACATGGCATGAAATATTAAGAATACACTGCTTTAAAGAAATATGCTTTATTAACTAATTTATAAAAATACGTTCCTTACACATATAAATATGTATATAACGAGTGATTATTAATTATTTTGCTCAAGGGCGGCTGTGACCCAGTATACATAGTGTAGCAGTAGCGCGTAGATTAAATCATAGGGCGAATTTGCAAGAAAGCAGCGTTGTCACGTTGAAAACCTAAAATAATGTTTTTTGACGGTATGTAATATAAAATCCTGAGCTATCTTACTTTGAAAGCCTACTTTATATGGCCGCCTCCTACTTCTAGACACCTTCTGATGTTTCTTCTTACCCTCAGAGACACATTAACCAATACGTTTGGAGAATTATTAATTTCGGCAATTTTTTCTGAAATCCTTCGTTTAAGATCATTTATATCCTTAATTGGTGTTCGATAAATGGAGTTTTTTATAAAAGGCCACAAGAAGAAATCGCAGGGTGTTAAATCGCAGGAACGAGGTGGCCATATTTGTTGCGTATTTCGGCTTATAACTCTATTTTCAAAAAATTCACTTAAAAAATTTAAATTTTCTCTGGTTACATGAGGTGTAGCGCCATCTTGTTGGAAGTAACCTTCCCGCAATTCATCATCGTGAAGCTCATTAATAAATGTTGTCAGAATTTCGATCCGATATCTCTAAGCTGTAATTGTGGCATCAAAGTAAATTGGGCCTACTATTCTTCTAGAACTAATTGCTGCCCACACACCAACTTTTTGAGGATGAAGAGGTCTTTCTACAAAAACATACGGATTTTGCGTATTCCACATTCGCATATTTTGTGAATTAACAGCCTGATAAATAAAAATAGGCCTCATCGGAAAAAAATGTTTTTTCAAAAGCACCACTATTTTCTTCTTGGAAATTGTTTAAAAACCATTCACAAAAATTAAGTCTTTGGGGAACGTCATTGGGAAGGAGTTCATGAATAGCCGTAACACGATAAGGGTATAGATGCAGATCCTTTTTCAAAAGTGTTTGACATGCACTGTAGCATAAATCCGTTTGCTGAATTTGTTGAGATAAATGCCTAATAGAAGTTGAAGGATTATTTTCCATAATTTGTCGCGCTTCTTCAATAACCTCATTTGATCGTTTCGTTGGTCTTCCAGCCCCTTTTTTATGTTGAACAGAACCAGTCTGACGAAATTTATCAATTAGGTATTGTGACCCAGTACGAAAATTATGAAAGGTCACCGCAACATCAGGAAACTCGGTTTGAAATTCATCAAAGCAGTCATGCATAGAGTAATTCCACACACCGCCTATTTTGTTTCCATTTCTAAAAAAACTTTCAACAATAAAAATTTTTTGTGCTTCACTAAACATTTTTACTGTAGAACTTTCAATCCGGCAACAAAGCTTCACCAAAACTTGATACGCTGAAAAAAAAAAAGAAATAAAAAATTAAATCATATCCTGCAAATAGCACTTTATAATAGTCAAAAGACGACTCCCCGGAGAAATATTAGTTAAAGCAATAGTAACCTACCTTCAAATAACTGCAAAAATCACAAAATTTCTCCAATTTTTAAACTTTACAAATACACAAATTCAAATAAGACGTAAATGTCATAAAACAATCATGTCATCTTATCTACGCAGTACGGCCATGATGCTTTTAAAATGCATGGCCTCCCTTGAGCAAAATAATTAAAAATCACTCGTTATGTATGTGACAACTTTGTTCTCTAGCCACTTGCATCATTTGCTTGCGTGGTTTTTATTTCTTCTCTCGAAAACAAAGCTAGATACGAAAACAATTTAGGAAACAAAAAAGTTGTATTATTAGTTGGTAAATCCGAAAAAAAATATCAAGATTAGAAAGATGTCAGCGGCGTACATTTTTTTGTCAATAATATTGTCACAACTGGGGGGAGTTTTCCCTAACGGGGCGTGAATGAAACACTGGCTAAAAACATAGATCCTAATATTCATACACCCAGCATGTCTCGTTGGGGGCTGTCAGACTAAAACGCACTATTAGCCTGAGAAGCTTTAGGGGAATGTGATTCTAAGGGCTTTACTTGAACTACGCCTCCGGAGGATCAGTGGACGGATGAGGACCCAGGAGAAAAACTGTGAGGCTATAAGACGTAGAAGCGCTCCCAGGGGAAACTAGGGAAGATAAGGAGAGACGATTTTGATCTATAAGACGTAATAGAGCTCCTGATGGTAAGGGAGGTGACCAGTCGGAAAGACGAAGGTCTCGTGTCCAGCCAATGTTCGGATATTTATTCACCAAAAGTGCTGAATATCGTTTAAGTGATCTTGACATTGGGTGGCATAGTAGTACGCGACCTCAACATACAGTGATCTAGAGATTCGCCCGCCATTCTGTTGACAATATTCGTTAAGGTGCTCCCCGGGACGCCACTGGACCTAATAAACTTAATCTAGTTAGGGCAAATTAAGCCCCTTATCCATTATGAGGCAGTTATTAATACTAAATAAAGTTTAATAACTATATACACCAAACACTATATATGTGAAAGACTGAGATACTACGAAAATTGAAAACAAGTCACAAAATTAATAATAAAACCCTGCACGCTTGTTTTCCCATCTTTCAAGTTGTGAAGTCGGTCTCTGTGTGTTGCCACATTTATTTTCTCCGCGATCATAATCCATGTATCGGAATTGCCGTGCTATTTTAAATGCATTTAGCTAAACGTCACCCCTTAAATTAATAACGAGTGATTTTTAATTATTTTGCTCAAGGGAGGCCATGCATTTTAAAAGCATCATGGCCGTACTGCGTAGATAAGATGACATGATTGTTTTATGACATTTACGTCTTATTTGAATTTGTGTATTTGTAAAGTTTAAAAATTGGAGAAATTTTGTAATTTTTGCAGTTATTTGAAGGTAGGTTACTATTGCTTTAACTAATATTTCTCCGGGGAGTCGTCTTTTGACTATTATAAAGTGCTATTTGCAGGATATGATTTTATTTTTTATTTTTCAGCGTATCAAGTTTTGGTGAAGCTTTGTTGCCGGATTGAAAGTTCTACAGTAAAAATGTTTAGTGAAGCACAAAAAATTTTTATTGTTGAAAGTTTTTTTAGAAATGGAAACAAAATAGGCGGTGTGTGGAATTACTCTATGCATGACTGCTTTGATGAATTTCGAACCGAGTTTCCTGATGTTGCGGTGACCTTTCATAATTTTCGTACTGGGTCACAATACCTAATTGATAAATTTCGTCAGACTGGTTCTGTTCAACATAAAAAAGGGGCTGGAAGACCAACGAAACGATCGAATGAGGTTATTGAAGAAGCGCGACAAATTATGGAAAATAATCCTTCAACTTCTATTAGGCATTTATCTCAACAAATTCAGCAAACGGATTTATGCTACAGTACATGTCAAACACTTTTGAAAAAGGATCTGCATCTATTCCCTTATCGTGTTACGGCTATTCATGAACTCCTTCCCAATGACGTTCCCCAAAGACTTAATTTTTGTGAATGGTTTTTAAACAATTTTCAAGAAGAAAATAGTGGTGCTTTTGAAAAAACATTTTTTACCGATGAGGCTTATTTTTATTTACCAGGCTATTTCAGGTTAATTCACAAAATATGCGAATGGTGAATACGCAAAATCCGCATGTTTTTGTAGAAAGACCTCTTCATCCTCAAAAAGTTGGTGTGTGGGCAGCAATTAGTTCTAGAAGAATAGTAGGCCCAATTTACTTTGATGGCACAATTACAGCTGAGAGATATCGGATCGAAATTCTGACAACATTTATTAATGAGCTTCACGATGATGAATTGCGGGAAGGTTACTTCCAACAAGATGGCGCTACACCTCATGTAACCAGAGAAAATTTAAATTTTTTAAGTGAATTTTTTGGAAACAGTGTTATAAGCCGAAATACGCAACAAATATGGCCACCTCGTTCCTGCGATTTCTTCTTGTGGCCTTTTATAAAAAACTCCATTTATCGAACACCAATTGAGGATATAAATGATCTTAAACGAAGGATTTCAGAAAAAATTGCCGAAATTAATAATTCTCCAAACGTATTGGTTAATGTGTCTCTGAGGGTAAGAAGAAACATCAGAAGGTGTCTAGAAGTAGGAGGCGGCCATATAAAGTAGGCTTTCAAAGTAAGATAGCTCAGGATTTTATATTACATACCGTCAAAAAACATTATTTTAGGTTTTCAACGTGACAACGCTGCTTTCTTGCAAATTCGCCCTATGATTTAATCTACGCGCTACTGCTACACTATGTATACTGGGTCACAGCCGCCCTTGAGCAAAATAATTAATAATCACTCGTTATATGCATAGAAAACATTTAGTTCTACAATATTTTTATTCTGCCGCTTGGTGCTTGCTATTAAATGGACCACTAACAAAACTTGTGGACTAGGTAGTAGAATACAATGAGAAATGAGAAACGTATCTTTTGAAAATGGCATTAAAAACACATTACTACACTGTAAATGTACTCGGCAACACTCACTGCTGCGTTATTTGGGCTGACTAACTGAAGAGAGCAGATTTACTCTTTCGCTAACAACAAAATTTGCACCAAATCCGAGAAGATTACGTTTTAATTAATTTAATAATTTTTTTATAAATTTTTCTTAAAATAGAAACTTTTCCTTAATACAAATTTTAATCAGGGTGTCCAGTTCTCCTGTGTTTTCATCTACCAGCTCCTCCTATGTAAAAGATAGATAGATGGGGTTTCCGGCTTACTATTCTATTATTTTATGAAACTTTCATTGCCGCAAACATACATATGCGAGATATTGCACGTGTCGACATCTCGTGGCAATCGAGCTATCCACGAGGTCTTAAAAAAGACTAAACGCTGGATATGTACCTTTACATTATGTGTTGAAATGCACTGTATAGACGCGTCCTCACCGAGTCGACACTGTCGATCGACTCTGTCTATCGACGTTGTCGACTTGGTGTGTACGTGGCAATCGACGGTGTCGATCGACAAAATAAATCGATCGACATGTCGATTTGTTTTCCATCGGTGTCTTCTTTATAAATTTTTGGCCCGATTTTTTGTAATGAACTTTCAAATTCACTTTCCGATATTCGAAAAAAATTTTTAAAACCACCGTTACACCTGTATTCAAGGCTCAATATGTTGACGTCATCTTTTCTTAAATCTTCTATCAAATCACTGGCATTATATCTAATTCTACTTTAAAGACTTGGTCGAACCCAAAATCTTCTTTTGCGTGCAATTTTTCTTTTTTTAGTCGAGATAATAATATATGCGGCACAAGCAACTACGTCATCATCTTCGTCAGACATGTTGATTTTGACTGATCGACAACCATTTCTGTCAACTCTGGTGTGGACAGATGCAGTTTTGTCGACTTGTTGATCAACAATGTCGATAGACAGAGTCGATAACAGTAAATAACAGCCTGGGTATACTGTGTCATATATGTATGTTATGATTGTAAACATGTTTTGTTTTATTGTAAATTTCGGGAAACTGGATCAATCGCCAATAAAAAACGTAACATTGAAAATCCCATAAGGAACGAAGCAATGGAAGTGGGGGTTTTAGGCAAAGTTTATGTAGATCCTACGTTAAGTACCCGCAAATTGGATATTGTGTGTGGTGTTAGTCGACGTAGTATCCAACGGATTCTAAAGACCTATAGTTTTCATCCGTATAAAATTCACCTTGTACAGGGTTTTCAGAGATATTTTCGGTCATATCTACAAGGTTCCCTATAAGAGATAGAAGAAAACTTTAAATGTATAAGTTGTGGGGTTTTATCTGAACCGCCAGAAAATTAAAAAAAAAATAGACAAGTGACGTTCTTAAAGCCAAGAAAAATTTAAAAATTGTTTTTTTTTTAATGAAACATCCTGTATATTTTTTATTTTTCTGAAAGATCTTTCATTCCTGATTCCAAAAATATATAGTTTGTCTATATTTGCAACTAACCTGAACCGTCATTAAATTATTTTCGATTCGTTATTTTAAGCGGCACCATATAGTAATAAAAATTATGAGTAAAGTGCCTTGGAAAACAATAATTATTGCCCGACAGTGTTTAGTTTTTAATAGGGAACAGTCTATTTAAAAAAAAAAAATAAAGAGGTTATAAACATGCTGTATCAAAAATATAAATCAACCATTGTAGTCTTTCAAACAAAATATAAACAAATAAATACGTAAACTAAATTAACTAATAGCTGTAATATACAGGTGTATTTTACTGGTTCTCAATATAACCTCCTCCATTTCTGATACATTTCTGAATATTTGTCCTCAATTTGCTATTAATTGTATCTACTATAAAATTCGGATGATCCCTGTTTAAAACTCGGATTTCATCACGAATTCTATCTTCGAGAATTTGGATATTTCGCGTCCTATTATTATAAATGCGATTTTTTAAATAGCCCCACAAAAATTTGTCCAGGGGTGAAAGGTCGGGGCTGTTGGCTGGCCATGGAATAGGACCCCTTCTTCCTATCCATAAATTATATTTGTCATTAAGGTAATTGGTGACAGGTATGACATTATGGGCCGGTGCGCCATCTTGCTGCCAAATAAGACTATTATAATCATAAATGGGAAGTTCCTCTAAAAAATGTTCTATATCATTTTCCAGGAAATGAAGATACCGTGCACCTGTTAAGCTACCTCGGAAAATGATTGGACCAATAATTCTGCCAGCAAACAGACCGCACCAAACATTTACGCTACTGCGACCTTGAATTTTTACTTCTTGGATTTTGTGCGGATTTGTTGACGACCAAAAGTGTTTATTTTTGCGATTAAACATTCCACTTGTGGTAAATGTGGCTTCGTCCGTAAAAATTATTTTATTTAGAAAATCTGCATTTCCATCTAGTCTTCTAGTAATATTGACACAAAATTCTAATCTCTGCTGGATATTATTTTCGGTTAGCCCTTGGACTGGCAAAAACTTAAAAGGATGATATTTGTTCTTTTTTAAAATCTCATGAATTTTCCCCCATGATTTATTAAAATAAATTGCAGCATCAGGAATGGACCGTTCAGGCATTTCTATAAAAAATAACCAAAGTATATTACCCATAAAAAAAGGAATTTAAAATTTACCTTCAAAAAAGAGTAAGACATCTAAATCTTCTTCAAAATTTCTTGTAAATGTCCTTTTCTTACGTTCGAGACTGTGTCTCAACTCAAATTGCCGCACTACGTATCTTATTGTGTCAACGCATGGCGTGGGTCTTCCTGGATAGGTAATACGGTATTGGCGTTGAGTTCTTGGTCCATTATTAGCATGCTTATAGAATAAACGGATCATATCTGATTTTTCTTCAGTGGAATAACCCATTTTAAAAAATACGCGAATGTTTTTTCCTCTATACTATAGATTCTTACATTGACAGTAGTTCCTTATTGAAAACTAAATTGTGCCATACAATAATTGTTTTCCAAGGCACTCTACTCATAATAATTTTTATCGTATGGTGCTGCTTACAATAACGAATCGAATATAATTTAATGACGGTTCATGCAAATATAGACAAACTATATATTTTTGGAATCAGGAAAGAAAGATCTTTCAGAAAAATATACAGGGTGTTTCATTAAAAAAAACAATTTTTAAATTTTTATTAGCTTTTAGAACGTCACTTGTCTATTTTTTTTGAAATTTTCTGGCGGTTTAGATGAAACCCCACAACTTCTACATTTAAAATTTTTTTGCATCTCTTATAGGGAACCCTGTAGATAGGACCGAAAATATCTCTGAAAACCCATGAAGGCGATTTTGATCGGCGATTACAATTTTGTGAAGATATGAGTGAACGAATTATAAGCGATGAACATTTTCTATTCAACACTTGCTTTTCCGACGAATGTTCCTTTTTCTTAAATGGCGTAGTAAATCGTCATAACTGCCGATATTGGTCCGATTCTAATCCCAGAATTTATCGTGAGGTACACACACAGCAGCCACAAAAATTAAATGTTTGGGCTGGTATTTTTGGCGATCATTTAGTTGGTCCTTTTTTCTTACCTGGAAATTCGAACGGTAAAATGTATTTGGAATTACTGCAGGACGCCATAGATCCTGCATTAATGGCCATAATTGAAAATCAGAATGATCGGCGGTACATTGCGAATAGATTGATGTTCCAACAGGATGGTGCCCCACCACATTACGCATTACTTGTTCGACAATACTTAGATCAGACGTTTCCAGGTCGATGGATTGGTAGAAGAGGTACCATTGAATGGCCCCCAAGATCGCCAGATTTATTACTTTTGGATTTCTTTCTGTGGGGTCACTTAAAAAGCAAAATCTATGCTACTCAGCCAACATCGTTAGAAGATTTGCGACAAAGAATTGTGAATGAGTGCCTCCAAATTACTCCTCAAAAATTGCAAAATGTGCGGCAAAGTTTTGAGCAAAATCTTTATTACAGCGTGGAGAGTCATGGTGGTCATTTCCAACATTTACTTGGGTGACGGGTCAGTTCATTTTTCATTTTTACACTACTTTGCTGCCAAATGTATTGATCTCCACTAATGATGATGTATTAGAGCAAGGCTGGCCAATAGATTTTCCGGGTGGGCAAAATTTCATAAACTGCGGCGGCGCCGGGCCAAATACCATATTTATACAAAGGTTTTATATAGGTACACATAAATAAAGTTTATTATACAAATACCACATTATACACAACGACAAAATATGCTTTAATTTACTTTATTGGTAAATGAAATTAAGTAACATAATAATGAAAACATTATTTCTATTTTTAATGTGAGCTGTGAAGAGGTTTTCCTGATATTAATTTGTCGATATTTGGTTTTAAGTCTGATGTTGATAGGACAATTAAATCAGAAATGTGTTTTGCAGTGAGAGATGTGCGATATTTATTTTTGATGTATGATAAAGTTGAAAATGTTTTTTCACACACATAGGTGGAACTAACCTGCTTAAAATTTGCTTAGCAAGGTCGCGCAATTTTGGAAAATCTTCACTGGAAACGTTTTTCCAAAAACTTAAAAAGTTTTCTGTTAGTTTCTCTGAGGTTACATTTTCGTAGAAAATTTGTTTCAGGGCAGTGTAGTTTTGAATATCTGTCACTTCAAGCTGAATGTTTGCTGGATATTCAAGCAGGTCAGTAGAACTGATGGCAAATGGGTTTATAAACAGCCGAATATTTCTCTTGTCTAATTTAAAATCCTGGAATCTGTTTTCAAAAGACTTTCTTAGACACTTTATTTTTGATAGGTACTTTGGGATATTAAGGGCAGTGATCTTTAATCCTTCTTTTACACTAGCAAATGTGGGAAAATGGTCGATTTTATTTCTCTCTAAGTTTGCTGCAAACAAGTCCAACTTCCCTCTGAAACCATTGATCAAGTTGAACATTGTTGGAAGAGAACAATCTTTTCCTTGCAATTTAAGGTTAAGGACATTAAGGAACTTTAATGTATCAATTAAAAATGCAAGATCACACAGCCATAATTAATTTTCAAGTAGAGCTCTCTCTGCTGGCAATGCTTGTTTTTCGACCAAAAATTCCAGAACGTTTCA
Organism: Polydrusus tereticollis; assembly: GCA_963920685.1. Taxonomy (NCBI): domain Eukaryota; kingdom Metazoa; phylum Arthropoda; class Insecta; order Coleoptera; family Curculionidae; genus Polydrusus; species Polydrusus tereticollis. The sequence continues at coordinate 46,515,107 of OY987334.1, read as the reverse complement.
ACCAACCAATCAAGTGAAAGCAGTGCCATCGCGCGCCGGCTAGCTAGCCGACCGAAGTTCGGGCGGGCAAATTCAAATGTCTTGGCGGGCCACTTCGTGGCCCGCGGGCCTGGGTTTAGCCAGCCTTGTATTAGAGTATTATTTAAGCGTTAAATTAATAAATCTCCAAAACTACTGAAATGAAGTACATGAATTTTACGTCATTATTATATTATCATATTATTATTATTATATCATATATTTAAGATTTTAGGGGTGGTGCCACCCCCGCCCAGGGGGCTGCACGCGTTAACGTGATTTTTTGCCAATTTTGTGTCCCCCTCAAAAACAAAATCGACGGGTCTGAGCGTTTTTTCAAGAAGGAACTGAGCTGCCAGTAAATGGCTGTTTCGTTTTCGATGCGCCACCCTGTATATTATATAATAATAAATAAATTAGGAATAAGCGCTCTTTTAAGGACACTCCAGGTTAAGGGAATCAGTAGGTAAGGAAATTTGAATTTTATTAAAATAGCTAATTTTACGAAAACGTGCACCTTTATTGCCTTGGTAAGTACATTTTAATATGCACACTGCTAAAAACTGCAATCTCGCCTTCAGCTATAAAAGTCCAGCGTGAAAGGACAAACCTTTGTCGACAAAAAATTAGCCTTAATTGCTCCTCCATCATGCCCGCGCCATACTTCCCCTTTTTTGCATCGTATTTCCCAATTTTAAATTGAGATTAGCGAACCACCTGCAAACGGGACCTCTTTAAAATTTATTTACAAAATAAAAGAACATCAAAGATTTGCCTTGGAATTCAATTTCACTGCCTGCTTTGATTAATGGGCTCGAAGAATGGATAAAATAAAGGGTTGTGGAAAAAGAAAAAATTTATTTGTGGAGGAGGATGCGAGGAACAAACAAGGTCTTCAAATCGTTTGGTGTTTTATATCACAATCATGGCTGGAGTTCTTTCCTTGAAATTATTATTTACTTCTAACATATTTATTTACTTCTAACATATTTATGATGTCCCGGGGAGCACCTTAACTATTATAATTTTGATATTTTTTATTGGAGTTACCAACGAACAATAAAACTTTTTTGTTCCCTGAATTGTTTTCGTATCTTGCTTCGTTTTCGAGAGAAAAATAAAAACCACTTAATACAAGAAAAATACCTATGTATTTCAAAGTTAATTAAAACATTTAAATTGAAAATTATTTTTTTAAATAATGATACAAACAAAAAGTGCAACAGTTAATCAAAGCAAATATTGAAAATAGCCACCTTCTGATAAAACGCATGATTGCAATCGTCTCACCATTGATTCTCATACACGTTCACAAATGCCTGCATTATTTCGTATCGCATTGCAACTTTCCATAATTTGAATTCTTAAGTCGCTTTCATCTAGTACAGGCGCCTTGTATACAAGAGACTTTAGGTGACCCCATAAATAATAGTCTAGAGGATTCAACTCGGGACTGTGAGCTGGCCAACCTTGGGGACCTGCGCATCCAATCAAGTAATTAGGAAAAGTGTTGTCGAGGTATTGACGAGCAACTAGGCTAAAATAAGCTGGGGCGTCGTCGTACATAAACCACATATTAGTTCTTATTTGTAGAGGTACGTCTTCTAATAGAACGTCAAGTTCCTCAGATAGAAACTGCGTATACGAGTTTCCATTCAATCGAGGTGGTAAAAAGTATGGTCCAATTAAATAGTTGCCATTGTTTTCTGCCCATACATTCACCGAAAACTGTTTCTGAAAACGATCTTCTCTAATTTTATGAGGATTATCGTCCTCCCAAAGATGTTCGTTATAAAAATTAATAATGGCTTTTCTTGAAAAACAGGCCTCATCAGTACATAAAATGTTGGGTAAAAAATTGTTGTTATGTGCTACTGTTGACGCCGCCTTTATTTGCTAACGCCAAACATAAATTGTTTAACTGTATTTCTATAGGTTGCTTGGTTCAAAATATGTTAAATAAAATAAAAGGATTTTCTCACACAAAAATATATCTATTTACTTTTTGTATTTCATTCATTCATCTTTACATTGTTGTTATGTGCTACTGTTGACGCCGCCTTTATTTGCCAACGCCAAACATAAATTGTTTAACTGTATTTCCATAGGTTGCTTGGTTCAAAATATGTTAAATAAAATAAAAGGATTTTCTCACACAAAAATATATCTATTTACTTTTGGTATTTCATTCATTCATCTTTACATTGTTGTTATGTGCTACTGTTGACGCCGCCATTATTTGCTAACGCCAAACATAAATTGTTTAACTGTATTTCCATAGGTTGCTTGGTTCAAAATATGTTAAATAAAATAAAAGGATTTTCTCACACAAAAATATATCTATTTACTTCTGGTATTTCATTCATTCATCTTTACATTGTTTACTTACTGTATTAAATCAGCTAGACAGTCCTATAACACTAATATTACTTTACTAAACAAACTATACTATCGGGATACAATATTACCCTCCTAATCTTCGAGACTTTATCGCATTTACTAACTTGAAGCTGCTTTGTACAATATCTAAACTGGACTTGCGTCGTGGTGTAATAACTACGTTAGTATATCTTCGGGCAATAACACCGCGGATTTTCCGAATATAAACAGAACTTGAGAGGAAATTGAGAGTTTGGATTTAACCACGTTATTTACACCTTCGAGATACACACCGCGAACTTTCCAACTATTTCATGGCCCGTGTGCCACAAAATCAACTATTTCCGCGCTAAAATGCCGCGAGAAGTCCTTGTGCTTTCTGCCAGGCGTCAAACGAGACTCTACTACTGACTATTTCATGGCTTGAATACCATAAAATCAACCAAAACCGCGGCAAATGCCGCGGGAAGCCCGTGTGATTTCTGCAGGACGTGATACGGAACTCTACTGACCGCCCGAAAAACTCAAACACGTCAAGTATTACTTGCGATATATCACCCTCTTTCTCATACTCATGTTGTTTCAACCCCTGCCTCAATTACGTAGGCTTATGCCGTCGTTACCTGGGCGACCGCTCGCTTGGTAGACGGCTGATCTTCTACAAAATTAGTCTAGACAGCAACGTTGCCGTACTTTCTATGCTTTGAATTTATGCTTGTTTGTGTTATTAGATTATGGAACTAGCTAACTGAACCTTTCCCCAACAGCTACTGTATGCAGCAACCACCTACTAATATCAAACCTTGGCTGAAAGTCACGAGGAACCAGAGCTTGCACACATTGAATATGGTATATGGTATAGGTATCGTTGATAAAGATGCAAAACCCTTCAAACAGTTGATGCACTTGTTCGAAGTTGCACTGCTACCTTCCTGGCACTAATTTAAGGATCATATTTTATCTCTCGAGGTATAACCTCTTCTAACTCAGGCATGGTTACTGTTGCGGATCTGCCAGGAAGTTCCGTACTACGTTTAAAACTTCCAGTGTCACTCAATCTTACATGGAGCTGTCTAAATGTTTTGTAACATGGCAGTACTTTATTTGTATAACGTTCCTGATAAATTCGTTGAGCTACTTCAGCATTTCCATTTGCTAGGCCATAATTGAAATGTATCTGGGCCATTTCAGCGTTTGTAAAGTTATTAATTTTTGACTTGTTATTGACAAAACAGCTAAATTATACATTAAAATTTACCTTTACCCCATGTTTTAATTAACTTCGAAATACATAAGTATTTTTTTGACATGCAATAAAGTGGATTTTATTTTTTCTCTCGAAAACGAAGCAAGATACGAAAACAATTATTTAGAAAACAAAAAAGTTGTATTATTTGTTGGTAATCTAGTGGTTAGGGCTAATTAGGCCCCTTATCATTACGAATAACGGTACCAAATTTCAATAAAATCGGGAAAAGAATATTTTAAAAAAATTATAAACACCGATTTTTTTAAAGAAACTTTAACACCCTGTGTATCAAAAACGGGGAAACTCTGGATACATGTTCATATGGACTTTTTCTGTTAGAATATCATAAGGAATCATCCCCTTACGTTACACATCGTACTTCTGAAACACCCTGTACCGTGTGTGTGTAACACTAGGACTTTGGGAAAAAATATATATCGATAAAAGCGGCCAAGAGAAAATGCTGGAAATTATTTTCAAGTTCGAAATTTGACCGCTAGGGGCCATAAGAGAACTTTCAAAATAGAAATGCCGATTTTCTCTTGATTTTTCTTAATAAAAATATGTTAAAAATATAAGCATTGTATTCTTCATAAAATCATGCAACTTTATGTTAGGAATCGTTTTTTTTTTATTTTCAATAATAAAGTGGTGGGAGAAGGTCAAACTTTTTTTCTTTCAAACGCTGATATCTCTGCTTTGGATAAACCGATTTTATTCAACTTGGTCTTGAAAAAAAATCCCTTCTTTTCCTCTACACGTAGATCTATTAACTATACCATATTGATTCTGATGGTGGCCACTAGATGGCGTTTTTCCGTAATTCCTCAATGAATAAGGATTTTCTCAAAAAAATCAAATGTTATGATATGACTTTTTCATCATATTTCATTTTAGGCTTATAAAGGCTATTAAATAGTGGAATAAAAAATCTAGGTCCGAATGTAAAATAAAAAAGTTGATGATGGTCGCTAGAATCCGAAACGTCGGATTAAAAAACTAACCCCATCAGCTTGTAGAGGAGGAAAAGTTACTATGAGGAACTTAAAACCGCAACGTGATATCTTTTGTTAAACCAGAGATTTAATTGATTAAATAATGTTTTAAAAAATGGCCTATTTTTCCATATTAATTATTACCTAATTTCTCTAGCTTAACAAAAGATATCACGTTGCGGTTTTCAGTTACATATAGTAACTTTTCCTTCTCTACAAGCTGATGGGGTTAGCTTTTTAATCCGACGTTTCGGATTCGAGCGACCATCATCAACTTTTTTATTTTAAATACGGACCTGGATTTTTTATTCCACTATTTAATAGCCTTTATATTCCTAAAATAAAATATGATAAAAAAGTCATATCATAACATTTGATTTTTTTGAGAAAATCCTTATTCATTGAGGAATAACGGAAAAACGCCATCTAGTGGCCACCATCAGAATCAATTTGGTATAGTTAATAGAGCAACGTGTAGAGGAAAAGAAGGGCTTTTTTTCAAGTTCAAGTTGAATAAAATCGGTTTATCCAAAGCAGAGATATCAGCGTTTGAAAGAAAAAAAGTTTGACCTTCTCCCACCACTTTAATATTGACAATCGAAAAAAACGATTCCTAACATAAAGTTGCATAATTTTATGAAGAATACAATGCTTATATTTTTAGCAAATTTTTATTTAGAAAAATCAAGAGAAAATCGGCATTTCTATTTTGAAAGTTCTCTTACGCCCCCTAGCGGTCATTTGTCGAACTTGAAAGTAATTTTAAATTTCCAGCAATTTCTCTTGGCCGCTTTTATCGATATATATATTTTTCCCAAAGTCCTAGTGTTATTACTTTCTGAGATATAGCCGATTACCTCCTTAGGTGGAACACCCGGTACATCGTTTAGAGCAGCCATGTCAAACATGGGGCCCGCGGGCCGCATGCGGCCCACTAAGCATTTTCCTGCGGCCCCGAATCAATTTTGAAAACAGCCATGTAATGCGGCCCGCGAGCCTGTTAAAAACCGAAAATAAAGTACTGTTACGATTGGTAAAAAATGGCCCAAATAGTGCCATCTATGTTTAGGAGCATGAACTAAGATGCGCGCTCAACCTAAAAGCCTGGCTTGTTCCGGAAAGTTCTATCGCGCGAGAATACAGATGACGCTACCTGAACATTCTGGAAAGAACTGTCGAGAAATCACAATCCGTATATAAGCCAATACCGCCCGATTGAGTTCAGTTGTTCAGTTAGTTATGAGTCAGTTGCGATAGAATTGCGAGTTTAGTTGCGTACTTATTGTTACAACACGTAACAGTACTTATTGTTATTTATTTCGGATAAAGTTTTTAACATGTCTGTTTCAAAACCAAGTGGAAGTAAGAGGAAACTTGGAGATGAGCATCGTATCTTTCAAGAAAAGTGGGAATTAGAGTTTTTTTGCTGTGAAGTGAAAGACAAAATTATTTGCTTGATTTGTAACAGTACAGTCGGTGTCCCAAAATTATATAATATAAAACGTCACTATGATAGTCATAAAACTAAGTTTGACAAGTATACAGGCATGATTAGAAACGAAAAGTTAAAAGAGTTAAAATCGCGGTTAAAAGATCAACAGCTTATGTTTACACGTCCAAAGCAAGAAAATGAATCTGCCGTTCAAGCGAGCTACGTACTGTCGGAGTTGATCGCAAAACACTCAAAGCCATTTGTTGAAGGTGAATTTATAAAAGAGTGCCTTGTAAAGGCCGCGGAAATTGTAAGTCCCGGGAGCGTGAAGGCTCTTCAAAATATATCCTTGTCCCGGAATACTGTCGCTAAAAGAGTTACCGAGTTGGCTGCCAATATAAGCGAACAGATAAAAACAAAATCAGACTCTTTCATTGCATTTTCTATTGCCTGTGACGAAAGTACAGATGTGTGTGGTGTGGCGCAACTCGCTATTTTTCTTCGTGCTGTTGATAGAGATATCAACGTTTATGAAGAATTACTGGAATTAGTACCATTGCATGATACAACAACTGGGGAGGATATTTTCAATGCTGTTTATGGACTTCTGCAAAAGTACAATTTAGATTTGTCAAAACTGTGTTCCGTTGCAACAGACGGAGCTCCTTCAATGACTGGAGTAAATAATGGCTTCATTAAAATATTACAAACAAAGATCAGAGAAACGGGCAGTGACAAACCAGATTTTCATCATGTTCATTGCATAATCCACCAAGAAGTTTTATGCTCAAAAGTGATCAAGTTGGAAAGCGTTTTAAAGTCAGTGAAAAAAATGATAAACTTCATAAGGTCACGTGGCTTGAATCAGCGACAGTTTTCTGCGTTTTTACGTGATTTAGAAAGTGAGTACACTGGTTTACCTTATTATGCAGAAGTGCGATGGCTTTCGTGTTCTATGGTTCTCGATCGGTTTTGGAAACTCAAAGAAGAAATACGCCTTTTCATGGAAGTGAAAGAACAAGATGTCAGCTTGTTATCCGACGTACCTTTTTTACAAGATCTTTCATTTATGGTAGACATCACAAAACACTTGTCGGACTTAAATACGAAATTGCAAGGACCACGTCAAGTTATAACAGATATGCATGATCATGTTAAAGCTTTCAAGTGTAAGATGATGCTGTGGAAAAACCAGTTAGCGGTGGATAATCTGTCACATTTTCCGACTTGCAAGGCGTATCAGGAAAGTACAAGTGGCCCAATATCATACAAAATGTATACAGAGAAAATGGGAAGCTTTCTGTCAGAATTTGAAAAGCGTTTTCAGGATTTTAAGTCCCAAGAAAACAATTTTTCTTTATTTACTGGTCTTTTCACTATCGATATTGATAAAGTTCCCCCTCACTTGCAGATGGAAGTGATTGAGATTCAGTGTCAAACCCATTTAAAAGAAAAATTTGATAGTGTTGGTACATTCGAATTTTATAAGTACTTGCCTTTTCAATACCAAGAAATGAGAAAATTTGCCTGTAAAATCCTGTCAATGTTTGGAAGTACCTATAAGTGTGAACAATTATTTTCTTTGATGAAAGGAAACAAATCTCCCGCAAGATCGCGATTGACGGACGCACACTTGGACGCAGTTTTAAAAGTTATTTCCGCCGATAAATTCACGCCACAAATAGACAACTTAATTAAAGACAAAAGATGTCAAATATCTGGCAAAAGAAGTTAATGTTTGTAAGTTTTTGTAATGTCCTTTTTATTGGAAATTTAATAAATATACTTCTAATCTAACATAATAGTACTTTTTTTCGTTAAGATTTTCAGTAGTTTGTCTTCTTTAAGATTAGGTTTTGCGGCCCACCTAGTCTATGGTCTTCATGCTTTTGGCCAACCAGTGATTTTGAGTTTGACATGGCTGGTTTAGAGTTAAGAAAATAATGTTCATTCAGTTAATTATACAGCGTGTCCCGAAATTAAGGGGCAATACTTTACCACCACATTCTCCGGCTAAAAATAATAAAATTTTTTCATATGGACATAAGTGCAGAAATGCTTGTTAAGGGAGCTACCCCCCTCGAATGGGGAACACTAAAATGGTTTTTTTTTTATATTTTCGAACCCGTTCATAAATAAATTTTGAAATTAGGTATGGTTATAAACTTTTAACGATAAATCAGTTTCTGAATTCAGAATTTTAAAAATTTAGTCATAGGCGTCACATACCGGGGTGGTTAAGAATATAATCCCATTATTTCAACCAGTGTTTTTTTTAGTATTTTCTTAATAGTTATGAAATTTCAAAGTATTCTGCGTAAAAAAGGTAGCTTAGTTCACCTTGATAAGACTTGCAGTTCTTGAGTAAAATCGTTTTAAAGAATATCACGTCCATAGAGGAGATAATTAATCAGAATAATAATCAAAGTGAAATTTGTGAATAGAAGGCCATGGATTAAAATTGATATTTGTTTCCTTTGACATTTCTGTGTGGATGTGATCACTCCCAGAGGGTTCAAGAGCTGTTGCCTAGAGATTTCCCACCCAGAATCGAGTTATGTCGGTGAATTTAAGGGCATCAAAATTTGCTAATCAAAATTTTGTAGTCTGATGGGGCAACATTTAGTAGAACTAAAGTGTTTGATTAGTAATACTCACTTTTGGCACGATGAAAATCCAAGAGCAGTCCGAAGAACTAATTGCCAGTATAGGTTCTCCGTCAATTTGTGGGCGGGAATAATTAAATTGGAAATCAGTTAATTGGTCGAATTGAAATGCCCAATAATTTAAGCAGCGAGAGATATTTGGCCTTCCTTTAAAATCAGTTAGCAGGACTGTTGGAGGAAGTACCCTTAAGGTTCAGGTTGGGGATGTATTTCCAACACGACGGTGCCCCTGCCCATTTTGGACGGCCTGTTTGTAACTGGTTAGATGAGAATTATCCTGAAAGGTGGATAGGCGAAGGTGGACCAGTATCCTGGCCAGCGAGATCGCCGGACTTAAATCCACTCGATTATTATTTTTGGGGTCATATGTGCAACATAGTTTATGCAATGGAGGTGGATACCCGTAAGGATCTGCTTTAGCGAATTTTTCAAGCTGAAATGAAATAAGAAGAAATTATTTTCAGATTCTTCGTTCATCTCACAACATTCGCCGTAGAGCTGGACTTTCTATCAGAGAAAATGGGGGTCTATTTGAAAACCTTCTCAAGGAGTAGTTCTTGGTTTAAATTTAAATTTTATTCTTCAAAAAAATTTTGTTAAACAACCCTATTTCATGTCGCATTATTACTCTCTGAATAAGTTGTCACATTTATGTCGTAAAAGGCGTAAGAGCTGACTGCGTATATTTTAAAAGCATTTACATTCATTAATTTTGTAGTTTTTAGTACATTTTTGATATAAGAGATTTAAGAATAATTTTATTAATTAACTCCTTTATGGACGTGATTTTCTTTAAGTCCTATCAAGGTGAACTAAGGGTACCTTTTTTATGCAGAATACTTTAAAATTTTATAATTATTAAGAGAATATTAAAAAAAAACGACTGGTTGAAAAAATGGGATTATTTTAACCCTTAACCACCCCGGTATGTGACGCCTATGACTAAATTTTTGAAATTCTGAATTCAGAAACTAGTTTGTCGTCAAAAGTTTATAACCATACCTAATTTCAAAATTTAATTATAAACGAGTTCGAAAATATTAAAAGAAAAACGATTTTAGGGTTTCCCATTCGAATTCTGTTATTTTTAGCCGGAGAATATGGTGGTAAAGTATTGCCCCTTAATTTCGGGACACCCTGTAAAGCTTTTTTTGTACACTATAGAAATTGCATACGTATTACTATAAACCCAAAGGTCCTTCACTGATGGTAGATGTATCCTAAATTATTGGCTTGCTGTATTGTTATAATTTTCCGACCCTATTGTGACAGACAAAATGACTGCGTGTGTTAAAACTACTTGTATTGTAACTGAAAAGATATACCTATACTTTCAGTCTAGAAATAATATGTTCACGTTGTAACCCAATATTCGTATTTTGCATTTATAATAAGAAGGGTAACCTGCTATCAGGCAATAAGAAACATTATAGATATTTTTAACGTCGACTTATAATTTGAATATCATATTTCAGAATAGACAAATTTCCTTTTGAATCTTGTGACATTTTTACCTAACGTCTATTTTAAACGCGATTTATTAAACTAAAAGTACAAAATGAAATTTTAATCTCACAAAATGATACCAATAAATCCATTAGACTAAGACTATTTCCGCCTTGTCCAGGCGAGACAAAAATATCTCGAGAACAAATTAATATTTTCTTGTACTAGACTTGTATACAGTGCGTGTGATTAATATTCAACGTCACGTTGGGTCTCTTCTACTGCATTCGCAATAAATAATTCGATTTTGTTTTGCATTCATCATTATTACACAAATAATATTCACAAAACTGAACAAACTTGAAAAATACCAAAAAAGCAAAATAAATAGTTCAGTTGAGTATTTTTAATTCCTCTTTTGAGGCTAGGCAAAGCTAGGGTTGCGGATGGTCAATTGACCGCTAGCTAAAGTCCGTCTATCTGTCTTACAAACTCATTATAAATGCTAATCCCTTACCGTCATAATAACCTATTGTGTGAGGTGTAAAATTCGGCCATCTGATCTGGGGACTCCAGGTACGGATCTATTTAAAGACCATTATATTATTACATTTTCTCAGTAATCCTGTTAAAATAATTAGGGTAAAATAAAATAGGTTTATTTTAGTTATTCAAATATGCTGATTTTTGGTTTTAAAATTCAGTTAGATGTTTGTATTGGTTTAGACAAGAAGTTATTTGATGCCAATTAAACGTGATATTTAAGAACATTTCGTCCGTGGGAAGAAACCAGTACGCCAAGTGGATCTACGGGTCGTGATAAAAACCAAATAAAGCGTGATATATAATCAGTTGACACAACAAAAGTAATCTTCGACGTTTGCACCACCCTTCTTGAACGTGGTTTTTTAAAATTTGGTGCAGTGAAGGAAGCGGCAGTCTTGACACGCAGGCCAGTGAGCACAGTGTGGTTTGTTGTAAATAAACCTATAGATCTGTTGTCCAGAGAAAGAACTATTGTTAACTTGGATGACGACAGTCGACAGTGACAGTGAAACTGACTTGGGTTAACATGTAATAATTTCTTTTCTGACACGGTACTTTTTTGTAGGTATATGTATATTTTCATTTTGTTTTAATTAATAACCGTCCTATATGTTATAATTTGAATTGTAATAATCTAACAGTTTATAAGCTGCCATATTATTATTTTACTATTATTACTTATTATTAAATTACGTTTCAAATATATTTTGGCGTTTTCTTTCTAACATAAAAAATCAGTACGACACTTTTGTTGCATACAGGTAGATAAAAAAAATATTTTTTTCCACGCTTCTATATACAGGGTGGCGCATCGAAAACGAAACAGAGACATTTACTGGCAGGTCAGTTCTTTTTTGGAAAAACGCTCAGACCCGTCGATTTTGTTTTCGAGTGGGACACAAAATTGGCAAAGAATCACGTTAACACGTGCAGCCCTCTGGGCAGGGGTGGCACCACCACTAAAATCTTATATAGAAATGGGGATCGAGCGATACCTTATTTTAAAGGTCTTTCAATTCCCTTTATAATGATGTAAAATTGATGTACTTCAGTTAAGTAGTTTTGGAGATTTATTGAATTAAAGCTTAAAGTAGACTTTAATAGGTACGCCAGATTAGTTTGTACTACTTTCAGAAGAAATTTGAGTAAAATCATTTACTTAATAAGTAGATGCTTTTCTTCACTACGCCCATGGTTTGTTTATCATTTTGGTGTTGAAAATAGCGATTGGAGCGTTTTTTGTGGCAAAAAAAGTTGTTTCTTGAAGAAAGATAAGAAGGGAATGTCTCGTACTTATTTTAAATAGGAATTTAGTACATAGTTTGCGATTGATTCGACCAAACTTTGTTGTTAAAACATCTTTTAACGCTTTATACATAAATTAACTATGGTATATTTGGGCGGCGAAACTTTCGGCCCCATATTGGGTAAGGTACCTGCTAGAAATTTTAGGTCAAGTAATCTTGCAAGAAATTTCGGCCCCAAACATTGCAGGTAATGCGAATTGAACCAAAAAGGTGGATTAGATGCCGTGTTAGCGCTGTTTAACCAATATAAGTCTATAAAAGGGGCAAACAATTAATAATAATATTCCCCGGTGAACTTGATAAAGGCGAATTGGAACCAAAAAGGTGGATTAGATGCCGTGTTAGCGCTGTTTAACCAATATAAGTCTATAAAAGGGGCAAACAATTAATAATAATATTCCCCGGTGAACTTGATAAAGGCGAATTGGAACCAAAAAGGTGGATTAGATGCCGTGTTAGCGCTGTTTAACCAATATAAGTCTATAAATATAAAAGATAAAAGATCATAAAAAAATTAAAATGTTATAACGTTAGACCATTGGGGCCGAAAATGCCTGTAATAAAAACATGACCCTTCCATCCCGGGGCCGAAAGTTCCTGTCAAAATCGGGCTGCTACCTGGCCGGGGCCGAAATTTCCTACGCCCGTATATTTCACGGCAGAAAGGGTTGAAATTATCGAAATATTTTTCGGAAATAATCAGTGCGCTAATAGAACAAGCACGAATATTTAATGAACGACATGAGAACAGTAACGTGCATCGAAAATATGTTCTAGAACGTGTAGCTAAATTTCGGGAAACTGGATCAGTCGCCAATAAAAAACGCAACATTGAAAATCCCATAAGGAACGAAGCAATGGAAGTGGGGGTTTTAGGGCAAGTTTATGTAGATCCTACGTTAAGTACCCGCAAATTGGATACTGTGTGTGGTGTTAGTCGACGTAGTATCCAACGGATTCTAAATGCTCATAGTTTTCATCCGTATAAAATTCACCTTGTACAAGAACTTAATGAAGTCGATTTTGATCGGCGATTACAATTTTGTGAAGATATGAGTGAACGAATTATAAACGATGAACATTTTCTATTCAACACTTGCTTTTCCGACAAATGTTCCTTTTTCTTATATGGCGTAGTAAATCGTCATAACTACAGATATTGGTCCGATTCTAATCCCAGAACTTATCGTGAGGTACACACACAGCAGCCACAAAAATTAAATGTTTGGGCTGGTATTTCTGGCGATCATTTAGTTGGTCCTTTTTTCTTACCTGGAAATTTGACCGGTGAAATGTATTTGGTAGGATGGTGCCCCACCACATTACGCATAACGTGTTCGACAATATTTAGATCAGACGTTTCCAGGTCGATGGATTGGTGGAAGAGGTGCCATTGAATGGCCCCCAAGATCGCGAAATTTATCACCTTTGGATTTCTTTCTGTGGGGTCACTTAAAAAGCAAAATCTATGCTACTCAGCCAACATCGTTAGAAGATTTGCGACAAAGAATTGTAAATGCCTTCAAATTACTCCTCAAATATTGCAAAATGTGCGGAAACGTTTTGAGCAAAATCTTTATTACTGCATGGAGAGTCATGGTGGTCATTTCCAACATTTAGTTTGCTGACGGGTCAGTTCCTTTTTCATGTTTACACTACTTTGCTGCCAAATATATTCATCTCCACTAATGATGATGCATTAGAGTTTTAAGTTAAGCGTTAAATTAATAAATCTCCAAAACTACTGAACTGAAGTACATGAATTTTACATCGTTATAAAGGGAATTGCAGGACCTTTAAATAAGGTATCGTTCGACCCCCCTTTCCATTTAAGATTTTAGGGGTGGTGCCACCCCCGCCCTGGGGGCTGCACGTGTTAACGTGATTTGTTGCCAATTTTGTGTCCCCCTCGAAAACAAAATCGACGGGTCTGATCGTTTTTTCAAAAGAGAACTGAGCTGCCAATAAATGACTCTGTTTCGTTTTCGACGCGCCACCCTGTATATTATTATCCTAAAGCAGCGCAACCTTTCATTCTATCAGCAACGAGTGCGTCCCTGCTTTCATTCGATCACCCGCTGTGTCTTATCGGCATTAGGGATTAGCATCTATAATCTATAATGAGTTTGTAAGATAGATAGACGGACTTTACTTGACCGGTTAAATTCGGCTATAATATTTTAAATTTTTGCAGCATTTTATTTGGTATGCTACATTGTCAAATGTCAACACAAGCTTTACTTGTTAGCTGAAACCTGCAATACATTTGTTTTAAAAAGTTAATTTATTAGAGAAGAATAAAAAAAACATAACCACAGCCGCATACACGGAAAAAAAAAATTTATAAGAATATCCAAAAATATAATAGAAGTAACTATATTTTATAGTTCTATATAGGACAGCCATATGGTATATTAAGGAAGACTATAAAATTATAGTAAAAACGAGTTAATATTTTTAATAGTTACTACAAAAATATATAGGAATAAAAAATTCGTTACAGTAAAAACTATTAAACAGGAGTGCAAGTAATATAAAAATATGTTGTTGTTTTTTCTAGCTTCTGTTGTTACGGTGGTAGTAATTATTTGTAAAAACTACCAAGCAGTTTTGCACATTTTACTAATGAGTATTGTAAAATTTGTAATATTTTTTCGTAAATTCTATTAATTTTAGTTGAATTTCTACCACCAATTTTGTTATACTAATTAAATATTTTAGTAAATATTTAAAACTCCTTTTGTAGATTTTGTAACATTTTTTATTTGCTTTTACACGTGGTATAATGCAATATATTGGGTCTTTTTTCTTGGTGGCGAAACTAAGTCTTCCAGATTCCATTCTGCTAATAAATCCTCCAAACTCCACATAACAGCACCATAATACTATAAACACAAAATCAGAGACAAAATTAATCAGTTTGAACTTAAAACACATAAAGAGTAAGAGTTAGAGGTCCGACCCCTTTGATGGCATAACTGCAAATGCGACGGCGGCGACGGACGGCGCGGCTTTGACTATTCCTGTAAATTATTTAGGAGTTTCTACTATATTCATTTAGTAAAATACGAATTTTCCTACGAAAATTTTATAAGCGCTACTATGTTTTTTGATATTTTGCAAATATAGTGTTATAAAAATTCGAATAGTTTATTGTTAAACAGTCTTACTATAATTACACCCTTCTAAATTGTATTAAAAATTTTAGTAAAGAAATATAGTAATTTTTACTAAGTTTCCTTTATAACCATTTTTTATGCTTGTCTGTTAATGAAATAAAAAATAATAAAAACCACAAAAGGATTTAGTAAAATTCACAATACAGTTTCTTACTTTTAACTAAAAGAAATAGTTATTCAATTTAACCAAATCGCATTTGTAAAATGTAATATATACCTTAGTAGTGGCATAATTATACTATGTTATATAAAAAAGCTAACCATATTTTTTTATAAATTTAGTTTACAATTTTATTTTGGAAAAGACTGGTATAGAGATTTATAGTTATTAAGAGGTTTTATAGAGAAATATACTATAAAATTCTTACTAAACTAAATTTACAATACTGTTTTTTCCGTGTAGAAAGAATAAACATGGCCTTACAGACGACATTCACAAGGCAACGTATCTAATCGATCGGAAAGAAGAAAATCTAAGTTCAAACAGCTACTGATTTAATAGTACAGCTTAGACAAACTGATGTTGAAGTTATTGGAAAAATTTTAAATTTTAGAATAGCTGAAAATCTTTTTAACAATCAACCTGGTGGGAGAGTTGGTAAAAAAATCGGTACTTCACAATGGAGCCACAAAGTTACTAAGATTGCTGGCCACCTCAGGTTCTTGGGAAAGGAAGTGGTCAACATGGGGCATTGTCCATAATAAATGGAAAAGCAGATTGACCACCACATCAAGAATGCAGGTAAATTAATTTCCGTCTACCTTCATCCTCAGAAGCCGATTCCGATACCGAGCATCCAGAATCAGATTCCGAAGATGAATAGTCAGTAATGTTAAGTGCCATAACTTTATATTCCTCCAATCGTATGTAGGACTTAACACTGTTTACCATCATGTATCGATGAAACTATGAACCTATGGACTTAAACCTGTTTACCATATTAAAAGTTAGTAGCTTGTATATAAGTAATGTAATTAACTTTGTTTTAAAAAAGCTTGTGACTTAATATAGTATACCCCTGAGGTGCTGATAAATATATAAACACACATATTGTATTTATTATATTTTAAAAATCTTCGTTTTTGGAAGAAAAAGTTGCTAGAAAAATATGTTTCATCTGGGTAAAACTCTCAATAGTTTATATATCTGTTTACTGCATAATACCTTTAACCATCAACTTTATTAGATCTAACACTTCTTTTATTATTATCTTGCCGATAACGACCATAGTGCCATACTAAAAAATCCATGTTTCATCCAAGAAAATGAATTGGTACAAGGATTCTTCTTTTTCTTTCATGTATTCTTTCAAAAATGCCAGTCGTATAAAAGCTAAATGAAAAAGTTCCATAAGCCTTCGCATCGGTTCATTTTTTTTCTATCTGAAGCCTATTTCTTTTAACATACTTCTCAAAGGGTATCCATAAAATAGTTGTATGTATTTTAATTTCTTACTTATACTTGTTAAAGTTAAAGTATGTTCAGACATATAAGAAAGTGACTAACTGATCCCTATTAGGCAAGACCCTGGGCCAGCTGTAAAATTGAAATACGGCCGAACAGGTCCGTTTTCTGGTTAGAATTTAATCATGGTTTGTAATAAATATATGATATATATAAAACATTATTATTGTTTTAAACATATCATACATTTAGTTTTGGATTGTTGCTTTTGTGTCATTTGAGGAGGGAGTCTTGGTTAACTGCCTACTATGGTAGCTTGCATTGTCCATTACAATTACGCATTTCGGAGGTATATTTGGAATTAGCTTGTTTTTAAACCAATCTTCAAACAAATCAGCAGTGGTGTCCTCATGGTAATCGAGAGAATAATCTTTAATGTTTTTTGCAGACAGAGAAAGTCCATTTGGAATCCATCCGTCTTTAGATCCAGCATGCAAAATCGAAATTCGTTTATGTTGATGGCGCGCTTGTTATACTCTTGCCGCTTGAGTCAACCCAACCCTTTTCCGGGGTATCATATGTGTCGAACCAGGTTTCATCCAAGTAAATAATCAGGCTTTACTGATCTCTGTAAATCCTAATTTTATGTAGATATTCGGATCACCATTCCCGAATTCTACTGGATTCTATTAAAAGTTGTCTTTTGTTAATTTTTTTAAATCTAAAACCCATGTATTGTATACACTTCCATAACGTTGTTCTGTCACATTTAACGCCGGTTTTATCTTTTTCAAGCCTCTTAATTAAATTATCTCATGTAGGCACGCTTTGTTCCAACTTGTAAATTTTACGCCGTATTATATCTTGATCACTTCCATCCACCTTCGAGAAAATGCCAGTATCGATTCTTTTTTCCTCGCTAAAATGAGATTATTTACAATTTTCCATACAGTTGATGTCGGAATTTTTGTTAATGTGGCCGTTTCTTCTAACGCTGCTTGCTGGCTGACCGCACGTTCAATGAGAGTTGAATAAACATTGTTTATAACTTCCTTAGTTTCCACAGAAAAGGGTTTTCTGCTTTTCGACGGGGTTATCTCCTGAGATACATTGGGCTCGCACATATTTTCCATGACTCACAAAACAAACGTTGTATTACACACGAAGTAAGAATAATTACTAAGCTTAAAACTAACTAGAGTGGCTGTATATACAGTCTTTAGAACATAATTTGTTTTATGGGATTAACCCTCTCATTTTGAATCAGGTAAAAATCGGTTTAAAATCACCAAACTATTACTTTAATATTGAAATTACGTCTTCCGGATTTGCCATAATTTACCTGCGTTTGTTCATTCATTCATTGTCTGTTTATGGCTACCCTTGGATAATCCCATTCAAAGTGTAACTTTCTTATATCTCTGGACAGGCTGTACATGATGTTCTGAAAAAGCATAACCTATATAAAATATTATGGTTTCTGAATAATAAAACATGTAGACCCTAACATACTCCTTCAAGTTGTTATCTTTATAACCGTGGGCCATTGTGGTTCAGATCTTCCTGAAAATAGCTTATTAGAGAAACTATTAGCTCTTTTCACCCGTTATTCGAATACTTCGGCATTTCCCACCAATGGTTAATAACTTAATCGACAGAGATATGTATGTATGTACTTACAACAGGTTTTTAATGCTATTTATGAAAAGATCTGAAGTTTCTATTAAAAAATATGTAAATACCCGCACGAAACAAAAACAACAAAACGTCAAAACAGGCCAACGAACGAGCTGGCGCCACCGTAGCGATGACAGCTCTGTTGCCAACTGTCAGCCAAATTACCGTTTTTTTTTGCCATAATTGAGTTAGTATCAAAGAGGAGCACCTTAAGTTTTTACTCCATTTAATTTGCCATAAAATTTTAATATTTACTGCCTGAATTTAATTTCCTTATGTTTTCTTACCTAATTACAATTTTCAGCTGATTGATAACGTGCAACAAAAATTGTTTTGCATTAACTATATTCAGGTTAGTTGTGTATGCCTAAAGTAGCTTAAAAATAGGATAAGTTAAGTGACCTTAAAATATTAAAACAATGTTTTCTTTCATTGTAAAACTACATATATGATTTATTTATAGTAAAGTAAACCATAATTCTCCAATAAAACACAGAGGAACCACGCCAGATGTCAAATTACTCATGCTAAATAGTCCCAGTAAAATATTTCTTTTACTTTTATTTTCCGTTGACACTTTAAGAGTAACACTGGTTTAAATTATGACTTTTTCACACATTGGATTCTTGAGGAAAGTTAAATTAAGCGAGGGCACTGAAAGCTTAACGACTACTTAAATAGATGAGATATCGTAAAAAGATTTAAAATTAGTTTCGAATAGTGGGTGGGTCTGACAGTGATGGGATTTGTTTAAATATTATAAGAGTAACATGAAACGAAAGAAGTGAATTTATAATTTGTTTTATAATAAACAGAGTGTGGATTTTCACTGATGTACAGATATCAACTGAAAATATCCTATGTTACATAAAACCTGATGGTTCATTAAACGAAAATATTGAATGAGGTCCTAATATTGTTTAGTCAGAAAGACGATTTAGGAAAATACTGCTACCCATCAGTGGCGGCTCGTGGGTCGGAAGCAGGAGTGCCAAAGGTGCAAAGATAGCTAGCGCCCCAGACAAAAATCGTTCTTTATTCATGATAACGATCCGGTTCGTTATATTATTTTAGATAACATAACTACTATTAAAATAAAAATCGAGTTACATGACTAATCACAGAATTTTTTATTGGATTAAAAATGTGGAAAAAAAAATTTGTGTTTAATGCATTTTTTCTTTGTAGGTCCACACTGAATTTAGCGCAAGATATTGTTATATTTGAGGATTTACCATTGTTATTGAGAAAAATCCCTTAGCCAGGAGCGCGTATTGGGAAAGTTTTCAAATTAAAAATCTTAACCCGTAAGTAACATGGCTGAAAATTGTAACGTTCGTACCATGAGAGGGTCAAATTAGAATTTTTTTTTATGGACAAAATTATTTTTTTTAGATATATTTCACCTTTATCAATTTTGAGACACTCCGGTAATAAGTTTAAAAGAAAAAAATATATAAAAAGTCCTATTTTAAATATTTAATTAAGTAAGAAATGAACCTGTAACACAAATTTACTTAAATTTTGGTGGTAACAAATTTAACAAAAAAAAACTTTTTTTTAGATTTTCAAATCCGATTTCGTGAATTGTTGGCCTCACTGCTGCTCCCTGCAACAATAAAGACATATTTTACATTTTTACCAAAGAACTGACAGACATGTTTTAAGACATTACCTGTCACCGCAATTTTGACATAACACCTTTGTAATCACATGATTTTTGCAGGTAAATCTTCTGCATTTATTACATGTAGTGCTTTCCTTTTTCTGATTTCTCGAATAAGGGCAAATTTGACAACGTCCCCTTTTTTTACCCCTTGCTTCTTGATCTACCGTAGGCTCTGGTTCTTGAAGGCCAGAAATTTTAAATATAATATTTCAACGTTCTCTTGGTAAATATTTTTCTTGGGCTTTGCGTTGTAAATGATTTTTAATTAATTTTTGACCTACAGTCGTTGAAAATAACCTTCTTTCCATTGATGGATTGCGCCTTTGTTCATTAAGTATCAAGTCATTTTATTACACTTACACCCAGTGGCGTATTTAGGGGGGGATCCGGGGGGTCTGGACCCCCCCCCGTGGACTCAGTAGTAAAGAAAACTGAAATTCACATTCATTTATTTGCAATAAATAACATGAAACATTATTTCAAATTTTCCAGATGTTTGGGGATTTCCACAGTCTTTTGGTTTAATAATTGTTGAATTTTATTTTTCGTTCCGTGTTTTCTAATTCAGGTGAGTAAAATAGTAAGTATACATACCTTCAAAAAAGTAATATTTCAAATGCAAATATTGCCGTTTATATTTAAAAATTGCTTTATTTCTACGTTTTTTTTGAGCCGGGCTATCAAAACGTAAAATTTGTAAGTTTAGACAGTCCAAAAAAGGGCGTGGTACCTAAACAAATTTTCCCTGCGGCGCATTTTTTTAAGGACGATAAGTGGACTCCCCCATGTCACAATCCTAAATACGCCACTGCTTACACCATGAGCGGGTCAAACTGGACCCCACGCGCTGGTAACTCAGGAAACTGAAGACAAACTTCCGCCGTTTCGTAAATCGACAAATCATTACCCGCTCAAAGATTAGACGGACGCGCTCTTAGCTCCATCTATGTTTCACTAGCAAAAAAGCTAATTAAAAATGGGTAGGGGTCGAATTTGACCCTGCCATGTTACTTACGGGTTTTAAACATGCCTATTCTCCTAAAATTGTATTATATTATATTCGAAGGTATTTATAACATATAAAAAATCGTTTCAAATAATAAATAACAATGGGTGGTACTATTTTACCTAATATAATTACAAAAACAAGATATAATATATAATCTGAAGTATTTATTCAAAGATTCTGTTGCAAAAAGTGAAGCACACAGTATTGAGATTGTATTTACACTGTGATAACGGAGGTGAATATTTATAAAATGGTTTTAAAGAATATTGTGTTTAGAAGGGCATTACTTTCCATTTAAATATACCACATACACCCCAGTAAAATGGTGTAGCAGAACGGATGAATAGGACAATCATTAAAAAGGGAAGAACAATGCTGATTACGTCCGGGCTGGAGAAGTCTTTTTGTGGTGAAGCAGTATTAACTGCTACATCCTTTGTTAATATTTTGCCAACAAAATAAAACACCATATGAACTGTGGCATAACAAAAAACCCAAAATAGAAACCTTAAAATTACTTGGGGCCACAGTTGTACAACAGGATATATATTTAAAGCCTTTGGAAATTGTATAATTTCTTGGAATTCCAAGAAGCAAATCTCAGTAGCTGCCTCCTAAACAGAGGCTGAATATATTGCTCTTTTCGAATGTGTAATTCTAACAACATCCAAGAAAGATATTAATAAGTATAAAACTAAATGTATCAAACCCAGTTCCAATTTTTGAAGACAATACTGGTTGCATTAGTATTGCTAAAAATCCAACAAGGTATAAAACGACTAAACATATTGACATAAAGTATCATTTTTCTCGTGAACAGATATTACAAAATAAAGTAATAATAGAATATATTCTAACAGGTGAACAACTGGCCGATGTTTTTACAAAACCTGTACCAGCCATAAAATTTATGTTCATAAGATCAGCAATTGGTTTGCAGTAAGTATTATTTAACAATTGCAAGATTTGTATTTAAATATAATCTATTATTATACAGGGTGATTCAAAAGTACTTCGACAAACTTCGGGAGGTAATTGCCGGCAATATTTCAAGATGAAAAGTTCTTATAAACAGTGGTCCCTGGCGACTTCGTTACGGAGATACAGGGTGTTGAAATGTTAGAAGGAATGGTAATAATTTTTAAATAACTCCTTAACGAGTAATTTTTTTTTATGAAATTTGGTGAATTAAATAAGCATCTCAGGACACTTATTTTCAAAGTAAAACACATTCGTAAATTTAACCAGTGGCGTCGGTACAAAATGTGGCTATCATATTTTTTGTGGAAACTATGCCTAACCTAACCACACCACTGACTTATTTGATTTTAACTTTTTTTTTATGAATCCCCCATTCAATTACAACAAAAAAGTTCACGTGTGTTATTTTGCTACGAGGGCCAGTTTAATGTCAAATGATTATTTTATTTGACTATACACAAATATTAAAAAATATGTTTTAAATAATTGATCAAACACTCAAATATTAATTTAAGTATATTAACTAAGATCTATACATACTTACAATAAACAAATATGTAGGTATATGCCAAAGGAAGGCATCTGAGGATGCCTATTTAAGTATAACATGTTCTCAGTGACATGCATATTTATTTATTAGTATGAATAGTATGTTATTTTCTAATATTTTCTATTTTGACAAGGCGGCTTTGGAAATACTTTTTTGATATTTTGTATTTTGATAAGGCGGCTTTGGAAATGCATTTGTCGTGAATTAAAACATATTTGACAGTTAGTTGCTTATGTGGTTTATTTCTCAGTTTTGTCATTTTCATTGAATATTAATAGTATTGTTTAAAAGGTATGGATTACTTAAGAAATAATGCGCATTTAGCTGACATGCATTTTGTATATGGCCTTGCCGATGGAAATGCACGAGCAGCTAGACGAATCTATCAAGAGCGATATCCTAACAGAGTACTGCCTGCTGCTGAAACATTTTCAAATCTTCACCGACGTTTAGCTGAAACAGGGAGTTTTGCGAGGTCACGTGACATTCCTGGAAGACCGCGAACAGCCCGAACTCCAGAATTAGAAGAAGCTGTTTTAAATGCTGTAGTGGAAAATCCAGATACAAGCACTCGAATAATTGCTGATGCTCTCAATTCCACCCAAGCCACAGTTTGAAGAATTCTGCACGATGAGCAGTTGTATCCGTACCATATTCAAAGGGTACAAGCTCTTTTACCCAGGGACTTTCCTCAGCGCATTAATTTGTGTCAGTGGTTTTTGGAAAAATTTGCTGAAAATCCCCAATTTTTAAATTATGTACTTTTTACGGACGAGGCAAATTTTTCTCAGAGTGCGATTACAAACTTTCACAATAACCATATCTGGTCTTTGGAAAATCCCCACGCCGTTAGTGAACGAAATTTTCAATACCAATTTTCATTAAACGTGTGGGGGGGAATAGTTGGCGATTACTTAATAGGACCTTTTTTTCTTCCACTTCGGCTTAATGGCGAGACGTACCGACATTTTTTGGAAAATGAACTTCCTCCCTTACTGGATGATGTGCCCTTAGAAACTCGAAGACGTATATGGTTTATGCATGACGGAGCTCCCGCCCATTTCAGCATAGTGGCCAGGACCCATCTTAATCAAATTTATCCAAATCGATGGATCGGTTGGGGAGTTGAGGAAGGAAATCAACCGTGGCCACCAAGGTCCCCAGATTTAAATCCTCTTGATTTTTATTTGTGGGGACATTTGAAGTCAATCGTTTACAAGACGCCAGTCGAAAATGCAGAAGTGCTAAGAAACCGAATAATCGATGGTTTTGAGGCAATAAGAAACAGACCAGATATCTTAGCACGCGTACGAGATTCCATGCAAAGGAGATTAGATGCCTGAATCTTGGCTGAAGGTAGACATTTTGAACAATTTATTTAAAAATCATTTAATTTTTGCAACGCACTTATTTAATTATAATTAAATTAAATGTTATACCTTACCCCTTACATAATAAATCTTTGAATTTAAAACATATTTTTTAATATTTGTGTATAGTCAAATAAAATAATCATTTGACATTAAACTGGCCCTCGTAGCAAAATAACACACGTGAACTTTTTTGTTGTAATTGAATGGGGGATTCATAAAAAAAAAGTTAAAATCAAATAAGTCAGTGGTGTGGTTAGGTTAGGCATAGTTTCCACAAAAAATATGATAGCCACATTTTGTACCGACGCCACTGGTTAAATTTACGAATGTGTTTTACTTTGAAAATAAGTGTCCTGAGATGCTTATTTAATTCACCAAATTTCATAAAAAAAAAATTACTCGTTAAGGAGTTATTTAAAAATTATTACCATTCCTTCTAACATTTCAACACCCTGTATCTCCGTAACGAAGTCGCCAGGGACCACTGTTTATAAGAACTTTTCATCTTGAAATATTGCCGGCAATTACCTCCCGAAGTTTGTCGAAGTACTTTTGAATCACCCTGTATAAGTTTTATTTTTGAGTGGGAGTGTTGAAAATATAAAGAGAAGCCGATACAAAAACAAAACCCGGTTCCAAGAAAAGTAAACACCATAAATGGTAATTTATTATTATGGAACCAAATATGCTAAGATTGATTTTTCTTACGGAAAAATTTAGAGATAGTTTCTAATATTTTAAAATATTTTTACTCTACAATTAGCGAAAAATTAACTTCAAGACCTAAAAAGACGCCTCTTGAGTATCTAAGAGGTGTTCATATTAGTGATGGATTCTTAATTGGACGGCGTTATGCAGGAAACTACCAACCCACAATATACCAGAAATTGGGTTGAGTGCGGATTTGTGCAATAAAATACGCGTTCTGCATTCTGTAAAAACCTACCAAGCCTCAACTAATTATATACCCTATGAAACTGTGAAATGCTAACCTATATATTTATTTTGGTCAAACTTTTAATTTGCAGAAACCTACCAACCCACTTGGTATTATTTTAATATAGCGTCAGATGCATCCAAGTGGGTTGGTAGCTTTCTGCAAATATCGGGTCCTTCAATTACAATAACCTAACCTAGTTTATGTTTTGTTTTTAATTAGCACGTTTAGTGGTGTGATTAGTAGTGATCCAGATAGTTCAAAAAGAAGTTTTAATACAAAGTAAAAGCGTCTAGTACAAACAAACTAACAGATGAAAAATTCAAGCTGTTGGTAATCATATCATTCATATCATATCAATCATCAAATACCTAAATACAGTTCACATTACCGTCGGGAACAAACAGAGGCGGAATATTTACCCCCTGGTATCACAATACAAAAAACTGTATGACATGTACAAACAAGTAGAAGCTAATCCAATAAGCCTAATGTCATACAAGAACATATTCTACACGAAATTTAATTTAAAAATAAAGGCATTAAAAAAGACACCTGCAGAGTGAAGAAAAAAAAGAAACGTTCAAGCAGGAACATAACAAGCATTTACAAGTAGCAGAGGAGGCGCAGAAAATGAGAAGAGATGATTTCCAGATAGCAAAAGAAGAAATATATTATGAATGTTTAAGTTTTGACTTAGAGAAAACACTACCGCTTCCTAGAGTTCCTACAGGCATCGTCTTTTATAAGCGCCAGCTGTGGGTATATAACGCGGGTATACATAGGTACTGCTACGTTTGGGTAGAAGGTTCAGCTGGAAGAGGCGCGCAAGAAATAGGCTCTTGTCTTATAAAACATGTAAAAACTAAATTAGGTACCTCTAGAAGTTAAACATCTTACGCTTTGGTGTGATTCTTGCGGCGGGCAGAATCGAAACATTAAGTCAATACTTATGCTTAAATCGATATTGCATGGTACACACACGAATTTAGAAAGCATTACCGTTAAATATCTTTGTTCTGGTCATAGTTTCCTGCCAAATGATACTGACTTCAGTGACATTGAGTCATCGCTTAAACGACAGCAAAGATTGTAAACACCAGATGACTACATCGAGGTAATGCGTTCTTGCAGAAAGAAGAGATCATTGGTAGTCACCCAAATGTCTGTCGAAGATTTTTTGGGTGTGATGAATATTGAAAAGAAAATCACGAATAGAAAAATTACAAATGATAAAGAGAAAATTAATTGGTTAAATATTAGGTCAATCAAAATAGAAAAACAAGAGCCATTTTGGCAAATGATACAGCAACATGATTTTTCACAACCCTATCAAAAAATTTTGATCAAAAAATCTTCTCGGGGTAGACCTGGTAGCAAATAAATCTTTAGCGACTTAGTACCACTCTGGCCCAACGGAAAGCCTATCGCTGAAGCGAAATTGCAGAATTTGAAGGAAATTATTATTCCTGCAGATGCATTGCCTTTTTATCGAAATTTGCAGGGTGCCAATATAACTGAAGATGTTGATGGTTACAATGTTGAAGATTTAGATTTTGAAGTGGACGATGTAGAATAAAATATAAACTTTATAAAATTAATAGTTGGGAACTTCATTATCTTGTTTTTTGGTAAATAGAAATAATTTTCCATAACACTACTTTTGTTTTAATTCAAGATTATTGGTAATAATTCCTCGCTTTCCAAAATGCAAAAACCCACCAACCCACAAAAAGTCGTTATTTTTACCTTTATATTATATATTAAATATTTAAACAAACATTAAATATCAAAGGACTTATATAAAATGAAAAAAAGTTAAAAAGTAGTGTTTACACTTCCTACAAATTTTTTTAAATTAATAAAAACTTTAAAGCTGATTATCTCAGTTTGTCACCATTGAGGGTTGGTAGCTTTCTGCATAACGCCGTCCAATTGATGTTACTGATGCAAATGAGGTAAAGCAAGTTTTTAAAGAATTAAAAAATAACTGTTTTGCAGGAGATTATGGAATTTCTGTAAAAATAATGGAGAGTTTGCCTAAGACGGCCTTGCATGCTCTTGCACACTCCATCAATGAATCATTCAGGACGACTAAGTTCCATCATGTTCTAAACGAGCGGTTGTTATTCCATTGTTTAAGGGAGGTGAATCTACTGATCCTTCTAGTTTCCGACCGATTTCTCTCTTGTCAACACTTTCAAAAGTAATTGAAAAACTAGTAAAAAAAAGAGTAATGAGATTTTTGGAGGATCAGGGCATTCTGAGTCCTGTTCAATTTGGCTTAGTGTCGGGTAAAAGAACAGATGAAGCTATATTTTCCTTGCTCCACGACATAAACCTTAACATAAATAGTGGTGAGGCGGTTGCGGCTATATTTTGCTGCAAAAGTTAAATTACTATGGTTTTGATCAGCTGACAGTTAAGTGGTTTTCTTCCTATCTCCATGAAAGAAGGCAAGTGGTAAAGGTAGGCTCAGTATGCTCTGATACCTCTATCGTTACGAGAGGAGTGCCTCAGAGCTCGGTGTTGGGACCGGTCTTGTTTCTCCTATATTTGAACGATTTAGCATTTTTGGATATTCAGGGCGCGCTTACACTA
Source organism: Polydrusus tereticollis (assembly GCA_963920685.1). NCBI lineage: Eukaryota > Metazoa > Arthropoda > Insecta > Coleoptera > Curculionidae > Polydrusus > Polydrusus tereticollis. Next base: position 46,487,688 of record OY987334.1, on the reverse strand, counting down.
TTTGCAGATGATACTAGTCTCCAGTGGCATGGTGAAAATAAAAACGATTCAATGTTGGTTATTGACAGTGATTTACGTGAGGTTAATGGTGCGATACAAACCTAATATGTTTTAATATTAACAAAACAAATATAATGACTTTTGGTTTTAGTTTTAGTGAGATAAATCTTGATGATCAACAAAATCAAAATAAAGCACTTACAAAGTTTTTGGGTCTAACGTTAGATAATAAACTGAAATTTAAGGAGCATATAAATGTATTAAGTAAAAAATTGGCAGCTGGCTTTTATGCAATAAGGATTGTATGTAATGAACTTAGTAACTCAACCGCTAGAATGAAATATTATCATTCCTTGTTTGAATCGCACTTGCGGTATAGTATTGTTTTTTTGAGGATTTGCAAACAGACAGTTGCTAAATTCCATATTTGTGTTGCAGAAAAGAGCAATTCGACATTTGTGCAGAGCAAATAGCCGTGAACACTGCCAGCCTTTATTTAGAGCAGAAATAATTTTAACTGTACAGTACTAGAACCAGCATACAAAATTTTCGACTACCCATTCCTAAGACCACTCTTGTAAAACAGTCGGTCTTCCATGAGAGCAAAAAGATTTGTAATCATTTAAGTAATGAGCTGAAATCAATTTTAAACTTCGGACAGTTTCGGAAAAATGTCAAAGACATCTTATTCCAGAAAGCCTACTACAGTCTGGATGAATATTACAGTGACGTTTTATAGTTGGTTTGTGTTAATTTTATTGTTGTTGACAGTGCATTTGATGTTTGTATGGGTGTATGTGTTTATACATTTATATGTTTTTGTTTTTATTTTATTCTTACTTATATTTAAGGGCTTTTTATACTCGCCTTGTTTAAAGGAATTCAGTTTTCTTTAACAATAAAACATATATTGATTGATTGATTGATTGCTTCTTAATTGAATCACGGAGTAGGTTTATGGTTATAAAATACATACAATTAGTTGATTCTTGTTCTGTCGTTTTATAACATGCCCAGTATGTTATTTTATTTAAAGGAGATAATAGACGCTTAAAACTGATTACGGTTTTTATTATAGTCCTTAACCTTATAATTAAACAGAAAGCCTTGCTGAAGTCTGTATATATTGCATGGATCTCTGCGCCCTTTTTAAATAAGGATTTATTGGGGAAGTTTGTGTAGAGGAACAAGTTGATATCGACTTAACGGACAGTTGACTTAACAGTCAGTAGCCATTTTAATTTAACTGAACTAAGAGAGAAAGTAACGCTGATTCCTTTCAAACATTGCCAGTTTTCCAAAACAAATCAGTCTTAAAATATCAAATTAATTATTTCTTACATTTACGTCAGTTAGTGTAGACAACAGAGTATAAAATATACGGTTAAACCGGCATATAATAAAGAGCCGTCATCAACTGGCTGACTCCTGACACATGATTTAACGGCGTTAGGTGTATCAAATGACACGGAGGGGAGGAACGCGTAATTTTTAAAACTGTCAATGCGGTTGTAACAGTTGGGATGTGGGCGGAACCGCCGCTCGTATCTAAATTTGGGTTTGATCTGTGGGAATGTGTCTGGGAATTTAAAAGTAATGTCGCTAACAAGGCATAATTAAATTTGTTGAAATGATTTATTATTCGCACAATAAGGCGTTAGTTATCTTTTTGTAGCTTTAACTGTAGGTAGTTCCGAAATTGTTTCAGTTTAACCACTACACACTCTTTAAAATTTAAAGAAAAAATTTGGTTTTTTTAAATTGCTCGAGATCCTGCTGATACACTGAGAAAAATATAAAAATTGAAAACGTGCAATTTAGGAAAACCAAATTTTTTCTTCAAATTTTAAAGAGTGTGTAGTGGTAAAACTGAAACAATTTCGGAACAACCTACAGTTAAAGCTACAAAAAGATAACTAACGCCTTATTGTGCAAATAATAATTCTTGAAATTTTGGTGGTAATTGTACGTAGGAAAAATGAAGTATTTGGCATAGTGAACATTTTTATTTACCATTGGCGTGCGGTGTTGGTGGGGTAATAAGGTTTTTTTTTTGGAAAAGGATATTAGGGCTTATTTTAGATAACTGTTTCTATCAGATTTAGAATCAGCATCCCCAAAAAAACCCTTAATTCATATTTTCAAAATCTCAAGAGCTGATTTTAGCAGAAAGAAGTCTTGTTTTAATAAATTCTTAATTTATTCGTTAAATATGTCACATCACACGTTCACTTTTTCACTGTACTGGTTTTTACAATTAATTACCCAATCTGGATTTTCGGCTGCCCAAAACTTACAATTTTCACTAGATACCACAACGTTTGTCGTAAACGTTGCCTCGTCAGTGAACATAATGTTCTTTAGAAAAAGTCTGTGGTTAAGATAGTTACCTTGCAACCATAATCAAAATTCAAACCGCCGTTCAAAATCACCATTTAACAGAGTATGTAGAAATTTTGGTTTAAATGCCCTAATCCTATTGCGTTGCAAACACCTCTATACTTTGTTTTTCGTTAAACTCAGTATCCTCGTAAGTACCCTTATACTACCATTTAGATTGTTTCAAAATTTTGCTAAGATACGTTCGTCGTCTGGATAATGTCTTTGATCTAAATTGTACCTCCTAGGTCTTGTTTTGAAAACCGCTCCAGTCCTTGCGAAAAATCTTTCGATTTTGGCAACGGTATCGTGAGTAATTGGTGCTCGATCCTGACCCCTTTCATTGAATATTCCAGCAACCTGACGCGTAGATCTTTCATTATTACCAAATAAGCGGATAATTTCTACTTTTTCTCCAATTGTAAGAACTACTCTTCGGTTTTGTGCCGTCTTATTAACAGTTAAGTAACACTGCTTCACTTATTGACAATTCGTACGAATTACTTAGTGTCAAGCAAAAACTTTTTGTTTCAAAGCACTATTTGCTTAATTTGTTTAAAAACAACACGGTCAGCATGCCAACGGTAACAGAGCGCGCGTATCTTAGCAAAATTTTGAAAAAGCCTAAATCGTAATTAGGGTAATTCAGATTTTGAAAATGTGAATTAAGGGATTTTTGGGGATGCTGATTCTTAATCTGATAGAAACAGTTATGTAAAATAAGCTCTAATATCCTTTTCCAAAAAAAAAGCCTTTTCTACCCCACCAACATCGCACGCCAATGGTAAATAAAAATGTTCACTGTGCCAAATACTTTATTTTTCCAACATACGATTACCACCAAAATTTCGAGAAAATCTCATTATTAATAACTGAGACATTAAGGTGTATTTATGAAAAGCGGGACACACTGTATATAGTGTAATTTTTTTTATTTAACTAGTGCTAATTGATGCAAAGTTGTATAAAATAACTTAACTAACAGAAATAGAGAATAAAATAGTTTTTCTAGTTTTGTCATATTTCCCAGAATATAACAAAACAATCGTTTTAAAAGGCGACACTGAGTTTTTTGACATTATTTAGTAGATCTCAAAACTTTGGTTACTTTTTTTTATTTAAATAGCAGTTTTAACGGTAATAAATTTTAAAAACTCTAAAAAACTATGTTTATGTTCAGGTGCGGTTAAATTGTTTAAATTTAGCACTTATACTGTAAAATTAGTCGGTACCTCATTTAAAAAGCATAATTTTCACCAGCCGCCGTAATTTCAAACGGCAAACTCAAACTAGATAAAATAAATTACCACAAAACTCCTAAAAATCCGAAATAGCTTTTAAACGGAGATAAAAGTAACTTAAAACCCAAACAAAAACAAAGATAAAAAGAAATGGGAAATCATTAAGATAGAGAAACGAATTCCTGTCGAGCGACATAATTTAGATTAGCTGTCAGCAGCGTATGTTAACACGTGACACATGACTCCGTTGAAAAAGGACCGTGATATATGAATATATCATTTTTAAGTTTATCTATTTGCGTATTGTACAGGGTGTTCCATATTAAAAGCACCGAAGTAGCATATAATTAAACATTTTTAGATTTTAGCAACTTTTTGGTGTATCTAACACTGTTTTTTTTTTCTTTTTTCAGGTAAGTCTTCAGTTTTAAGTTGAAGTTATGCAACTGATTCCTATACGTAAGTTTTGATCAAATTGGGTGAAGTCATAAATAGCCAGCATAATATTCGTGTTACTCAAGGTAAAGAAGTTGTTTAAATATATATAGAAATATTGATATATCGAAATATAAAAAATTACAGTGATATTTAAAAAGGCTTTCGGAGGGTTACACCCCAAAAAAATCAAAAATTTTAGAAATTGAGCAAATTAATCGCTTCATTGGACAAGCTGCTGATAAAATATATCTAGCAATCAAAGTAAGTATTGCATTAAATAAGAATGTAGTTAACAAGATTGGAATGATTCCTAAAATATATGCATCTCAGCATTAGGAACGAAATACGTTTATCTCAAATAAAAATACAATAGGTATCGACAAAAACAACTTACCCATAATAAATGTAGTTGGATCTTGAATGTAAATTTTAGGTTATTCTTATAATGGGCTATAATGGTGCCTGCCGCAGAGAAGAAATTACAAATATGTCAGTAGATGATATTGAATTTAGAGACGATATAATCATTGTACATGGACCCAAAACTAAAAATTACATAACCAGGCAGTTTATAATTACAAATAGTGACTGGGTACAAATGGTAGTCTTAGACCAAATCACATGACAAGTCGCAAATTTTTCTTGACTTATAGAAATGGACACTGCATTAACACAATTAATATCATAAACAAAATATACTATAAACATTTGATAAAACATCTGAACAGAAACCTTTTATCTACTGATAAAGTTACAAACAAATTTTACTCCTTACCATACTGGGGCCCAATTTCCTATAAACTCAAAAATATTTTTAAATCTTTTAATATTGAAATAGTCTTTAAAACTCAGCATACGTTAAAAAAATTTCTAACCAATTCCAAAGACACAATCCCAATCTCCAACAAATCTGGTGTCTACAGCATCACTTGTTCAACAGAGGGTTGCAGTGCTTGTTACATAGGTCAAACAGGGCGTAAATTTTCAGTTAGAATAAAGGAACACTGTAAAGAAATAGAGAAAGCTACAAATCAAAATCTTTCCCCCTCAAGAATCAAGTCTAGTTTTTCTAGACACGTTCATATTAACAAACACCATTTTAATCCTGATTCTAATGTAGAATATCTACACATCTGTAATAAGGGGAACAGGCTTGACCTGTTGGAGATTCTTGAAATTAACAAAGCGTTACATAACAAAAATTTAGTTTGTCTTAATGATCAAATTCAACATACTTCTACCCATTTTTTTAATGCTCTTAATTTTAAAAATTAAACAAACAATTTTACCTCTTTTTCTCTATTTCTATGTTCTAATTTCAATTAGTTTGATATTAACAGTAAATCTTTAATAATCTGAAATCTCTAATAAAAATATAATTGATAGGTTAGGTACAACCACCTGTGACAGTCTTCTCTGGGTCAACCATCATTCTGTTCTGTTCTGTTCGAAATTTTCGATGACCTCTTGCCTTTCGGCATCCAACCAAGTCATCAATCGTTTAACAACATAAAATATTTTCGACAAAAAATTCTTTTACTTTTAGTATTTTAAATCAAATTATTTCCACACTTTATTCTTACACCTCGATGGCGGTCCTATAGATGACAACACTGATCTTTAAAGCACCTATTCCCGAAAAAGGGAAGTTTCAGACAACTGATTTTGATTTTTGGGTTGCTTGTTTGACATTTATTTTCTGTACTAAACCTTTAAATTTCTGCCTTATTACTCGTACTCCTGGATTCTGTATCTTAACAATGATTGTTTTTCTCCCAACTTAAATGTCGATATTTCTTTTAACGATCACTGGAGACCACCAAAGAATATAAAAGGGAAATCTTTTAGGACCATTCCCCCAACCTTATGAAAAAATTTTTATTATGATATCTTTTATTTTTATTTTATGTTATATTCAAGTTAATTATGTATGTTTATTAAACTTACTAGTAACTATAAGAACGATGATTGAGCTTTTCATACCTTTTTCGTTTATGCAATTATACTGACATTGTCAACCATTTTGTTCTCAAGCTGTCAACGGTCGACTATAAAATGACTGAACACGTTGTCACGTTTTCATTTTAACTGTGTTCGTCTCCCTATTTTAATCTTTAAGGGTATATAAAATATAAGATCTGTTTTTTTTTTAATAATTTTATTTTAAATCAAATTCTATTGTTTTCCCTACATAATGGGACGAACATAACGCAAGGTGACGGGACCTTAGGTCTCCAATAACTAATTTTACAAATGAAATTTCAACATTATGTAAGTACAGACATTATTAATAATTTTATTTCATTACTAATTACAAATTTCTTTCTTATTACAGAATTTCTCATAAAACAAATCACAAACAAAAATCTTTCTCTAACAAGAACTAGAATGCCCAAAAGATCATTTTTATATATCCTGACGTATGATTTTCAAATAACGAATATCTTCTCTTTTTAAATTCGACCACAGATTGACAGTGTCTTTTCAGAAACTTTGATTTAAATATAACATTCCACTTTCAATTCCAATTTTAGCATGCTGATTACATTCAATTATTAATATCTTGTCAAACTATTTTTAAATAAAAAAAAGCTCCATCAACGTCATTTTCCACCAACAGTTTTCTCTCTACTGCTAATAATAACTGCAGCACTACTTTGGTCTCCTGAAGATGAAGGTTAGTACCTTCGAAACATGTAGAGACAATTTAATTTTAAAATTGAGCCTTTAATAGCTCACTATTAAATTAGTGGAGAAAGACTTTTTGACTTTTTTTCCCCTTTCCCTATATTTCAACTCCACTTCGAGAATGGACTATTTCTTTAAATTACAATTGGCAAAGCTCCTTTTGTTTTTGCTTCTTACTTATTACCGAATCCCAAGTTATTTGCAGGCCATTGTTTTAGACGGTCCAGTGTTACACGCTTAGCAAATAGTGGGGGTGACTTAAACACTATTAAGAAGCATAGTGGCTGCAAGTCTTCAGCAAACTTCGATGCAAAGCGAGGTTAAAGTTGCAAATATTTTGTCCACACAATCTTCACACGGTGTATCTCCACCTTGCTTATCACGTACATCCCAAAATACCACAGCTACAGCATCTGGAACGACTACATTAATTATAAATCAGCAAGGTCTCACACAAAATATTGTGTCTACCCAGAATATTTCAGGGATAACCATTAACGTCACCGAACAGTCAACAGTAACAGTAAATATTTACAATAATCACTTATCTCTTCCCAAGTCTGTTTCTTTAGAGAATTAAAATTGAGGAAAATTCCACAGTATCTATAATTATAACTAAATAAACTAAATAAGCACTATTTAACTTTTGTCTCACTATTATTTTAATAGTCGGTAACAGTCGCATATTTTCTAGGTTATGTTGTTTGTGGATGTATGTAAAGCAGCGCGAGCGTAATCCTAGTAAAAATATACCTATATACGTATATTCTGTATTATACAACCAGTAAAACAACAATTCAATTTAAATAATTTATTTAATTTCTTGTACCTAATTGAAATTTTTTATAAAATATGTCTCACTTCTAAAGATAGTCCCATACATAGGTATAAAACAGATAATTTAAGTTTACCACTACCGAAATATTTCTTAAAACAAAAAGTAGGTGTGCCATGAAATTTCAAAACAGTCATGTTGTGTTGTTACCAACAGGAAGAAAATAAAAGATGCGTGTTTAAAATGATTGCTTATGCAACCTAATTGAAACCCATAATGAAGACTTCATGATTCCCAAATAGAAAAAATAATTTACGAACGTCGACTCGCGCAAACCGCTGTGTGAGACGTCACTATAGTCGGGTCGCGCTCGCTGCCGTTGTTTACGACTTTAAGAAGACAGATGGCCATGCACATCGCATTCTCTCTGTTGGGTGACGGAGTTGAGACATCGACAGGAGAGAAAAAGATATTTTTTAATAATCTCTTTCTTTTTCCCAAAATAGTGTTAGAGAAAGTATAGTCTAGAACTAGTATGAAATGACATTTCCCGCTTGTTATAGAATGTACTATTAAAAATAATAATAATGAGCTTTAACTGAACAAAGAAATAGTAAGCGCATCTCCCTAGTTTTAAACGTCACCTTATAGGAAAACTTACTTTTTTAATAGGTCAACTAACCACAAGAACAAATAATATCCTTAGGCATACTAAGTCGAAATTAATCATAATAATCACCAAAAACCCACATCGCACCATTCGGCGAATGTTTACGTTAACAAAATTGAAAGAATCACGAAATTAACCAAGTTGTTTATATTAACAACATTAAGATTAAGTTACACTGTCGAATGATGTCCTATGACCCTGAGTACCTACTAATATTATTAAGGCTCCTCTAACATAATACGACTCTACTATTTAAGATATCAAAAAAAGGTTTTTAAATTCTTAAAATTTTAGCAAAAACATGATAGATATGTATTTCTCAATTTAAAAATCTAAGTTTTTTTTTAAACTCATACTCATACAATGCCTGTTTTTTTCAAATTCAATGCTCTATATTTATTTGGCTCATCCTATAAAGTCTAATTAACTTTTATTCTTGGACAGTCGTCCTTATACCTATATTCCTTCACTAGTTTTGCCAATATTTCTACTTTTATTTAAATTTTCGTGTAAAAAAACTGTGGTTCTCCTTTTTCTAGTTCGTCACGACACGAAAAAAAAAACGTAATTACAGTTTTTAATGTAAACTTGAAATGACTTAATAATCAAAATATTCCGTGGTTAATTTTCATGTTCTCCTAAGTTATTAGCACCCTATACATCTTATCTCAAATTTTTAAAAATTATATTATTGGTGAATTAATTTTTTCGACAAGCGGAATTTTTGATAAATTATACAAAAAATTGGTTTAAAGGTAAACAAGGTTTGTTTTTATTTACGAATTGGTTCTGATTGGCTATTATCACTTAAGAAATGTTATTTTTAATTATAGCGTTGTTTTGAAAATAAAAAAATTTTGGGCAATATAATTTTTATACATTATGTAGAAAAGGGTTGGCTATTGGCTAACATACAACTAATTAAAGTAGATGCTAATTAATTGGATATTTTTGTACGCAGGATGTTCCCTAATGGCATTCTAATATTTCAGGATGGTGACTTGAGGTCATTTTATGAACAAAGGTTCATTTAAACATATGCCCGCAATAACTTGAATTTGTGGTATTTCCGAAAGTACTTTAGATATTATTTTCAATTCTGTGTCCACTCAGGAAAAATCATATTTTTTTGGTGGTGCCTTTTGTTGCATTAAGGTAAAAAATAGTAAAATACGTGCTTTTAAAACAAATTGTATATACCCAGGTATTTTATACTATAGGTACTGTACTAGGACCTATATTATTATAATAATATCGTTTTGTTGTTTTTGCTGGCATGATAAAGATTACTTTATTTGGTTTAACAGTATAACCCAGTTCATAGAAACCATTTGGTCTTTCATCTGCCCTTAAATTACACGGTAAAATCTGTACTCTTTTCATTGCGGAAAAAGATCTTTTGACACTGGCACTTGTGCCATGAGGTAAGAGATGTGATCACATTCCAGTGGCGGCTCGTGGGTGTTTAAGGGGGTGAGGCTACAAAATAGCGCCGCAGACGAAAAATTTTCGCGATTTCAAGGTCATTGGCTTAATATGAATAGTTAGGAATTCAACCAGCAATATAATTATTTTGAAATACTAGGTTTCACGAGAAAAATATTCAATTTGCAAGGTCAGGGCCAATTTCTCTCAGTGCATTCGCTATTGTGTCTCTATTTGGCTCTACTCTCGTAAGCGCCACAGAATTCTTAATATGTTCTTTGGAACTTTCGTGTGATTTTACCGCTCGTGAAAATTTTTTTAAATCAGAATACCCACCCCCTGAACTCTAATTGTTTTTTACGCTGCCTAATAAAATACAAGGCCAACAATATAAGCTTTCCTTATAAATACTTCCGCACAGCCACTTATAGGTTTCGTACCAAGTTACCTGAAAAGCTCTTGAATATTGCTTACCCTGTCTCTTATAGTTAAATATTGCCGAAATTTTTGTTGTTGGTCGACTCTCCAAAATTTGCCGTTTTTCTATCTCAGGTCGTCGCGAGAAAGGGGTTTCAAGCAAAGACAAAACAATATCGTGAGAGGGATTCATAATTTAAATTAAAATAGACACAAAGCACAAAAAAAATAATTTTATAAAACGAAACCAGCCGAAACCTTGGACCTTGGCTTGGCAATAGCAATACTGTATTAATTATTAAAATAAAAGGCAAATCGGCTTACTCACCTGATTTAAAGGGCTCTTGCCTTACCTTACCTCCTATCACCAACCACAACCGACTCTAGGAGTTGGTATGTGCACCAACACAACAAGAAAACAAATTAATTAGGTGTCAGTATTTTAACCCGCAGACCCGCCTCGAAAATCTAAAATCACGATAGGTTAACAATCACAAACGAATGGCACGCGTCGTAACTCGTAGCCTAACGGCAAAGAGCTTTTCCAACGATCTAATTAAATCTAATAAGCCAACTTAGCCAACACCTGATTCTACGAGAAGAAAAGATGATGAGCCTGTTAACAATAAAACATTGCCAAGTTCCAAATAGGCACTAGGCACCCACCTGTAATCTTTAATTTTTAACTGTTTTTTGTTATTGGGATTTAATTGCATATTTATTAATAATATCTTATAGAACAATGAAAACATTTATCAATCATTTCTAACTTATTTTTTTATGTTTTTAAAAATAAAACATTTAAATAATAAATAAATAAGTCAATAAGTGTCCTTGTTCAATCAACATTTGGCAATATGCAAGCCATTGCAAGCTACTGTAAAAATAATACGATATAGGCCCAAATAAGTGGGCCTCACTAGTCTGCAAAATTTATCTATTATTCCTCTTGTGCGCAATTAAAGCGGTAGAGGTGCCGGGTTGGAGAGCATAGCGTTTTATAAGCGATTTGTGACGTAAAGGAAGCTCAAGTTTTTGGGATTACAATTTTCTTTTTATGCGGTCGGGCAACGATTTCAGTTTTTAAAATTAATGTTGGGTGCGCGCTAAATTTAAAAGATAATATGTTGAACTTTGATGGTAATTAAATGTTCTATTGTTTTGATACTTTTAATGATTGGAAATCAGTTAAAAAACGATAATTTAATAATTTTACATGTGAGGCCCGGCCTCAGTTGCTTTATACGACGAGCCGCCACTGCCACATTCTTAAGAAATAAAAACAGCATAATTATTTTAAAGTACATTCAAAATAAAATAGTATACTACTACCTTTGACAAATTTAATAAACCACTGCTTTCGAGAACATTGCTTTTCGGATATTCTAAAAAGTGCTGTTAATCACACCCATCCATAAGAAGGGGAAAGTAAACGATGTGTCTAATTACAGACCTATATCAATACTTTCAGTGTTTGCTAAGGTACTTGAGAAATGTATGGCATTGAAAATATCACAATTTTTTGAAGAATATAATATTCTCACAGATTCTCAGTTTGGATTTTGTAAGGATCGTGGTATTTCCAGTAGAAATATAACTAGTGCATGAAATATTTCCGGAAATTTTTGAAAATTTTGTCTGAAACCAATTTTTTAACAAAAGCCACCTGAAAAAATCCCGAACCCGCAGGGTGAGGGATTTTTTCTTTGGTGCAATGCACGAATGTTTTTTTTTTTTTTTAATTGGCTGAAGACCAAATTTTGAAAAATTTCCATCAGGAAATATTTTAGGCACGTGTTTTGATCGGAAATTTCCCGAGTTGATAAAAGTTTATTTAGGTAGTTGCTAAAAATTTTGACAGGTCGACTGTTTTGATGTTTTGAAACTATAAATGTCAAAAATGACAAGTATCCCCGGGATATTTCCAGATGTAATTTTCAAAACGGATGCAATTTCCACTTATCAATTTTTTAAAATTTCCGTGTAAAATTTCCAGTTAAATTGACACTAGGGAAATTTCCATGGGAATACTTGATCTTGTTGACAACATTGAGATGGAATTCTCATGTTGATTCTTTAATTGAAAAGCTTAGTTCTGATATCTTTGTTCTGCGAAATTTATCACACTGTGTGATAGCAGATGTATTAAGGCAGGCTTATTTCTCATTGTGTTACAGCCACGTGTCGTATGCAATTTTGGTTTGAGGGCATGTAGCTGCAGAAAACCAGGTATTCAGACTTCAACGGAAAGCAGTTGGGCTGATTTCAGGTCTTTCATATAGGTAGAGCCCACTGCAAAAATGCTCTTATTTAAAGTAACATACTCACTTTTCCATCATTATATGTTCTTGAAAACTTGCTTCGTGTCAGAAAAAACTTTAACATGTACACAATACACCAGGACATACACTGCCATGATATCCAAAAAAAAAATGATTTTACAATAAAATCTCTTAATAGAGAGCACCCTCGAGGAATCAAATACTGGTCGGTTAATAGAGAAAATCAGGAATTCCTGGAAAGTGGCGACAGGGAAATTGCTGATGAGCTCCTCCACAGTCTTGACGCTGCACGCCGAGAAAAATGGACACATACGGTTGAGTCAATGGATTTTAGCAAATCGAGCAGAAAAGCTTGATTGCTTCTAAGAAAACTAGGGGCCAGCAGTACACCCGTGCAGAAAGGGAGCTCTATAACACCTAACGCTGTGGCAGCTCATATAATTAATACCTCCAGAGCACCAAATGACCGAGCCCATACGACGCAAATAAAACGCGAGCTTAAAAACCTCAAATCAAATTGTACCCTTGACAACGACTTGTCCCGTTCATTCTCTGTCGATGACATAACTAAGGCATTTGAGGACACAAAGCCAGGAAAGGCCCCGGATCCTGATGGTCTGCACCCCGAGTTCTTGCTGCACTCTGGAAGGTTTGCACGGGTGTGGCTATCAAGATTCTTCACGGATGTATTACGAACTGGACATATCCCAGCCTCTTTAAAGAAAACAAAAGTTGTGGCCATATTGAAACCAGGGAAAGATGCTAATGCGCCACAGAGCTATAGACCAATTGCCTTGCTGAGCGTCGTATACAAACTCCTGGAAAGATTAATTTATAACAGGATAGGCCCAAAAATACTGAACGCTATCCCTATAGAACAAGCTGGGTTTCGCCCAGGGCGAAGCTGTACTGATCAGGTGCTCTCCTTAACCTTCCACATAGAAGCAGGATTCCAAAACAAACTAAAAACCTCCGCAGTCTTTATAGATCTCACGGCTGCCTATGACACGGTGTGGAGACAGGGCGTTATATACAAACTAATCCAGAAAGTGCCTTGCAAGAAAACCATTGGGCTTATTGACGCAATGCTCTCCAATAGAACTTTTAATGTTGTGATGGGAGGAAAAATCAGCGGTTTAAAAAAGCTTAACAACGGACTACCACAAGGCTCAGTGCTGGCCCCATTACTGTTCAGCTTGTATATTTCAGACATGCCTGAAACACAGTCCAGGAAGTTTGGCTATGCGGACGACTGGGCGATGGCCACGCAACATAGATCCTTGTCGAGAACGGAGGAAGTCCTAACCCGGGACTTGGCTGATATGGGACGCTATTTTAAAAAATGGAGACTCATTCCTAGCGCAGCCAAGACTGAAGTATCATGCTTCCACCTGACAAATTCACTGGCTAACACAGAACTCGACGTCCAATTCGAAAACAAGCGACTGACCCATAACAAAAAGCCTAAATATCTAGGCGTTACTCTGGATCGGACTCTGTCCTTTAAAGACCATTTAACAAATACTGCATCTAAATTGAAAAGCAGAAACAACATTCTCCATAAACTGTGCGGAACTTCATGGGGCTCCTCAGCTAGCACGCTCCGAGCATCTGCCCTGGGACTGGTCTACTCCGCTGCCGAGTACTGCTCACCGGTGTGGCTGAACAGCACACATACAAAGCTAGTCGACGTACAACTCAATAACTCAATGCGGCTCATAACCGGGACAGTTAAATCAACTCCTAGCTACTGGCTACCCACATTGAGCCATATACCCCCACCACATCTAAGGAGAAAAGATGCCCTCCGAAGGGAGTAAAAGAAAATCTGTAGTAATCCTGAACTGCCAGTACACCAAGACATTGAGGACCTTGAAATAGGCAGACTTCGATCTAGACACCCACCAATGCGTAGCTCCCTGATCCCAGACGACAATTTTAACATGCAAAACGAATGGATGAGCGAGTGGCTGGAAGAATCGCCCGCACAATCTCAAAGCATGCCATGCATCAACACACTGCGGAGATGAGTGGCAGACCATCCGCCATATTGTCGAAGAATGCCCTAGACGAGCTTATGGGGGAAACATGGTCGACTTCCTGCTGGCAACCGAGTCCACGACTGAATATATAGATAGTTTGGATGTTTGCTTGTAATATGTTTTTTTTTTCATGTTGTGTTGCCTACTTATATCTTATGTATTTTTATGTGTTGTATGTTGTATTGCCATACGCTAAATAAATAATAGAGAAAAATCAAAACAACTGGTCTGCATTTTAGTGTTTGTTAACCAGATATTAATGATTGCTTCATATTTTTATTTTATTTTTATACAATTCACATTTTAATAGCAATTAAGAAATATTTGTAGACTTGTCGAAATTGTTAACGTTATTAAAAAAGTCTCTGAAACTTGTGCAGGCTTCAGATAGGCTTGATATTTTCGTCACTAGAGCAAGTTCAGGTTCTTCTTCCTCTGTCTCAGAGTTGGAAGTAGTTTCATTCATTTCTTGAATCTTTTCAATATACTTGATGATAGTCAATTCAGCACTTTTTGTTGGCAAATCGTTATCGACAGAGGCAACTCGTTTTAAGTTCACAAATGTGTCCCTAATGTTAGGAAATGGTTGTGCGAGCGGAATATTATCTTCTTTTTCGAAGTCGTCAATATTTTCTGTATTACACATAAATCCGGCTTTCATAAAGCATTTCTTTATTGTCACCGGGGACAAATTGCGCCAGGCCACCAAAACTCATATCAAGGCGTTGGTTATGGTAATTCTATTTTTGACTTGTTGAAGGAGACAACCACTGTCTGTTCATGTTAAAAGCTTCTCAATAAGGTAGCTTCTGTAGAGCATTTTAAAATTCTGAACAATGCCTTGGTCCAAAGGAGGTAGTATTGGGTGGAAGAAGAATAAGCTTGACATTATCGATTGTAATTTTGGAATAAGACGTTGCATTATCAAGAAACAATACCAGTCTTCTATTCTGCTTCTTCATCTTGGTATCAAATTTATTTATTTATTCATTTAACAGTACTTACAAAATTATTCCAAATAGCACTAGGTAAAAAACAAAGAAATGATTACAGAAAGCTTATACATTTTCTACAAACATATTTATATAAATGACAATACTTACTCACAAATAGAAATAATGAAGTAATAATAATAACGTTCCCAACTGTAGCGCTAATGGTACGGCGGATATATATGATATGATCCGTAAGCTAATGCAGAAGGAGCCGTTTTAAGTTAGTTTTGAACTTGGATATAGACCATTCATAATGAAACTCATTGGGAACATGGGTATTTAAGTAACTCATGGTTCGGTTGGAAGGACTGTTCTGTCCGATGTCAGTTCTATACCTATGGGTTGAGAAAGGTATTGCTAGACGGGTGTTACGTGATGGTACTCGGAAGTTGATCGATCTCAATAGGTCTGGACAATCTATCTCGTTGCTGATGATTTTATGACCAAACAATATAGTTAAGAAGATCCGTCGCGTCTTTAAACTATCCAAGCCAAGCATGCTAAGGCGTTGGGAGTAGGACAGACTTGTTCGATCAATACGAAGCTTCCTCAACAAGAAGCTAGCGAACTTGGACTGCACTCGCTCAATTCTAGTAAAGTGGGTTTTATAGAAAGGGGACCATACTATGCAGCAATATTCAAGGTGACTACGAACTAATGCATAATATAATACCATCAAAACATTAGTGTTGGTAAAGTTGAAGCAAGTTCTTATAATGAAGCCTGCCATCCTAAATGATTTGGAGATTATGTTGTTTATGTGTTCCCTGAATCTGAGTTCGGTGTCAAAGATGACTCCTAAATCATTGATTAAAGCAACTCGGAAAATACTTTCATTGGACAGTGAGTAATTGAACAAAATTGGCTTTTTTTGCGAGTGAATGATATAACCATGCATTTGGATAGATTAATTTTCATGTTATTTAAGGTGCACCAGTCGCGATTTTCTTGATGTCCCACTGTAGTTTAAGACAGTCGCTATCATTATCGATCACCTTATATATTTTTAAGTCATCAGCATAAAACAGAAAGTGAGCGTTATCAAACACGGTACTGAGATCATTTATAAAAATAAGGAACAGGATAGGACCTAAGTGTGAACCCTGAGGTACACCCGATGTTACTGTTATTCTATCCGACCGCTGGCCATTAACACTAACAAATTGAGATCTTTCGGCCAGATAGCTTGAGAACCATCTGAGAAGGGAACCAGATATTTCATATGAAGTCAGTTCAGCGATAAGAACATGATGGTCTACCCTATCAAAAGCTTTAGAGAAATCGAAATAGAGAGAGTCAACCTGAGCCCCAGAGTCCATTGCCGCCGCAAGGTGGTTTGTGTAAAGGCATAGATTGGTTTGAGTTGAGCGCTTAGACATAAATCCATGCTGATGTTCAGATATAATGTTTTTAAAAGCCGGCATCAGAAAATCAACCACTATTGATTCCAGTGCCTTTGCAAGGCAGTCGATTCCGGATATGGGGCGATAGTTTTCTACATCGTCCCTATCACCGGAAAGCTTCCAGAGCTTAGGAAACTCGCCCGTGCTTAAAGAGAGTTGGAATATGTAACTAAGCGGCATGGCCAGTGTAGGACTACAGTTTAGGAGAAAGGTTGGGGGGGATCCCGTTGGGCCCTGGGCCCTTCTTCTCGTCTAGCTGGATTAATTTATTAAATACAACGGAACTAGTAACACTGAAATTAGTTAAATTTAAACTAATATAGGAATTGAGCAGGGAATATGAACAGCTTGAACAAATCTGTGAAGCCATGTTTTCATGATGTCTGCTTTTTTGTTCGAGACCCATTGGAGAGGTAACTTATCGATATGTGCGCCCTTAGAACATCGAGGATTTTTCTTTTGCCTATTATAAGTGGTTCTTCCTTCTCATTTTCCATATGTGCACAGAACAAAATTGTAAATCGTTGCTTTGCTGTGTCTTTTCCAGTACACTTGTCATTTTTAATTGCATATGTTTTTGTCGGCAATTCACGATAATACACACCTGTCTTATCTGTACTAAATACGTCTCTTGGGGCATAATCCTTTAAAATGGTCAACAGCCTTTCTTTTTAAGCAATTACGTCTTCGATGTTGATATCGGCTGATTCGCCACATATTTGCTTGAAGGTAGTATCGTACCGACGACGGAATTTTTCTAACCATCCATTTATTGATGCCTTGAAGTTATCTAGTCCCAGATATTGAGTAGATTAGATAGCTTTTGCTTGAGTTATGGGCCCGGATATTGGTAAGTGCTTGTTTCGCGCCTTACAAAACCAGTTAAAAACAATTTGGTCCACTGCCAGTCCTTCGGTTTTTGGGAAATTTTCTTTTTTGTTCACCGTTGCCACCTTCTTAAAAGAAATTTCTAACTTCTGCTTTATTTTGAAGCAATATAGTCACTTGGGTCTTACCCAATTTCAATTTTTCAGCCAATTTCCTGGTACTTAAATCAGTTTTTTCACTTTCCTCGATTATTTCAATTTTTTCGCTTAATGAAAGACATTTCTTTTATCCCGCCATCTTCAAATATTCACGTTAGTCCAAAAATTCACAAAAACTGTTCAAAACAAAACTAATGTTAACAACCGATTTATCAGCCTTTAAAGCAAATTGAATGGACCCGCCTGCAATAAAGTAATTAGTGTATGTAGGTACCTATATTTTTTAAGAATTGTCAGGTCGGGCCTTACTGCCCCTAATGGAGGGTGTTTTTAGCATTAATGCGTACTAAAAATTTTGATGGTGAGTCGGTAAAGAGGAGTATAAAATAATGGGATTTCCATTTTTAAATATGGGGAATGCATAACAGGTCGTTTGACGTAGTATAAGGATTAAGAAAAGTTTTGGACGAGTAACTATTATTGACACTACGTAGTGTAAAAATCCCTGATTTCACAAGCGATTAAAAAAATTGATTGAGTATGTCTGAGAACCACCCTCTTCAGGAGTCGCCCATTAAGTATGTATATATTTTCTCATGCCTGATGGTACTTAAGATATTTAACAACTTTATCCAATCGTTGACACTATATTTAGCAATGTAAGCACGAAGCAGTCATAATTCTTTTTTTACGATGTTGTGACTGGTTTAAAAGCCTTTTTAGCCGTCTTTCACAAATCGAGTCTCGTAAATCGGGGACTCAGTATACACACGTGTGCGGTCTCCTTTTGCTAAATGAAGACATCACGTGTTTTGTTTGGTTGTTAACGACTGCAGATTTATTTTTAGTTTTTAGTAATGTTCTTAGAAGTATGATATATTTGTAGGTACGAATATTGTGTGCTAAGTTGAACTAAGTTCTAAGAGGGAACATCACAGAAAAAAAAACTGAGATTTTCTAGCTTTGTGTTGTCTGTCAGAATGGAACAAAATTTGGAATAAATTTTCGAAAAAATCCAATGAGACCCAAGAATTGACGTAGATGATGTTGATTCTTAGGGAGGGGAAACGATTTAACCGCTTCAATTTTATGTTTACTGGGAGTAATGCAGTTAAAAGAAATTTCGTAGCCTAAGTAAGCAATTGTTGTCATCAAAAATTTAGATTTTGACATTTTTACTGTTAAGCCATGTTTCTGTAAGATTTCCAACACTTTGCTAAGCAACTCCAGTCCTTGCTCAATAGTGTCAGAGGGTATTAAAATGTCATCTAAATATGGTATAATATGAAATGTTCGTAATGGCTGGAGTATTTCAGTCATCATTTCTTGAAAAACTGCTGGCGCATTACTTAAGCCAAAAGGGCAACGCAAATATTCGAAATGCCCCTCAGAGGTAGCAAATGCAGTATACTGAATTGAGTCTGGTGCCATTGGTATCTGATGATATCCAGCCGCTAAATCTAAGGAAGTAAAATATTTGCAGTTTGACATATTGTCAATTATTTCTTCGATAATCGGTAACAATGCAGGTTTTTTCTTCGTAAGCTTATTAATCTGGCGAAAATCAACTACTAAGCGCTTCTGACCATCTTGCTTATCAATTAAAAATGACGGGCTTGCATAAGGTGAATTGCTTTTTCTTATAATCTGAGCGTCTAAAAGTTCCTTAACCGTATCCCTTAAAATTGTTTTATCTGCTTCCGCCACTCTATATGGTCGATGTCTTACAATATTTGTACTTAGCAGATCGATGTTCATCATGACAGTGTGAGAGGTCTTCAATGTCTTTAATGACTGGAAAAAACAATCCTTATGCTTGGTTAAAATTGTCTCTAAATTGGTATGTTGAACTTGTGTTAAACCACCTGTAATAATATTCTTTGAAAAATCTTCCCTATACTGAAACGTCAAGGTATTATCGATTCTGTAATAGACAATATCTGTATTTTCTGTAAAGTTTCTTCCTATTAACAACTCAATATTCCAGTCGGTGGCCAAAACGTAGAATGTTATATTTAATGTGACAGAATCAATTTTAACTTTCGCGTCTACATATTCCTCTACTGTTGAAGAATGACCCAAAAATCCATAAAGATTAATATTGTTTTCAAGACGTCGTATTATGAGACCAAAGCGTTCAGCTAATTTTCTCGAAATCAAAGAACAATCACTGCCGAAATCAATAAACGCTTGGTAATTATGTGTGTTTACAGAAATAAATTTATTAAACTTATTTTTGTTATTGTTGAATTTGATACTTTTAACAAACTCGGTCTTATCTTCGGCTTTATCGTTAAAACGTGACACCGCTGATTTTACATTTTGGTTGTGTGAATATCCAGAGTCTTTCTTTTTAAAACAATTTTTTTCTATATGCCCCACATATTTACAAAAACGACATATTTTATGGCGATGTCTACATAACTGTTTGGAATGTCCCAACGAACCACAACAGCTACATTGTTTATTATTCTTGTAACCTCCCTTAGGATTATTATAGGCTGTGGATGGAACACGTGAAGGACCTGCCTTATTAGGGTTAAAATTATAATTAATCGCCTGCTTATTCAATTTGAAATATTTGTTTTTTAAATAAACAGCTAATATGTTCGGATCTTTAATACCTGCGGCTTCCACTGCTGAAGTAATGTGTTCATCATTTATGGCCCCTATTATCAACGAAACTTTATCTGAATTAGAAAAGTTTGATCGCAATTTATTGATTTTTGCCAGATGGTTAAAATGAAATTCGTAAAGAGATGAGCCAATCTCAGG
Source organism: Polydrusus tereticollis (assembly GCA_963920685.1). Taxonomy (NCBI): domain Eukaryota; kingdom Metazoa; phylum Arthropoda; class Insecta; order Coleoptera; family Curculionidae; genus Polydrusus; species Polydrusus tereticollis. The sequence continues at coordinate 46,467,172 of OY987334.1, read as the reverse complement.
TCTATGATTTGCAATATCCATAAAAATATTGTAAGTATTCTTCGAACTTTGGAAAGTATTTTGTAAAATGGATTTCCATTGACTCCAAACAAGTTGAGACCATCCCGGTTCACTTTCGATAAAACTTGTGTACCATGTGTGTGCGGTTCCCCGTAATTTCGTTAAAGCTTGATAAACGGTAAAATTATCATTCCATGCGTAATTTTTGGAATTATGTTCAATAATTTCGAGCCATTGATCAACTTGACAGATTAACGGGTCAAATTCGGGAATGAAAGTCATACTTTCCATATTTCGAAAATTCTCAATATTTGACTTAGGCAATGTAAGGGTATCAGTACTCACCAAGCTGGCAGGAGGCGTATAACTTCTCTTTTTGTTTCTAGACTTACGGTGCTTTTTCGATGTACGAGATAAATGTGAATATGCATTGTCACTGGACGAACTATGTGAAGAGCTTGTCGTCGAGCTGCTACTACTACTACTATTACTTTGTCTATTCCTCTTTTTAGGCATAGCGAGAGAGACCAAAAAAAATCACTTATTGCACAATTAAACAAAATTATAATCTTTAAAAGCAAACACAATAATTTGCACAATGCAGGCACTGAGTTACGACCACTTCTGATGTTGTCTGTCAGAATGGAAATACACGGCTTTACTTAAAAATGACCTTTTATTAGTCCAAGAACTTATTAATATTCACAACTGAGCACTTTTGTTCTCCAATCGACAACTCAAGAAGCTCTGCCGCCACACCGCGCGCCGTCACCTTCATGCCATCGTGTCGGTACTTCCCAACCGCGAGGGTCATTCTCTAACATTTAACAGGACGGAGACGGCATTTGCGACACATTTAACAACAGCAATTTATAATCTAACATTAACCCGCATCGGCTACCGTTAAAAATCATTACACTTAGACTACCTAGCGGTGCGTGAAAGCGCTAAGGATTTTCGTGTTACAGCATCAGATTATGTTCAAAAATGTTTATTAAACTAAATAGATTTACAGAGTGGCAAAAAAGTCACGCATAATGCCTGTACCTTTTGAATTACCTCGTATACAAAAAAGTGACCTTTATGAAAGTTGTTCAGTAAATTATTCCCCACATTTCTACCTGCATTTCATTTTTTTTTCTGTCATTTCTGGTTTGGTTGCCATAGAGACTAACATAATTTTTTTAAATAGAACACCCTGCTTATGATTGCATATTTGGATTCTACTTGGAAAACTCTGAATTTTTTGAATGTCAAATTTTTACTGCAAGCGTTTCTGAGATAATGACAGCTCAAAAATTAAAAACTTCCTTATTATAATTATTATTCCTAGCTAATACCAACGAACATTAACAAGACAAGAAGGGTCACACTCTGTCGGAACCTTGATGTCCTGCTTACACAAGCGCGCCGACGATTTCGATAAATTCCTGAGGCAGTGTCCCTGTTCTTGCTTATACGAGGTTGATGCAAACGGCTAGCGATTAAAACGAATAAACGAGGGTGACTTAAAAACATCTAGTAATAATTTTATTGTTATTGTGTCCTATTCTGCTTTGTGTGAATTAAAAGATAAATGGGGAAATCGTCAGGTTATTTAATTGGTAGATCTTAACATAATTATAAAAAGTACTGGTAGTAAAAATTAAGGGAAAAAGGAAAGTTTCTTCCAAAAGTAACAATGTAGTAAGCTACAAACGAGATTAGTAGGTATAAAAATTAACAATCAAATATTTGCAAATGCTAACTGAAATAGGTACTTATTCTAATTACCTTATTATTACATAAAATATATACAGGTTGTTTCAAATTCGAGGTCATCAAAGAGTACCTACTTACTTAACAGTAAAATACGGGTAGGAGTAGTTATACTCTGGGAAAACAAATTATCGCGATTTGTATGGAAAATTGTGAAAATCGATAAACGAACCATTCTAAGCCAAAGGCGTTTAACCAAATGAGTTAAAACCTCTGAATTGCTGTTCGATGCCTTTTACAAATCTAGTAGCCTGTTAACAACTCAATTAAATAATGTATTTAAATGTTCTGAAATAAAATTTACCGGCCGCTTTTTAAAGATGTTTTAAGATATTTAATTTTATGTTAGGTTTTATTGATTGTTTCAAAGAATATCTTTTTTTTATATCCCGGTTAGCAAATTTAATTGTAAAATAAATACGAACCCTAATATATATAGGTTTAAAAAATATTTATGAGGAAACTCTTTACAAGGATGTGTAAATAGTACATTTTCATATAAAATCTTATTTTCAACAAAAATTATTTCAAGCTGTTTGACATATTCTACAATATTACTAGGAGGTACATTTGGACCTCCATAGTTTTTAGAAGTCGAATATGCTTTATGCTCTAGAAATACAGCAGCTTCTTTTGGTAATGTCTTTTCATCATTGTACTTTGTGCAAGCACTACAAGAGTGTTGCAGCAAGCATTTCCTTAATAGATACCCTGTAATGTAAACTATAGCATTTCCGTCCGTACTAGAAAGATTTCTATAGTCGCATGTAAAAACTTTTAAAGAACTATTATTTGTCAATATAGGTACATCGATATTTTTATATTCTTCTAGAATATCAGGAGTTACATTAAGCAAAACTGTATTAATATCTTTGATACAATTGGAACATTCAACCTCATTAAAATATTTTAGAGGAAATAATTTCTTGAATGCCCTACAAAATTGAATTGGGGTTGGATTTCTCGAGTTTCCGCAACAATTTCTTACCAGACCAAAAAAATTTTCGATACAATCCTGATTAAGGTTCCTTGTTAAAAGAAATGAATAGTTCTTGCATTTTAAGGTTTCCCATAAAGACAGACTAGAGGTAATAGTAATTTTCCAGCCATTTATAAAATGCATAGTATTATTTATACATTTTTCCACGTATGTTACCTTTCCATCGTTCTGTTTTACCTGTACTAATTTAATTACCTGTAAGTCATCCAACAAACATTTTATTTTTCTAAAAAGTGCAATTGTTTTTCTGTGCCCATAAATGCGTTAAAGTTGTTAAGATGGGACGAGTTTAACAAATCAAATAAATCATTTGTTGTTTGTAGGAATTTTGCAGTAAGGCAAAACCTTAAAATGTATGTAGGTATACAGGGCAGCTGAAAGAGAGTGACTAAAGACTTGCGAAGCATATTTTACCTTCATTTTTTGAAAGCTATTAGGAAACATATGCTCGTCAGTAAGTTTAGGACAAAGTCGACACATTTTTTTTTGTCGTGATCATAAAAAATGTCTAAGTAACTTTCGTTCGTTCGTGGCATTTTATTGCAGAACCAAACACAAAACACTACGTAAATGTTTATTTTATTTTTAATGGAATTCACTCACGCCGACACATAAAGACAACTGGTACATATCTCTACGACGGACAACCTGTTTATGCATATCGCGCGTCGGGGGCTTACGGTGCTCTAGATACGGTAGCATCCGATATTCGAGCGAGATAGGCATAACGAGGGGAGGAGCTTGGAGTGATCCTTCTTGTCTCTTGTTAATGTTCGTTGCTTAATACCCACCAGTTGAGTCAAGGTGTTTTTATGACAGCGACCTAAGAGGTGTCAATTTTGAGTTCCTGTTCAATTTCTAATTTGTTTATGGTTCATCTGAACGAGAAGCAACGAGTTAAAATATTAATAATGAGCGGTTACGGAAATATGAAGAGATCGCAAGATCAGATTTGTCAACTTTTCAATGAATTATATCCAAATAGACCTCCAATAAATCAGTCAACGGTGTGTCAAGTGGTAAGGAAGTTTTGAGAAATAGGCAGTGTTAGGGAAGCCGCTAGATCAGGTCGACTTAAAACGGCAACCTGGGGAGACAAAGCTTTGAATATTATCTTGCTCTCAATACATGAAAATCCAACACAATCATCCAGGCCAATGGCAATGGATTTTAATGTGTTTCATCAGTCAGTAAAAAAATTGTTTAAGCAGGAGAAGTTGCATCCCTACAAGATTAAGTTTCTGCACAAGTTAAACGAGGACGATTTTGATAGAAAAGCTGAATTTTGTGAGCTAATGATGGAAAGATGCAATAACGATAATAACTTTGCCACAAATATCATTTTCTCGGATGAAGCTACTTTCCATTTAAATGGCATTTATTTATTTATTTATTTATTTATTTATTTCACTTTGGGATACAAACAGAATAGCATTCCACAATAGTATCCACTTAGTACTAGAGTCTTAGTAAACAATCCGTTAAGTAACTAGAATACAAAAAATTAGTAAAAAAAAACATGTTAATCCTACGGAGATAACAGAAAATGAAAATAAACTTATTTTTATTACACTTAATCACTAACATCACTAACACCAACCATTATGCTACAATTCGAGGCTCATAAAAAAACGCCTCATTTTCCTCTTAAACAATGGTAAGGACATACTATACAGATCTATCAAATCCGGATTATAATGGTTAAAATTTCGCAAAATCCGACAGAATGGAGAATTATAACCCAAGTTCGTCCTTCTATACGGAACTACAAAAATATTTTGATCCCTAAAACGCCTGGTAGGTACATAAAATTTAATTTTTGCTAATAATTCCGGAGCATCAATAAGATTGTTTAACACTTTAAATAAAATCACAAAATCTGACATTTTTCTTCTAATCTGCAATGGCAACAAGCCGTAACGCGATCTTATTTCTGAATAGTCGTGATTAACAACTGGAATGTTAAATTTGATCGGTATTGTTAATAGACACAATTATTGTTATTGGTCTGCTGAGAATACTCACTGGTTCCAGGAAGGTCATACTCAGAGGCCCGAGAAACTTAATGTTTGGGCGGGCATAGTTGATAGACATGTTGTGGGACCTTTTTTCATAGATGGTAAGTTGAATGGCGAAAAATATCTGGGCCTCCTCACGAATCACATAATTCCTTCTTGCAGAATGGTTTTACCGGGTTTAAATAATGGCATAAACGGACAGGTATGGTTCCAGCAAGATGGAGCACCTGCGCGTTATACGGCAAATGTTAGACAGTACATAAGCGAACAATTTCCAGGACGTTGGATAGGCAGAAGAGGTGCTATTGACTGGCCAGCTCGATCCCCGGACTTAACCCCGCTCGACTTCTTTTTGTGGGGACACTTAAAAAACAAAGTCTACGTTAATCGTCCAAATTAATTAGAATCTTTAAAAGTGCTGAAATTCGGCCCATTCCAGGGGACTTCCTTTTAAACGTTGTAGACGGGTTTAGGGATCGACTGGCTCTCTGCTTAGCAGAAAATGGTGGTCATTTTAAACACCTGATCCACTGAAAAGGTTTCACTTGTTTATTATTCCGATGTTAAGTTGTTCAATTTTCTAGGCTATTTATTTTGTTATTATAAAGTTTGTTACAATTTTAAATAAATAAAAATTTGAAATACAAATAATTCAGTTTTCCCAGTAGGATCCAAATTCCGACTTTTTTACCACTCTGTATATTTGCTGGGTACAGATACACCGTTTTTAATACATTATATTTGCTGCTGCAAGATTAAAGTTTTTTATGGGTTATCATAATGGATGATAAGAGAAACACATAGATAGATACCTTTTAACATAAAATCTCCATTTCAACTCTGTCCCAGAATCATCAAGGCATTAAGTCCAATATCGAAGTTAATCAAGAAGGGGATACACAGGCGGCTGCTCCCCCAAGGGTGGCAATTTGGGGGCGGTTGACTTCCGGCCTTCGCTGCATATGCATTGCTAACGTACAGTGCCTAAAATGGAATTTCGGAGTTAGTTCGATGGGGACAACACCTCCCCCTTCTCGACACCGAATGGGGGTTAAGTTGGAAAGGTGGTGAAGCCAATACACTTGGGATGTGTAGAGTTGTGTATTGAATGGTTTAGTAGCTGCTTACATCTTTTTTAAGGGTCTAGTGGCATTATTACCGGTATGAAATAATAATAATAATAATAGTAATAGTAATAATTATAATAATAATAATAATGCGTTATTTAGGACATGACTACAAATACAAAGATAACCTACTCAATTTACAAATTAGTTACATGAGGTAGTTACATAAATTTTTAGATACCCTGTAGATACCTATAGAACATTTTTCGTTAACACACCTTCCCTCGAGCGGGCGCGCTGGCGCACGGAGTGCGCCAGTGCTACATTGTCTTCCACCAACCTGTGAATATTTTTTTGTCGCCCTCAACGCTTAAGGTATTCCTGCAGTGTACCATTTTGCTTAAGTTAAGCCGATTGTATAGTTTTTATAACCAAGTTTGTGGGTGTTAAAATATTATTTCCGTAGACTTGCTGTAACTGGCGCACGGAGTGCGCCGCGCGCCTGGTTATGTAAGTATAGTTTTATTGGTTTATATGTTTTTGTTATTATTTTGTTGTTGTAATATACGTATAATATGAAATTACAAATTTATTTTTTTTATTATAGGACCAGAAAATACTTAACAGATGCCAAAATGCCTCGATGAAGCATAGCCTGTCTAAAAAGAAAATGACGTTGTGCCACGGGTGGTAGATCTAAAGATAAAATCACAACTATAAGATATGATAATATATGAATGTATTATGTTCTCTAAACACCCGAAAATACCTTATACAATATAAGGATTCAATAAATATTTGTTTGCAGAAACAAAATTTGCCGTATTTTATTCTAACACAGTAAGATAAAAATTAAATCAAAGCTACCAGAAAAGGAGTCTATTCTTCAACGTAGTCACTTATTTTTAATACTATTAGATGCGATACATGTAAGGACTTAATGTGCAAAGCTCATTCCGTTGTTAAAACTAGTTGTCCAAAGTGTTCCAGACAAACGGAATCATTCAACGAGGACAGCGACTAATTTTCTTTATTTATTCGACTTAATTTGTTCTTTCTTGTTATTTTTAAGGTTATAATTAAAATTTTGCAGGTTAAACACTTAAATAACATAAATATAAAAAAAAAATTATACAAAAATTAGTTTTATTAAAGTCAAACTGCCAGTGGCGTATTTAGGGGGGGGGGGGTGCGGGGGTCTGGACCCCCCCCCGTGGACTCAGTAGTAAAGAAAAGCGAAATTCACATTCATTTATTTGCAATAAATAACATGAAACATTATTTCAAATTTTTCAGATGTTTGGGGATTTCCACAGTCTTTTAGTTTAATAATTGTTGAATTTTAGTTTTTGTTCCGTGTTTTCTAATTCAGGTGAGTAAAATAGTATAGGCACCGTTATACATACCTTCAAAAAACTAATATTTCAAATGCAAATATGTATTGGCGTTTATATTTAAAAATTGCTTTATTTCTACGTTTTTTTTGAGCCGGGCTATCAAAACGTAAAATTTGCAAGTTTAGACAGTCCAAAAAAGGGCGTGGCACCTAAAAAATTTTTGCCTGCGGCGCATTTTTTAAGGAAGATCAGTGGAGCCCCCCCGTGTCACAATCCTAAATACGCCACTGCAAACTGCAATATATACTATTGGCGCACTCAGTGCGCCGCGCGCCTACTCGTGTTCTAATATAAGGCGCGCCCGCTCGAGGGTTAAAGCTAGCTGGCATTTTAAAGGCGAACTCGTCAATAAAACAAAAAGTTCTGCCTACATCGAATTTTAAATTCATAGAAGTTCGATCTTCTGTCAAGAAAGTTCTGTAGGTATGGCGGGAGCTACCTAGTACCCTCCCAATGCGCTCAAGCTAATTTAGACTGCCCAACATGGTCTTTGCGGGTGTGTGTTTATTATAGTTAAGTGTAATTGGCATTACCTTATTTTGCTGTAGTTGTAAGCTTTCAAGTAATCTGTAATCCATAATCTGTTGTTCAGTAGTGCATAAAATTAATATCTTTTCTATAAGTTATTTTTAAGAAAAACGCTGGTACCCGAAAATGGATTTAAATTGTTTGTCATCTTTCTGTAATATTTTCAGCCCCCTTCCTTTACCCCCCTTAATCTATTCCCAACTTTTTTTTTAATGGTAACCTATGTTACATGGGGCTCTATGAAAAGTCGAACCACGTATAGGTGGTCTGCCATTGACGCCCAATAAATCAATTGATGAAACCAAGGGAATCGAGTGTCCCGCCATGACTATAGTTAATGCAAAACAATTTCCGTTGCACGTCATCAATCAGCTGATAATTGTAAATCCGTAAGAAAACATCAAGGAATTAAATTTGAGCAAAAATATTAAAATTTCATGTGATGTTGAATGTACTAAAAACTTATATTTTCTTCTTTGATACTAATTGTTAATTTAAACTTAATTAATATTATTTGAATTTTGTGGGCCGACAGTTGGCAACAGAACTGTCAACGGTACGGTAGCGCCAACTCGTTCGATGGCCTGTTTTCGTTTGGCGTATTTTTTAACAGAAATTTCAGATATTTTCATAAATAACATTAAAAAAGTGTCCTTTTAAGAACAACAAAAGTGTACATACATATCTCTGTCGTTTATGTTGTTTACTGTTTGTGAAAATGCCGAAACATTTAAAAAGCCGGCACAAAGAGCTAATAGCTTCTCTAATGGGTCTAGGACGTTCAGCCGTCGCCGTTTTGACGTCAAATAGAAATTAATAAAATACGTAAAAAGCAATGGTCTAACGTCATAATTATAGTTTAATAATAATAATAATAATAATAATTATAGACTTATATTCGTTAAACAGCGCTAACACGGCATCTAATCCACCTTTTTGGGTCCAATTCGGTATATGCTAGATATAAAAAAATTGTAATAATTATAGACTTATATTGGTTTGTTGAAAATAGCAACCCTGGCAACCTCGCCTCCACTGCCTAAGTACCCATAAAATATGGTACCTGAACTTTCAACCCAAGGGTAGCGAGGGTAAAGTGACGAAAGTGAACTTTCATATAGTGTAAAACGAATAGAGAACGAAATAGATATAACCGTAACGAACTCTAAGGTTTTATCATTGTTTTTAAGCTAAGTTTTAGTTAGTCATTATTTTGTATATATTGTTTCATAGCTAGTAAAACGAGTTGTTACGAACGAGGGTGTTTTCATTTAACGTAACGGTGAATTAACGGTGTAGCATTTAGGTGCTGCATAAAGATATTTTACAGGTTAAACAGCGCTAACACGGCATCTAATCCACCTTTTTGGGTCCATGATAATGAGCTTAAACGGCGACGGTGAAACGACGACGGCGAATAGTCCCATCCTCTCTCTAATAAGCCACACTCAGTTCCAAAAAAAGTGACGCACCTAATTTTTGTTGCAACTTTGAAGCTTTGTCATTTCTGAACGAATGGACCGATTTTTATTATCTTTCCATTTGTTGGTAGGTAATTCCGTTACCTTTAAGAAAAAAATGAACTGGTAGATATTTTTTTAAAGCTCCCTGCATGATAGTGGAAAAACTCAAGCCATGTTATTTTCTTAATTTTTGACTCACCCTGTGCGATAATCAAGTAAATGTATAGAAAGCGCTTACGCTCTGTACGAAAGTCGCTTCTTTTATGAACATTTTGATTTTTTGCTCATTAATTTATCTCTAAGATTCTCCGAATTACAGGTTTTTTACTGAAACCTTGCATATTACCAACTTTATGAATTTATCGAGAAACAGTTTTTAACAGATACGAATTTTAACAATATTTTTATTAAACACAAAATTATAAACTAGGATAACTGCTTAATACCGTGTATTGCCTCCCCTAGCAACTCTAGGAGCTTCTAATCTACGCGGCATACTAGAAATTCGGTTTCTTATCGTTTCCATTGGTATACGATTCTATTCTTCCACTAATGCTTATGCTAATTCTGCGAGATTTTCAGCAGGCCTCTGGCGAGAACGTACCCTTCTCCCTAGTTCATCCCACAAATGTTCTATAGGGTTCATATCGGGGCTTCTGGCAAGCCACTGTAATGTGGTGATATCCGTAGCTTCTAAGAAGTTTCGAACAATTGCTGCGGTGTGTGGTCGGGCATTATCCCGCATCAATATAAAGTTATTGCCCACTAACTCTGCATGAGGTAAGACATACTGCTGTAATATGTCAATATAGATTAGCGCTGTCATCAACTGCTTAAATGGAAAAACATGGAGGGGTGTCTTTCCATTCATTGAAATCCCTCCCCACACCATAACCGACCCACCATTATAACTTTCACAATCTGTTATTAAATTCTGATTAAGACTTTCACCTGTCCATGCTCTTTTCCTTTCATCCACCATGTTAAGGCAAAACCGTGATTCATGCGTAAACAAGACATTCGACCATTCACGAATATTCCATTGTCCATAATTTTCAACGAAGTTTCTTCTAGCAGCACGATGTTGTGGCAATAATTTGGGACCTTTTGCAGGTCTCCTAGCTTTCAAATTAACTTCGTTTAGACGTCGACATACCGTTTGCTTACTTATCGTAACACCCCGTATTTGGCGAAGATCTTGCTGAATATTTACCGCAGTATTTGATCGATCACGTTATATCCTCAATCTCAAGAAGCGATCATCTCTTGGAGAAGTTTTTCGAGGGCAACTAGAACCAACCCTTCGAGCAGTGCTTCCTGTTTGTTCGTACTTGTGGACTGCTCTACGAGCAGTTGCTTCATGGACACCCACTGCACGAGCGGCGTAACGTTTACTACGCCCATCGTTAACTAAAGTAACTAATGCTGAACTTATTTGAGGAATTTTATGTAATCTTAGCCACTAAAACTTTTATAATGACATTGATTTTTTTAATGACACAACGACAAAGGGTCAAATATGGAATAAATTGCCATGGCAAGGGCAATTGTTTTTTTAAAGGCAATGTGACCCTACAATAAATTACATTTGTGTGATAAACGTAAGGTTTCAGCAAAAAAGCTGTAATTCGGACAATTTTAGAGATAAATTAATGAACAAAAAATCAAAATGCTTGTAAAAAAAGCGACTTTCATATAGAGTGTAAGCGCTTTCTATACATTTACTTGATTAACGCACAGGGTGAGTCAAAAATTAAGAAAATAACATGGCTTGAGTTTTTCCACTATCATCCAGGGGGCTTTGAAAAAATGTCCACCAGTTTATTTTTTTCCTAAAGGTAACGGAATTACCTACCAACAAATAGAAAGATAATAAAAATCGATCCATTCGTTCAGAAATGACAAAGCTTCAAAGTTGCAACAAAAATTTGGTGCGTCACTTTTTTTGGAACTGAGTATATTTTCAGGAAGAACAATGACCCATTATTACCCTTGACAGCAGTTAGAGAAGTAACTTAAAGGGTATGTTAAGGTATACATATTTGATTTCTACTTTACTAATTTTTAGCATATTGCAGCTGCCCTAAATTTGAATATCTCCACTCTAAGCGCAGGTTCAATGTCAGATAGGGAAAATAAATTATTAGAATCACCTAAAAAGAAATAGTCTCATGCAAGGAGAGTTGTAAATGTGTCAAGATTGGATATTAGTTGTATTCGTGACCCTATTTACCACTCGGTTATTTTGGTTACAATCTGGCAACACTGCTAATAACTGACGTCACTCGAAGGGTGTGACGTGCAACGGAAGTTGGTTTTACATTAACTCTAACATGAACTTTTAACAAAAACTGTCGTCTTGGTTTTTTTAGCGTTAAATTCTACTTGTTACTGTCACCCCGAGACAGAATTTCTTCTAGGTCTTTGTTGAGATGTGAGACTTCTTGCTGACTATAGAGATGTACAGGAACATTTTTTTAAGTGGCGAACCCGATTGGGAGATTTCCCTGCTGATTATAATTAAAGACAAATTACATATTTCTCAATGATTTTCGACAACGAAGCCAAATTTAATGTCAAAAAATATATAGGTTCATAACTTTGGCAGATACGACGCCATTTTGAATTATTTCTAAATGACAACCCTCATAAATAACCACACAAGTGAATTGCATTTGGCGATCCGATTTCAAAAACATTGTTGTTAATATTTATTTTCAGCCGTTTCGGAAATACGGGGGTTCCTAATTTGCCTTAATAGATTTTGTCTTTTAAGTGTCTCAACCCTTTTTAAGCTGAAAACCCCAATTTCACAGGAACATAATTTCCCGTGACCAAGCCATCTACGCTATAATTAAATCCGACAGATGTCAAAATGTTACAGATACGACGCCATTTTGAATTCGTCACTTTTTGACATCTGTTGGATTTGATTATAGCGTAGATAGCTTAGATGCCAAATGCAATTCACTCGTGTGGTTATTTATGATTGCTGTTATTTAAAAAAATTCAAAATGGCCTCGTATCTGTCAAGTTTGTGAACCTATATACGTTTTGACGTTAAATTTGGCTTCGTTGTCGAAAATCATTGAGAAATATGCAATTTTTTTTTATTATAGTCAGCAGGAAAATCGTCAATCGGGTGAGACACTTAAAAAAATGTCCCTGTACATAGGCAGTCGATATTCGAGCATCAAAAGTAAAAGACGTTAGTTAGCTTTTGAACCTTATACTTTGTCTTGGAAGTATTTAATTCTAATTTATTCTGGCATAGCTAGTATACCGGGTGTTTCAGGAGGTACGCTCACAGAAATAAAATTTTGTGGGTTTATATGTGATACTATTTTGCATTTTCTAACATGGCGGATGCCATTTTCTCACTTCCGGTTTACCCGGAAATGACCTCAACCTTAGATTTTTAAATGGAACACCCTGTATATTTTTGGGCTTTATCGATTCAGAACACCATTCCAAATTCAACGACACCCCATACGTCACTTTTTGACATTTTAAATCATTTTAAATTTTATTTTTATTTTTTCATCTAGATTGCTATGAACTCTCTAAAATTGTTTACTTCTAAACCAAAATCTTGATAAAAATACAATTTTTAAGTTTTATTGTATTTTAAATTTTTTACAAACTTTTTAACTTTTTAAAAAGTCTTTTTCCAAAAGAACTCGATTTTTTCAAATGGAAACATATTGGCTCACTCGGGCAAAAAGATGGAGCACTTTTTTCCCAACAGTTTGATATCACACACACAAATGTCAAAGTAAAAGAGAAGAGATAATTTATTAAAAATAGCCATTAATGACAAAAAATACAAGAAGCGCAAACGGCTTTTCATTTATCTAGGTACCCATGACGCCATAATGCTCATAAACAAATGAACATAATTATTACAAATTTAATATATTCATTGAAACAATAAGAACGGTTTAGTTAGTCCAGTTGTTCAAAATGCCTTCCTTGTGCTTCCTGACAGGCGCGAACATTTTGAATTGTTTTCCTTACCACATTTTGTAAATTTTCCCGTGTAATTTTGTTAATGGCAGCTCTTACGCGATTTTCCAATTCTTCTCTGGTGGCAGGTGGAGTGTTGTATACCTCATTTTTGATTGTACCCCACGCAAAAAAATCCAACGGGGTAACATCTGGCGACCTGATAAATAATAATCATTAGTTATTTAAGTCACTATTAATGTATTTCTTACATACCTAGGAGGCCATCTAACAGGGCCAGTAGTACCAATCCAATTTTCTCCAAATCTGTCGTTAAGATGCTCTTGGACTGCACGAGCATTATGTGCCGGCGCACCATCTTGCTGAAAGATAATATTTATCCTGTCTTGTAGTGGCAGCTCATCTAAAAACTGCTCAATTTCATTCCTGAGGAATTGAAGATATCTTTCACCAGTTAAGTGCCCATCAAAAAAAATTGGGCCTATTATTCTACCTCCAATAATGCCAAGCCAACAATTAAATCCAAACCTCGCTTGAAAATTACCTTCCTGCATTAGGTGTAGATTATCTTGAGCCCAATACCTTTTATTATTTCTATTAAACATTCCCAGGTTAGTAAATCTACTTTCGTCCGAATATAAAATATTACATGGAAATGTCGGATCTACATTATTTTTGTCCAAAAACCAATTGCAATACTCCAGTCTTCTGGCAAAATCATCTTCGTAAAGATGCTGGTGGATTTGATATTTAAATGAGTGATACTTATATTTATGTAAAATTCTCCAGGCCGAAGAGACAGTTATCGCGCATTCTAAAGCAATTTCTCTAAGCGATGCTGTTTTGTATGCCTCAACATATGCCAACACATCAATTTCCTTGTCTTGGTTAATAATAATTTGTTCTTCTTCGGGTTCGGGCTCATTCCTCAGCTTCTGAACGAGTCTAGGAAAGTAATGTCTCGAGGGGTGTCGTCTCTCGGGAAACCTGTCAGCATACACCCTGGCCGCTTGAGTAGTGTTTTGCAAACATTCGCCATAAATTAGTACCATATCGATTTTTTCGTTTCTGTTATAAGTTTCCATTTTAATATTTTATTTAGAAATTACTAATACCTAACCGAATTAGAATTATTATTACTGACAGAAAAATCAAACGATAAAATAGCAAGCTACTGTTATGTCAAACTAATTTTAATGATGGTGGAATTTAAATTTGTTATTATGTTCATTTGTTTATGAGCATTATGGCGTCATGGGTACCTAGATAAATGAAAAGCCGTTTGCGCTTCTTGTATTTTTTGTCATTAATGGCTATTTTTAATAAATTATCTCTTCTCTTTTACTTTGACATTTGTGTGTGTGATATCAAACTGTTGGGAAAAAAGTGCTCCATCTTTTTGCCCGAGTGAGCCAATATGTTTCCATTTGAAAAAATCGAGTTCTTTTGGAAAAAGACTTTTTAAAAAGTTAAAAAGTTTGTAAAAAATTTAAAATACAATAAAACTTAAAAACTGTATTTTTATCAAGATTTTGGTTTAGAAGTAAACAATTTTAGAGAGTTCATAGCAATCTAGATGAAAAAATAAAAATAAAATTTAAAATGATTTAAAATGTCAAAAAGTGACGTATGGGGTGTCGTTGAATTTGGAATGGTGTTCTGAATCGATAAAGCCAAAAATATACAGGGTGTTCCATTTAAAAATCTAAGGTTGAGGTCATTTCCGGGTAAACCGGAAGTGAGAAAATGGCATCCGCCATGTTAGAAAATGCAAAATAGTATCACATATAAACCCACAAAATTTTATTTCTGTAACGTAAACAGTAAAAAAGTTATAGGGGTGAGCGTACCTCCTGAAACACCCGGTATAATATGATATTTAACATTCAGTTACTTCTCGCTACGTAAATAAATTAATAAAAGATTTTTTAAGAAGTTCTGAATAGCAGTTACATAATTAGTGAAAAACACAATTAATGAAAAGGAGAGGGCCCACATATACCTCATTGCCTTTGCCTGTCATGTGTTAATTTACGTTCTATCTTTGTTTTTTGGTACCTATTTTCCAAATAGTCAGTGATCAATTTCATTGCATTACCATTTACACCGTAACGAACTAACTTTTTAAGAAGAATTTTACCATCAATGGCTTTAAATGCATGACTGTTCAATATATAGTACTTTATTAGTCTTAAAATTATTCTTTACTATTGTTTCAACTATAATATTGTCAATAACCGAAAGTAGAATAATTGGCTCAAACTCAGCTTAATTTAATAATGTAATAATTACCTTAATTGTTGGTTTTGTTCTTTTTTTCTGTAGTCATATTTGTACAGTTAGCATACTTACTTATGCAGCTATTAGGGTTCCCACCCAAGCACCCATTGGTAAAATGGTAAAACATGTTTTTGTCACCCATTTGGGTATTAATTTCATTTATTTCTGACCGGTATATTATTAGCTTATAACGTCTTAGTTACGCGGGAATTATAAGGGTCATAACTCCCTTGGGATATTAAGAAAAATTTGACATAAAATCAAACGATTGACATCTAATGTCAATTTGATTGTCATCTATTGAAACATTTATTCCACTTTAAAAATGAACAAAATGTTACTAAAATCCGGCAGAAATAAAATTATCTATGTATCACTGGAATTATAAGGGTCTCAATTACCTCGGGCAATTGCTGTCCCTCGGGCCAAAGGCCCTCGGGACGTAAACTTTGCCCTTGGTAATTAAGACCATTATAATTCCCTAGATACATAAATAACTATTTTCCACTACCACACGTCATTGTCACAATATTTTAAATGACGGATGTAAGTAGATTTTACCAAACAAAAATGTTGGTTGCTATTGACAACGGGATATGTCAGATTATGACTGACTAGATTTCTTTAACCACTGTGTACAACACATCAAAACCGAAAATAACATAGCCTGTAACAGATGCAAAGTATCATCTTCTCCTTTTTGAAAGCGTGGGAGCGCTGCACCGCATGAGCCAAAACAAAATTAACCTGTTCCAAACATTTCTTATTTTTCATTTGTTCCTGTTGTCGGAACGTCACGTGTAGCCAGACAACACGATCGCAAACATGTGATATATGAAGGACAACCGGAAGCGGTACGAACAGCTGTCTTCTAGCCTTTAAATACATAGGTCTTGTTGAAGTTGTAATAGTCCAGGAGCGGTTGGTCTGCCCCTAACATTAACGTTACAAATTTTTATATACAGGATGTTAGCCCAGAGTGATAACTTGCATTATTCAGTACAACTATTGCATCTTCTGGTATAGGATTCAACATTTGCTCGAACCATTCTTCAAAAATATTGGCATTCATATCTTCGTGATAGTCTCCTTTATTTTTAGACTGGAACATTAGTAGACCACCTTTAACGAAGCCTTTAGAACTTCCAATTTGGGTTATGATAACTCGATGTCCTTTTCCAGATGACGGTCTCAATCATGTGGACAATCGTTCCAAAAAAGCTTGCCTTGAACTTTTAGTATTTTCATCCCGTCAAAATTTAGTCACAGTGTGGCCTTATTCATTTAGCCATGTTTCGTGTAGGTAAAATATTTTTTTGTTTTCTTCTCTGGCTCTTCGGATTTGAGTTCGGATGCTTCTTAAGTAATTTCTTCTCCAATCAAATCGTTTATTTTCCCAGACAATATATAATAATTGTAGGGGAATAGTCAAGAAGAGCTAAACCTAAGATTTACAAGCTAAATAGAGTAAAATAAATAAAAAAGATACAACATATATCTATGTAGAAACACTTAACACACATTTGCCACTTTTATGAAACACGACTTAAAAACTCATCTATGCTATAAAAGCACTCAACAATTAGATAGGTCTTTTGCTTAATTTTAAAATTCATAAGACTAGGAGAACTTCTTAATCTTCTTATATCCTCAGGCAAGTGATTAAAAATCCTAACACCAAGATTATGAGAAGAATTGTATGATAATAATATAATACCTCTAGCATTTGGGGTGCAAAAGTTATGTCTATTCCTTGTTGCGAATGTGGCCGAACAGATCCGTATTTTGCTTAGAATTTAATCATGGTTTGTAATAAAAATAAGTAAGACATTAAATAATATTTTATTTATGTTTAAATGTGAAATTACAAGTTATTTTATTATAAAAAATTATATTAATGATTACAAAAATATACAAATTATTCGGTACTTATAATAAATATTCACTTAATATATCAATATCTATCGCTATCATTATCTGTTCTAATTATTATGCTATATTGTTTATATGGATATAGGATTTTTCCACTTTTTCAACATGTGTAGCAGAACTTGCCCAACTTTGTGAAGGGATGTTAAAAACTTCAGTTTCTATAAGCTCAAGTACACTGGAGTTAATAGTAGGGCAAACATTGTTATGACGAATGGCAGATTTCAGTTGGTGCCAAACATGTTCGATGGGATTAAATATACAATGGTATGGTGGAAGCCCTAAAACTGTATGACCTGGATTTTTTGCATAATTATCACAGAAGGATTCCTTTTGTAGTTTTAATATTTGTAAAACCTCAATTAATTGCCTTTTGGTGTAATCTTTCTGAAAATAAATGTCATTATCATACATGTAGTTTTGAATTGTTGCTTTTGCGTCATTTGAGGAGGGAGTCTTGGTCAACTGCCTACTATGGTAGCTTGCATTGTCCATTACAATTACGCTATTCGGAGGTATTTTTGGAATTAGCTTGTTTTTAAACCAATCTTCAAATAAATCACCAGTCATCGAAGAAAGTCCATTTGAAATCCATCCGTCTTTAGATCCAGCATGCAAAACCGTTATTCGTTTACCTCTTTTTGATGGCGCGCTTGTTTTACACTTACCGCTTGAGTCAACCCAACCCTTTTCCGGGGTATCATATTATGTGTCAAACCAAAGTGTTTTCTGTTTTTCGACGGGGTTATCTCCCGAGATACATTGGGCTCTCGCATATTTTCCATGACTCACTCACGGTTAAACAAACGCTGTATTACACACGAAGTAAGAATAATTACTGAACTTAAAACTAACTAGAGTGGGTATATATACAGTCTTTAGAACATAATTTGTTTTATGGGATTAACCCTTTCATTTTGAATCAGGTAAAAATCGGTTTAAAATCACCAAACTATTACTTTAATAATGAAATTACGTGTTCCGTATTTGCAGTTTACTTTAAGACATTTTTAAGTACGGACCATAATTTACCTGCATTTATTCATTAATTCATTGTTTGTTTATGGCCACCCTTGAATAATCCCATTCAAAGGCAAAGTGTAACTTTCTTATATCTCTGGACAGGCTTTACCTAGACTCTAATTAGTTTTTATAAAACTGCTTTCTAGAATTCCAAGTAAATGGTACGGCTGTACATAATTTTAAGCTTAAAAAATTCAATATTAAAATATATATTTGAAGACAAACCTTAAATTTAATAGAAATAAAGGTCTGTCTTTACCACCAACTAACTTTATTTGCCCCTCTAGGGTAGAAAACAAGGGTTATAGAAAATACATAAAATGATGAAGAATTAAAATGCAACGCCATTCGCCTTGAATAGCACGCATTAATTTTTAATGATAAAGTTAATTCACCGAATCATTTCTTCACCTGGTAACAGGAAGAAAATTAAAACTAAGAATTCCCTTCATTAATACAATGTTTTAATTTTACTAAAAGAAATTTTATTTTATTTTATTTTAATAATATAACATGTGAATAATGACCACTTGGTGAGTACATAATTAATAACAATAATATTATAACATATATAACAAACCGTTAAGTAATGTGATTAGATATATCTTATTGGTTTCCAAAGTTTTCTAAAATTAAAAATTTTCTCCTTTCAGATGTATTCCCAAATTTTTTACCAGAAATGACATAGTTTCGTTTTGACAATTTTAAGGAGAAGCAATTTCATTTAATTAAATTTGCATATAATCTAATCCACCACAACAATATACATGTCCCCTCACTAAGTCAGTTTTATTTTAAATTAAGAATGAATTTCTTCTTTTACAACATGTTCTAATTTCAACATTCGTAAATCACTGTATTATGATTAGGGTCTTTTATCCTATTTGCGTTTAAATCATCTCCTACCATTGCATAGAGATACATCGTCCGTATAATAAGCTGCTGTCTATTCCAATGGTTGCATAATCTGCATTTCATTGTATTTTATTGTTGAATCACCCATTGTTCTCCCAACTGTTTTAACTACTTTTCATAACAAAATTTTTTAAATGATTAGTTGCTGATGATGACTTTCCCTAAAGTCGAAACTAGTACAACGTTAAGAAATTTATTTTAATTCTTCATCATTTTATGTATTTTCTATAACCCTTGTTTTCTACCCTAGAGGGGCAAATAAAGTTAGTTGGTGGTAAAGACAGACCTTTATTTCTATTTACAACCTCGCCACAGAACATGGACTACTTCTTAAATCTTAAATTTAATGTTGATACTTGTACTAATTCTGCACAAATTTAAGAATTCAGGCCTATTTAAATCTATACACGCCGAAAAGCGCCCATTGAGAAGACGATTTTGATTGATTTATTACTTCGTATCATTTAAAAATAGACTATAGTAGAAGATTGACAAAATTACCACTTAGTTTATTACTAATATAGCACTCATGACAACTACGTAATGGATAACGCGACAATACTTATTAATTCCCGTTGTCAGGCTTACTAAATAAAAAAGACATCTTAATACGTCGTATATGGATCTTTCATGGCCATTTAAAGCCATTGTTGTACGTTTAAAGTATTTAGTGTGCCTGATTATAAAAAAAAGCTCCAGAAGGTACATGCCATGCCTCCCGCTGATTATCCTGCAAGAGTAAACTTTCATAATTTTATTAGTATTGTTTTGTCCACCGACGAAGCCGGTTTTACCCGAGACGGAGTAATATATTGCCATAATTTGCATATCTAGCATGAAGAAAATCCCCAAGCAACAGTACAGACAAAGCACCAACAATGGTTCATGGTTAACATATGGGCGGTGATTACTGGGAATCATCTTATTGGATCGTTCTTTATTGGGACAAATTAAATGGTGCCATGTATTTGCAATTTTTACAACAAAACTTAAACGGTTTATTAGACAATTTGTACAATTAAGTTCTTAAGCTCTTTCAAATACTTTTTGTAATCGATGGATAGGTCAAGATAAGTCTATTCTATGACCACCGAGGTCGGTCGACATGACTCCATTTGGTTTCTTATTATGGGGAAATTTACAGAGGCTTATATTTTCGACACCAGTTTTCACCATATAAAGAATAACACGTTATTTCAACGAAATTCGAGATAAACCTAAAATGTTGTTTCAAGTACAACGAGAAAACATCCGTCGGCTAAGGAAATGTATAGCAATTTCAAAAATCTGCTGTAGAAAATCTGTCACATTTCTCACATTCTTGCGTTTAAGTGATTTCCGAAATGTCAACCCTTTCAATGGTTCCTTTATGCAGGACACTTTGATTTGGAAATGTATCAGAATAAATTCTTCTTGCATCCACACAATTGCCGAGTGCTTGTCCATAAGTTGGTGTGAGCATTAATGAGGTACCTAAGAATAGCAAATTTTATTATTTTAATGCGAATTATAAGTTATGCTGTTAGTCGATTAGTTTTATTGTGTTTAAATAACTTATGTTAATAAACTTGATTGTAAAATAAATTTTAAAGGTGTTTTTCATTGTAGTATTCTAATTTATTATTTCAATAGCGTGTTACACAATAAAATTGTTTTCTTCGAAAGCGGCTAATTTTCTCGAAGCAAATGTAGAGTAGGTACTTTTTTAAAGAGGAATGCTAAGAGTATTCACAAAAATCAGTTTTCAGCTACGTAAAATGACACCTGTCGAAATTTTGGCCAACAAGTATGATGGCAAGTCCGTGACTACATCAGAAACAGAAAGATGTTTTTCGACCCTGAAGTTAGTCACAACATTTCTTAGAAATTTTATGGATGAAGACAGATTAACAGTTTTAGCAATGCTGTCTATTGAGAAAGTACGAAGGCGTAGAAAGGCCACCCGAAAGAAAGAAACATTTTGTGTAATATTCCGAGTTTAATCTCGGAATTCCGACTTTATTCTCGAAATTCCGAGTTTTAAGTTTATCTCGAAATTCCGAGTTTAATCTCGGAATTCCGACTTTAATCACGGAATTCCGACTTTATTCTCGGAATTCCGAGTTTTAAGTTTAATCTCGAAATTCCGAGTTTAATCTCGGAATTCCGACTTTAATCTCGGAATTCCGACTTTATTCTCGGAACTCCGACTTTATTCTCGGAATTCCGACTTTATTCTCGAAATTCTGAGTTTAAGTTTATCTCGAAATTCCGAGTTTAATCTCGGAATTCCGACTTTAATCTCGGAATTCCGACTTTAATCTCGGAATTCCGACTTTATTCTCGGAATTCCGACTTTATTCTCGGAATTCCGACTTTATTCTCGGAATTCTGAGATTTAAGTCAGAATTCCGAGATTAAAATATTTTTTTCTTTCGGGTTGCCTTTCTACGCCTTCGTAAGAAAGCAATGGTTCGGGACAAAAACAATTTTAATAGCAAAGTTATTGAGAAGTTTATTTCCGAAAAAAGATTGGACTTTCACTTAAGGAATAATAGTTGTTAGTGTTATCCTTTGGTATAATTATTTGTAGGTAGTTATTGTAGTTGTTGGTAAAGTCCGTCTATCTATCTTACAAACTCATTATAAATACTAATCCCTTACCGTCATAATAACCTGTTGTGTAAGGTGTAAAATTCGGTAACTTGATCTGGGGACTCCAGGCAAGGATCTATTTAATGACTATTATATTATTATATTTTCTCAGTAATCCTCTTAAAATAATTAGGGTAAAATAAAAAAGGTTTATTTTAGTTATTTAAATAAGCTGATTTTTGGTTTTAAAATTCATTTAGATGTTTGTATTGGTTTAGACAAGAAGTTATTTGAAGTTGAAAAAATAGTCCATACTTTCAGTGGAGTCAATGTAATATGAAATAAAACAATGCAGTCTTCCTCCACAGTTTAATTGTTAACATAAAAGTTATTAGGTTCCCGACATGTTTCGAGCACTTAAGTACTCATCTTCAGGGGATACTAAAAGGATAATATAAATTTGAGAATGAATTTGTTAAATAAACGTGATATCTAAGAATGTTTCGTCCGTGGAAAGACACCAGGACATCTATTCTTGAAAGCGAGAGAAGGGAGTGGTCCCTGGGAGCTCTCGGGGAGTGTCCCCTCATTTGATCTCCCCGACAGCAAAACGCCGTATTTTTGAAACACCGAACGCGCTGGGGAATATCAGGGAGGGAGCAAAATCGGGGAACAGCGTTGCCAGGTTAATTAGCCAATGGCATTGCTGCAAATTTTGACATTCCACATAACTTCACTCTTTTGTTTTTTTTTTTCTTTTAATTTGTATTTGGGAACGGATTTAGGGATTCATTAAAATGAAATTTAAATCGAGGCAATTGAGTTCTAAACAAAAAGAGGTTTTAGTGGATTTTGTGTACGCGCGGCCCGATATGTAGGTATAAGGGCAAATTAACTGCCACTTATCCACCCTGAATAACCGAGCAAATTTTCTGTCAGATAACTGAAATGCATTTGTTTGGGGGAAAACATCCCTCCCAATAGCCAGTTCTGCCACCGATGCTTCAACATCCTCGTTAAAAATCTCATTCCACAGCATTAAATTAAAAATTTCCATATCTATTTTAAATATTTAACCATTAGCTCACTTTTCATAAAAAAAAAATAATATAACAAATAGGTATAACCAAACACAACACAATTTTAGGTTAGGTTTGCTGCTTCTCTCGGTCAAGAGTAGGAGAACTTCAAGTTCTCTTGGGAGCGACTCGCTCCCTTAATATTTCTTCAAGAATACAGAGTTTTACATTTTTAAGAAAACCACACCCACTTCTCTCGCAAGTTCTACTCCCTACAATTCAAGAATAAGGGTCCAGTACGCCAAGTGGATCTACGGGTCGTGATAAAAACCAATTAAAGCGTGATATTTTATCGGTTGACACAAAAAAAGTGACCTTCGACGTTTACACCACCCTTCTTGAACGTGGTTTTTCAAAATTTGGTGCAAGTAAAGGAAGCCGCAGCTTTGACACGCAGGCCAGTGAGCACAGTGTGGGTTGTTGTAAATAAACCTATAGTGGAGAGAAAAAAGAAGAAGGACTCTTTTACTTTTAAGAAACTGGACGCGACGGAAGTCGATATAGTTCGTAGAGAAATATATGCCCTTTACAGGGAACAAATGATCCCCACTTTAAAACCCCTATTGCAAAGATTAAAAAAAAAGATGATGCAGGACTAGATTGTTGTCGAGAGACTCTAAGGAAATATATTTTAAGAAACGGTATTAAGATGAAAAAAATTAACAAACGACAAGTAATTATGGGATCGGCCCGGTTAAAAAGATGGAGGATGGAATACCTAATTGCAGTCCATGGATATAGACAGGATGGAAGGGATATTATTTTTTAGACGAGACGTGGTATGACACACACGGTTGGGTAGATTTATCGGGTCAATGCAGAACCAAAGCTCCATCAAATAAAGGTAAGCGTATAACAATAATTCATGCTGGGACAAAAAACGGATTTATACCAAAGGCTTTGGCCTTATCTGCCAAAAATATAAAGGACTCCCTCGTTGATTATCACGATGATATTACGGCAGACCTAATTGAAAACTGGTTTAAAAACAAATATACGACCAAATAGTGTGATAGTGATGGATAATGCGAGCTACCACAGTCGTATGTTAAATAAAGTTTCGTGTTCCAATGACACAAAAGTTACCATGCAGGACTATATGATGGAAAATATTATGTATTTTGACGAAAATTACACAAAAAAGCAATTGCTCGAAATT
This sequence comes from Polydrusus tereticollis, assembly GCA_963920685.1. Lineage (NCBI taxonomy): Eukaryota > Metazoa > Arthropoda > Insecta > Coleoptera > Curculionidae > Polydrusus > Polydrusus tereticollis. The sequence goes on along the minus strand of OY987334.1, from coordinate 46,443,016 downwards.
TTAAAATTATTTTCAATAAAAAAGCAATATTATTGATTGGCTTTGGCGGTCATACCGTATTAAGACTTCCTCCTTATCGTTGCATGTTCAACCCAGTTGAACATATATGGCACAAGCACACTAGGGCGTGTTCCTTAAATCATAGCAAAATTTCTTAATTTAGAAAACGCCAAGGAATATACAGGACATTAACTACGTCGGACCTCGTCCACACTTCTGATCGAGGGTGGTGCTTCCCTTGCACCCTTAACCTACACGGAAAGTGGAAGAGTACTAGCGTAGCGGAGGGTTATATAGAGGAAACCATGTTGAAAGGGAGCAGGAATCCGCATGTACATCGAGAAACTCAGGAATCGAGTCGCAAAATTTCATAGTTGGTCCATCTTCTTTTCAGGAAAATTCAAAAATTGTACATTTAACATAGGAAAAACAGAATAATATTATGTAAAAAAATCGGTAAGGAGAAATAATGTTTCGCCAACCTTAAATTCTTCTGTGACAGCTTTAGTACAGTCAGAGATGCAAAATGTTCCAAACAAAAGCTGGAAAAAATGTGTAGCGCATGTTCAAAAAGTAGAAAAATCATACGTACATATTGTGAAATTGGATGACGACAGTCACTTGGGTTAAAATGTAATAATTATTTTTCTAACAAGGTACTTTTTTTGTAGGTATATGTACATTTTTTTTTTAATTATTATTGTCCTATATGTTGAAGTAGGGCCTTTTTATTAATTATTTTTCTTACATAATAATTTATTATTAAGAATTCTTATTTTTACTTATAAATTATAAATAATAAATAATAAAAGTTTAATATCGCCCGATATGATCTTCTGAGACAAGACAGATTTAATAACCAAACTAGGAAAATGCGATAGTAATCCTTAACCTCTCACTCTCGTCATGCAGGAAAATTTGATTATCCTGAGAAGTCCTGAGTCCTGATGAAGAAATGTCGCCTTATGCATTTTCATCATCCCCGGGATTAAATTCTTGGAAGCTCATTTGCCTGAACCATTCCCGAGCATTTTCGTAACAATGTAATGCGGTTTTCTTATTCTCTTTAATTCCCTTAATGCGGTTTGTACACAATTGCAGCGTGTTTTAGAACTAAATTGGATAATTGTAAATATGCCGTGGAAAATATTTAGACAGGAACGGAATGGGCGTGGTTAAAATTGATATTTTTAGATAGTCTGGCTAAATTTCTTAAATTAAATTATGTTCTTTTTTTCTGTTATGTAAGTTTTACGTTTGTATATACACGATAAATTCAAATCGATCAATCAAATTTTTTTTCTCAAAGTTTTGCCTTGGTATCAGTAGATACAAAAAACCAGCGAGTATTTTTGCTCTGTACTTTGCAATAAGATGGTGCTGGAGCAGTTCTAAAAGTATTTGTCGGTATTCAAATTACCCTCAATGAGAAATAATGTAATTATAATGAGATAACTCATTCATACGTAATACAAATATAGAAGTACAGTTAAATCTCTCAATAGCGACCACCCTCGCAGAATCAGATGTTCGTCGGTTAACAGGGGTGATCGGTTAATAGAGGAAAATTAAAACAACTGGTCTGCATTTATATGCGTTCATTAATAAGTAACTACATAGAGGGTCGTTGGTATGTATGGAAACGATCGATTGTTTCCTAAAGTAAAACAGCTAGCAAAAAATATCTAAGACAAAAGTTTTATGGTTTTGTAAAGCCTATTAGAATTTCAAAATGTTAAGTATACAAGATGAGTCAGAAAGCCGTAGAGAAATAAATTTACTTTTTTTTTAATGAAATACCCTATATCTTAAAATATGTTTGGATTTTACATAAACTTACAATTATTTTTTATGAAGTACATTATAAGTCTAAACCTAATAGCTTCCGAGATATTGACTTTTAAAAAATGACATTTTTAAACTTTGACAGAGCTTCTAGCTTTCTAACGGTACTTACGCTATAAAGAAAAACGGCTTACATGTCCCCATCTTACTTTTCTATTATTTTTCCGAAAATATCAACTTCCGGTTAAACCGGAAGTACTATATTTCCGGTTTTTGAGCTACATCCGGTATAACCGGAAGTTGACACTTTTAGAAGGAGAATTAAAAACTAAGATAGGGACATGTAAGCCGTTTTACTCTAAGACGTATCGTTAGAAAGCTAGAAGCTGTCAAAATTCAAAAATACACGGAAAAAAAAAATTATAAGAATATCCAAAAATATAATAGAAGTAACTATATTTTATAGTTCTATATAGGACAGCCATATGGTATATTAAGGAAAAACGAGTTAATATTTTTAATAGTTACTACAAAAATATATAGGAATAAAAAAATTCGTTACAGTAAAAAGTATTAAACAGGAGTGCAAATAATATAAAAATATGTTGTTGTTTTTTTCTAGCTTCTGTTGTTACGGTTGTAATAATTGTTTGTAAAAACTACCAAGCAGTTTTGCACATTTTACTAATGAATATTGTAAAATTTGTAATATTTTTTCGTAAATTCTATTAATTTTAGTTGAATTTCTACCACCAACTTTTGTTATACTAATTAAATATTTTAGTAAATATTTAAAACTCCTTTTGTAGATTCATTTAAATATTTTTGTAACATTTTTTATTTGCTTTTACACATGGTATAATGAAATATATTTGGTCTTTCTTTCTTGGTGGTCGAAACTAAGTCTTTCAGATTCCATTCTGCTAATAAATCCTCCAAACTCCACATAACAGCACCATAATACCATAAACACAAAATCAGAGACAAAACTAACCAGTTTGAACTTAAAACACATAAGAGTAAGAGTTAGAGGTACGACCCCTTTGATGGCATAACTGTAAATGCGACGGCGGCGACGGACGACGCGGCTTTGACTATTCCTGTAAATTATTTAGGGTTTCTACTGTATTCATTTAGTAACATACGAATTTTCCTACGAAAATTTTATAAGCGCTTCTATATTTTTTGATATTTTGCAAATTTAGTGTTATAAAAATTCAAATAGTTTTTTGTTAAACAGTCTTACTATAATTACACCCTTCTAAATTCTATTAAAAATTTTAGTAAAGAAATATAGTAATTTTTCCTAAGTTTCCTTTATAACCATTTTTTATGCTTGTCTCTTAATGTAATAAAAAATTATAAAAGCCACGAAAGGATTTAGTAAAATTCACAATACAGTTTCTTACTTTTAACTAAAAGAAATGGTTATTTAATTTAACCAAAACGCATTTGTAAAATGTAATATATACCTTAGTAGTGGCATAATTATACTATGTTATATAAAAAAGATAACTATATTTTTTTATAAATTTAGTTTACAATTTTATTTTGGAAAAGACTGATATAGAGATTTATAGTTATTAAGAGGTTTCATAGAGAAATATACTAAAAAATTCTTACTAAACTAAATTTACAATACTGTTTTCTCCGTGTATGATTTTTCAAAACTCAATTTCTCGGAAACTGTTAGGTTTAGACTTATAATGCACTTTATAAAAAATAATTGTAAGTTTATGTAAAATCCAAAAATATTTTAAGATATAGGGTATTTCATTGAAAAAAAGTAACTTTATTTCTCTACGGTTTTCTGACTCATCCTGTATACTTAACATTTTAAAATTCTAATAGACTATAAAAAACCCTAAAACTTTTGTCTTAAATATTTTTTGCTAGCTGTTGTACTTAGGAAATAATCAACCGTTTCCATACATACCAACGACCCTTATGTAAATAATTTTAAATATTTTTGTTTAAATTTATCACAACTAAAATTAAATGAGTTGAAGCCAATTTACCAATATATACTGCACGTGCATACTAACATATATATTATACAAAATACTGTAGGGTTGCTTTGAAATTCTTATTTTCTCAAATGATTAGAAATTAATGATTGCCACCCCCAGAGGCGTGAAGAGTGTATCCCTGTGTATATGTCTATTCCTTAAACTTTGATAAAAACTAACGATAGGTTACAATATATATACATTATAGTGACTGGCTGTATGGCTGATCAGTCTAAAGCCAAAAAAAAAAAAAAATAATGATTGCTACATATTTTTTGTTTTATTTTTATAAAATTCAGATTCACATTTTAATAGCAATTGAGAAATTGTAGACTTTATTAAACATTTATTCAAAATATAGAAAAAACTAAATCAAAAATTCAACATGAAAATAAAGAATAGCAATTAAAAAATTTAGTAAAAGAAAATTTATTAAAAAATGATGAAGAATATAAGAAAATTTAAATATACAAGGGTTTTTAAATTCAAAAGATGAAATTAAACATTTTATAACAAATAATAAACCATTAGTATTATGTTTATCAGAAACTCATGTAATAAGTGAAATAAATACCCAAGAATTGGATGTGGAAAATTATAATTTATATCGTTGCAATTCAAATTCAAGGTATACTGGTGGTCTTCTAGTTTATATTTACAACAAAATCTTAGTTACTAAATTTGAAGAAATTGCTGTGGACTATCAATATTGGTATATTTATTAAAATCTAAAAATTAATATAAATTTGTACGAACTTTGTATTATATTATAGATCGCCAAGCGGAAATATAAATGACTTTTTAAATTTTTTTGAAGATAAATGTAAAATTATGTGGGAAAAAATAATTCTGTAATACATATTGGTGACTTCAATATAAATTATGCAAATGAAGATTGTTATGTCAAAAAATTTAAAAAATTGATAAATTTAAATGGTATGAAACGATTAATAACAGACTATACAAGGATAACTCAAAAAACCAAAACAATTATAGATTTGATAATATCAAATGACCATTATTTAAAGACTGGAGTAACATCTGAACCAAAAATTAGTGACCATGATTGGATTTATGTAGATACTGAAGATTATATTAAAATAAAAAGAGAAAGCAAAATAATGAAATACATTGATTACAAAAAATTGTCAAACGAACTTTCTTTATGTGTATGGATATTTGATAACTCAAATATAAATATTTTGTTTAAAAAAATTATGGACAATATATAAAATTGTATAAAGAAAGCGAAAATTGAAAAGAAAATCACCCATAGAAATCATATGACCCCATGGTTTAATAAACATATTTTGAAAGCGAGAAAAAATAGGGATCAAATGTATAAAAAATATATTTTAACCAAAAATATTGATGACTGGAATGAATATAGGATTTTAAGAAATCGTAATGTCAACATTTTAAGAAAAGAGAAGAGAAAATATTATGAAGAACAAACAGATGAAAATAAACATGACTCAAAAAAAATGTCGAAAACTTTAAAAAAATTTGTCAAACCAAAAGCAAAAAGTGAAATTAGAGAAATTATATTTGAAGATCGAAAGGAAACGAATCAGTTAAAAATCGCAGAAAAAATGAATATGTATTACATAAATAGTATTAAAGAAATAGTTGCAGAAATAGAAAATGGAAATGGAAATATTTGTAAAAAAATCAGTAAATCAAATAATGTAATAGAACATTTTCATGAACTATCTGTAAAAGAATTAAAAATAAAAATTTGGAATATAAAATCAAATAATAATTATGGTGAAATTTTAACAAAAAGAATAATGAAAGAGACGTTTGGCAGCATTGGAAATATATTACTTAAATTAATTAATACAAGTTTGAAATATGGAGAAATACCTGATGATTTAAAATGTGCATGTATAACACCAGTACCAAAAGTAAAAAATACAAAAAAATGTACTGAAATGAGGCCGATAAATTTATTATGGGATATTGAAAAACTTTTAGAGAAGACAGTTTATGAACAAATATTAAATTTTATTGAAGAAAACAACATTTTAGTAAATATTCAAGCAGGTTTTAGAAAAATATATTTAACAGAAACAGCAGCACAAGTTATTTATTTTATATATAAATGATATGCCAAATATTTTGTCAAATGCAAATATTCAAATGTTTGCTGATGATACTTTAATATACGTAAAGGTAAAAATATTTTAAGTTGCATAGATAGTCTAAATTCTAAATTAAAATTGGCATCAAGCTGGCTAAAAGTAAATAAATTAAAATTAAATATTTCTAAAACGAAATTTATGGCAATAGGAAATAATATAAATTATGAAAATATAAATATTTTTATAGATGACCAAAAATTAGAAATAGTTCAGTCTTTTAAATATTTAGGGATAATAATGGACTCTAAATTAAAATTTGATGCTCATTTTGAAAACACTATATCTAAAATTGGAAAAAAAATTAATTATTTCAAAAGAATAAGTAAAAATTTAAGTTTATTTTCAAGAAAAACAATATATAACCCAATAATTTTACCTTATTATTTTGTATTGCTCTACAATTTTATATACTGCAAATGAAGGAATTTTTAGTACACTTTAAATTTTACAAAATAAGGCGATGAGAATAATATTAAATGTTGATAAATACACAAAGATAAATTATATGTTAAATAAACTTAAATGGTTGAATATAAAAAATTTAATATTTTTCCTATTTTGTATTTTTATTTATAAAATTCAAAATAATTTATTACCATCTCATTTAAAAGACTTTATACGCAAAACTTTGAAAATCAAAACTATCAAACCAGAAACAATAAAAATTTTTGTTTAGGGAAAGTGAAAAAAATTTGACATATGAATCAATCTTTTTTAAAGGAATATAATAATTTAGATTCTTTAATTAAGAAACAAAATTCCTTAAGTAAATTTAAAAAGCCGTAAAAATATCATTACTTAGAAAACAAAATATCTGATAAAATTTATTTAAAAATATTTTTGGTGCATAAAATTGTAATTTTAAATGTTTTAATTATTGTTAAAAAAAACTAGAATTTATAATATTGTAGCAGTATTTTTTTTTTCTTTTTTTTCTCCGTAACATTTGTCTCCTGTTTAACATCTTTCAAATAATATCCTTTTGAATTGTTTTTGAATTTATTTGTACTACATTACATACTTTTTATAATGGCTGAGTTTACCAATCAAGAAATGGCTCCAATTCATTTTATGTACGGTTTGGCAAATGGAAATGCGCTAGAGGCGAGACGTTTATATGCAGAACGTTTTCCTAATAGACGAGTACCGTGTTCGGAAATATTTACAGGATTACACCTCAGGTTAGAGGGAACAGGTAGCTTTGCAAAAAGCAAAATAGGCGGCCGACCACTTACAGCTAGAACCGTACAACTTGAGGAAGAGGTCTTAAACATGGTGGAAGAATCTTCAGGCACTAGTACGAGAAAAATCGGGAACGAGTTGAATGTGAGTTACAAAACAGTATGGGACTATTTACTTAATCCTTATCACGTACAAAGAGTGCAAGCTTTGTTGCCTAGAGACTTTCCAGCTCGAGTTAATTTTTGTAACTGGTTTCAAGAAAATTCTTTAAGGGTCCCACATTTTTCGGCAAAAATACTATTTACAGATGAAGCGAATTTTTCCAGACAAGGCATCATATATTTTCACAACAACCATATTTGGGCGGAAGATAATCCTCATGCTATCATCGAAGGACATCACCAGTATACATTTTCTTTTAATATTTGGGCAGGGATTATTGGAGATAGCTTAGTTGGACCGTATTTTTTTCCAAATCGACTTACTGGTGATGTCTATTACAACTTCCTTAGAGATGAATTGCCAGAATTGATGGAAGCAGTGCCATTATGAACGAGAACTTTTATGTGGTTCATGCATGACGGCGGTTCCCCTCCATTTGCAGTACGTGTTAGAAACTATTTAGATCAACAATATCCTGCTACCCCGTTCGCCGGATCTGAATCTATTCGATTTTTATTTCTGCGGTCACCTTAAACAGCTCGTTTATACTACTCCTATTAACACTGAAGAAGACCTTCGACTGTGTATTATTGATGGTTGTAATACGATTCGCGCCAGTCCCGAAATTTTTCAACACGTAAGAGACAATTTAGCACGTCGTGTACATGGGTGTTTACTGGCTCATGGAGGACATTTTCAGCAATTTATTTGACTTTTGTTCATGTGAGTTCATTATTGAAAGTTTTCAAATCAGTTATTAAAATGATTATTATTGCTTTACTAATTTTTTTTCAACGCCCTGTATTTCGAAAACGAAGCGACATGCGAAAAACTTTTATACCACATTTTCGTCTTAAAATAAGGTGAGGATTTACCTCCTTCATTTTTTCAGAGAGGTTAGGAAACACCCTGTATATGTAGATACTTATTAATAAACAAACACTGTAAATTGCAGACGAGTTGTTTGATGTCCTATAATGGGGTTGAAAATTTGGCTCGAGTTAAATATAACGCACTGTATTAATGTATGTCATGTATCCGATCGGGGGTCCAGGAACACACTGTAAATTATGTCTTGTGCTGCAAATTAAGTTTTAAATTTGGTTGCTTTCAAAAGCGTCTTTAACTCGCAGTTAATGCCCAATTACCAAACGATAAGTGCGAATCTGAAAACTTAATGGAAGCCACTTAAAATTTTACGACTATTTGAGCTGAATTGGCAGTAATCGTTAAAATCAAACGTTAAACATCAAATTATCGAAAGTTTTGATTTAGATTTAGAGCTAGCGGCATGGCGCCATTTAGTTTTGTAGCTTAAAGATTTCGCTTAGTCGAGTTAAAATTGCTTCTAGGATAATCGAAGGAATACTTTAAAGACGAACTTTTTTATTTTGGCACAGAATTTTAGTTCAGTTCACAACATTTTCCTTAGTCTATGCAGACAAAGTAGGTACGATTTTTCTCGAAAGATAATACTTAAATGAACACCACCACAACGAAGAGAGGAACCCCCAAAGCAACATGACTCGGTGGAATATTTAAAGCTATGTCAGAATGAAACCGACCTCCAGGGGACTGGGAAGATGACGGTATTAAGAATACTCGTAACTCTCATGTATGGTCAATCAAAAATCCCCACGCAATATTCGAAAGTAATTTTCAACATAAGTTTTCGGTAAATGTGTGACGTGGTATGTTCGAATTTTGAATTGGCCCTTTCATTTTGAAGAATCACCTCACAGGAGACCACTTCTTCAGTTTTTACAAAATGAATTACTACTAAAGGATGTTCATTTTGTTACTTTTCTCCTACTTCCACCTATTGCACCTGTTCCACCTATTGAACTACTGCTTTTCAGTTTTAGCCTCTTTAAATCTAAAACTTTTTAAATACATTGCAGAAAAAAATAAAACACTCACGACCACAATCAATTTCTTAATTTTTTTATTACATGTAATTTAACATGTGAAAATGATCTGCGCTCATTTCAGTATCAATTATGACTGGACTTCCTCCATATTTGTTTTCCAATGTCTTGAATTACTTCCTGAACTTTTATCATATACTATATTACCTTATATTGCTAACGATGACCTTCACTAAGGTTAAGACATGCCCTTCTTTCTTACGTTCTACTATGTAGAGATTTCTCTCCCAGACCCCTCCAGTTTTTCTATCAAATCATTTGTGGTTCAGTCAGACTTATTCCTACTTTTTATATCTACTTCTGTTTGCGCGGAAAACTACGACGAGAAATATTACAGTAACTTTACAGTATTTGGATATTTTTGTTTCGGATGCAGAATGACGTTTTTTCAGAAGTACACTTCAGAAGGTATAAATAAATAGCTGAAAAAGCGAATAATTTGGCATAAGTTGCATCATGAGACATCTTGCTGCCTATAGAGAAGTGCATTGGCAGCCGATGTCCGAGCATCCAAAATAAAAGATGAAACAAGTGTGCTGTCATCAGCGAAGCTATATATAGGATTTTAAGTTTTTTTCCAAAAGATCGTTAATGTATAATAAGAAGAGGGTGGGCGACAATATAGATAGAACTTTTAGGGACTCCGGCTTTGATGTTAAATGTGTCTGAAAGAAATCCGTCCATTGCCACTCGCAGAGAACGGTCTTTAAGAAAGCCCGACAGTCATGAACAAAATTGAACCGGCATTCCATATGCTCTCACTTTAGTTAGGAGCCCCTCATGCCACGCTCGGTCAAAAGCCTTGGAAATGTCCAGTGATACCATCCGGGACTACCCATGATGTTCTATTGCGTTGTTCCAAGCGTGAGTAACATAAGCGAGAAGGTCTCCTGTTGATCTAGACTTACGGAGTTCATACTGGCATTCACTAATAATGTTGAAGCCCAGGTATTTTAATAATTTTTCGTTGATAGCTTTCTCCATAACTTGGATATAACTGAAAGCAATGCGACTGGACGATAGTTGTTTGGCAAGGTCTTCTTGCCTTTTTTGGGTATGGGCTGGACTCGCGCAGTTTTCCAGCAAGAAGGAAATATTCTTTTTTTGTAGCATAAGTTAAAAGCCTACAAAATACCGGTGTCAGTTCATCAGCGCATGTCTTAATTGCAATGACTGGAATATCGTCAAGACCAGAAGCCTTTTTAGTGTCAAGGCTCCTCAAGATTCGTTAACATGGCGGTGGCGGAAAACAATCTCGGGCATTCTCGATTCTACAGGAGGAATGTTCGGTGGAGTACTTCCCTGAAAATTAACCGTTGAGTGTGAAGAGAATAGTTCCGCCAGTAAGTTTGCTTTTTCCTGTGCTTTGTTCGCAATGGTGCCATCAGAACGTGTTTCATAAGATGTGACCACAAGCATATTTCGGCACTGAACTAACTACCAATTTGTGCTGAACAGCCTTCTAAACCACGCAAGGTCTGGCATTATACATCAGCTAAGTGGGATGACCTAAGGGACCATTTTTGAACGTTTCCTTGGCGGGACGTTTGTTTTACCTCTGATGATCCATCCATCTGTGCAACAGAAATATCGGTTATCCTTACTGGCATGGAAGCCTTCATCCCTTTCTCAAAAAAGTGCGCTTCTAACGGCAAGCCTTGGTTTACCAAAAATTGCGAACGAGCTGTTAAATCAAGAAATTATTTCTACCGACAATGGCGTCAAAACCCTACCGCCAAAAGTCGTACCATCTTTGTTAACACTGGAAACTCGAAAAGGTTCAAATAAATAAATGAATTGATTCGGCTGTTACTTGGTGGAAATTCATTTTATTGAAAAGTTTTTTATTTACTTTATTTTTTAATAATAAAACAAAAAAATACCAAAAAATTATAAAACACGCTATTAATACTTGTAAAAGTTTGTTTCTTGAAAATAATTTACGCAAATTAACACTTATATGAATTCCTTACCCCCTAAGTTGTACTCACTCTTAAAAATTTATAACACAGGTAACCCAATTAGACCTGTGGTTTCATTTTGTTCAGCTCCATCTTACAAACTCTCCTAATCGATATCATTAAGACGAACTTTTCTTCAAAATACTCTATTAAGAATTCTTACGATTTGGTTGACAAGATTAAAAACATTATCCTGCCAAGTAACGCCACGTTTGTTTCCTTTATTATTAACTTATTCCCTAATATTCCTGTAATCGACACTATAAAATGAGTAGAAAAACTATTATTCAAAAATAAAGTTGACCTTATTAATAAAGAGGAAATTATGAACACCCTAGAGTTTTGTTTAGAGCATTTCGAATTTAATAACGAACTATTTAAAAGAAGTAAAGAATGCCTTATTATGGGTAACCCTTTAAGTCATCTCTTAGCAGAAATCTTTATGGACTGTATTAGAGTCTACTATTTCGAAACATCCACTCTTCGGTAAATTTCTTTATTGGTATAGATATGTGGACGATGCATTAGCTTGTTTTATAGGTAAAGAGAGACAACTAGTTCGGTTAAAATTTACAATAGAAAAATAATTTAACAACTCAATTAACTTTCTAGACTTAGGTAACTCTTAAAAAAATCTGATAATAAACATGATATATCTTATATTATGGTAAATAAACCTACTAATACTGATACTACTATACACAACACGTCTTGCCATCCAATACAACATAAATTAGCATCTTTCTTTAGTATGATACATCGATTAGTAACATTACCCTTAAACAAAAATAGCTTTCAAAAAGAATTAAACATCATTAAACAATTTGCAGTAAATAATGGGTGTTCCACGAAAACAGTAGATAAAATACTAAATAAAAAATTATATAAAAATGCTATAAATTTAGTTTTTCCAACACTAAGAGAGAATAAAAACAATTGTAAAGTTATCTCGTACATTGGCCACATAAGTACTAAAAAAAAAAACTTTTTCAAAAATCTGAATATTAATATTGCTTTCAAAACAAATATTACTTTAGGGAAACACATTAAAAATAATAAAACTAAACTAAATCAGGGAAAGAAATGTGGTGTTTATAAATTAATATGTAACGATTGCCCCAAAGTCTACATAGGGCAAACTGGCAGAAATTTTTAAAAACGGGTCAACGAACATTACTCTAGTTTCATAAAAAAAAACATAACTGATTCAAATTATTCTAACCATTTGAAAGAAAAAAAACATACATTTAATATTAACCACGATATTTTACATACTCAAAACAAAAGTTTAAAATTAAATCTGCTTGAATCCTTGGAAATAAACAAACTTAAAAGTCACAATACTCTACTTAATGATTAATTAGACTTAAACTCATCACCTCTTTTGAATCTATTTCATTAGTTTGTAAATATAGGGTTATCCCTAAGTTAAACTTGTATACCTGCTTACTTTAAAATTTATACCTTATATAGTTTTTAAAATATCTCTCTTTTGTACTCCTTTGATGAAGCAATACTGTTGCGAAACATATCGAGTTAAAAAATAAAACTTTTATATTTGTGGAAAGTGTAAAATTATTTTTTACCATTTATTATATAAGTACAAATAAATATCTGAAAAGTCAAAAATTTGGCTTAAGTTTTATTTCACATATCTCATTGAAGGTATTTGTTTTAATGGGCGATTCCCAACTCCGCCCGGCGCCAGGTACACGAGGACAGACAGTACCCATCTCCGCCCCGAAATATTTTCGCTCCCTTATCTAACTATCTAACTCCGCTCCTAATCCTTAATGCGAAATAAAACAAACAAATCAATTAGGAACCTTTAATGTATATAAAATTACAAATTTACACTTTGATTGTACATTGCAGGTAATGCGAATTGAACCAAAAAGGTGGATTAGATGCCGTGTTAGCGCTGTTTAACCAATATAAGTATATATTTATAATATATATTTCGGGGCGGAATTGGGGTGCAGGATTAACATACCTGAGAGGTCACTATTTTTGGAATAATTATGCGGGCGGAGTTAGGCACTGCTCGTTTTAATTGCGGTATATTTACGTAATTGGGTTTTGCAAATATTTCCGTTTTCCGTTTGTTTTTAATTAAAAAGAGATTTGGATATTTCGGAACAGGGATAAAAATATTCGCTGTGCTTTTTAAAATATAGCTAAAATGTGATGTAATGCTTTGGATATTTAGAACATACCGAAACTCGTAAAGTATTTAATCGAAAGTTTTGGGAACTTTTCTAAATATTTTGAATATTGAATATTATATTGCTTATATAGAAGTACATTTTTCAAGTTTAGGTTAGTCGATGAGCCACCCCTATACAGGGTACCCGAAAATTCCGTACAGTTAATAAGCTTTGAGTAATCACTGGGGAACAAATTTTAACATTTTTTTTTATTGAACTATACCCAAGTAACTAAAAAATACCTATTGAAGATTTTAGTTGCTTGCAAAAAAGATCTGAATTATTTGTTACAAAGTTTCAATTTATAGGCATATACAATGAACATTTTAATTGATAGGCAATTACAATGAACATACAAACAACACATTGTTGGTTCAACAATACCAATTACATAGCTCATTTTTATCAGTGAGTCTAAAGTTTAGATACTCATTTTATGCTTCTTAGCCTGTCTTTTTAAAGCACCGCGGGGACATTTCTTGTAATAGTCAGTAGTCGGCTAACATATCACAGTTCCATTTTCCCTGATACATTCTTTCCATGTTTGTAATATCCTGGTGGGACCTCTCACCTTGCTCGTCACTTGCAGTACCACCCGGAAAGAATCCAGGAAATGAATTTTTAACGACATATTACTCCCTAGGTTTTGGTAACATAAAAGAAGTTGGGCAAACAGGTCTTTATAGTTTTCTGCTTTAAACTTTCCCAAAAAAATTGTTGCAACTATTTTAAAGACATTCCAAGCGTCCTTTTCCTTGCCTTCAAGTATGGAATCGAATTGCGCATCTACGAAAAGTTTTCTAATCTGGGGACCCACAAATATTCCCTTTTTAATTTTAGCGTCACTGATTCTAGGTAACTTTTTTTTTAAATAACTAAAAGCACGGTCTTCTTTGTCCATGGCCTTCACAAAATTTTTCATAAGTCCCAATTTTATATTAAGTGGCGGCAGTAAAATCTTTTCTGGGGGAACTAAGGCGCGCTGGCTACATTTTTCTTTCCTGACTCCAAATACCCTCTCGGTGGCCAAATCTGCTTTAAGTGGTGATCTGATCCTGCTCGACGAGGAAGCAGCAGTATTTCGTATAACCTAGCTGCATTCCAAGCAAAATCGCCACAACTTTTAAATCCCCACAAATTTGCCAATTATATCTTTTATACTGTATGGTCTCAGTAACAATTTCAAATTGCTATACGTTTCTTTCATGTGGACTGCATGACCAATTGGGACTAAAGGCAACTTGTTTCCATTATGGAGTAACACAGTTTTAAGACTTACTTTTAAGGAATCAATGAAAAGTCTCCAGTCTTTTGGATCATAGTCGATATTTAAAGCTGCCATTAATCCCGCAATGTCCCTACAGGCTACCAGCCCGCTTTCCATGTTAAAAAATGGTGTTAGGTTTTTATGACGGCTTCGGTACACAGAAACTTTTACTTCATCTTGAAGTAAGTTCCATTGTCGCAATCGAGAAGCCAATAGTTCGGATTTTTTCTTAGGCAATTCCAAATCCCTTATAAGGTCACTTAATTTACTTCGACTTATTTTGTGAGGCCTTTTACAGGGAAGTTCACAGACAAAATCGGAGTCTTGCGAGGTTGATGGGCCGGCGATATTTTCCAGTACAGTACCGTTTGAATCCATTGGAACATCATTAGAATCAAGGCTATGGTTCTGAGGTGGATTAGGTACAGGCAACTCGTCACTATGAGGCACCGGGCGTATGACGGATTGTAAATTTGGATACGCAGACTTTTTCTCTCCGAAAAGCCTGTTTTGATGGGAGGTGTCAAACAAAGGTAACAGTCAGTAACGTGGTTTTTCGGTTCTCGCCAGATCATAGGAACAGCAAAGGGTATCTTACGCTTTTATCCACTTAGCCAGCCGCGAATGTTGGACGCACATTTGTAGCAGTGGTAAGCCTTATGTATTAAATTGCTAAGTGTACGTTTTTATCTCACAAAAGTCACTTCACCACATATATAACCAAAATGATCCGGCTTATTCAAACCCGCTCGCGACATGTTGCTCAAAACTATCTAATTTTTCAAAAACGAACAGCTCTCAATCAACTGGTGGTTGAAATACAACTAACTGACAATTTAGGATTTATGTTATATGTATTTGAACCCCTTATAAAGGACACCTGGTATAATAAATCCAGGTACTTCTCATTTTATAGTCGATTTTTCCCATACATTACGGGCAGTTAGGTAATTATCATAATTAGCATGGATCTATAAAACCGGAGTCAACTGAGACTTTTGCAAGACAGATTGTTAGTATAATAAAATAAATAAGATTTTGCTGTTTTGCTCTCGCAAACATTTTTGCTGTTCCCTAGTGTAGTCTAAGAGGCAATGCAGTCCTACTTAGTGTGTCGTGATTTTTTGGTTATAAAGTTAAACTTCGGTTTGCTGTGCTAACTCTGTCATACCCAATCAACGTGCTAACAGCGATAAAAAAATTGTTTTTAAATGACACATTATTAATATGTAATGACTTATAAATATAAATATCTGAAAAACTGCAGGAGCAATAAAGAAAAAACTAAAAAAGTCATGAAATAAGCCGAAGAATTACTTCTTCCGTATGTACGGGTGACTTCGTATAAACTCGCACCCCCCGTAACTTTTTTATTTTTTATCGTACGGGAAAAGTAAAAAAACTGACATACAGGGGAAATTTTTTCCTTTCCAAATTTGCATTGTAGTTTTCAGTAACTTTGCAAATATACGGGGGACGACAAAACGTTTTTTTTTAATGGAATGCCCTATTTATTTTCGGCTAAAATGAAAGATATTTTTTTTCTGATTTCAAATATACCATACAAGTTGACATTTGGTTCAGCCATTTTTGCGTTATTTAAGTTTTCATTTGCATTGACTTTACATTATCTTGATATACGCTACCATGATTACTGAGTACAACAACTTTTTGAACAGTGGGTCATGAAAACTATAGTAACAAATGTTTCTGAATTGATGAAATAATAACTGTCAGTGCAACTTACTCGGTTCGTATATCAAGATAATATAAATTCAATGCAAATGTAAACTTAAATAACGCAAAAATGGCTAAACCAAATGTCAACTTGTATGGTATATTTGAAATCAGAAAAAACGGATCTTTCATTTTAGGTGAAAATATTCAAGGCATTCCATTAAAAAATATAGGTACCTTTTGTCGTCCCCCGTATATATGCAAAGTTACCGAAAACTACAATGCAGATTTGGAAAGGAAACAATTTCCCCTGCATCTCCTTGTTTTATTTTTTCCGTACGATAAAAAATAAAAAAGTTACGGGGGGTGCTAGTTTATACGGTCACCCGGTACAGGGTGTCCATTTTTCGATGTAATTGCAGGTTATCTCGGTAACTAGTAAAGATAGAGACTTGCGGTTTTTACGTTACTACGCTACTTTTTCGTGAAACAAAGGATGTCGCAAATAGAATAGTCATAGCTCTCTTAGTTTTTGAGCTACGAGCTTTCGAAAATGCTTGCATTTTGACCACACCTTGTATTTCGGCTACCCATTAACTTATCGAAAAATTGAAAGCAGTTTCTAAGAGAGTTTTTAAATTAGAATTCAGTGGAATGCTTACTTTTTTCTGGGAGTCTTACTTTTCGAGATTTAAAGCAAGCATATGATTTTTTAAATAGGACACCCTGTATATTTTTCTCTTATTTGATTGGGCTATTTTTAGGATTTTCAACAATATTGTCACGTTAACCGTTGGGTCTCCACCATGTTACGTGTCTGGGTATTGGGGTAGTAGACACAGGAAAACGATTGGAGTACTTTACATAGAGCTTCTTTATTTAACTTCCATAATTATAATTCCTTATAGGCAGTCGACCAGCATACTGTGGGGCGTTACGTAGAAGTCAGGCGGCACGCAGCACCCTAAGGTCAATTGCGAGTACCTGGGATAAGAGGGAGGTTTGTAGGGAATCAGGCGGCACGCAGCACCTCAAGGGTCATTTGCGAGTACCTGGGATAAGTGTGTTAGGAGGTGACCAGGCTATGAACACCGGTGCCTGATCATCTTGAGATCCGCGTATTTATACTCTAAAACGTGCTGAGGTTTGCATACACTTGACCTAGATTCGGTGTACAGTGGAACAGAACCTCAGCGCGTGGTTAAAAATTCTAGCTATACAGTGGTTTAGTTGACAATATATAATAGTTGATAGCTAATATTAACAATTAACGCACAAATAGAAAAATTTAGAAAATTGAAGTAGTAGGCTATCTTTTTCCTTTCTAAGCTTTTGGTCTCTTCAAATTTGTTACACGAGTTGTAAATGAATTTCTATTATTTGAATAATATAGACGGATAACATCAAATTTTTCTGTTGCAGAATATCCCATTTTATTTTTATAAATACGAAGAAAAATGTTAGTTTATTACAAGCAAACAAGTAAGCAATGCCAAAAATGTCATAATAACATTTGTTTCCCATGGCTTTCTAGACGTACTAATTATTGCAATAAGAAAATGCCGGCAGACTTAATCATTTGATTTTCAAGGCATTCTAGACCTATTAACGAAAACAAATACAACTTTTTAAAATTTTGATTGCTAATATCTTAAAAACGATTTGAGCTATAATTTTAATAAAATAGATACAGGGTGTTCCATTTAAAAAAACATAAGTTGCTTATTTTCTTCGGCATTGTATTTAAAGTTCTTTTTCTATCTCTAATTGTGTTCGCTCTAGATAGGGGTCTAAATATAAACGAAAACCCTTACATGATATTCCGGAACACCCTGTATGATGAACAATAACACGAAATTTTGCGCCTCCGGCTTGTTTGTAAGGGTGCTAATGCTATATATAAGTTAAGGAAAATAATGTATTTTTTTTGACGGTGCAGCACAATTTCTTTCGCCAAAATGGTGTCATCCGAAGAAAATCCCGAGGCAAAGGTGGAAAAGGTCAAACACGTCAGACATAATAAATAATAGGAGAGTTCTAAGTGCTCTTTAAGTGATACCGATCTTTATTTTTTTAGCTTATTAAGACATCCCGGGACTATTATTTGTCTGGGGTTCGTGACATTACAATGGAGAATGATTATTATAAAGACGCCTGTCGCCGTCGCGCCGCGTCGCGAAATTACGATCAGATATAGAAAACGACAAAGAACTTAATAAGGCTTTTTTTATTCCTTTTGTAGATTCACATTCATAATATCGAGTTGCCAGTTGTTATTTCAATTTGTTCGTTTAATTAAAAATTCCTTGACATTTTTTCCCCAATTTTGTGCTCAACAAACGAGAAATATAATCTTATTTTAAGTACACGTTGGTCTTTTCTTTGTCTTTTAAAATTTCAGAAATTGTTTTCAATACATAGATAAATCTGGCATTTTTTCCCTTGTCCAAAATCCAAAAAACAATTTTCCTGTTGATGGGTTAGCCCACCCAGAGCCCAATAAACTTTTTGTTCGTTAAAGGTTTTTTAAGTAGAATTTAGTGGCGTGCTTACTTTTTTTCTAGGAGTCTTACTTTTTGAGATCTAAAGCAAACATATGATTTTTTTTAAATGGGACACCCTGTATATTTTTCTCTTATTTGATTCGGCTGTTTTTAAGCTTTTCAAAAATAATATACAGGAAACCTCTCATAAGCGAGCACTCACGGTTCCGCTGATTTTGTCCGCTTATTGGAGGTATCCGCCTAAAAGAGTTTGTAAAAAATAATTACAGTAATACTACGAAATTTAACACATTTATTGGAATTATCAGTAAATATGTACATATTAAGTACATACTTATGTATCAAATTTACTTATTTACAAATCCTAAAATGCTCTGTTGACGCATATTTCGTATTTTTTGCTTTAAAAAAATTAGACTGAAAATGATCTTCTAAATTTTTGAGGTGTTGAAATGCAATGTAGTCGTCATTTACAAAAGTTTTTAAGTCGTTAGTTACTTTTAAAGCCTCACTATATGTAGTAATTGTGTTGTTGCTTTTAACAGTGTCAAGCTCGAGATTGCTGTCTTCGTCCTCTTCCGGTGCAGGATCGTGGTCAATCATGTTTTTAATCGCATCATCAATGTTCAAACTCATTTCTTCTGTTGCTGCAATATTGTCGATTCCAACATAATTTTCAAGATTTTTTTGTGTTATGTCATTTCTTTGGCAAAGGAAGATAATCTTCTGGATCTTATTCAAATGATGTAGAATCGCCATTATTTTTGTGAAAACCAGTGTGAAAACCAGCTTTTTTATAGTTAGTTATGTATTAAGGGCATTATGAAGATGTTTATGTCTCCGAGGGCAACAATCTTACAAAGCCGAGGGCCTTTGGCCCGAGGGTTTCTAAGTTGCCCGAGGCTATAGACATCAAGTAATGCCCTTGGTACATACAATACTTTATGTCCTACTTCAGATAATTCCAAGTTAAAACTGAAATTCATATAAAATAATTAATTTTCCGTTGATTTCGGATACAATTGCTGTGACTGCTGCCAAGGCTTTGGATAATCTTGTCCCAAAGAAGTCTTAAGACTCCTATGATAAGGAATATCAAAGGTTTGGGGTGCTACTCGGATATTTCCAGGAATTGGTATGTTAAAATTGCTGTTGTAAATTATATTAAAATAATAATTATGTATATCGATTATAGTCTGGAACATTCTAATTCCCTATGGACGAAATATTCAACGTTAAAGAAGACATTAATAGTTAATAAAAATATAGACATTGCAAAATATTGCAAGTTAGGCCAGTATCTAAAGCAAGCATCCAAAGGATATGAAGCTCCCAATAAAACTTTTTTAATGTATAGAGTGGCTCTGTTATTTGGTGTATTTGGTGGGTGCCGCCGCCAAGAGCTAGTTAATATTTTGGTTGAACATATAGAGGATAGATGATCCGTAGTAATAGTTAATATTCCCGATACAAAGATCGATAAAAAGCGTGTCTTCACAATTATTGATGAGAAGGAGATGGGTTGTTTAAAGCTACTGAGAACTTATTGGTCTTAACGCCCGACGAACTGCAACATCAATAGATTATTTTTGTGTTACC
The DNA here is from genome assembly GCA_963920685.1 of Polydrusus tereticollis. Classification (NCBI taxonomy): domain Eukaryota; kingdom Metazoa; phylum Arthropoda; class Insecta; order Coleoptera; family Curculionidae; genus Polydrusus; species Polydrusus tereticollis. The sequence continues at coordinate 46,422,591 of OY987334.1, read as the reverse complement.
GTAACGGTCGTTGTTTTTTACAGCCAGTTGGGAAGAACACCATTAGCAAGATTCCTTTCATTATTGCAAAATACCTGGGTCTAAGCGATGCGGACAAATATACTGGTCATTGTTTGCGCAGAACCCCTGCGACTGTGTTAGCGGACGCGGGGGCAAACATGACCACATTGAAAAGACATGGCGGTTGGAAAAGTTCAGCTGTGGTTGAGGGATATTTGGAAGACAGTATGTCTTCTAAAAACAAAATTTCGAAATTGATAGCTGGAGTACCATCAACGAGACCATCAACATCAAAAAACGTTCAATCATCGTCAATTTCTGTTGGTGAAAATCACGAAATAATAGAAAACATTGACTTCTCAAAAACCGGTAATTTCGTTTTTACTGGGTCTTTTCATAACTGTTCATTTAATATAAATGATAAATAAGTTTTTTCGTTAATAAAAAGTTGTAACTTTGATTTTTCCTATTTATTTCTCTTAATGCCCGAGCCCAAAAATGATTATTGTGAAAGTTTTGGATAGCATTTCTAGAAAAATTGGCTTCATCGGCAAATAAAATTTACAGTATCAAATAATGGATTTTCAATTACTTTTTGAAGAAACCATTGGCATAAGTTCATCCGTAATGAAAAGTCGCGTGTGAGTAGAGCCTGAACACGTTGGATATGGTTATTTTAGTACGTAGTACGTTGTACTCCATTTAGATGTCTAGTTCAAAATTCCCTTTTCACACAACCGTCTATGAATGTTTGAAAATGTTCATGCATCCGGAATATTTCTGTTTGGAAAGCGGTTTTCGGACAACCGCCTGGCTTCCAGTGCGTTACCATCAGCAAGGCCATACAGACTATGTAGACAACTATCAAAACTGTTTATGTTTACAAAATAAAATCTGCTTCTTACCTACTAGATACGTTTTTAACATTTGATAATACCTAATTTCATAACAACATGCAAATGAATGAATTTTATTTTTTTATGCGAAAACCATACACCAAACGAAACAAAATGAAGATACCAGATTTGCTCAGAAAGAATGAGGATTTTACTTTAAGAAATATAAACAAATACCGCACAAACGCCACTGGCAAGAATAAAAAATCATGTTGTACAGCAGAAAATGCCTTTTGATGCACAGGAGATGCGTATCACGTTTCACAAAAATATATAGGGTCATACCAAAATCATCATAAAAAAAGGTTTTTTTCCTCAAACCTTAGCACCCTGTAGTTCAACAGTTAGGACTTTTAGGACATATGTTCATAATAAGTTTTTTTCTAAAAGTGGACCCAAGAATAACCTTCTTAAATATAAGAGAAACACACTGTATGCCTATACAAGTTTATTCTTACTTATACCCCAATAAAGAACCAACGTTCAATTTTATTGAAACCTAGCTTAACAGCACAAAAAAGTGCAAACGACATATTGTACCAGTTTTATTAAATATTAACTATCTTTCGTCAAAATATCATCAGCTTTAAGGCATATTTGTTTACGGAGAACGTCAAACATGTATTTATGTTTGCTTTTGCCTGTACCATTAAAAATAACTCGTGTTCTCTGAACTTACGGTTGTATATTATTATGTGTAGCAAAAAATAAAAGCACTGCAACGGGGCAATGACATTTCGTTTATTAAACCGATATACATAAAAGGATAAATATTTTTTTTGTTTAATATCATAAAACGTAAGAAAAAAAAGCGCCCTCAAAGTAGGCCATGTAATCAACTACGCAATTATTACTCTTAAAGGGTAATAATAATATTACTAATAATAATAATAAGTAAAGGACAGGATAGATGCAAAGTGCATATATGCATTTTTTGCATATTTTGTCAATTTTATAATGAAATGCATATTTTTCCTAAACTATTATTTTATGAGCATATTTTGATGTTTTCGGCGTTATCAAAAAATTAAAAACGCCCGGTCATGAAAACTCGGAGACTCGTAGGTTTAATGTCCAGTCCGGCACTTGTTTCAGGGATTTTCCAATCTGAACATAATTATATAATAATTAATATTTACATTTTGGTTACACACAAGGTATTTATTGGGGGTTTCCGGGGTTTGCAACTATATTGTTAGGGGTTATTTATTGTCATCTAATGATGCCTTATTATTACCTGCTTAACAAACTGTATTTATATCGGGTTGTAATACGTACTTCTGTAAAGCTTGTGCAAAAATTGTTTGTGAAAAGAAGTTTCAAATCGATCAACATTTGAAAACACCGCTGCATAAATCGAAGTTACAAAAAATGAAATCTGAGCCAGTTCAGCTGAGTGTACAGAACGCATTTCAAAATGTCGGAGAAAAATCGAAATCTGAAAAGGAAATTTCTCAAGAAGACTTATGCAAGGCTTTGGTCGCAGCAAACATACCCTTAAACAAATTGCAAAATCCGCAATTTAGAGGATTATTGCAAAAATATTGTCAACAAACCATTCCTGACGAATCCACGCTTAGAAGGAGGAATGTCCAGAATGTTTAGTATATGAAACCGTTTTAGAAGAAACTGAAGCTTCACTGGGTGATAAACATTTTTACATTATTGTTGATGAAAGCACAGATGCTTGTGGCAGATATATTGCACATCTTATGATTGGAGCACTTCAAGAAGATAAAACGACAAACTCATATTTAATAGCTACTAAGCAGCTAGACAAAACTAATAATGTGACCGTAACCCGATTTATTCAGCAGTCCCTATCGAGCTTTTTCTTACCAATTCCAGTCGCAGATGAGAAGTTGTTAGTGCTTTTGTCTGATGCAGCACCGTATATGGTAAAAGTAGGCCAAAACTTAAGAATCTTTTACCCTAATATGGCACATGTGACTTGTCTTTTACATGCAATAAACCGAGTCGCAGAAACCGTCAGAACTGAATATCCTTTAGTAACTAAATTAATTTTAAATGTAAAAAAGTGTTTCTCAAATCACCTTTAAGAGTGCAGATGTATAAGGAGAGATTACCAGGAGTTAGTTTATCTTCAGAACCTGTAATTACCCGGTGGGGAACATCTTTTTTAGAACCCTGTGTGTTTATTTACCCTATTTTACTATAATAAATTGAGAAATATTGCATACCAGTATGCATATTTGGTCAAAAAATGCATATAACTGCATATTGTGAAGGCAAACAAGCATATATATGCGCATATTTTGGCCGAATTTAAGTTTTTATATTCCGCCCTTTAATATTAAGGTTATTTCAAATATTCATGATATAATAAACATGTTTAAAAATATTTTTTTTTGTTATAGGTAAGTTTTCGGACAAAAATTGAAGATAAAGCTGATAACTGGTAAGATAAAAAAGTTTTATATATTAAATAATAATAATAATAATATTAATAAGTTTATTTCAAACAGTTATATGTAAAGAATCAATTGTCTTTTTAATAAAAACGAAAAGATACTATCGCTGGTACTCTTAAAAATCAAACTATATTTCAACTTTAATACAAGATCTCGACTACTCGACTGACTCTCTTTTTTCAATAACAATAACATCGACTTCCTTTCGTCGCCGGTGGATCTGAGTCATCGTTTCGCACGGTCCGATAAGATGACCCTGACGACGCTTTTCTCTGACGATGCATTTCTAATATATAATATAATAAATATGTTAATATGTTATTCTTCAATAAACTTATTCATAAATTCCCCGAAGGCGTGCTTTTTAGGGGCAAATCTTAAATTAAATCGTTATTTAAAAGTACTTAAAATTATAAATTTTAAAAACATTTTTTATAGAAAGAAGTATGTAAAAAAACGGTACTTTCTTGATGTTACATATATTAAAATTCTAAAAAAGATTAATTATTTAATTTATTCACAATAATATTAAATAACATTAATTAGTTTAAGCATTTCCAAAAATATTTTTAAATCGTTTGTTTCCAATATAAATGTTTTTATTTCTATTCTATATTTTTTTAATTAAATATTTTTTTAATATTTGTTGCTAAGTACTGATTTAAATGTTAACAGAAATATAAAAAAGATTTGATGTTGTTTTATGGATAATTCTATAACGAGTATTATGGTTATGGTCTTTAAATTGTATAAGGTTTTTATTTTTAAAAATATATATTAAAATATTATTATAAATGTAAATTTGTCTAACGTTCATCTTTTGTTTCTGAGTATCGTTATTTTAAAAGATAAAGATAGTCCTTACTAAATATAATTTTCAAAATCTTTTTTGTAATACTTCTAATTTTTTAACTAAAGCTCTATTTATTCCTTCCCAACCTAAAGTTCCGTATTTAAATGAGTTTGAACTAATACACAATATAATATTTGTAGATGTTTTATATCCAGGCATGTTTTAATATGTTTAAAAATCGGTAGTCAGCTTGTTAATTTTTTAAAGAATTATTCTAATTGAAAATTAAAATTTAATTTACTGTCAAAAATTATCCCTAAATATTCTACGTGATTAACTTGTAAAATTTGAACGTTGTCGATTATATTGATACTATTCACATTCTGTGGTTCATTATTTAGGTTTAAAGTAAAAGGAATATGATTTATTTTATTAAAATTAATTGTTAATAAATTATTATCAAACCAATTTTTTATAATTTTAAATTTTTTAAATTTTCTTATTTCAAAATTGTCCCGATTTGTACTGCTGTAAAAAATAGCAGTATCATCTGCAAAACTATAAATTTTCCCATCGCAATTCAGACTAAATAAAGCATTAATATAAACATTAAAAATTAATGTCCTAAAATTGTCCCTTGAGGAACACCATATTTAAATACTTTTGAATAGCTTTCTTCTTTATCAATTTCAACATAAGTTAGTCTATCTTTAAGATAGTTTTTAATTAATTCTAATTGCTCTCCTCTAAATCCAATTATTTTAATTTTAATAGTAAATTATGGCTAACTGTATCAAAGGCTTTTGCTAAATCCAGAAAAATTGAAATACAAGGTGTTTTATTACCTAATGCATAATATATTTGTTCTGTTATAGCAAACAGCATCTTAAGTCGATTTATTTTTTTGAAACCCAATTTATTTTTTTAGAAATTAAATATATTTTTTTAAATATGGTACTTTTAAAATTGTTATAAAAAGTGTAGCTAATGAAGATCAAAATGTTATAGGTCTATAATTACTAATTTTTCTGGCATCTCAATTTTAAAAAATAGATTTTAATTTACCAATGTTAAACGCTTCTGAATATAATAATATATTTAATTATAAGAAAAGTAAGTGGCCTAGAAATAGTAGGCTTTTCACCTTTACTTCAAAAAAATAGTCGACAAAGCTATTAGCTTTACTTTTCATGTCAGTAATTGACTTATTTTCAATTTTAATTTCGCCTATATTTTTATGTTCTTGATTTTTATTACATAATTTGTAAATGACTGTCCAAATTATCTTGGTTAGAGTTTTGGCGTTTATCAATCTCATGTTTATAAAAATTGATTTTTGTATCTTTAATTAGTTTAGTTAATTTTTTTTTATAAATTTTATATTTATGTGATTATTTTGAATTTCTGTTATTAAATTATTAGATAAATTAATTGTTTCAATGAGAATAGAAATATGTCCAATGTTTTCTTTTAATTTGTAGTAGTTAACGTAATTTTTATACATTAATAAAGCTTCTTTATTAGTATTATAACCAATACGTCTTTTTTGTAATAATACTTTTTTTATTTTAAATATTGAGCCTTACAGTAATTTTTGAATTTTGGTGAACTACTACTTAATCTTAATGTTGTTGTACATTTGTTCTGTCTCTCTAACTGTACTGTGTATTTAAAGGATTTTAACGGCAGTGTTCAAGGTCTGTTGTCGTAAGTGTTCCTACTAACTTTCTCTTTTCATTACGCCCTTTCAATCTATTGTGCACTATTTATATTTTTTTATTGTGTAATATTTTTAGGAATATTACAATATGTCATTGTCATTGCATAATACAAAATGGCGCCCCGTATTGAATAAACCCATCTGCCATTAATCCTTCTACCATTTTTAAAGTACCTCTTGATCAGAAAAGCTTTTTGTTCTAGAGAAACCTTGTGTTGTTAGTTTTCGTGCCCTTTAAATAAATAAACCTAGTTTATTATTTACCTCAAACTAACCCATATTTAATTTAGGATCTCCAAAACTTCTTAATTAATTCTGCAAATTGCTCAGGACAGTTTTTAGTTAAATCCAGGTCGTACACTAAATAACTAATTGGCCAGAAAATTACTTATTTACCACTTCCTTGATTGCTTAATATTAATTTGGTAGGTTTCGCTCGCTTTCTAGGCATTTAAAATTTATTTTAAACTGAACAATATTCTATTTGGCAATTAAGTAGATATGTAAACTAAAATTTTAAATTGCTATTGCAGAAAAAAATGTAATTGATTATCCGCCATATTATTTGATTTTAGTTGAACATTTTAAATCAAAAGTATTTAATCTGAATTCAGCAACCCAACTCGCCTCGGTAAGCAGTTATTTGATCATAATTTGGTGTGGTACCTGTTCTACTCTTAGTTCCAATATGGCGACATTGACCCAAGCTGATAAGTTAAGTTGGGCTAGTTTAGCTGCAAGTCTTTTTTTTATGATAAGGCACGGCATTGCAGGATTAATTCTTTATGGCGCTCTGCGAGCGGTGCGTATGTGCAGGAAATGATTCACGTTGGTCTTGAATGTTTGGAGATTATACTCGCTGGGGAACACGGCCTCAGGGAGGTTGTTCCAGAGTAATGACGTTCTCCAGATGAAAGAATTTTTAAACAGTGTTATTCGAGGGACACTATGCTGAATCACGTACGGGTGGGCTGCAGTGGCTCGTCGTGTCAAATCAAGCGGGCCACCTCAGTTGTGCATCATTCATCATCATCAAACAGCCATTCGTGTCCAGTGCTGGACATAGGCCTCCCGTAGCATCCTCCACATTGTCCTGTCTCGTGCGATGTTCATCCAGTTGGTTTGGATCCTCTTTATATCGTCTGACCATCTTGTAGGCGGTCGACCTTTGCTGCGATATGCTTCTTGTCGTGGTCTCCATTCAATGATCTTTCTCGTCCAGCGCCAATCCGAGAAATGTGCAATATGTCCAGCCCAATTCCACTTCAGAGTTGCTATACGTTCCACTGCATCTGTCAATTTCGTCCTTTGTCTGATTCTAGTGTTCTGAATCCTATCTATAAGCGAAATGCCAAGTATTGATCTTTCCATTTTTCTCTGAGCAATGCGTATCTTATTCACCGTTTTTTGGGTAAAGGTTAGCGTTTCTGCCCCGTAGGTAAGTACAGGTAACACGCTGTTCAAAGACTTTCTTTTTCAAGCACATCGGGATATTCGCTTTAAAGACGTAACGCAGTTTTCCAAATGCAGCCCAAGCTAGGCCTATTCGTCTGGTGATCTCACATATTTGGTTGTCTCTTCCAATATGTAGCTCGTGTCCCAGATATTTGTAGGAATTCACTAGTTCTATATTTGACCCGTCCAGCTTAATGTTTTCGCTTATGAAAAGGTTAGTCATAAATTGAGTTTTATCGATATTTATTTTGAGTCCTACTGAGTTTAACATTTCATTGAGCCTTCGTTGTATTTCCTTGGCTTCACCAATCCTGTCAGGAACAAGCACGATGTCGTCTGCAAATCTAAGATGATTTAATTCTTTACCGTCTACGTTTATACCCATATCTTCAAAGTCTACTTTTTTAAACATATATTCCAGTAGGGTTATAAAAAGTTGATGAACGCTTTTGCATTCTAATATATATTTTTAATAATTGTGGTGTATCTGTGGTCCACTCGAGTTTCTGTTAATGCTTTTAGCATTTTTTGCTGGTTAACCGTATCAAACGCTTTGTCGTAGTCGGCGAATATGAGGAGAAGGGGCTTATTGTATTCTATGAACTTTTCTATAACCGCCTTCATAACCAAGAGATGGTCGTTTGTGCCAAAGTTTATTTGTTATTCTTTTGTAATGATCCTGCTTAATAATTTATAGATATGAGAAAGAAGACTTATCGGGCGGTATAGTTCTTTAGATCTGTAATGTCCCCTTTTTGTATGAAGAATTATTATATTTGCTCCGTCCCATTGTGACGGGGTTGTCTCATTTGCTAAGCAAGCATTAAATAGCTTGCAGATAGTCCTATGTAGAACATTTCCTCCTCTTTTTATGGATTTGATTATTATACCGTCTTCGCCTGTGGTTCTATTGTTCCTTATTTCTCTTAAGGCCTTCCTCAGTTCATTCAAAGTGACTTCTCGAATATGCTCTGAGCCCTGATTGTGAACTTTGGGAATGGTTATATTTTGATCAAGAATGTCTCTACTACGATATAGTTCGGAATAGAAAGTCTTGACAATTTCGAGAATTTCCATTTTATTGGTTGTTATCTGGCCATTCGCATTCTTTAGTTTGCTGATGTTCTTCCTACCTTCTGACATTGTCTTTCTTAGAACCTTCATACCTTTATTCTCATTTATTACCCTGGTAATTTCGTTGTTGAGCACTTGCCATGAAAATATTTGTAAAATAGACTTAAGCCGCCAACCTGCCTTCGATGTTCAAGGCTTTCCAGGGTGTTTGGCAGATCATGGTCACCGATCAAGCGAATGACTCGTCTTTGAATGGAGTCTAGCAATCTCAAGGTATGTTTAGGAGCAGAGCCTCAAATATGCGAACAGCATTCCAGCGATAGTCGAATTAGTGTTTTATAGAGCATCAACGTTCTTGAGGTGTATAGAGGTTCTTAGTTCGGAGAAGTATTCCAAGCTTCTGCGAGGCTACCTCAGCAATGGCCGCAACGTGACTATGCCATGGCATATGACAATGCAAATTAACGCCCTATAAATGAATTGATGAAGCCAAGGGAATCGAGTGTCTCGCCATGACTATATCCGGTTCTTCAACATTAACTTTTTTAGAAAAAAACTGCCGTCTGGGTTTTTTAGCATTAAACTCTACTTGATTTCTGTCACCCCAAGGCAGAATTTCTTCCAGGTCTTTGTTGAGATGTGAGACCTCTTGATGAAACAAGTGTGCTGTCATCAGCGAAGCTATATATAGGAATTTTAGTCTTTTCCAAAAGATCGTCAATGGATAGTTAAAAGAGAGTGGGCGACAATATAGAACCTTGAGGAACTCCGGCATTGATGTTAAATATATCTGAAAGAAATTCGTCCATCGCTACTCGCAGAGAACGGTCTTTAAGAAAGCTTGACAGCCATGAACAAAATTGAACCGGTATTCCGCGTGCTCTTACTTCAGTTAGGAGCCCCTCATGCCATACTCGGTCAAATGTCCAGTTCTACCGCCTGGATAATGTTTTTAATTAACCTTAATTAATTTACGTTCCTAGTGTATTTAGTGCCTGTAATTTGGGTAGGTTAGTTCAGGTTAGTTAGATTGGCTCTTAACAGTTAAAATAATCATAGTTTTCATTGTGCGGAAACATACAAATGTATATTGATTCCATCCATTCCAAACTAATTTTATTACGAAATTTGTCTATACATTTTAAATCTAGATACTTTATTGTTTAACCAAATTAAGCCTTTATTTATTTTGGAAACTCGGTAACGCCTAAATTAATTTTGTAAATAGCTCGCGACAGTTTTTAGTCACTCCCAGCTCGTACTAAATCACTAATTAGCCCGAAAATCACTTATTAACCTGTTTTCTTAATTACTTAATATTAATTTTGTGGGTTTCCCAGCGAAACTAGGTAATTTTCTCATTTTCTGGCGGATGTAAAGTCTTTTTTGCGTTCGAAGCTGATTGGAGGAAAATTATTAATTTGTTTTGGAAATTAAATTAGAAAATGTGAGCAGCAGACGTATAGGAGTGCTATACAGTGCCCGTCGTTAGTCGTTGTCCAAAATAGATTGGGGGTCTTGCGTGAATTAAGTCGATTTTAACACTTTTTGAAATTGTAATCGAGAATTCAGAGTATATAGAATGGATTAAAAGAAATAATTCGCAATTATCATCAACTTGTTTTTTTAACGTGTGGTGCGGTATTCTGGGAACAAGAATTATTGGACCCATAACTTATAAAAGAACACTAAATTCGGAAAGATACGGACAATTTTTAAGAAACGACTTCGAAGATATTCTTGGCGACCTTCCTCTAGCAGTAACCAATAATAGGTGGTTTTAACAAGTATAATCCAAAAATAATATGGAATATTTGAGAGAACGCTTTTGAAACAATTAAATTGGTAATTATTAAAAGGACCTATACTACGGTCTCAAAATAATTGGCAAAACTGTTCATATAACCCTTAACGGTGTGCGGCGAAAATAATTAACATTGATTCGTCCACTTTTAAGTTAAATAAAAGCAATCGAAACCGCTTGGGAAGATTGTGCATAAATAGGTCATTACATGTTGCCAAGTTTTATTAGATTTTACTGAAATTTCCAAAAAATTTACCGAAATCGGCATGTCATTAAGGGCCTTTGCACCCTACGGTACCTGTTTTACTTAATTTGGCAACGCAGGTAGGAAAAACCCATGTCTAAAGCCGCTCGCACGCTTACTTATCGTCTCTAACCAATGTTCAGTGTCGTAGACAAGTTTCAATTAAGATGATATTAGCAATTCAGTTTTATTATTTTGGTGTTATTTTGGTGGTTATTTAAAACAGCAAATATTATAATGCAGGCGAGTCTTCAAGTAATAGTAACCAACAAGTTACAAAACGACGTCATTTAAAACCTGGAGAGCGTACAATAGTAAAAATGTATATGAGGGAATTCTAAGTACACAGCGGAATATCATTCACTGATGCAGCAGAACTTTGTGCCATATTGATTAAGACATCTTGCCGTACTGTTTATAGAACTATCAAGGACAATAGGAGTACTAAAGTGTCCGATCAGAAGAAAACAAGAGGACGGAAAAAGATTTTTATTGATCAGCAAACAGAGTTAGCCATTCGTCGGAAAGTGCATGCATTTTTTGTTCAAGGTGAACTTCCGAATTAAAAAAAAAAATCTGCCAAAATTGAAAGGGATGAAAATATGCAAAAAATTTCACGAAGAGTTCTAGTGCGTACACTACGAGAATCGAATTTTCGATTCTTAAAACAAAATCAAAAAAGTCATTTGGCAAGATCTCAACGTTAAAGATGCACGTAACGCCTTTATCAATGGACTGGATTGAAAGCTCCTTCAGGAAAAGGTCGTCGGTTAATTATAACCCACATCGGGAGTGATTCTAGTTTTCTTCAAGGTGGATTAAACGTGTTTGAATCTCGTAAAATCGATGATTATTATGAGGATATGAACTCGGGAGTGTTTGAAGATTGGTTTAAATCCATCTTACCGCGTATTGAACGCGGGCCGGTAATTGTGATGGATAATGCACCACACCACCGCCGTCGGGTGGAAGCTTTTCCAACTTCTGCGTGGTGAAAAGGAAAGATTGGCTCGAAGAAAAAGATATTGCATTTGGCGAAAAGCTAAAAGTGCAGTTGCTCGATCTTGCAAGACTTCACAAAAAAAAATATACGAAATGAAATATGTAGTGGATGAAATGGCTCCTGAACGAGGTGTTACAGTATTACGTTTACCGCCTTACCATTGTGAACTAAATCCAATCGAGCTTATATGGGCACAGATAAAAGGCGAAGTGGGGCGTGAAAATAAAACTTTTAAATTAAAAGATGTTAAAGAACTGTTAAAAATGGCAATAGCGAATGCAGCAGATTGACGTAAGTGCGTATTACATGTCGAGAGCGTAGAAAAGGAATGTGTGACTTAAATGTACGCGTTGAAGTCATTGTAGAACCTATTATTATAAATCCTGCAGATGAGAGCAGTAGCGATAGTAATGAAATGTTTTCATCGTCAGATAGTGAATAATCGCTGTAATGGCAATAATGAATTTAAAATTGTAACGTATTGTCATTATAACACTTTTTAATGTCGGCGTGGAATATAACTTGTCAAATTATTATCAATTAGTGTTCATCAGGTAACACTAGTTAGGAAATTTATAAACATTTATAATTTAGGTTTAGGTTTTGCCCTTAATCCACTAATATATGTTTCTATTATTATGTAGTGGATGTGGTGTACACAGATTTCACCAAGGCCTTTGACAGAGTCAGTCATGCTATCCTCATTAAGAAGCTTAATTTATTGGGAATTCATGGACCTCTGTTGAGATGGCTGGAGAGCTACCTCTCGGAAAGAAAACAAGTAGTTAAAATTAAAAATTTCCTTTCTTCCGAAATATCAGTATCTTCCGGGGTGCCACAGGGTGCGCACCTATCGCCCTTGCTGTTCAATTGTTTCATTAATGATTTAAAGGTATGCTTTGAGAATTGTGATATTTTATTATATGCTGATGATTTAAAAATCTATAAGGTTGTAACATCTCATCATGATTGTATAGAACTGCAACATGACCTTGACACATTTTCCCAGTGGTGTATTTTGAATAATTTACATCTTAATATTAAGAAATGCAAAATAATGAGCTTCTATCACATAAGAAACCCTTTCATCTTTGATTATCATTTAAACAATGAATTTCTGGACCGAGTGGATAAAATCAAGGATTTGGGTATTATAATGGACAGAAAGATGTCGTTTATTAATCACATTGAATTTATATCAAATAAAGCCATGAAACTGTTGGGATTTGTGCTAAGGTCACTAAATGATTTTAATAGCATTTATGCATTAAGGGATGTTTATTGTGCGGTAGTTAGATCAACAGTCGAATATGCTTGCCCTGTGTGGTCTCCCTACTATCGAATACATGTGGATACCCTAGAAAGAATACAAAGAAAATTTCTTAGGCACATAGCCTATAGGCTCAATATTCCTTATGAGCAGGTTGATTATGATGAATTAAATTTGCTGCTGGGTCTTAATACCTTAGAGAAACGTAGAACTTATTTTGATCTTTGTATGTTGTTTAAAATTCTTAACGGAATTATAGATTCGTCAGCTTTGCTGCAACTTGTGAACTTTCATGTACCAACAAGAGCAACAAGACGATTTCAACTATTTAATGTTGACTTCCACAGGGTTAACTATACGTATTATAGTCCGATAAGTAGATTCTGCCGTAAAGCTGATGAACTGCCCGAGTGTGTTGACTTTTTCAATTTGACACTATCGGAATTTAAAAAGAAATTAAAAACATATCTGTCTGATGGGACAATCCATTAATTTATAATGCAATCATTGTGTTATTGTTTTTTGTTTTGTTGGATGCTCTTTTAAGCTTTCCAAATTTTCAATTTTGTATCAGAAAGTAGGTAGTAAAATTTATAACATTGTAAAACATTGTAAAAATGGCCTAGTCCGTAAATAAACTTTTATTTATTTATTTATTTATTTAGTATAATAAAAACATTATGAAAATAACATATACCCTTGCTTTATCATTTTTCTTGGATTTTATACCTGCGTAATTTAGTTTCTCTAATTACTTCATTAGACCACCAAATGTAAAAGCTTAATTTATTTTTCAGTTTAATTTATAATATTATATTTATTATAGTAAATGTAAATATATCATAATAATAAACAAAAAATTCATATATTTTTTGAATTATTATTGTTTAAAATGATACGCCTCTGGAATTGGCGTTCCCCTTACGTCTTGCACACCCCGGTAAAAATGAGTCACTGCCAATTATTTTGGTACCGGGGTATAAACTCCATAAAAGTAAGAAATTCGCTCTCGTCGGGAAAGAAACTAACTCCGGAACTTAGTTCCTTTTATCGCTAAACCGTATTTAGTAGTTACAATTTTAAGGGCGCGGGTTATTGGGAGTAAGTTCCTTTCTTCACTAATCAATCCGCAATGCTGAAAAATATCACTTTACGTGTAAAAGTCAAAATCGTAAATTCTTTGCGTTAGTTCCTTTTAATACTCACCAATTCAATTTAATTGCCACTCGTAGTCCCATAGACTGGCCTCCGCGATATCCAGATATTACACCGTTTGTTTTGGGGATTCCTTACTGGACGACTTCTCAAAATAATGATGGAAGAAATTGTTTACTGGTGTTATTTATGTTTTCTTTTTTAATGTATAGCACTGCAGGATACTTCCTTTATGGCGCTCTGCGAGCGGTGCGTGTGCGCAGGAAACGATTCAGTTGGTCTTGAATCTTTGGAAATTATACTCGTTGGCGAACACGGCTATCCAGTCTGTAATAACTATCGCCTTTAAGTCTTCGTCATTAAACATAAAATGCCATATAGGTAGGTACTATAGCGCAGTGTTATTTAAAGTTAGGTTAACATCTTAATTTAACGCGAAAAACAAGCATTTATTTCGACATAAACTTTCATGTTTAGATGTCTACATGTTCGTGTTGGAAACTTATCCCAACTATCCAGACAAAGGTTAATAAATGAAATGGACTTTGGCACTTAAACGGCTAACACGACAAAGCTCTAGTAGCTATACGTGGAAAAGTCTTCCCAAAAGACACAGTAAAATCTGACATCGTTTCAAGTTCATCTCTGAAATTACATTTGCTATTAATAATTCCGAATATACGCTCTGTCTGTTTCCCTAATGCATTATGAAACGGAAAATATGAATATTTTGCACAATATCACATTTGAATATATTTCTTGGAGACGGGTGTGCTTTAGACGTAAACATAATATACTGAGTGTATCTACAGGGTGGTCCAGCGAAAACTTGACACCTCGATTTTCCTGCTTTAGAATGAGAATGTGGAAAATCGCTCGGACCCGTCGATTTCTGATTCGAGGGTGAATAACTTTTCCGCTTTTTTCGTCGCCGTAACTTCAACCCCCCAACGGGGGTGAGCACAACCCCCTGATTTTAAATAGGTATAAGGGGTGTTGCGATACCTCATTTTGAAGATCTTATCGAGTACTATCTGACCCTAAAATTTCGCTTGAAAATTTTCATCTTTAACGAAATGACAGCTAAAATAGTGGAAGACTACTTAGTTTTGTGATTAGTTTATTAAATCCTGCAAATGGCCACCATTCACTTGCATGCAGTAAAGAACGCTGGTGTATGAGTAGAAAATGCGGAATTTACCTCGAGGATATTACTCTTATCAGACGCATTTGAATTATTTATTCATTTGTTAATATTTTTGTCCAGAAAATAGACGGACCATGTTTTTGATTTACCTTAGTCTATCGTGAATTTCTAAGAACGTTAAAACTGTGTCAAAGCGATTGTAACTTTGTAGTAGAATTAAAATGGTGTATTCCGTAGAAGAAAGGGTGGAAATGATAAAATTATCTTTTAGAAATAACGACTCTGCGCGAGTAACAGCGGCTTTATTTAATGAACGACATCCTGAAAAAAATGTATCCGCTGCTTACGTTGTGCAACTGGTTGCCAAATTTGACGCTACTGGTTCAGTCGGAAACAAAAAGAGGGTGTGTGAAAGAGACGAAGCGAGGGAAGTGGCCGTCTTAGGTCAAGTAGCAATGGATCCGACCCTTACTACTAGGAAATTGTCCGATGTATCTGGTGTTTCACGCACAACAATCATGAGAATCCTTAAAAATCATAAGTTCCATCCTTTTAAGATACGACTGCTTCAGGAACTAAATGAGGATGATTTCGATCGCCGACTCCAGTTCTGTGAAGTGGTCAGTGGAATTATTAACAATAATGTTAACTACATGTTCAATATATGTTTCTCGGATGAGTGTTCATTTTACCTTAATGGCATTGTAAACAGGCATAACTGTCGGTATTGGTCAGATGAAAATCCAAGATTATTTCGTGAAGTGCATACTCAGTTCCCCAAAAGTTAAATGTTTGAGCGGGTATTTATAGAAATCACATAATCGGCCCTTTTTTATACCCGGTAATCTCACTGGCCAAATTTATTTAGAACTATTAGAGAACGCTATTTATCCAGCCCTCGTTCAAGTATTGGAGAATGAAGAAAAGAAGACCATGTAACGATCATTTTTCAACAAGATGGCGCACCACCTCATTTCGCTCAACCTGTGCGTCAGTTCTTAGATGAAAATTTTCCTCAGGCCTGGATTGGAAGAAAGGGACGTATTGAGTGGCCACCCAGATCACCTGATCTGGCTCCACTGGACTTTTTTCTATGGGGTCACCTGAAATCTAAGATTTACGCTACCCAGCCTGAGTCACTGGATGATTTGCGAATTCGGATCATTTATGAATGCCGTCAAATTACCTCAGAAATGTTGAGTAATGTACGTGAACGTTTTGAGCTAAATTTATTTTGAAGTGAATGGTGGCCATTTTCAGCATTTAATAAACTAATCACAAAAGTAAGTAGTCTTCCACTATTTTAGCTGTCATTTCGTTAAAGTTGAAAATTTTGAACCACCCTGTATAATATCTTCTGTAAAAGTTTCTATAGTCTGAATTATATCCATTAAAAATGTGAATAATGACAAACCCCCGTCACAATGGGAAAAATCCAGACTAATGTTCTGATAACTGATAAAAGAAAGGTTATGAATACATTTTGTAGTGTCAAAGTGCTGTCAGGTAATTTATGTTATTATCTTTTATATTATTTGTATGTGTCTCTGTATGAGTTGAAATAAAAAAAAATATTTGCAATTTAAGAACATTAATTACTTTATCTACGACTATTTAATAATAGAAGCATAATGTGTTTGTTAGTACATATATAATGTGGTTCATATTACCATAGTTACTCATATTCCACAGCCGTGGAATATGAGATTTCATATTCCACGGTCCCAACAAAACAAAGTTACCTGAATTACGATAAAAACGCACCAGATCTAGTTTAAGCAGGCGTGAATGGTATTAATACCATAGCAACCGATTGACAAGTAAACGAATCATTTTTTTCCTCAGTCATTTAAGTTTCGCTGTGACATTTTGTTGTTGATTTCAAAGTAAAATATCATGATTTCGGATGACGAAAACGAAATCCAAAGTACCCCTCCAGAAATTCGGGCTGCAATTGTATTTTGTTTAATTATGGTTAACATCGTTGAATTGTATTTTTTAGTTAAGAAATACCATTAATATTAATCCTATTGTAATAAAATGTGTTGCTCTGAATCCATTTTCTAACTTCTTGAATACTGAATAGTCGTAGATAAAGTATAGTATTTGACTCGCGTATAATGGCTATATTACACTCGAATCCTTAAAACACTCGCCTTCGGCTCGTGTTTTAAAATCTCGTGTAATATAGCCTTCATTATACGCTCGTTAAATAATGTACTATTACCTTTTAGCTCTGTTTGATAATTATCTTTTTATCATGTTTTTTTATAGACGAGAAAGATGCGTTTACGCTTGCGTTCTCCTTTAAATTTCGCCGGGGGTAAACCACCCAACAAACATTTTAAGTTAAATTTACCTTTATTCGACCTCTAAACGAGTCAAATATTTTGCATGAACAATTACATATAGGGATAATTTATTTACATTTGTTTTCCTATTACCCAATGTGGGGAAAGAAACTAAAGTAATTTAAAGGTCGAAAATAGGTTGATTGGTCTTTCTGTCTAATAAGTTAAAACGAAGTGAAATAAATATAGACCTATTTTACGTCTAAATGTGGAAAGTGAGACCAACCTTTTGACCTAAATATAACCTAAATAGGAGCAATAAGACACTAGACAAAAATACAGAGAAAACATATTATATCTGACATTAGAAAGAAAAGACAACAACTTATGCCAGCACTTCCAACAGGAAAAAATAAATTATAAAATGGAGTTCGACTTAAGTAGATATTTGGAATGGCCGCTAATTATAACTTTAACAATAAAGTCATATAATTAAGTATTATCATTTTTCTGGACCGAAATTTGTATGCGAAAGAAATGTGTTTGTGGATTATGGTGATGATACGATAATACTATTACGATAATTTTAAATATTTTTACCATTAACCTAAAAAGAGAGTGTCTTCATTATAAACATTATATGTACCTACCTAAAGTTTTAAAAAAACTTTCGCTGACGAAAGATATTGTAGTCTAACGGATTTTCCACTCACCTTGTGTAATTCTGAAAATTTTAATTATTGTTTTTCTATAGTTGTCGATAAACAGAAAAACTAATAATTATTAAATATGGCCGTTTTTATATTTTTAACCAGTTCATTTTCCCTTTATTATTAACTTTGAAAACATGTTTTCCTGGTCAGAAGTTAAATTGGCAATCATTTATCGAATTTAAAGTTAAATCGTCCCTAAATAAGACATTTCTAGTTATCAGTCAAAGTTAAATTTAGGGCAATTTGTAGGATCCGCGCTATCCAATACCGGAACCGATCAATTCGTTTTAAATTTCGAGTAGTGTAGTATCGTCCGTAGTAGTCTGGACCATTGCAGCCTTTGTCTCATATGAACCTGATTCATTTTCACTGTCTCTCTCTAATAATATTTTGACGGTTAAACGATTTGACATTATCTTAATTCATCTAATAACAAAAGTTGATCATCCACTGTTTCAAATTCGATATTTGGTTCTTTTGGATCTAAAGATATACATTCGTCTTGGTCGTCTTCTACTTTCGACCCTATTTCACACTCCTTAGGGATAGCCGTGTCTAAGGAACTTATTGATGTAATTTCAGGCTGAAAATCATTGCTGCAACTGGCGTTAATATGATTTTTCTTGATGATCCTGTAATATTGTGTAATATGTCTGTGTGCTTTTATTTTCTTATTATTCGAATTTTGTTTTGGCATTGCAAATGTTACGCCCTTTAAGGTTAGAAAAAAAATACAGACACAACTAAAAACAAATATCGTTAAAGATATATAAAGGGAACTTGTAACTTGAAGGTAATTTGTAATACCTATGTAATCTATGGCCTCAATCAGGACAATTTTTCTAACAGGTCAATTATACAAGCAATGTTAGACTTTGAGGTTAATCAGAAAGTTATGAAGTACCTAGCTCAATTTTTAACCACAAAAGGTCTATAACTTTGGGAACAATTTATACGGCAAAATTATCCAAGATATTACTTGTTTCTAAAATTACATGGTCAGTAAATTATTTGGTCTTCTTTTAGGCAATAATTAGGTAATGTTTACCTATCGTAATAGCCCAAAAATCCTCTAATTATGAATACATATATTAAGTAACAATTAAGTAAATTATGACTTAATCATATTCCTTATTGAGATTAAATATTTTTAATGTCTCAAAAAGGTAATTTATTTGTAATTTTTAACTAGATAAATTGAACTAAAAGTAGATTTCCCTATAACAAATTATTTAGGTTGTCGATATCCAAATTTTGACTTAGATTTTAGAGTTCAAATCTTTTGTGACTTTTACGAAAACATTTAAGGCAAAAATAGGCAAATATTTGCTAACTTAGGATTATTTTCCTTCCGTTCTGGTCTACATTACTTATTATGTTTGTTGGACACTGACTTCAAATGATTAAGGTATGTCGGTTCCGTTTTGTTTATATCTATAGAACTTCTTCCCTACGCCCTCTCCAATGGCCATGTTATAAAATAGAAATGGCATAACAAAATAATAGAAATTGTCCCTTGAACTTATCTGTTTATAACCGAAACAATCCTGAACTTCTGCAAATAATTCACAAATTCACAAATGTCTAAATAAATAAATACTTGATTCGCGTCTCGCGACCATCACGTTCCTCTAGTTCTATTTAACTATTTAATAATGTGAGCATAGGCCACTATTATATAAGAATAAAATAATTGTACAAATTACTATTTCTCTTAAATTGCTATATTTGTACTATAGTATTTAATATGATCTTTTTACTAGCGATGCAACGATTGTTGTTATACGATTACGATTGCGATTACGATTTGAAATGAAATAATCGTACGATTACGATTACGATTACAATTATCAAATAGAAGACAGAAGAATATCTACTTTATATAATTTTATTAATCTTTAAAAGAAACTTCAAGGAAAATAAATACAAACTATGAACAAAATAGTAAATCACAACGAAAACATTTAAAATATAATCTAAAATAAAAAAGCAAATTAAAAGCCAGACCTGTTTTTGGCATTTATTATTGGAAATTCAGAAATATTAAATTTTTATTGAGAAAACATACACTCATACTAATCGATTTTCGCGTTTCTCGCATCATAGAGCCCTAGCGGATTTCCAGTGGTTTTCAAATTACGCATAATACAATAATCGTTTAATAATCGTACAAATAATCGGCGATTACGATTAATCGGAAAATGTTAATAATCGGCGGTTAATCTTAATCGTAATCGTAATAGTTTCATCACTACTTTTTACATCAAATCGACAAAATCCACCTTTTTTCAAAAGACGCCTTTCTAATCTATTGGTTCCTGATATAAAATATTAATTAAAAATAAATTGGTATAAATAAAACTATACCATTTAAACACCATTCCTTAAAATCTATTGTGTTTACATTAAATGATCCAAATAATGAGCATTCTTTAGGTAGGTCCACACTGAATTTATCGCAAGCTATTGTTATATTTGAGGATTTACATTGTTATTGGGAAAATCCCTTAGCTAGGAGCGTGTATTGGGGAAGTTTTCAAATTAAAAATCTTAAACGTGCCAATTCTCCTAAAATTGTATTATATTATATTCGCAGGTATTTATAACATATAAAAACTTTTAAAAAATCGTATTAACTAATAAATAACAATGGGTGGTACTATTTTGCCTAATATAATTAAAAAAACAAGATATAATATGGAATCTTACAAACAAAGCATTTTCAGAAATCGAATAATACTTTGTCGTTATGGCATAATCATAGTCCGGTTCTGAAGATGAACTTTTATTAAAATCTTTTATAGTAACCGGTTCAACCATTCTAATTGTTATATCTACTGCCACATTTTGACTTCTTCCTATACTGCCGTCCTAAGGAAGAAGGTCCTATCAGCTGTAACTTTACTAAGGATAATTGTCCTATCTGCTGTAAATTCAAAGTACGTTTACTAGTTTTAATTTTCTAATAGCCATATGATTTAAACACACATTTCAATTATGTATGGCAAATTTAATTTTTTACAAGTAAATACAGGGAAAGGCTTTCAAAAATAGGTGAAAGTCGAATTATCTCAAAACCAATATTTTGCAGATAGGACCTTCTTCCTTAGGGCGGCAGTATATTACATGATCGATACACTTTTTCCACTTTTCCGCACTGATTTTACCCATAACTTCATTAAAGTCTTTTTAAATCTACCATTTTATAAGTCGTGCTTTTTTTGGCGACACCCGTCTTTATTTGAGCCCATATAAGTTCGATCGGTTTTAATTCGCAGTGATAAGGAGAGAGTCTGAGTACAGATATTCTTTGTTACTTTGCCATTTCATCGACTACATATTTATTGAATGCATTTTTATGTAAATTGACTAGTACCAATAGTTCTTTTTTAAGGAATTTAATAAAAATTCTATTTGTCTTACACTTAGCCATTTTGTTATTTCACTTTTACGCCACGCACTTGTCGGTAATTTTTCCAGCAGGTAGTCACAGTATGACCTTCATTTAGCTATGTTTCGTCTAGGTGAAATATTTTTTTGTTTTCTTCTCTGGCTTTTCGAATGCCTTTTAAGTAATTTCTTCTCCAACAAACAATATCGCTTCTGTCTATTGAAATCGATTGCCAATTATGTTTTTTCCAAGCGTATTTCTACACATAAATGGGTAGTCCTGGTCTTCTCGGATTGAGGACAAATTTTTGTCCAGCGTGGGAATTTCTTTTTTTAAAAAGAAACTATGGACTTTTTGCCTTTTTCTTTGCATAAAACGTCATCCAGCTCAAATTTTGGTTGTAATGGAGAAGTTTTCGGAGGTTTGACGCCAACACTTTTTTTTCTTTTAAAAGTTTATATATTGTTGTTTTCCCAACGTTAAGAATATCTGCTGTAAATTGCACTGCATTGTCAACACTCAAGTCCGCATTCTTACTTTTAATAGAATCGTAACAATTAATTTTTTCTCATTTTTCCAGCTTTGGTCGTAATGGAGAAGTTTTCGGAGGTTTGACGCCAACACTTTTTTTTTCTTTTAAAAGTTAATATATTGTTGTTTTCCCAACGTTAAGCATATCTGCTGTAAATTGCACTGCATTTTCAACACTAAAATCAGCATTCTTCCTTTTAATAGAATCGCAACAGTTAAGAATTATTTTTTTTCAATTACTGTACATGGACCGACTCTAGGGCGTTTAGGCAATTGTTGAAAATTCTCCATATTTAATTAAAAAAATACTGACACTTCATATTTTGACTAGTTTCACTGAGAAACAAACACCCAAAGTAGGTATGTATATATGTCGGAGGCTGATAGTGAAATCCGTCATTTCATGAAAAGCCTAGTCACTTCATGAAGCGTCGGCAGATTGTGTAAAAACACGTCAATTCATCGCAAATTCTTCTATATTTTTCATGAGTACCATAATTACTTAATCCTCTTCCTTGAAATACCAAAATTGGAACCAAAAAGGTGGATTAGATGCCGTGTTAGCGCTGTTTAACCAATATAAGTCTATATATCTTCTGTTTTAATTGTAACAATATATATGTCGTAGGCTGATAGTGAAATCCGTCATATATAAATAGGTGTAATATTCCAATAGAGGCACCCATAAAGGCATAATAACCACATAATTAGCCAACAGGTAAGCAGGATTAGATACAAAAAAAAATTCCAGGTAAATGGTACGGCTGTACATAATGTCGATACTTGTGCTAATTCTGCACAAATTTGAAAATTCAAACCTATATAAATCTATACATTCCGAGAAATATTGCACGCCCATGTAGAAGACGGCTTTGATTGATTTATTACTTTGCACCATTTGAAGATAGACTATATATAATCAATGATTTTTGTTTTTTTTTCAATAACAATTTTTCCCAACGCTGCTGGGAAATAATACAAGTGGGATACCTGGGGATTAAGTAGGCAGTGCCTAGTTTGCCTATTCCGACGGGCCTCTCTGCTAAAAAGCGTTTAAAAGACTGTTCTCTACGAGTGACGAAGGCTTTTTCTAGGACGCACTTGCTTTGTGTACTTTTTATTGCTTGCTTCGCCATTGTATTATGTAAATTGTATACGCACAAAATTGATGTAAAAAGCATCCCACTTCTGATATAATCACACACGCGCCTTTATCCCGTCATTCCCGGACCGGCGGCAATACAGTTAATTAAAGTAATGTCGGGCCTAGACGTTTCTCTGACAAGCAACACTGGAAAGTGCTGTTCATTAAGCCAATTATTAGTTTTGAAGCAGCTAACTTCTCATTAATTAAATAAGTTAGATTAGTATAACACGTTTCTGCAGCAGCTCCGGCTGCCATGATATGAGGAATTTAATTATTCTACAGGTATACGATAAACAACTAGTCGGTAACACAGGATGAAATTAATAATACATGTGTAGCTACTTTTCCAAGTTTCTGGATGGAATTTCTGGGATAAATTAAACCTGTCTCCATTTTGCCGAAGTCGCTGTGTTTTAATTAAGGAGTGCATCGGGTTTTGCTTTTAGGGCCGTACATTTTAGTAAATATCAATAATTTGCATGGTTGTTCAGAAACATACAACCGTATAAGCACATTACTAAGCAGATAAATAATGGTTATCACGTCGGTTTGTAGCACGTAGTCTTCCTGACGTCGTGTGTACTCACCAGTCTGACGAAACCAACCAACAGATCGCATCGCAAAACACAGAAAAGGTTAGAAATGCGAACTATAGTTGATGCAAAACAAAAACCGATGCTCGTCATACCCTTCGAGTGACGGCAGTTATCGACAATGTTGCCAGCTTGTAACCAAAATATCCGAGTGAAGGAATTACACAGTTTTTTTTTATAAAAACAAGATAAATATACAAAAATTCCCCATACTTTATAGGGTAAGTCCGGTAGAGACGCCCCACTTTTTTTTTTGAGCTGATAATATGTATTTGTTGTACTTTTAAATGAAACTAACTATACAAACTTAAACCCATTTATTATGAAGTCGTAATAGGATAACACAGAACAACAAATCTTTAAACATTTGTATTATAAACAAAAAAAATAAAAATGGCCATCTCTGCCTACATTGCGGGAGAGATGGCATTCCAAGTCGGGAGTGACGCCCCGCCAAAAAAAAACATGCAACTAACGTATTTTCTTATTCTTTTCAACAAGTATCTTACCACATAAGTCACAAAGGTCTATATATTTACTACAACATTCATGATACCACTTCTTACAATACAAACACTCTAACCAATCCACCTTTTTCTTTGTTTTAGAGTAGCCTTCACCACAACCCACGCAGCTAGCATCCTCACTTTCGCTAGCGTCAGATTCTTGAAATATTACTTCTCCACTACTGTTCTCTGAATCAGATTCAACTCTTTTTCTTGTAATTTTTTTAACTTTGGTTTTGAAATCTACTTTTTTACCTCCAGATACTTTTTCTATTGACTTTTGTTCTTTTTTTTTTAACGTTTACTTTTTGTTTTTTTTTTAATTCTATATTCTCTTCAGAAGTGTGGATGTGCCTGGGACTTGTTCAAGGTTTTCTTGTAATAGGACAGGCTTAACTCCAGATGGTCCTGGAAGTAAATCAGGATCTTTCTCCCTAACAGTGTCAGATCGGGTTGGTTGTGCTACAGTTGAAGCCTGCTGATTTACTGATCCTTGTTCGACTTGGTCTATGAGATATGCATAATCAGGGATAACGTCGGGATCAAAAGGGTAGATTCCAGTACTCCTAAAGGACGACACTGCATTAGAACAGGTTGCTGCTTTTGCCCACGCCTCTGCCACCAACTGCCCAAACTGAAGCCTGCTAATTTTTCTTGATGGATTTAATCTCATCCACTTATTGCATGCACTGATAAAAACAGCCCTATCTAAGGGCTGCAAAAAGTGTGTGGTGTGGCTTGGTAAGCTTAACATGATGACATCATTTTGCTCAGCGTACTCAAGTCTCTACACAACTATGATGAGATGAGTGTCCATCTACCACAAGAAGAACTTTTCCTGGTGGTTTTCTTGGTACAAATTGTGTTTTCAACCAATCCAAAAATAGGTCTGAAGTGATGTAGGCCGATTTGGGATTCATATAGACGTACGAACCTGGTGGCATGCGATCTTCAAACTCGGGTTTTTTATTCTTGCCTTTCATTATAAATACGGGAGGCAGAAAATTTCCCTCCGCACGAGACGCTTCATTTATGCCCATTTGGCTAGTATTAATGGCTTGCAAAGCTGCAGCCAACGCTTCTTGGGACCACTTGGCTCTTTCGGGACACTTTCTCTTATATATAGTGGGCATTGCTGAAAGCAAAAGCACAATTTACCATAGCCCTGTAATAACATTACTCACAAACAATTTACCATAATATAACAAACAAACAATGCATATTATATGGGAGAGATGCCCCAGGGGCATCTCCCCCGATAACATCCCGGTCATCTCTCCCAATATCATGGGAGAGATGCCCCACCACGTGGTTTGAAAAGACAGGTACATACGATTATTTTTTTAGGTTATGATGTTTTGGTAAGCATTTATTCAATCATAAAACAGCACACAATGCAACAAGTTGATAACAAAACATATTACCACTATAAAACCTGCGACAGTAAATAAATATTTACGTATGTGAAAGTTGCAAATCGTAAAAACTCACCTATTTTATTATTTACATTAAAACGTGACACGGGCACAACATTAGCGGGCGAACGACTGTCGCTTCTCGGCAGTGGCAACTGATTCGCCGGGCGGTTTAAAAATTACAGGCTTCGGCCATCTCACCCGGTGGGGCATCTCTACCGGACTTACCCTATATTGGTTTACTGCATAATACCGTTTACCATCAACTTTAATCTAACACTTCTTTTATTTTCATATTTTCATCTTGCCAAGATCGACCAATGGTACCATTCTGAAAAATCCATGTTTCATCCAAGAAAACGAATTGGCACAAGAATGCTTCTTTTTCTGTAATATATATTCTTTCAAAAATACTAATCGTTTGAAAGCTACAAGGGAAAGTTCCATAAGCCCTCGCCTCAGTTCATCTTTGTACCACCCGAAACCTATTTTCTTGAAGAGGCTTTTTAAAGTGTTAAGACAACCATCAAACAGTTCTCTGTCTTTTAATTTAACTTAAAGTTGTCAAAGTTACATGATGTTCTAAAAGAAGTTACAGCTTATGAGTAACCGATGCAAAATATTATAATTTTTAAATAATACAACTTACTAGTTTCCTACATTCCATAAATAGTGTCACAGATAGAACTTATATCCAATCTTCACACATTCACAACTCTCTTCGAACTAAAACGGTTGTTTTAAGGTGATTCTAATAATGTATTTTCAACCGTAACAGTTGTCAAGCCATTCTCTAACCTCACGAGCGAAATGGGCTGGACAACTATCTTGCTGAAAATACATATTTTGTCGAAAATTTAATGGTAGATTTTCGAGTTCATCATTAAAAAATGTATCCAGCATTTCTAAATATGATAATCTATTGCACGTGCTATCAAAAAAATATGGCCCTATGATGCCATGGATGGATATCGCGCACCACACGTTCACTTTTGTGAATTATTGTCTTCTCGTCATAATTCTGAATTCGGGATTTTCTAAAGACCAGTACCTAACGTGCTGGGTTGCAACGGTTCCATTGGTAGAAAATGTACTTTCATCAGAAAACATGATACATTTATAAAAATCAACATTTCCACTTAAAATTTTGTCTCCTATCCACAAGCAAAAATCAAGTCGTTTTGCGTCATCTCCCTCTTTCAATCTTTGATTAAAGGGCGGTTTATACGGATACAATTTATTTACTTTAAGGATCTTCTGAATTTGACTTTTTTCACAACTTCCAACTGAGTAACACGATTTCTAAGGGACGTCATAGGATTTTCTTCAACAGATTGAAGAACTAAGACTGTAGCAGCATCATCATGGTCGTATTTCTTCTTTTTTTTTTTTTTGAGATCCAAAACCGAACCAGTTCTCTGGAACTTTTTTATTAACTTGCAGATTATCATCCTAGTTATTGGGATTCCTACAAATTTCTCGCTAAATTGTTCCATGACGTAGCGGTATGAAACTTGACCACCCCATAACATTGTATTATAAAATCTCTTTGTTCAGTAGATAACATTTCTACTTAAATGATAACTTCATTAAATAAAGACATTGACAACAAGTACCTATCACCTTAAGTGTCATTATTATTTTAACTAGGTTCACCAGTCAGAGGTGTGCCAGCGAATACTTTTTGGGAAATAATTATTACATAGGTCAACCTTTTAATGAATTGTTCTACTGCGGTTTGTTGTGTAGAAAACACATTCATTTAAAGTGGATTTTTCTCGTATCTTTCAAAATAAAGTATGTTTACTCTTAAACAAAATAACATTTTTGCAGTTTTTACCCACCCTGTATAAAAAAATTGAAGTTTCTTATGGTGAATCGTATTTTCTAGACAAGCAAAAACGTTTATTAAGAGTGACTTTTTTTCATATCTTTCAATTTTTAATACATTTGTCCTCTTGTAAACCCCATCCGTGGACATACTGTATATTAGCATGTTATTAAGAAACACCCTGTATAGTAATATTTTCTTAGTTTGGCGGTGTCAAAAATCAGAGAATTGCTTCTTGTTTCCATATTAGACTTTCAAACTCTCAAAGTTGCAGAGTTGTCATCAACTTTAGATTAACACACATCGAAACAATACCAACAGATGAAGCCAAGTGCCTTTCTGTCACCCCGCGTTTTCGTTTACCATAGGCTTATTCGGTTTTAGTATAAATTAGAATGTATATTTCCAACTTTCCTCCAATAATATGCTACTTGACAAGCAAAATGTCCATTTTATATTTTTTTACCGATTATTTTATCTATACGGAATTAGATATGATTATGTATTTGCGATTTTGCCACAGATTGAATTAAAATAACAAAGCAGGGATTAAAATTCGAAATGCCGTGTCAGTTGATGAGATTTTGGGATTTTCCGGGACTTTATTTAATTTTACCGGCAAATTTACTGAACGCTGGTCTAATTATAACACGCATAACTATAGTAAAAGTACTCTAAGGGATGTCCTTATTATTTTACGTAGGTACTTTATTTTAAATTATTAGAATAATTTTTTTATGTATGAGAATTATGAAGCGACTGTGCCTATTGAGTGTAATTCAAAAGTAAACGTAAATCTTCTCATAAGAATAACAGAAAAAGTTCCTGGATCTTGACTTCTTAACAGGAGTAGGCGTGCCCTGTATCCTCTGGTAGGACTTTTAACAGGACACTGCAAGTTGTTGGAGGATGAGGAGACACCACTGCACTACCTGTGCACTTGCAAAGCACTAGGAAGACTCAGACGGCAAACACCCCCACCCCTAGTAAATCTACCATGTTGTTGTAGATGTACCTAGATCACCCTGAATAGTCTTTAAGGGTAGAAGAATAACTCGAACATTTTCCAATTCTATTTCTTGGTAAGAAGTAACCCCGAGTCATTCCAAATTAAAATAATTTTCTGCTTAGCTTCTTCATTTTGTTGTCAAATTTTTCCAGTCAATAATGAGTCCAGATATTGGAACGTTTTGGCCCCTAGTTCTGCAAAAACAATCGTAAACTAGTTGATCATTCGCAAGTCCTGCTGTTTTTGAACACTTCCGTTCTTGATCTCCTTCTTCGAAAAGTTTTTGTCTGGGAACTTTTAAGCATAAGTAATATATTTTTCAGTTTCCGCAATAATTTCCTATTTTTTCTTAAGGTGTAATCTTTTCATGTACGGATAGCGCTATTCGTCGAATAATATCTATGGAAACAATAATTGTTTCGACACAATTGAAACTATAGCGATTATTTTGAGAATAAAGATATTCGGACATGAAATTAAATTTCTTTCAGGTCCTTGTTGAGATGTGAGACCTCGTGCTGCCTATAGAGATGTGCATTGGCAGTCGATGTTTGAGCATCCAAAGTAAAAGATCAAACAAGTGTGCTATCATAAGCGAAGCTATACAGGGTGTCCCAAAAGTAATGGGACACCGAGCAACAGCAGACTCTTTAAGGCGAAATAATGTGATTTATTCAAACTTGCCTTATCCCAAAATTGATAACAACCAAGATACAGGGTATCAAAGTTTTAATTTTGTTTTCGTTTTTTTGCGATTATTTCTTAACAAAACGACATAGCAGCACAAAATTAAGGGTTTTGGGGTTTCTTGAGGTGAGGAATTCAAAATTATCCATCCAGTTTTTGTGTAACCAGTGAAGGGCGCTATCTACGGCATGCCCCACTCATTTTGGCTGACATAACTTTGTTTAGGCTTCTTATATCGATCCGACTAATTAAAAAATAAGTTACTTTACTTCTTTTACATCAAAAACATATAACTTATTGAAGCCGCTAGGAGCAACCATTTTCGAGATAATGGCATTTCATATGTCCAATTAAACTAAGTACGTGGTCCAAAAGCAACGGAAAATCGAGCAACGGTGAATTTCTGACTTAAAATTATTGTAAACCAGCTACATTAGCTAAGTGTCAAAGTTAATATAGATACTTAAGGTTAACTATTTTTTTTTCTAATAAACACGCTTTTTCCTGTACGGAATTACTAATTTTATTCCAATCAAAAATTTTATATAATACTTAGTTTAATAACATTTAAAAGTAACAAAGTAGTTAGAAATAAACATGGTAACGCCGTAAGAGCAATTGTTCAAAATGGCCACCATTGACCTCGATACATTTCGCTATACGTTTTACAAAAGACTGTCCGACTTTAAACAAGAGATTTTCATCATTTCTGAGCAGATTAACAGAATTTATAATTTTTTGATTTAAGTAATTACGGTTGTTTATTGAACTGTTATAAACAATGGTTTTCAAATAACCCCAAATGCAGAAGTCCATTGGATTAAAATCCGGACTTTACGCCGGCCAAGTCAAGGGGCCACCACGGCCTATCCAACGTTCAGGGTACTGCTCATTTAAATAATTTCGCATTTGTCTGGAGAAGTGTGCCGGCGCACCGTCTTGCATGAAATACATATTTTGCAGACGTTTAGTGGTACATCTTCTAAAAGCCCTCCAAGTTCATTTTGTAAAAAATTCAAGTATGAATCTCCGTTTAGAGTTGGCGTTGAATGGGGCCTATAAGATGATTTCCGATAATTCCACACCAAATGTTGACCTTAAACTCGTTTTGGAAGTGACGTTCAACAACTTAATGCGGGTTTTCATTTTCCCACGCATGTCTGTTTCGGTAATTGAATACACCCCGTCGAGTAAATGTCGCGTCGTTCGTGAAAACACACGATTTAAGAACATTGGATCTGTATTTTGCAGATTTTGGAAGAAATGAGAAAACTGAAGTCTGGCTGGAAGATCAGGCGGCAGTAAACACTGTTCGGGTGTAAAGTGGTATCGGTATAGGCCTTCATCGTAAAATATTCTAATAATTGAAGATTTACTTACACTTGTAGCTGCCTTTAATCTTCTGGAACTCACTTCTGGATTTTCTGCAACACGAACTAAAATCTGTTCTTCCTGTTCTGGTGTTATATTTTTTGGACGGCCCGAAACCTCTTTTTTTTTGTCAAAACGAAACAGTCTCTCCTAGTCGATCATAAATATGTTGAAATAATTTGCGGTTTGGTTGCCTTCTATTCGGGAACATTTCTTGGTACCTGCGCTCTGCACTCCGACCGTTAAAATTTTCTTGTGCGTAAATACAAAGCATACCACGCATTTCCGCATTGGAAAATAAATTATGTCGAGGCATTACTAAGAAATTGAATAATATCTGCGTATTGTACTTAGAAAGTTAATAACTTTGACAGATGATACTTTGTGTAACATGTTATTGCCTTAGAGACGTCGTTGTTTTTAATCAAGGCCAGCTGTGATAAATAACACTAATACGAATACACAATTGTTTTAAATATTTTAGCGTTCTTGTATTAAAAATATGAAATGCCATTATCCCCTGAAAATTAACCGTTGAATTTGCAGATAATAGTTCCGCCAGTTAGTTTGCTTTTCCTGTGCTTTGGTCGTAATGTTGCCATCAGAACGTGTTAGAGGTGGAATGGTTGACTTGGTAAAGTTATAAGCCTTAGCTACCGACCAAAATGATCTTGAGCCGTTAGGACATTCAAGAAGTTTGTCTTTGATTCTCTGGCTGTGTGCTTCTTTGCTTTGGTTTATCGTTTGCTTGCATTGGTTTTATGCGTTAACAAAGATGGTACGATTATCGGCGCGCGGCGGTAGGGTTTTGACGCCATTGTTGGTAGAAATAATTTTTTGATTTAACAGTCGTTCGCAATTTTTGGTAAACCAAGGCTTGCCGTTAGAAGAGCACTTCTTTAAGAAAGTGATGAAGGCTTCCATGCCAGCAAGGATGATATCCATGTATTGACCCAAAGTTATAAAGAAGAAAGGAAAACACATATTTAGATTTCAGTGTTCGTACTAAATATTGTATACGATAAGAAAAGTATTTTTTCTACTACCGTGCGTAAAACACTAACTTTACACACTATGGAAGGTGTCTAAAATTTAACTTTTTTTAACTAGTGCAATTACTTTACGCACTAGTTAAAAAAAGTAAGAAATATGAATGATTACATTGATATGGATACCTGCATTTTTACTTAAAATTGGTCTGGTTGGCCATGGACAAATGGCGATTTCTGTTTGACGTATCTGAATGTTGACAATTTGTGATTTATGCCAGGTGTTTTAATGATTTTAGGAATTAGTGAAGATTTTAATACGGTAAGTTTTGAGTTGTGATATCAAATGTGTTATATTGTTATGATTTCGTTTAATTTTATTTCAGATTTTTAACTCTCAACATTATGGACAGTGATTTATCGGATTTTGAGAACACTCCGCCGAATATTGCAGATTCTGCACAGGAAGCTACTTTGAATTTGCTTCCCAACAAGTCTCGGTTAATTTACGAGCAAAAATATACATTGTTTATGAGTTGGTGCAAGAAAAATAAAGTGACAAGGTACTCAGAAAATGTTTTGCTAGCTTATTTTTCAGATGAATTAAAAAGCTATAAATCATCGACAATGTGGTTAATATTTTCAATGCTAAAGGCTACCTTGAAAATTAAAAATTCAGTAGATATTTCAACATACCACAAGTTAATTGCCTTTCTTAAACAGAGAAGCAAAGGCTACAAAACAAAGAAATCAGGAATATTTGAGAAAAGTAATTTCATCAAGTTTATTTTGGAGGCTCCGGATTCGAAGTTTTTAATGATAAAGGTAACTTTACATCAATTTAATTCTATTGGTAAGGTAAAATATCATATCAAAATCATAGAAGTTTTACCTTAGTTCTTAATACTTTTAGATTCTCTATAAAATGTTTGCATTTGATAGTTATTATAGATTTTATATCGACACGATTTATTATTTTAGGTTGCATTTATTATTGGCATTTCTGGGGCTTGTCGCAGAGAAGAACTGATGAAATGAATGACAAAAAATGATGTTGAGAACAAGGAAACAGTCCTTATTATAAGAATTCCTGATTCAAAAAATGGTATGGAAAGAATTTTTACAGTTCTAAACCCAAATAATTCCATAAATTATTTATCGTGCATTATAAAATATATGACATTAAGACTTCCTAATATTGAATCATCCAGATTATTTTTAAAATATGCCCAAAATAAATGTTCGAAACAACCTGTGCGCATAAACACATTTGGTAAGATGCCTTCTGTAATAGCTGAATATCTGAAATTGCCAAATCCAACATGTTATATTGGTCACTCTTTTCGAAGGTCATCTGCCACTATGTTGGCAAATTCTGGAGGAGACCTTATAACAGTAAAGAAGCATGGGGGATGGAAATCATCTGGCGTCGCAGAGGGTTACATTGACAGTACACTGAGCAAAAAAATTGACATATCGAATAAAATATTAACAAATGATGCTTTCT
Organism: Polydrusus tereticollis; assembly: GCA_963920685.1. Classification (NCBI taxonomy): domain Eukaryota; kingdom Metazoa; phylum Arthropoda; class Insecta; order Coleoptera; family Curculionidae; genus Polydrusus; species Polydrusus tereticollis. The sequence continues at coordinate 46,389,617 of OY987334.1, read as the reverse complement.
CTTCTAATTCCACTAGTACGTTTGACAATATTCCTGAAATCGAAATAAGTAATATTACATCAAATTTGTCTTCTGAAGTTTCAACCAATATAAATAAGCTAACTGATACACCATTTACATCTAGTTCTAATGTGGCTTGTAACAGCAGACGTGTGGATTGTGAAGATTCACAAGTAAATTCTAGACTTAAGAGCCAAGGATTAACTTTTAATAATTCTAATAGCTGTACATTTAATATTCATATAGTCCACAATTAAATTGAATATAAATCCGTATTTGTAAGTACATATATGAAATTTTATTATTGTTATTGTTCCTATAACTTTTGTTCTTAATATTTTTTAGATAACTCTCTTCCTTTAAGAAATAATCGACCATTTCAATACATAACAGCGACCCTGTATAACGTCCGGTAGTAGAAAAAATTGTGTATGCAATTCGTGCGTAAAGTGCCTTTTTTTACTCATGAGATTTGCGCACTCGCCTGCGGCTCGTGCGAAAACCTTCCCATTCGTAATAAAATTGCTACTTTACACCCTTGTTGCATAAATAACTATTGACAGGACTGGCTGTATAAAAAATATTAAAAAAATTGCCAATTCCAACCAATTAATTTAAAAACAATAAAGTTGTTAGCGCATTCATTTTTACCTGCGTATATACGTTTTTTCTAATTGAGTACGTTTGTTATGCAACACACGTTTTGTAAAATACAAAACCACGTAATCAATCCCCCCGAAACAAACATTAAAATTAATTGAAAGCTACGGTTGCTTTCAATCTAGTGTACGTGATTATAAATATCACGTAGAACGGGTTGGAAATTTTAGAGATACATTGTGGCAGAACAGGTTGCAGGTATTATATGCAGCAACTGACATTTAACGGACGCTTGCATTTTTTTTATACAGGCTGCTGTTCTTTAAATATTGTTACAGGGCGAGACAGATTTTTGACGAAACCAATTTTGATGTATTTGAAATTTATTAATGTACACGAAATAAAAGTATGGTATACTACACTGGGCTTACCGAGTATATTTTTTTTTGATGCGGTGTTATCTTTTAAGCAAATCAGTTTACTCGTGGATTTCATTTCAATACGTCTCGTAATTGATCGTTTTATATGTGTCGAATTTGTCGAGACTAATCGACGTTTTGTTTAATAGTTAAACTTTAGTTAGTGAAGGTCTCTATCATGAATCACTATCGAGGGGTCGGCAACCTTTTAACAAAGAGGTGCCCATGTGCAATTTTGAACAAAGCCAAAGAGCCACTTTACAAAACTGTATAATTTTTATACGAATAAATAATGTATAAAATTGTTAAAAGTAATAAAGAAGGTGACTTAATAAAATAAAAAAATAATCAACAATATTTCTAAAAATTTTAATCAAAAAGGAAACATAGCACAGACTTTACTGTTAAACGAAATATATGTTTTTATATAAGGCAACATTTTGTGTAAAATTTGAAACGTTTTCAGTGCGATCCTTGTCCTTGTGTTTCTCGCGAAAGCTTTTCTATTTCTGGTTTATGTCTAGTTACTTTTAATATTACACACGCCTCTGAATTTTCTGTTGTTAGCCGACTTCGATATGGATTCAAAATGATTTTCATATGGGAAAAAACTTGCTCACACATATAGGACGATCCGAATGCTGAACGCATTGCAAATGCCACTTTTTTTAGGCAAATAAATTTATCTGGCAAACTAGCCCAACAATTCTGTATTTCGTTTGATTTATCCTGAGGATCACCTTCTAAAACTCTTCTTAGTTCCACAAATTTTGTCTTCCATAACTCAGAGTTCCTAAATTCAATATGCTGAAGCTCAAAATCTTGAATTTCCATCCATGCGAAAGGAGAATCATTAAAAAGAATGCTAGTAAAATCCATTAAGTCTGGTTTTATCAAGAAGGTGAACAAGTGACCATGTTTATCAAAATCTTGGCCTCTTTCAGCAAATTGTTCTTTCAGTGAAGTCATGTAGTTTAACATTTCCTCATTAAATGCAGCATTATCACAATTATTAAGTATGTTTTTAGATTTGGAAAGTATTTATATGTATGGGAGGTAATATCACGAATAAATACATCTATTTTCATTTTAACAGACTTTCAGGAATCATACAAATCTAGAACAGTTTGACCCGATCCTTGCAACTTAAGGTTTAGTTCGCCGAGATGATTTATAATATCAGTTAGGAACATCAACTTACAAATCCATTCTTTATTATGTAGTTCGGGAAAGACTTGAGCTTGATTTTTTTGCAACAAAAATGACCTAATTTCTCCCAAACATTCCACAAATCTAGAAAGCACTTTACCGCGGTTAAGCCAGCGTATATTGCTGTGTAATGGAATATCTGAATATTCACTTTCCATTTCTTGTAAAAATGACTTGAATTGTCTGTGACTTAATGAAGAACGACGAGCAATGTAGTTGACAACTTTTACAACAGTATCCATCACGGATTTTAAGCTTCCGCTCGAGATCTTTGCGCCATCTGTAGTTACGCAAAAAATCTTAGTTAAGTCTAGTCCCCGTTTCTGAAAATGTTTAACGAATTTTGATAGTATATCTTCGCCTCTTGTCGTTCCTACCAATGGTAGCAGACAGATCAATTCTTCATACACACGGTTATTGTCAAAGTACCGCGCAACGATTGCCAACCGGGAAATGTCATTAACGTCGACACTTTCATCCAAGGAAATACTAAATACGATATTCCGTTTAATGGCGTCGATCTGTTGTTTCCGTACATTTTCTGCCATTTCAGTAACTCGCCTCTCAATAGTCCGCGCTGATGCTGGTATATCTTTAATCCGGACCAGTATTGCTTGTTTATTAGGAAAATCATCAAACAATGCATCCGCACTTCTCAGAAACGTTTGCTTCATAAATTCCCCATCAGTGAAAGGTCTTCCCTTTTCTGCCAAAGATTGTGCAATTTTAAAACTGCATTCGGTTGCCTGATCTTTCCCTTGGCTAATTTTTGTAAAGAATGTTGCCTGCTTTGTATACTGAGCAACTGCTCTTCGGATTGTCTCCGTTCTATCAGCATTATCCTTAAACCCCGATTCATGTCTTGTTTGAAAATGTCGTTGAACACTAGATGTCCGGAATACTACGCTTTCCCGACATAATGCACATATGGCTCGATCTCTTTGCTGTACAAAACCATAATCACTTGTCCAAGAGCTTTGAAAGGGCCTAACGTCAACTTTCTGCTTTTTAGCCGCCATAACACTAACGTTAATCGCGCACTTGTACGTTACAAGTTGATAAATAATGTTACGATTAACTATCCTGGGTCCGTTCAATAACAACACCTGGTACAACTTTTACCACTAAACTTTTATTTCGGAACTTATCTTTACAATAGCTCGTACTAAACTAAACTAACTCTAACTGAATACACGCTTATATAATGGTAAATCCGCCTCCTCGAAGTTTCCCGTATAACCGTAGCAATGCCGCTCACCGGGCGTTCGACAAGCCGAGAATTACCTTCTCGCGTGTTCTATTTTCTAGAAACGTCCCGTCGCGGTCGCGTCGTTCTAACCTGGCCTGCCATCACATAGTTCGGTCGTGCTACGGTGCCAGCTTGTGTACAGTTTCGTAGATTATTTTAAATTTACAATAAGTATCCTTAAAATTAAATATTTAATATTATACACCAAACTTCATAAAGGTATGCGTGCCATTTTAAACTGCCAGGCGTGCCAAGTCAGAGATTACAGAAAACTGGGAAAATAATGATGAGTACATAAATAATTTTAATGCAGTAAAAAAACTTAAGGTAGTGAATGATACATCAGAAAAGGGTATTAAACTTATAGACGAATATAATAAGATATTAGCAAAAGATAAAGAACAACGTCAATGTATATTCTAAATTGTAAGGGAATATAGAAAAAAAATTTAAAATGTCAGTAAGACGACACTTGCGGAAACTTTTTAAAAGTGATTAAATTAAACTATTTGTGTAAATACATAATAGGGTTAGTTCTTAGGTTCAATTTATTAATATTGATAATAAAAGTTTTAAAATTTAAAAACCTTTGTATTTCATCCCATGGGTGGCACCATTTTGAATTAACTGCATGACTTGAAATTTTGCAAACGCCATTTTCTTGATATTTACAACATTTTAAAAGGGTGAGACCAAAGAAAAAAAAAGTCTATATGTACTTCTTATTTATGCATTAAGGAATAAAAATAAAGTTGTGATACCAAAACAAGGGCAGTCAGGGACTAATAAAACAAAATAATTTTGTAGGAGAGTAAAAATTCTGGCCAAAATACAGTAAAAATAGAACATCTATTAACAAGATGGTGCTGTCATTCTTAATCTTATAACTAAAATAAAAGTCTAACACATGAACAACAAATATCCTTAGGTTTGTACTAAAATTATTCCTAAAGTCATTACTAAAAGCAACGCTTTGAGTAACCTTGATTTAGGAAATGAATATGTGCCAATTATTATAAAGTCCTAATTAACTATAATAGAATGATCTATCTAATTTATATCACGAAGGAAACAATAAACGTCAAACATTATAGTAAACTAGCTGCCCTAAAAAACTGTCTTTCTTTCAATTTTGTATTGATTTTCCGATATTTACAACATGTTTGGAACTCGGTGAAACCCATATAGTTCGTGTGTTTATGGTTATTGCTGACTGAATTTTGGCCCCGTAACCGTTACGACTGGAAGTAAGTGAACTGATTTTGCGCTTCCTGCCTACTTGAAACGAAAAAAGTCGTAAATAAGTGGAGTTTGAGGTTGCGAGGTTTTTTATTTCCGTTTCGTTTTGTGGCGTTGCCTCAGTATCTTTAATATTTGCTGATTATTTGTTATGGGGCAAATAATTGACGACAAAGTTACAAGCAGATTCAGACAAGTTTATATAACTTGACAATTAGGGAGGGGTATAAAGATTTACAAATTAATTTGTAATGTTCATGTTCATGTTCATGTTATTTTGTCTCTTTTTTTGCGTTTTATACTATTAGCATAACTGATTTTTTGTTAATTGTGGCATTACAGCCTATACGGGGTATCCGGTAAGTGTATGGCATACCCTCGGGAACGTATAGGTACAAATAATCCTATTTTGTCATAAGTGCCCTTAACGGAGATACAAAGCCCCAAAAGGGTACCCAGCGACTTACATTGACAACATAGGTGAAGATTTCTTGTTTGAGTGTTGTGGTTGCGAGGTGAAAGTGGAGAACAAAAAAAACAATAATTGTTTCTTCATATCGTCCTCCCAATGGGGACTTTAACGGGTCTTGTAAGGCGCAAAACAAGCCTGGCCTATAATTCAAGCAATACCCCTCGAATCTGCTCAATGTCTAGGACTAGATAACTTCAAGGCATCAACAACTGGATGGTTAGAAAAATTCAGTCGTCGGCACGCGATTTCCTTCAAGAAAATATGTGGCGAATAAGTCGATATCAATATCGAAGACTTCGAAGAAGAAGATAATATTGCGCTCGCACAACTGTTTCCTAGCATTAAGGACACATTTGTGAACTTAAAACAATTTGCCTCTATTGATAAAGATTGGCCAACAGAAAGTGCAGAATTGACTATCATCGGGTATATTGAACAGATCCAAAACACGGATGAAACTACTCCTAACTCTGAGACAGAGGAATAGGAACCTGAACTTGCTCCAATGTCGAAAATATCAAGCCTATCTGAAGCCTGCGCTAGTTTGAGAGACTTAGAAAATGTTTTTATTAATGTCAACAATTTTGACAAGTCTACAAATATTTCTCCATTGCTATTAAAATGTGAATCTGAATTTTATAAAAATAAAATAAGAAATCAATAATTTCTGATTATTTTAAAAAATAAAAATTTTAAAGCAAACATACAGTACCACTGTATAATATACACAGTGTGTAAAAAGTCCCGGATGGTAAACAAAACGTTGGTTTATTTAAATGGAATGACCCCCTTTTTATCACGTTTTCTGATTCCTCTAAATATTCTAAACAACAATTATGAAACATGTCATATGGCTAAACCCATTAGTTTAAGAAATAATTTAAGTTAAAGGACATAAATTTAATACAACAGGTAAGATATTACCCACATTTATCATTCTAACAAGCTGGTACCAGAATGTTTTGCGTTAAAACTGTAATAAAACATAAAAATTGTAGTAAATGTACCCACGCAAGTTTTGTCAAAAATTTCATAAAAATTAAAATAAATACAAGCAGTAAAATTAATAACAAATTTACAAGAACAAAAGGTAATATTCCAGTTTATCGGCTTATGCGAAAAATGGCGTAAAATGAAAAACGTTTCTTGCAATATGTAGCACGTACTTTCTAAACGACAAATCCGGGAGCGGAAAACCATTTTTTTAATTGCAAATATAAAAAAAATGTGAAAATAGGGTACCCGCTTGTGACAAAAATGAACAAAAAATGAAAAACTCTTGTTGATTTATGTAGCATATACCGAATTGGAACCAAAAAGGTGGATTAGATGCCGTGTTAGCGCCTGTTTAACCAATATAAGTCTATAATTATTACAATTTTTGTCGAGTGACTAACAGCTAGAGAAACATAACCTCACTTGTCAAATTTAGGTAAGTCGTTATTTAATTAAATGTTGAAAATATCCCCCTCCCACAGTTTGACAATAGGCTAGGTTATAATAAAATTTATCGATGACGTTTGTAACATTTCTTGGTTAATAGATTTACATTCTTGAATATTTGTTCTTCTTAATTCGTTCAGATCTGCAGGTTTTGTCACATACACTTTATTTTTTAGTTGTCCCCAGAGAAAATAATCAAGGCGACCTAGCGGGCTATTCTATGGGGCCCCTTCGCCCTATCCAGCGGTTAGGAAAAGTGTTATTTAAGTAAACTCTTACAGCTCGCCCAAAATGAGGAGGACCTCCATCCTGCTAAAACCACATAGGTCGTAATAGTGGTCCTACTGTATTGGTTATTGCTGGCGTAATTTGATTTTGCGGCTCTATAATGAAAGGTCCCACTAATCTATTGCCAATAATACCGGCCCACACATTTACTTTCTAGGGGTATTGAGTGTGTGTTTTTCTCATCCAATGTGGTTTCTGATCAGCCCAGTAACGACAATTATGTCGATTAACATTCCCGTTTAACATGAATGTTGCATAATCCGAAAAAACTATTTGATTAAAAAAAATTGTTATTTTCTTCCTGTTTTTGCATCATTACTTCGCAAAATTCCATCCTACGTTAGAAATCGTCTTCTGATAATTCCTGGACTAAAGTTATTTTATAGGGGTAAAATTTTTTGTTTAAAACATACATCAACTTGGGTAGCAGCTTTGCTCAACGACAAATGTGAATCCTGAACAAAATGAAGTAATGTCTCTAATTTTTTTTCATTACCCGGTTTCCTCGAATCTTTGAACTGTTTTTACAACTGTAGATTTTAATATAGGCTGTCGGTTTAAAAAAGTTATATTGAAAAATTGCTTTGTTTCGGTAAATGATCTTTGTCGGTCTTCAAAACCTTTGATCATTAATAAAGTTATACGTTCCCTTTCGTTGAGAGACATTTTCGGAAATTAATATGACAGTGACGCAAATCATTCTGGTACCAGCTTGTAAAAATGCAAGATATAGGTAATATCTTACCTGTTGTATTTATGACCTCTAACTCAAATTATTTCTTAAACTAACGAGTTTAGCCATATGACATGTTTCATAATGGTTGTTTAGAATGTTTAGAGAAATAAAAAAACGTATTTAAAAAGCGGTCATTCTATTTAAATAAACCAAATTTTTGTTTACCATGACTGTTTGAGGTACCCTGTATAATTACAGGTGCCCTAGTTTTATAGATTTTTTTAAAGCCTACAACTTTTATACCAAAAGTTTTTTTATATTGTGCGCCATTTTCTAAATAATTGACCGGTCCGGGACTTTTCACACACTGTGTATATGTTAGTATGCACGTGTAGTTTATACATATTGGTAAATCGGCTTCATCTCATTTAATTTTAGTTCTGATAATTTTAACAAAATGTTTAAAATTATTTACATATAATGTAGATTCTTATAAATATACTTGAATTCACGGCTCGTCTCGTCGTTCGACATTTGACAATAGACAAATGACAGTAACTAGCTGGACCAGTAACTTTGAAATATCCCCAACCCATCATAGAGCCGTAATTAGCCCAAAGCCCACTGACACTGACATCAGTGACATCGCCACGTGCTTTTTTTCTCGTTAAGTGTTTTGCTGTGTTTTTAATTGTTCTCGTGTGTTTTGTATTTAAATAAGTTTATTAAAGACTTCTGTTTTGGACGTACATACCACCTACGTGTTTTGGTGTTTATTTGTTACGGAACGGTAAGTTAAATACATTAACGGCAAACTACTTTTATACGGTATTTATCTTTTTTAGGCGTAAAATGATAATGGATCATAATTATTATTGTCTTCCAAGTACCTCAATGGATAATATTCCTAAAGAAAACAGGGTAACGTTTATGCCTTGCAACTTTTTGACTCTTCCAAGGGCGTTATCTTTTACCCCATTATTTATTAATAAATAGAAAAAAAAAATCATTATCTTGATAGGATTAGGGAGGAGAGTTTTCCATAAACAATTAATGAATATATTTTGTTGCAGGCTACTCCACCATATATGTATATAATATAACTATGTAAACCCAATATCCTTACCCTATGGCCATGGCAAAGTCAAAAAGTTTTAAATACCTAGTCGTAAAATGATGTATAATTATTATTATAATTTTTAGAAAAAGGCGTTTTCTGTTTTACATGGCAATGAGTTGGCCCAAAAATTTGTGCAAAATGTTTATAATTATTTTAAAGACGTACATCCTCAAATAAACCCCATTCAAGTAAGTATTTTTTCCATTACCTCGCCTTTCTATAAAAAAGCCCCTGTTTTTATGCTGAAGGAAATTCGCTTGGTGTATTGGGCGATAAGTTAAACATAAATTGGTGTATCTATTTCTACCAGTATGTCATGCGTCTGGATGAAACACGTGTATTTTTCTGTAATTTTAATATTTAATATAACGCCATATTGTTCGTAGGAAAACCAGTTACAATAAAGAAACTGCAAGACCAACTCCATCGCAAGGAAATGTATCTTGGAAACATAAGCAGTCTCCTAAGGTTGGTAAAAAGCTTAGGCTTTTTCTACAAGAAGGAAGACAATCGCCGTGCGCTTATGGAAAAGCCATGTATTGCGGATAAACGGCGAAGATTTCTGTCTACGTACATGGAAAACGCTGAGCTTGGTCCCGATAGAAAACCACGTGTTTTTCTGGACGAGACTTGGATTTTTTCTAATGGAACATTTAGAAAATCTTGGCAGGATGATAACATTAAATCTGTCAGGAAAGAATCTGGAGAAGGGTACAGGTCAATATACGAATTAATAAATATAAGTTAACCTAAGTAAAGGTACAAAAAACCATAGTCTTTACTCTACAAGACCAAAATGAAGGCCCCCCTTCTGGAAATAAATTCTCTTAGTGAACACTAATCGTCATTTAATTTACATTTTTAGATACATTGTTTTGCTTGCAGGGGGCGAATGTGGATTTATCGAAAATGCCAGGCTTATTTTTAAATCCAAATGTAAAACTGATGACTACCATGGAAAGATGAACTCTGAAAATTTTGAAAAATGGCTGTGCGAAACCCTGCCAAACTTAGAAGAGCCCTCCATGATAATTTTAGATAATGCTAGTTATCATAGCAGGCAAACGGCGAAGTGGCCCACAAAAAAATGGTTAAAGGCGGATTTACAAAGATGGTTAGAAGAGAAAAATATTTTATTTTCACCGTACGATACCGTCCAGGTTTTATGGCAACTCATCAATACAGTACCGCGAGTAGATAAATCCTTTAAAGTTGATTAGAAATGCTGGTCATGAAGTTTTGCGGCTCCCTCCTTACCATTGTCAATTTAATGCAATTGAAATGGTCTGGAGTCAAGCCAAGCGACTTTATGATCAACATATTCTAAAAGAACGAGATGTTTGTAAAGCCTGGAAGATGGATTTAGAAGGTGTGTCCCCAGAACAATGGGTTAGTTATGTAAGACATACGGACAAAATTATCAAAGAAGCATGGGAAAAGGAACGAGATATCATTGCTCATATGCAGGCACCTATTATTATAAACGTGGATGATAGTGATGTTGATTTTTCTGATGAAATATCGGATTGATCGTTAATATTTTAATTAATAGATTCACTTTTTCATGAAATATCTATCAGTTATCAAAATATCACTATTTTCTATGACATTGCAACTAATCTTTTGTTTGATTTGTAAAATATTTATTTTTGTAATAAGCATACTAAAACCAACTGAAATTCTTGCCTTTTTCAAAAAATGGCAACTCAATCATAAATTCAAACAGAAGACAGATAGTAACCCTACTGGAGGAGTTCTCATTTATATAAAAGAGGAATACCACTTCAAAGAAATGTGTAACACCAATGAAGGCCTGAATTATTGGCTTGTAGGGATCGAAATATTACTACAAGGTGCCAAATACACTGTTTATAGTTTATATCATTCACCTTCTTCAAGCGATGTTTACTTTTTAGAAAAATTAGACGATTTTCTAAATATCCTAAATAGAAAAGGCGAAATAATAGTTATAGGTGACTTTAACCCTTTAACCTTAATCAAGCAGTAAATACATATTATTCTAAGAAACTCTTGAACATAGTCCAAAGTCATGGCCTATATCAGGTGGTTATTCAGTTCACTAGAGTAACTCAGGACTCAGCAACAGTTATCGACCTGATAATTACAAATAATAAAAATCTTCAGTTCCAAATATACTCTACACCGAAAATTACGGATCACCATATGCTATCAATAGACCTAGTTGAGCCCTACGAAAACTTCACCAAGACTATCAAAAGCAGGAATTACAATCAGATGAACACATTATAATTTTATATAGTGACTATCGCAAACCCACTATTTTCTGTACATGTACAGTATCAGTATCTATATATACAGCAAAAAAACAACAAAAAATAACTATGTATTATAGCTTATTGGTTCTCCAAAAAATTGCTTTATGAATAACATTGCTTTCCATTTTGAATAACAAAAAACGGTGGTATAGTAACATTGCATAACATTTTTGCATTGGGCTTAAACTCACTGAAGTTCTTTTCTCGCCTTTTTCAAAAAATGCCGACAAAAAGTATAAATCGATTTTATGTTCCAAGAAAAACAATATAGAATGAACTAATATTATTTCCTTATATAAATGAATAGTAATATACTGCACTGAAAATATATATCAGCTCTTAAAATATAACAATTTCTATGCCATTGCAGCCTATATTAATTTAATTTATAAAATTACAAAATAGCCTTGGTAGTACTAGTATTTTTTACTTGTAGATTGTAGATTTTTTATAATTAGAAATAAAAAAGTACTACATACACCTTTTTTCTTTCCCTTTGCTCCTACGCTGATTTCACCAAACTATATATTCCATTCCTCCAAAAAAAATTGCACATTTAATGTGGTTTACGTGCTTAACAAATTTAGCTTAGTCCAATCCTGATCTGAAATTTAGTACAAGTAACCTACCAACCTACAAAAACAAAATAGACTAGAAGTCGACAGGGTGCCATTAGTGACACGTCACTCGTCCACCATTTTGCGAGACGGTTCAAGAATCCGACTATAAACAAACACTGTTAAATGCAGACCAGTTGTTTTAATTTTTCTCTATTAACCGACGACCCCTGTAAACCAACCAACATTTGATTCCCCGAGGTTGGTGGCTATTGAGAGATTTTACTATAATTTAATTCTGCAAATAAAATATTTTGTTCCTCGTTTTTAATTAAATATTTTTATTGGACAAATTCGTTTTTGCTTATATATTTTTCGGTGATACCTGATTTTAAACGTGTTTAAATATTAAAATACAAAAGTAAAAGGGAATTTTTTGACGCTGTTCTTTTTAAATATTACACATTAGTAACTCTTTAATTCAGATTCATACAACAGCGTTAGAAATGCGAGAAATTAACTTGGCAAATAGCCGACGACCGCCGTCTGTCTGGCAGTCTGATTGAAAACACAGGAAGGTAAATTCATTTTCTCGTTAATTTCCCTCGTTGCTCAAATATTTAAGATCAAACAGAATTAAGAAGTACGGAACATGCCGAGGACAGGTCTCATAATAAGATATATCCAAGGGGAACTGTGGAATGTAAAACATGGAAATAGTTGGAAAATGTACGGAAATGTCTTAAGCTAAGATTTTAATTAATAATAGAAATTTAGATGCTAGACTGACAAGATCTAAGTGTGTTGGTTGCTGCACTACCTCAGGAAATTTGTTCCAAAGTAATGACGTTTTCCAGATAAAGTAGTTTTTTTTTTAGTGGTCCCAGTGGCACTAGTTATAGTCCGTCTAATCCACTAGGTAAAAAGACTTAAATCAAGAATTAAACATTGACAAAATAATGTTCTTCTTTCAAAATCATTGTGGCTTAATTCTTGATGTGATTAAAGATTTTTTTATTTCCAAATTAGAACTAATTTTTCTGACACTTATTTCTGGATTCTCCACCACCACCAATGCAATGCCTAGCTGGTTATCTTTATAAAGCACTGTTTTGGTCTTAGATGTTTTTTCATACTCTACGCTCCCCGTTCTCTCAAATCGACCTTTTAGTTTAATTATTGGTCTTTCGTCCGGACGTCGAGCTTCTGAAAACTTCTGAGCATATAAACGTGATGCCATAAAACAATTTCCATCACTTTTTCCAATTGAGTAAATCATATTTACTAATTCTAATCGAGTGTAATTAAAATTCATTTTGAAAATTAACGTAGACAAGGCTACTGTAAAACGTCAAATAATGGATAGGTATTATGTCTGCCATTTGCAGAAAAGTTGAATTTAATAGAAATGCATGGCGAACTAGTTATTAAATTTAAAGCATCACGAAATTACGCTTGCTTTTAAGACACAATTTTTTGATATCATGTTTCCTTCAACAACTTTTTGAAATAAGGTATCAGATATTGGTATCAAATTAAGGGGAATTAACACAGGGTGTTTCATTTAAAAAAAAAACGAAAACTTGCTTTTAAATTTATTAAGTTTGGACCAAAATGTTGAACACTCTGTAGTGCTTTTACCAATTCTAATAACAGTTAGGTAATTTAACATGTTACAGCTGCTTTTTTTTCCTAAATTTTAGTAAAAAACTTTATAAAGATAGTTAAAATCCAACGATTTTTATGTAAAATCCTTTTTAGTCAAAAGTCCATTGAAAAATTCATATCTTGACAACGTCGCATTTGATGATCAAAATTTATTATGTAGGATAGAGGACTACTAAAAGCTTCAATATAATTAAAAAATATATGGTGTTCTATTTAAAAAAAGATATGTTTGGCCCACTCTGGATTCTTGAGCCAACCTGTATATTTGAAAATATTTTTAAAGGGTGCCCTGTGTTAACCTGTTTTTGTAAAAAGTTTTTTCCCTTAAGTCGACCGTTAACGAGATATCGACTTATTCATGCTTTTTCCTCCAACCAGTTTCTTGATAGTCTTTCATAATTCTTTCGGGTCATGTTGATTGTTGTCTATTGTATTGTTGTAATAGTCTCCTTTTTGTCCTAATTATTTCTACTAGGTACTTTGTTTTCTTGGATTTTGGAGTCATTACAATCAGTTTTATTCTTCGTTATCATTGCTTTGCGGTATAACTGTTTTTTTTTCCTACACTTATTTCTATGTTCTAATTTTGACACCACCTAATAAGGTTAAAACTTGGTGCATAATACTACTTTTGTGAATTAGAAAAATGTTTATTAGTCTTCATATCTTATTGTTCTGTAATGCAGAGACTTCTTGGATCCTCTGCAAATAAAGTAGACATCCTGACCAACTATAACGATCAAATAAACCACAAGTAAATCAATAAACAGTGATGCAGAATAAAAAAGGGAAAAGAGAGAACACCTACCGAGCGAAAATTAGATTTAAAATTCGATTGGAAAACGAATTTTATTAGGTGCATGTACCGAAATGCCTGAAAGGTTGTTTTTCCAGGGTAAATACACTCCACAAGCATCTTGAAGTGGTTTAATTGAATGGGAAATATCTGAAAAGAGCCCGGAGAGCTCCACGGGATTTAATTTGTTTTCTCTTTTTTTTTTATTTTGTTAGGCTACTCCGGACTTTACGAGATTTTGCTTTTTGTTTGAGTTTTAAATATATTAAAAAATATAGTATACATCGAAACAATCAAGCGGTTTTAATTACAGTAGTTATATGTTTTTGATTGATTAAGGCATTGGTACTATAGTCTATCTATAAATGATGCAAAGTAATAAATCAATCAAAACCGTCTTCTCTATGGGCGTGCAAGATATTTCGGCATGTATTGATTTAAATAGGCCTGAATTTTTAAATTTGTGCAGAACTAGTACAAGTATCGACACTAAATTCAAGTTTGGTCTTCAAATATATATTTTATTATTAAATTTTTTAAGCTTAAAATTATGTACAGCCGTACTATTTACCTGGAGTTTTAGAAAGCAATTTTATCAAAACTAATTAACCCTTCGTTAGGCGCGTGGTGTTTTGTCACTAGGTTGGTCGCGCGGGCTACAATAGTAGCCCATTTGAATTTTGACTAATTTTACTTTTAAAAATGAAAATAATACAACTTTTTGTTATTAATATATGTTATATTGATACAGGGAATACAACAATAAAAAAAATATTGATCTATGGGCTTTAGAAAACAAAATATAAAAAAATTGTTATTTCACCACATACTTACATTAAAAAAAATTAATCTACTAAAAAAACAACGTTATTTTATTTATAAATAAAAACATAACAAAATGTATGCTAAAATAATATAAAAAAAACAGATACCTAAATATAAACTGCAACAAAAAACATAACCTACACTGCACGAAAAATGAAATACAAAGTTGCAAAAAAAGGAAAAAGTTTTAATCGGTCAGGCAGCCAACACAGACTTCTCTATAGTATTCTTTGCACACCTGGCGATTACATTTGACACATGTTATTCTTGTAGATTTGTCCTTATTTCTTGGGCAAATAGAACAACGTCGAACACTATTATTTGGCCTAACAGGCACTTCTGGTACCAGTTCTTCTAGACCCAACAATTCTCGTGCACATGATGTTTTTTCTTATCTCAGGGTCTAAAAATTTCAGTAAAATTATTAAAATATAAGTACTACATTAAGTACTAGGTGTACTTACCAAAAAATATTTTTTTAAAACGAAAAAATTAAGGAAACACTAATAAAATACTTTTATAAAAACTGTTACGACTTTGGTCGCGTGGGCTACACTCGTAGCCCAGTGACATTAATCTTCAAATATCTCGAACAGCCGTGCTTTATAGCGAGTGGGTGTTTACTGACTGTTAGATTCATGTTTAAACGACAGCTACTAAAAGGCGTGCGAACGTAGCGTCTTCCACCGCTTCAAATTAGAGCGGGCTACGATCGTAGCCCACACGACTATGGAAGGGTTAAGGTCTAGGTACTTATTCCATTTCTGCTCTAATCATTTTATTCCTTTTTTTTTAAACCTAATCCTTTGTTTGCTAATTATATGGTTATTATGCCTTTATGGGAATAATACACCTATTTATATCTATAGATACCTACCTTATGTGTTTGTTTCTCAGTGAAACTAGTCAAAGTGTGAACTGTCAGTGTTTTTTTAATTAAATATGGAAAATTTTCAACAATTGCTTAAACGCTCTTCTATTAAAAGTAAGAATGCGGATTGGAGTGTTGAAAATGCAAAGCAATTTACAGCAGATATGCTTAACGTTGGAAAAACAGCAATATACTTCTCCAGGACGACCAAAACTTGAGCTGGATGACGTTTTAATGCAGAGAATAAGGCAAAAGGGTCATAGTTTCTGTTTCAAAAAAGAAATTTTCACACTGGACAAAATTTTGTCCTCAATCCGAGAAGACCAGAAATACCCATTTATGTGTAGAAATACGCTTTGGAAATTATTAAAAAAAAAAGATTTTTCGGTGAAAAAAACATATTAGGCAATCGATTTTAACAGACAGAAGTGATATCGTCTGTTGGCGAAGAAATTACTTAAGAAACATCCGAGAAGCCAGAGAAAAAAACAAAAAAATATTTTACCTAGAAGAAACATGGCTAAATGAAGACCACACTGTGACTAAATTTTGACAGGATGAAAATATTGAAAGTTCAAGGCAAGTTTTTTTGGAAGGATTGTCCACAGAATTAAGACCGCCATCTGGAAAAGGACATCGACTTATCATAACTCATATTGGAAGTTCTGAAAGCTTCGTCAAAAGTAGTCTACTGATGTTCCAATCTAAAAATACAGGAGACTATCATGAAGACAGGAATGCCGATGTCTTTGAAAAATGGTTCGAGCAAATTTTGGATCTTATACTAAAAGATGCAATAATTGTATTGGATAATACAAGTTATCACTAGGCTGACGGAAAAATCGCCGACAAGTGCGTGTCGTAAAAGTGAAATACCAGAATGGCTAAGTTTAAGATAAATAGAATTTCCATAAGATTCCTTAAAAAAGAACTATTGGTACTAGGCAATTTAAATAAAAATGCATTCAAAAAATATGTAGTCGATGAAATGGCAAAGTTACGAGGAATATTTGTGCTCAGACTTCCACCTTACCGCTGCGAATTAAACCTGATCGAATTTATATGGGCTCAAATAAAGACAGATATCGCCAGAAAAAAACACGGTTTATAACATGGAGGATTTAAATAGACTCTTTAATGAAGCCATGGGTAAAATCAGTGCGGAAAGTGGAAATCATGTGATAGAAGAAGAAGCCAAAATGTGGCAGGTAGATAGAATAATCGAAGAAATTGTTAAACCGCTTATTATGAACGATGTTATTAAAAGTTCATCATCCGAGTCGAACTGTGATTAAGCCATAACGACGAAGTATTATTCAAGAAAGAAGTTTGTCCCTTTTCTTTCCGTCAGACTCAAGCCTTGGACCCGTTTCATCATATCGCGGCTCTTCGGCAAGGCTATAGAGTCTAACGAAGAGGAAAGGGACCTTACAGTGAACTTCATCACATAATGTATAAATACATATCTATATGCGAGATGTTGCTCGTGGCTGCAACTCATGGCAATCGAGCTATCCACCCCACCAGACCAGCGAGGTCTTAGAGAAGTATTCTTGGAATAAGAGAGGCTTTATTCGCTCTAAAGCTACTTCTACAAAAATTCCGAGACCAACGTAAGAATGTTTATGTGTGTGTTTGTCGATTATGAGAAAGTCGTCGACAGAGTTCAGCACAGAAAACTTATAGATTTCTTAAACTACATGGGAGTGGATGTCGTAAGACTCATAGAAAACTTATATTGGCATCAGACTGCAGCAGTAAGGTTAAGCGGAAAGCGGAAATAAAATGTAGAATAGAGACAGACCTTATAACGTTCTAACAAATGAAATCACTTTTCTGCAACGATAATCTGAATTTAAAATCGCGTCACAGAGTGGTAAAAGCTTACACAGGGTGATTCAAAACTACTTTGACAAACTACGGGAGGTAATAGCCGACAATATTTTAAGATGAAAAGTTCTTATAAACAGTGGTCCTTGGCGACTTCGTTACGGAGATACAGGGTGTTGAAATGTTAGAAGAAATAGTAATAATTTTTAAATAACTCCTTAACGAGTTATTTTTTTTTTATAAAATTTAGTGAGTTTAATAAACATCTACGGACATTTATTTTCAAAGTTTAACATGTTCGTAAATTTAACCAGTAGCGTCGGTACAAAATGTTGCTATCATATTTTTTGTGAAAACTACCCAGGTAGCAGCATGACGTGAAAATGACGTGAAATACTAGTCATCGAGTGACAGAAATGACGAGATAAATCACGTAAATTTGACGTGAAAATGACCTCCTAATGTCTCAGACGAATGACGTCATATTGGCGACGTCTTTTTGACGTGTTATTTATCGTACTTATTCACATGTTATTGACGTGTTATTGACGTCTTATTCACGATATTGTTTATTATTTTTATTTTAGTTCTGTAACAAAAATGAAACAAACACTTTTGGAAAAGATAAATTTATTGAGAGAAAATAGATATTTACAGAAATATGGTCTAAAATCTCTAAAACCATCAAAATAACCTCTATAACGATATGCCGTAGGTATCTCAACTTTCAAACAACTATCACTAAGTATCACCACCACAAAGTGGTTCCAGGATGATTATGAATACCTGGAAAATATATTTTCTCCATGCAGGAATCCACAAACCAAAAAGTTCTACACAATTTTCACAAAACAAAAACCAAAGACCAAACCAAACCGCCAAAGGAAGCCACGAGATAAGCAAACATAACCTCAATCTCAAATTTGTCACTGTCGTTTCGTTTCGCGCTTGCACATAATCCGAAAATTTTTCTCTGTCTCTCCAACTGCTGCAGTTTTGAAAGAAAAGAGTGTGGAGTGGAGAGTTCGCGAAAAGTGTTCGTAAACGGAAAAGTTTCCTTACTTTCATTTTTATATGTAGGAGAAAGACGAAAGTGGGGCAGGTAATACTAGGTATTATAGCAAATTACACCACCGAACGAGTAGAGTCACGGCCTACTCTAGCTAGAAATGGCTGTGGTAGAATACGAAGCAAATGGAATAGAGATAAACTATAAAGAACATTTTATATACGCATTGATGGGAGGATCTACTTATTTATCTTTCTAGTTTGTTTAATACATTTAAATGCACGTTAATTGTCTCAGCACAATTTTGATTCTGTAACATAGAGCATAAGTATAAAATTAATTTTTCCTTACTCCAGCGTATCTATTTTATCACCAGAAAAAGACGTCAATATTACGTAACATATAACACGACATAATGACGTCATTATTCAGAAGTCATTATGTCGTTATTTGTTGGTCATTTTAGACCGCTGACGAGTGTTGACGAGATATCACCATATAATGACGTCAATATGACGAACCCCTGCTACCTGGGTATGCTACACCACTGACTTATTTTATTTTAACTTTATTTTTATGAACCCCCCCTTCATTTACAACAAAAAAGATCACGTGTGTTTTTTTAATACGAGGAACGGTTTAAGAGTAAATGATTATTTTATTTGATTTTACACAAATATTGAAAAATGTGTTTTAAATTCACAAATACCCTCAAGTATGTATTTTAACGAATACATACATACTTAATAATAAACAAATAAGTATATGCCTAAGAAAGGCATCTGAAGATGCCTATTTTCTAAGTATAATACGTTCTCAGTGGCATACATATTTATTTATTAATATGTTATTTTTTAATATTTTGTATTTTAACAAGGCGGCTTTGGAAATGCTTTTTTAATATTTTGTATTTTTACAAGGCGGCTTTGGAAATGCATTTGTCGAGTAATTAAAACATATTTGACAGTTAGTCGCTAATGTGGTTTATTTCTTCAGTTTGGTGTTTTTGGTTGGATATTATTAGTATTGTTTATAAGGTACCTACTATGGATTATTTAAGAAATAATGCGCATTTAGCCGACATGCATTTTGTATATTATGGCCTTGCCGATGGAAATGCACGAGAAGCGAGACGAATTTATCAGGAGCGATATTCTAACCGAGTACTGCCTGCTGCTGCAACATTTACAAATCTCCACCGCCTAGCTGAAACAGGGAGTTTTACAAGGCCACGTGACATTCCTGGAAGACCACGAACAGCCCGAACCCCAGAATTAGAAGAAGCTGTTTTAAACGCTGTAGTGGAAAACCCAGATACAAGCACCCGAATAATTGCTGATGCTCTCAATTCCACCCAAGCCACAGTTTGGAGAATTCTGCACGATCAGCAGTTGTATCCGTACCACATTCAAAGGGTACAAGCTCTTTTACCTAGGGACTTTCCTTAGGGCATTAATTTGTGTCGGTGGTTTTTGGAAAAATTTGCTGAAAATCCCCAATTTTTAAATTATTTTTTTTATTATTTATTTATTTAAACTTTCACAATAACCATATTCCAACCAATTTTCATTAGGTAAACGTGTGGGGACGAATAGTTGGCGATTACTTAATAGGACCTTTTTTTCTTCCACTTCGGTTTAATGGAGATACGTACCGACACTTTTTGGAAAATGAACTTCCTCCCTTATTGGATGATGTACCCTTATAAACTCGAAGACGAATATGGTTTATGCATGACGAAGCTCCCGCTCATTTCAGCATAGTGGCCAGGACTCATCTAAATCAAATTTATACAAATCGATGCCGATGGATCGGTAGGGGAGTTGAGGAAGGAAATCAACCGTGGCCACCAAGGTCCCCAGATTTAAATCCCCTTGATTTTTATTTGTGGGGACATTTGAAGTCAATCGTTTACAAAACGCCAGTCGAAAATCCAGAAGTGCTAAGAAACCGAATAATCGATGGTTTTGAAGTAATAAAAAGCAGACCAAATATCTTAGCACGCGATTCCATGCAAAGGAGATTAGATGCCTGCATCTTGGCTGAAGGTGGACATTTCGAACAATTTATTTAAAAATCATTTAATTTCTGTAACGTACTTATTTATTTAATTAAATTAAATGGTATACCTTAATAAATCTTTGAATTAAAACACATTTTTTAATATTTGTGTATAGTCAAATAAAATAATCATTTACCCTTAAACCGTCCCTCGTATCAAAAAAATACACGTGATCTTTTGTGTTGTAAATGATGGGGGATTCATAAAAAGAAAGTCAAAATAAAATAAGTCAGTGGTGTAGCATAGTTTTCACAAAAAATATTATAGCAACATTTTGTACCGACGCCACTGGTTAAATTTACGAACGTGTTGTACTTTAAAAATAAGTGCCCTTAGATGCTTATTTAATTCAGTAAATTTCATTAAAAAAAATAACTCGTTAAGGAGTTATTTAAAAATTATTACTATTTCTTTTAACATTTCAACACCCTGTATCTCAGTAACGAAGTCGCCAAGGACCACTGTATATAAGAAGTTTTCATCTTAAAATAATGTCGGCTATGACCTCCCGAGGTTTGTCAAAGTACTTTTAAATCACCCTGTATATGGTCAATATTACTATACCGAGCGGAGATCGTCTAGATCTAGAAGCTTTCGAGATGTGGTTACATACGAATGCTGAAAATACAATGAACATCTGTGTAGATCAATGAAGCAGTGTTAAATAGGACTGATGCAGCCTCTCCACTACTAACTACTATGACGTGCAGAAAGATATCATATTATGAACATATTATTATATTCAGAGGAGAGCAATACCAAATCCTCCAGTTAATAACGATGGGCAAAGTCAAAGGCCGTAGAGGCGTTGGAAGGAAGCAAGCCTCCTGGTTAAGGAACATTCGTGAATGGACCGGCATATACAGTGCTGAGGAACTGTTTCGATTGGCACAAAATCGCCAAAGACATCGGGGGAACCTGATGTGATCGTCGAAGAAGATAATATTTCGTTATGAAATGGCTGATAACACAATTTTATCACAACGTTGAATCAGGTCAGTTTTGAATAATAAGTATTGCAATGTTTAGAAATATGTTTGTTTGTAATTATTGGTGTTCAGTACTTATCTAATTAATTTTATTTAACTTGTAATGTTCTATTACTTTGAAACTATTTACGAGCACAAATTAAATAAAATTTAGCGAACAAGGAAAGCATTTTATGCTCCCACCCCCGGCTACTAAATTTCTATTTTTAAACGCCACCCGGTCTGTTTATTACGCCAAGTTACCCTGAAAAAGTAATTAATAACAATTAACATCAACCCCCGGTCTGACCCGAGCGAATATTAAAAATGATAAACGCTGTATCGTTATTTTAATTGCGAATTTTTATTTGGAGAGAAATGTGGGCATATTAAAAACTTAATGACGATTGCCAGCCTGAATAAATATGATAAAGTCGGACTGCAGAAACAGAAATTAAGAAAAATACTCAGTTTGCGTTCGGAGGGTGACTAAATTAATAAGGGAAACCCTACATGCGCAATATTTTTTGAAATCAGAATTTTAAAGTTCCCAGATGCACAAATGGCGTTCTGTGCTTAAAAAGCATTCAGCTTCGAGTTTTTTTTTTTCATAAATTTTGCTGCTAAAATACTTGAATCTTAATAATCCAGCGAAAAAAACCTGAGAAACTACACTAATAAAATTAATTATTTGAGTTAAAAAAATTTACCATTGACTCAAATAAATATTTGTTTCCTATTAGCCAAACAAATATGTATTATTTAAAAAATACCAAGGGATTATTTGCCTCAATTAGTATCATCTGATTTGATACAAATTACTTTTTATTTGGAATTAATTACTAAATACAAAATTCAAGCAAATATTTATTTCCTTAACACTAACCTAACTTAAATAAGCCGTTTCAATGACTTAAGGTAAATAGGTTAAAAGTTAAGTTAACAAAATGTTTATTTGATTGATATTTATATATATTTTATCAAGTACATATTTATTTTACTTTTGTTTTACATGTATTTGCCGTAACAACAACGTTATTTAATTAAACAATTTAAGTGATTTGATTTAAATAAACCGGTAATTTCCATCAAAGTGATTGTTTTTTTATTCAAGTACATAATTGTTTAACTTGTGTTTTATATTTATTTAGATAAAATATAAATTTATTTGGTTTAAATACCTTTTTTTAATTTTCAATAGATTAGAATGTTCATTCAAATCAGTTCCTATTTTATCCAAGTACGTGTTTATACAGACGTCGCATAAAAATAAGAAATATTGAAATGTTGCTATTAAATATGGTTTAATCAGTACCTATACCATAATAATCACAAACCTTATCAAATTGTTTATAGTGTTCAAATAATAAGGCAAACCAACAGAAAAAACACATTTTTGGCGAAAATAAAGGTTATGACAAATTACGCGCACGCGCACAACGATTTTTACATAAAAATAACATAAAATTTAAAAGATAACCATCTCTTATTTTATTTCTTATTTTTTGTTATGTTATGTGTTTCTATAAACGTCTTATGACAGATCTGTAGATTCAACTCTTATTTTATTTTTATGTTATGTTATCTTGCTGTATAAACCGACCATTAGTTGTTGTTCTCCTTAAAATATACGTCAATAAAACTATAGAGAAGTTAATAACTTTGATAAAAAATTAAATAAAGGCAAATTTGCAAATATTAGGTACAATAATTATTAATATTATTTATTTATTTATTGCAATTATATTAATTATATTATATTTTTTACGTTAGGAGGTTTGATAGGTATTGAATTATGGTGAAAATTGAGAAAAACTGTCTTATTTGTAACCTAGGTAGCCATGATTTATAAATACCTGGCTACTAAAAAGATTTTGTGTTCGAAATTTCAAATTAGGTATTACAAGTATCTTTTCTTTGCCTCTTATCTTACTTTTTTAACTCGTTTCATGCGTACCTAACTAAAATATTCAAATATAGTTTCCTACCTTGAAAAGTATCTAACATATGGGATATACCCCTTGATATACCCCAATCTTCTAAATAATTATTCATATTACGTTTATTCCCCATATCTTCGTTTTAATTTTTGATGGAACCACTAACTTCTGTGCCACTAACAAAGAAGATTTCACTCTCACTCATAAATTTCTACAAGACAAAATCGAACACCAATGACCAAAAACGCGATGATCAGGCCACTTTTGTATAACCAATCAAATTACTCAAAGCCCAAAGTAGGCGACAGGAGTTCATTTAAATACTTAATTATTTGTTTGGATGACCAAATTATTTGAAAAGTTCGGCAATGAATGATTTAAATTAAAGTAAAAGGTATTTAGTTCTTAACTTGAAATGTACTTCGATTAAATAATTAGTTATTTGTAAATATTTGGTTGTTTTATATTAAGGATTTAATGTAAACACATAATTATTTAGTTTAAATGACCTAGACATTTAAAAAGTTCTCTATTGGGTGATTTAACTAGCGATTAACGGGATTTAGTTCCTAAATAAAAATTAGTTCGATTAAATAATTAGTTATTTAGATTTTGTTATTTTAGTGGTTTTTTTGGTAAGATATTTGTTTGAAGGGTTCTATTATTTGCCACAAATCAACCAACAGGCAAATAATTTTGCAAATAAAACGAAATACCCTCATTTATTTCAGTTAAATAAAATTTAGTTAATTAAAATCACATTTATTTATTACCAATAATTATTCACCAAATAAATCAGATTATTTGATTAAGGGAGCACAGTTTTATCAGTGTAGTAATGGGCTTTTATTGAGAAATATTAAGTTGCGGGGTCTTGATTGGGTTTCTACGTTACACAGAGAAAAATGTATTATAACCCTTATAATGATTCTTATTATCATTATAAATCGTTTAATCTAATAGCAGTTATATGCTTGAGACTGCTGAGATAAGTATTAACGATAATTAAAGTTTATACGTTAAAATCTGTCAAAAGCGACCACCCTCGGGGAATCAAATGTTGGTCGGCTAACAGGGGTGGTCAGTTAATAGAGAAAAATTAAACAACTGGTCTGAATTTGACATATACCGGGTGTCCCACTAAGAATGGCTGTCGGCCGTATCTCAGAAAGTGTTAGTCGTATGGCTTGCGGAAAAAAAAATATATTAGGTAAAATGGTCATGAGAAATTGCTGGAAATTATTTTCAAGTTTCTCAGACTGGCGCTATGTGGCGCAATAGTAACGATAAATATGAATCACGACGTTTCCTCAAAAGTCGCCTAGTTAAGGTATCCCGAAAATAACATTTCTGTATATCTCGAAGATTTATTAATAAAATTCACCTATAGAATGTGTTCGTCACTTTTCAAATAAAGTGGTGGGGGAAGGTTGAACATTATTTGTAATAAATGCTGATAACTCCGGTCTGGCTTAACATAATTTAGTAAAATTAGTTTTGTTAAAAAGGGCTTTTCTCGCTTTATATATCATCTATTTAACTACGGCAATATGTGTTTTACACTAGGCGCTAGGGGGCGCTGTCTTACAACTTCACAAACATTGCGCGTTTTTTCCATAATTGTAAATATAATAGTATATTCAATTTCACCTGCATGATTAAAAGGATGATTAAAAGTCTAAGAAGTCAGCGAAAACCGCAAGTCAATATCTATTTTCAATCCGGAGATATCAACAACAATAATCATAATTACGGAACACTATGATTTTATTTTCAAGTTGCCATTGTAAAGGTTTTTTTAAGAGTCAAATAGGCCTTGGAAAAACATAAGAAAATAAATGTCATTATCATACATGTAGTTTTGGATTGTTGGTTTTGTGTCATTTGAGGAGGGAGTCTTGGTCAACTGACTACTACGGTATCTTGCACTGTCCATTACAATTACGCTATTCGGAGGTATATTTGGAATTAGCTTGTTTTTAAACCAATCTTAAAATAAATCAGCAGTGGTGTCCTCATGGTAATCCAGAGAAGAATCTTTAGATCCAGCATGCAAAATCGTAATTCGTTTACCTCTTTTTGATGACGCGCTTGTTTTACACTTGCTACTTGAGTCAACCCAACCCCTTTTCGGGGTATCATATGTGTCGAACCAGGTTTCATCCAGGTAAATAATCGGCCTTTGCTGATCTCTGTAAATCCTAATTTTTTGTAGATATTCGAATCGCCATTCCCGAATTTTACTGGATTCTATTAAAACTTGTTTTTTGTTAATTTTTTTAAATCTAAAACCCATGTGTTGGATACACGTTCTTCTGCCACATTTAACGCCGGTGTCATCTTTTTCAAGCCTCTTAATTAAATTATCTAATGTAGGCACGCTTTGTTCCTCGTATAACTTGTACATTTTACGCCGTATTATATCTTGATCACTTCCATCTACCGTCGAGAATTTGCCAGAATCGGTTCTTCTTTTCCTCGCTAAAATGGGATTATTCAGAATTTTCCATACAGTTGATGTTGGAATTTTTGTTAATGTGGCCGTTTTTTCTAACGCTGACCGCACGTTCAATGAGAGTTGAATAAACATTGTTTATAACTTCCTAAGTTTCCACAGAAGTGTTTTCTGCTTTTCGACGGGGTTATCTCCTGAGATACATTGGGCTCGCACATATTTTCCATGACTCACACACGATTAAACAAACGCTGTATTACACACGAAGTAAGAATAATTACTGAGCTTAAAACTAACTAGAGTGGCTATATATAAATTATTTAGAACATAATAATTTGTTTTATGGGATTAACCCTCTAATTTTGAATCAGATAAAAATCGGTTTAAAATCATCAAACTATTACTCTAATAATGAAATTACGTCTTCCGGATTTGCAGTTTACTTTAAGACATTTTTAAGTACGGACCATAATTTACCTGCATTTATTTATTGATTCATTGTTTGTTTATGGCCACCCTGGGATAATCCCATTCAAAGGCAAAGTGTAACTTTCTTATATCTCTGGACAGGCTTTACCTATATCCCTGCTCCTATGAGGTAGAATACAGGCATATATTGATAATTGAAATTTTGCCATTATAAGGTATTTTAAAATTAGGTACAAAATAATAGGGAACACAAGTCACAGCATCATACTAAGACAAAGAAATGTGAAAAGAATGAATTATTTTACAAAACCTATCGTATAGCTAAAACTTACCTTAAAAGGGTGTAATAACGGTATACAATATCTATAGCACATTATTCTAATATTTCCTTAGTTTTGAGTACTTTACCATGAAATTATCCTCACAGTACATGCCACTAGAGAGCCTGAAATAAAACTGACCCGTTGAAACGCGATTGTCATCGGCCATTTTGGATATGCAGGCAACTGTTGCATATGGGTGAATAAATGTTTAGAGTATGAACCAATAATTTAATTAATACCCCAAATAAAGCGTTTTATCGTTGGTATAATCTGAATGTTGTATAACTTCATTTTTATTCCCTATAAGAATATTTAACTGAAATGCATTCTTACAATAATTGAGTAATTGTTTTGTTGTATTGTACGTATAAAACGCGAGGTGAAAATCAGCTTTTCTGTGATTTTTCCCAGGCTTGATAACAGACTCATAGGCCTGTAGCTTGAGAGCACCGTAGGGTCTTCGCCCCTTTTTTGAATTAGGATCAACTGTGGGTCAACAGTATTTAGTTAAAGAGAAAATTTGCGAAAAATAGTCAATATAACATACTAATAATCTTTTTTTAAATCCAGAGGTATTTAAAAATATTTTTTTTTGTTTCAGGTATGTTCCCGGAAAAAAATTTAAGATAACGCTGATAACTGGTAAGATAAAAAAGTTTAAATATAAATATTAAATAATAATAATAATAATAATAAGTTTATGTCAAATAGTTATAATATATTATTCTTCAATAAACTTATTTATAAATTTTCCGAAGACGTGCTTGTTAGGGGCAAATCTTATTTATTTAATAGTATTTAAAAATATAAATATTTTAGAAAATTTTAATAAAAAGTGGCAAATATTCAATAAACGCTACTTTCTTGATGATAGATTATTAAAATTCTGAAAAAAATTTATTATATAATTAATTTACAATAATATTAAATAGCATTAATTAGTTAATGCATTTCCAAAAATATTTTTAAAGCGTTTGTTTCCAATATAAATGTTTTTGTTTTAATTTTATATTTTTTTAATTACATGATTTTTTTAATATTTCTTGGAAAATAGTCATTTAAATAAAAACATAAATTTGTCTAACGTTTATCTTTTTTGATTCTGAATACAATTATTTTGAAGGATAAGATAGTCCTTAAAAGATATAATTTTCAAAAATCTTTTTGTAACACTCCCAATTTTTTATCCAAAGTTCCGTATATTGATCCT
This sequence comes from Polydrusus tereticollis, assembly GCA_963920685.1. Lineage (NCBI taxonomy): Eukaryota > Metazoa > Arthropoda > Insecta > Coleoptera > Curculionidae > Polydrusus > Polydrusus tereticollis. The sequence continues at coordinate 46,361,662 of OY987334.1, read as the reverse complement.
CAACCTAAAATTCCGTGTTTTAAATGAGTTTTGACTAATGGGTAATATAATATTCCTAGATGTTTTATGTTCCGAAATTTTTTAATGTTTTTAAAAATTGGTAATAAGCTTCCTAATTTTTTAATCAAATATTCTACTTGGAAATTCCAATTTAATCTACTGTAAATTGTTTCTAAATATTTTACATGATTAACTTGAATGTTATCGCTTATATCGATACTATTCATATTTTGTGATACATGATTTAGGTTTAAAGTAAAAGGAAGATAATTTGTTTTATTAAAAATAATTGCTAATAAGTTATTATCAAAACAATTTTTTATAATTTTAAAATCTTTTTTAATTTTCTGATTTAAATTGTCCCAGTTTATATCGCTATAAAAAGTAGCAGTATCATCTGCAAAACTATGAATTTTCCCATCGCAATTTATACTAAATAAATCATTAATATAAATATAAAAAATAATGGTCCTAAAATTGTCCCTTGAGGAACACCATATTTGAATACTTTTGAATAGCTTTCTTCTTTATCTATTTTACCAGTTGGTTTATACTTAAGATAGTTTTCAATTAATTCTAATTAGTTTCCTGTAGATCCAAAACTTTTAATTTTTTTTTAATAGTAAATTATGGCTAACCGTATCAAGGACTTTTGCCAAATCCAGAAAAATACAAATATAAGGTGATTATCTAATGCAATATAATATATTCGTTTCGTTAGATAGCAAATAGCATCTTGCATCGATTTATTTTTCTGAAGCCCAAATTGTTTTTTAGAAATAAAATGTATTTTTTCTAAATAATTATCAAATCGTTATTTTAACATTTTTTCAAAAACTTTAGCTGTCTGTGCGTTTTAAGAAGTCCGCTAAGCCATAAAACCTCTTGGGCATTATGTCGGTGGCTCTCAAACAATAAATTATATTGAAGGTAATTTTCGAATAAAAAATTAGTTTAGGTAAAGAAAAATAATAATTTTTTAGCTTTTGTAGTATTCAGACAAATTAGTTTTACGAATTCTTTTTTATAAAGTTTTGGTTCTAAAAAGAACCGATTTTGTAGTCTTGCGACAGAAGGTACCTACTTGTAGATAGGTACTACTAAAAGTAGTCTTCCTCTGCGTTTGAAATTTCACCCATGCTTTCAGACTCATCAGAATCAACATCATCGTCATCATCATCATCATTCGTAATAATTAACGGTCTTACTTCGTCTATAACCTGTTCTGTCTCATAAGATTCAAAAATAATTTTTTCTGTATGTTCAATGCATTTCCGCCATTCTTCTTTGCCCGCTTGGCTAAGCGCCTCCTCCCATAACTTTATAACGCTAGGCTTACCGATATTTTTACAGGCATGTTTGTCATAATAGTTCTTGCTAATACCCCATACCAATTCAATTGCGTTGTAATGACAATGGTAGGGCGGCAATCTCAAAACTTGATGTCCATATTTGAGGGCTAATTCGTCAACAACATACTTTTTTTTAAATGACTGCTCTTTACACTTGCTTAAAAGTTCACTTTTTAAATATAAATTTTCATGGTTTATGTTTTTCTTTGACAACCACTCTTTTATTTCTTCCTTTCTCCAGCTGCTTGTAGGGAATTTCTCTTCGAGTCTCGTATGGTAAGAGGTATTGTCTAAAACAATTAAGGAAGGTTTTTCTAAACTTTTTAAAAGTTTTTCCTCGAAACAATGCTCAAAAATTTCAGCATCCATATTGCCGTGATAATCATCAGTTTTTTTTGTTGATGAAAATATCAAACTGGCATTTAAAACAAAACCTTCTTCATTACCAGCATGTAATATAATATACCTTTTTCCATTACTTGCACGGGTACTTGAATAACAATGCTTTGAGTCATCCTGCCAAGACGTTTTTGTTGAAGTTCCGTTTGCAAATACCCATGTTTCGTCAAGAAAAACAACTTGTCTTGACAATTCCGATTTTTTGTTGTTTAAATAATCCCTTAAAAATTGCCATCTTTTCGAAACAACATTGGACAGCTCGCAAAGCAGTTTACTGTTGTTCGTTTTTTTATATTTGAAACCCATATGTTTTAAGATGATGGACAAACTGTTAGTTCCAATATCGCAAAGTTTTTTCTGCTTTATCTTTTCAAGAATAGCTTTGAGGGTAACATATTCCTTGGCTTTATACATATCATAAACAATATTCCTAATAGAGAGTTTTATCCCTTGGGATAAATCCAAGGTTTTTGAATGGAGTCGAACCCTTTTTATATGGTCTGTCCAAATCCTCTTCACTCTTTTTTCGAAGTCTTCTTAAGGTCTTCTCTGAAATGCCGCAAGCATCAGACGTTCGTTTTTGCCCAGCCAAAACAGACTCTAACGGGCCCGAGTTATCTTTTTCTAAAGTAAAATAACGTTCCACTTGTAATACCAAACGGCGTTCACCTGGAGATAAATGCCTTCTAGGCGATGTGCCACCTTGCTGAACATTTTCCATAACTTTGCTTAATAACTGATTTTAATTCACACACAATGAGAAACAAACTAAAAGTGAAAAGCACAACTACTTATTTAAAATAAAGTAGAACATACCATCCCGCACTTCAGCAAATTTTAATTATTTCTTGGAAAATAGTAATTATTATGAAGATTTAATTATAATAATCCCAAAATAATGTCATTATCGGAAAAGTATATACCTGACAAAATCTTTAATATATTTAACCATCCCGCACTTGAGCAAATTTTAATTGGTTCTTGGAAAATAGCGATTATTATATAGATTTAACTATAATAATAGCAAAATAATTTAATTATCTATTTAATTATTATTTATGCTCAACGCGTAATTCTAAGATAATTTTGTTTTGAAACCTCTGATTTCGCCCAGTAATAGAATACAGTAAACCAGTGGGATGTTCGGTGTGATCAAGTATAGCGAAGGTGCGAAGATATTGTAACTTAACCGACTTACTGTTTTAAAAGCGATAACATCCCTTGGTGATTTAATCCGATATCGGACTTCTTAAAACGCACAGACTTTAATGAAGATATTAATGTTACAGGCCTACTAATTTTACTTAAATCTCCATTTTTAAAATACGTTTTATTACACTAATTTTGAAAGCCTCTGGATTTGTTTTAAAAATTTTATTTAAGAATAGTGAGTGGCCTAGAAATAGTAGTTTTAATAGAGTTTAATATTTCTGTGGTTATTATACCATCGACACCAGAAGATTTTTAAAATTTTAAACTGTCAATTATATTTTCAACTTCTTGATGATTAATTTCTTCTAAATAAGATGAGTTTATATTGTTTATATTCTCATTTAAAAATGTGTTATTACATTTATTGGTTTTAATTGCTAGATTTTCACCAACTTCAGAAAAATATGTTTCTTGTCTTGTATATATTTGATACATTAATTTCTTTTTTCCAATTGATATTTTTAGGAAAATTACTCGTATTTTTCCCAAACAGATAATTTCAAAAGAGTAATTGTTTTTATTTTTAACATAACGTCACTTTCATTGAAATCTCCGTTATTATAAATTATATCATAATTATTTAATTTAAATGGGTCGATGTTAAAAACTCTCCAAGTTTCTGTTAACACTATAACATTAAAATTATGGTCGAGTTGACATAAAAATAATTTGGTTTCGTAATTTTTTGAAATGCTTCTAATATTGTTGTGGTATTATGAAAAATTATTAAATGGCCTTATCACTGAATTATTAAAATTAGTTTTATCTTCAATGAGTTCAAATTTAATATACAGGGTGTCTGTAAAAGGTCTTTACAAAAACCTACCACATATTCTTCAGACCAAAATTAGCCGATTTAAGTAAACTTACCTTAGTACAAAGTTGCTTAGTTTGGGCGCTGAATTGGCAATTTTTAAATCGTTTTTCTGGATTAATTTAAAAACTGCTCATACTATTTTGCCGAAATTTGGTACGTTGGCATAGCTTTATGGGGCAAAAAACCTATGCCACAATTCTGATTAATATCAGTCCATGGGCGTAGAACCTGGAGGTACTCTTGATAAGACTCAATTCCTCTGATGGTTTTCGAGAAATTTGCATTTTATTACGTAATACGTAGTAGTTTTTACGGGCGTAGGAAATTTCGGCCCCGGCCAGGTAGCAGCCCGATTTTGACAGGAACTTTCGGCCCCGGGATGGAAGGGTCATGTTTTTATTACAGGCATTTTCGGCCCCAATGGTCTAACGTTATAACATTTTAATTTTTTTATGATCTTTTGTGTTTTGAATCATTTATAAAATGAAAATGCAACTAACCTGAACTAACTCAATTTTTGACCTGCAACTCGGCTAATGCGGTTTTATAGACTTATATTGGTTAAACAGCGCTAACACGGCATCTAATCCACCTTTTTGGTTCCAATTCGCCTTTTTCAAGTTCACCGGGGAATAGTATTATTAATTGTTTGCCCCTTTTATAGACTTATAGTTAAACAGCGCTAACACGGCATCTAATCCACCTTTTTGGTTCAATTCGCATTACCTGCAATGTTTGGGGCCGAAATTTCTTGCAAAATTACTTGACCTAAAATTTCTAGCAGGTACCTTACCCAATATGGGGCCGAAAGTTCCACCGCCCGTTTTTACAAAAAAAGAAAAAAATAACTAAATCATAAACAGAAATAAATAGAAATATCATAATAATTGCTCAAAATGTTCTCCATTTTTATGAATACAAAGATGTATACGTCGAAGGAAATTAAAACACACTCTTTGCAGAACTTGTTTATCGCCCTTAAGAATATTTATTGCATCTTGAATGCGTTGCCATAGTTGTTCTGCGTTATCTGTAGTTGTCCTGTAAACCACTGTCTTAAGATGCCCCCATAACAAATAATCCAATTAATTTAAGTCCAGAGATCGTGGTGGCCAATTTATAGGGGCATTACCTCTACCAATCCATTTATTTGGATACTGCTGATTCAAAAAGTTTCTAACATTTAATGCACAATGTGGTGGAGCTTCATCGTGCATAAACCACATATCTGCCCGAAGTTCTAAAGGTAAATCTTCTAGCAAATCTGGCAGCATATTTTGTAGATGTTGCAAATAAATTTCCCCGGTTAGTCTTTGTGGAATAATGACAGGGCCAACAATGTGATTATGATTACCAATTATTCCAGCCCACACATTAATTCTAAAATCATTTTGAAAATGTTTTACCTTGATAGCATGTGGATTTTCACCCGCATAAACATGTTCATTATGACAATTTGTAATACCTCTTCTTGTGATATATATTGTTGGCAAAGTTGGGATTCTCTTCTCTCTGCCTATGAACAAGCCGACTAAAAACCAGGCGCATTTTAGGATCATTAGGTAAAAGATCTTGAACTGGCATCTTATGGTATGGATATAGCAACTGCTTTTGAAGTACTTCATGAACAATATCTTTGGACACTCCTATTTCCCTACCTAGCCTCCTGGTGCTTATTTCTGGATCTTCTGCAACACGTTCTAAGATGTCTTCCTCGACTTCAGGAACCCTTACAAAACGTTGTCTTCCATTATCAATGGCTTTAGGAGTAAATTGGCCGTTTTCCCGCAGGCGTCTTTCAACAGCAGCAAACGTCGGGTGGCTTGGTATACGACGATTTGGAAACCTTTCGGAGTAGACTCTGACACATTCTCGACCATTTCCTTGGCAATACCCGAATACCAATATCATATCGGTATATTCTGCATTAGTGTATTGCACCGCCATGATAATGCACGACAATTAAAATGTTCTAATAATTAATGCAAGCAGATAAAATGATTGAACGTTAGCAACAATATTAAATGTTACAAATTTGACAATAACCTTATGTTGTCAGATGAAACTAATAATAACCAACAATAACAATTGTTTGTGAGGTGTAAGGTCGTGTTGTACATACCTGTGTAAATACCGTGCGAACAAAAAGCAGTTGATAAGAAAACTGTTCAAGATGTTTTTTGTAGTAAATAAGTTGTTTTAATCTAAATTTTAAACTTAAACCTCTTATCTTCCAATGGCGTAGAAATCAAAAACAAAATTCTATAAAACCCAAGTACTACGTGGTAAAAACTGCTACGTATTAAGTAATAAAATGCAAATTTCTCGAAAACCGTCAGAGGAATCGAGTCTTATCAAGAGTACCTTTTTTGTAGCAAATTAGTTGGTTCATCTGAATTTTGTGCCCAAACCCCTTTTGTTCCATGGCATAGAAATCTGAAACAAGCAATTAGTAAAAAACCCAGGTGCTACGCCTATGGACTGACATTAATCAGAATTGTGGCAGGGTTTTTTTGTCCCATAAAGATATGCCAACGTACCAATATTCGGCAAAATAGTATGAGCAGTTTTTAAATTAATCCAGAAAAACGATTTAAAAATTGTCACCTCAGCGCCGTCTAGCGCCCAAACTAAGCAACTTTGTACTAAGGTAAGTTTACTTAAATCGGCTAATTTTGGTCTGAAGAATATGTGGTAGGTTTTTGTAAAGGCCTTTTACAGACACCCTGTATATTCATTCATTATTAATTTTAAAATATTAAAAAGTTTTGTATAAACTGATTAAAATATATAAATGTGTACTTATAGTACAAAAAACAAATATATTAAATTTAAAAACTTACAAATAAAATAAAAATAACAAGTAATCATTGATATAACTCAACGCAACATATTGTTATTCATGATAATTTTATCTACACTTTATATTAAATAAAATTGTCTTTAACCGTTAACTTATCTGTTTTCTCGTCAACAACACTAACAATATCTATTAAAAACTTGTTATTGGCAACTGTTGCAAGGGCACAACAAAACACTTCTAATTATTTTATGTTTAAAGGGAATTTTATGATCGCGAAGCCAAGTTAGATAGAGATAGTTTTACTTTTATAAGCCCCCATAAAAATATCATCCAGACTGAATCCATATGTCGCCCGTTCTATAAAAAACGGCACAATGTAACTAACATTTCGAAGGACTAGATAAAATTTATGACTTTCGCGCTTCTGCTGTAATCGTAAATTTTTTGGTCGGCTGTAAAAGTCCCGATCGATAGGACAGATGATATTTGAGTGTTATTTATTTTTCCAGAGCATCTATATGTTTGGATATACATATCCAAGTCCCGGTCCCCCAGGAATATTATATATACCCTTCGATATTCACGTATTACTATGAAAATAGTGTATGTTAAAATATGCAATCCGTTCAAATATCATAATTATACAGTGTGTATCAGCCAACTGGAATAAATTCGATAATAAATACATGGGGGCGTGTCCGAAAAACGCTCGGATACGTTGATTGGTATTTCTGGTTGCGCATTTTTTTCAATAAAAACTTTTTATACAGGGTGTGTCATGTAACAGTGGCCAATACTAACTTTCTTATTTCAAATGCAACACCCTGTATATTACTCAATTTTTGGATTCTTCAGAAAATTTAAGACATATTTTATGTACAATATCCTATACCTATCTTCAACTGTTTCCGAAATATTAAGTGTTTTCAAATTTATTGCAAAAATCAACAACACACCAAAAAACTAATAAGTAATAGGTACTTATTGTTTATTTCTTGATAATGTAAAAAACAAAAAAAGAACATTATTGTAGAAGATGTTGAAGATTGATGTTAAAATGTTTTTACTGATATTAAATAAAAAAAAGGTGTAAATAGTTTTGTTTACTTTTGTTTAAGACGCCTAACCCTAGCAAATTGTTGTCTGTCTGCATGACAGTAGTTGTCAGTGTTATAGTCGTTTGAATTTCGTTAACTGCATATCAGGAAAATGGTTTGTTTAACAGAAATGCACAAAACAACAATTCTACAGATGATTGGTTATAGAGATAAAACACGGACACAAATGGAAGTTGCTCGCTTATTTAATGAAAAATTTCCAAATTTGCCGCCTATAACTCAAGGGACAATTAGTAAAATAGATAAGCAGTTTTGCCAGTTTTGGACATGTAAAGCAGATGAAAAAAGTAGCTGCCAATGCAATAAGTGATGATACCAAATTAGATATTATGCTTGAGTTTCAGGAAAACCCACATACTTCGAGTCGAAAAACAGCCCCAATGTTCGATGTTTGCCATTCATCGATTATTCGAACATTACAAGAAAATAAAATGTATCCCTATAAAATAATACCTACTCATGAGCTCACGGAACACGATTTTGATAGGAGAACGTTATTTTGTAAACAAATGATGGCAATGTTAGATAACAATGTGATCCAATTAGAACATGTTTTGTTTTCTGATGAGTGCACCTTTACACTTCACGCTCATTCTAATCGTCAGAATTTCCGCTATTGGTCTAGAGAAAATCCTCACTGGATGAGAGAAGAACATACGCAATATCCTGAAAAGGTTAATGTTTGGGCAGGAATTGTTGGAGGTCATATCATAGGTCCCTTTTTCATGAATGGCAATTTAAATGGCAATCATTATTTAGCACTGCTCCAAAATAATGTCTTGTCAACTTTGACGAACTTATATCCTGATTCAGCAAACCCGCAACTTCCAGCGAATATGATATGGTTTCAGCAAGACGGAGCACCGCCCTATTACCAAATCAATGTCCGGCAGTACCTCAACCGAGTATTTCCAAATCGTTAGATAGGGAGGCATGGATCGATGGAATGGCCAGCACGATCCCCTGATCTGACGCCATTAGACTTCTTCTTATGGGGTTATGTCAAAAATATTGTATACAAAACTAAACCCCTCGACTTAGCTGACTTAAGAAGACGAATAACGCTTGCGATTAGATGGGTAACGCCTGAGATGTTCAGTAACGTTAGAAGAAATTTCTATTTAAGATTAAGATGTTGCCGACGCTCGCGGCCAGAATTTTCAACATCTTCTACATTAATGTTTTTTTTTTGTTTTTTGCATTATCAAGAAATAAACAGTATTACTTATTAGTTTTTTAGTGTGTTGTTGATTTTTTCAATAAACCAGAAAACACTTAAAATTCTCCAAAGAATCCAAAAATTGAATAATATACTGGGTGTTGTATTTAAAATAAGAAAGTTAGTATTGTCCACTGTTACATAACACACCCTGTATAAAAAGTTTTTAATGCGCAACCAGAAATGCCAATCGACGTGTCCGAGCGTTTTTTCGGACACGCTCCGATATATTCATTATCGAATTTATTCCATTTGGCTGTAACACACTGTATAAATAAAGCAAAAAAACGTTCCCCTTATTTAGTAAGTAAGTTAAGTTAAGCATTGTGGTGGAGCGCAAAAGAGGAGAGGATACAAGAAGTAAATGAAATAGATATTTTGTACTGCCGGGACTAAAGTAGGTACCTTAGTTCCGCCAAACAGGGACTAAAGTGGGTAATTTCAATAGGCTTGTTACCGATATTTTGTTTTGGGTAATTTTTTTATGGTATTTAACAGAGTTCAATAATCTAGACAAGCTGTTAAAATTTCAGCTCTCTAAATGTATCCAATCCTTAGATATTCAATGTTAAAAATTGGGTTTCAGTGACGTCATTCTGCATCAACACCATGTCGCGCGGGTCGCCAAACGTGAACTAGTTTGAGTTTGCTAATTGCTGTACAGTAGTCGGTAATCCATTATAATCCATCTGAAGGAGGTGTTTGTTTCCAATTTACGTAATTGTTATTATTATTATTTAGAGAATTTGTGGTTGAGATTAAAAGTCCAGCAACCGAAAAATCATGTTTAAATTGCATAGATTCAGATGGAAATATTAAAAAATCGAATACAAATGTATCTCGGTAAAAGAATGCGTCGAATTTTGTTGAAGAATGTCTTTTCAATGTCAGGATAGATTTAATCTTTTTTAATTTAAATAACCATCAAATTCCGACTCGAAACCACGTTCTCACGTGGAACGAAAAAATTAAAAAGAAACAGGAAAAATGATGGTTAGTGATTAAAATTTAAAAGTGGTTCGTCCCAGTTGTTCATCACTTACAATTTTACGTGTTAATTGTTTTATGTAATCAGTTTTTACATTGTGGTGTTGATGACCCACTTAATGAAGGAAGATAATTTATCAATGAAATGTTCCTGTTTCCTGATTAAGTAAGTAAAAACCAAAATGCATTTTTATAGTATTTCTCAGAACCATTTTTCAACAAGAAATAGGCAACATTTAACTGTTTTCACACAACTTTACAATTAATCTTCGAAATACGACGTTTTTCAATAAATATTTCTGAAAATTGGATTTTCCTGGCTTTTTAGAAAACACTGAAGATGGCCTATGGCCGAAAGCGCTCTGCTAATTATTAAATTTTGAAGATTATACACTTTATACACAAAACGATGGTTGTTTCTCTCTTAAAAAAAAAGAGGAGAACAAGAGACAACATACCAAAAGGATTAGGACAATACGAGAGTATTGTTATTACATAAAATTGCCAAGAGTGAAAAATGGGCGTTCTGCTTTGACGCACTTTGGGCAATTAACAAGTCGAAAAGCGAACGTAGTACTACTCACCCCACATATTTCGACTGATTTTCTATAAATAAAAGATGACACTATTTAATAAACAAATTTTGAACAAAATAAATATACATCGATCATTTCAAAAGATATACGAGTTACCAAAAAATGTATTTTATAAAAGTTGTGAGGCTTTTAAAAATCTATACATATCTGTAATAAATTGGAATATACGCCCAAAAAGTTATGGAGAGTCAAAGTTATATTTTTTTAAATAGAACACCCGGTATATTATTACTTATTTTGATCGTCCAGTCAGTTTTAAACATTTTCTATTAACCATATGTTATGCCTAAATTTCCGAGATATCGGCGTTTTAAATAATAACGGATAACAATGCTTATTCGAACGGAGTCGTATTTACCTTAGCAACAAATTAGGTATGGTCTTTAACATTTGTCAGTATTGAGCAAAAAAGAAAATAGCATGGCGTTTTCACTTACTGAAATAGAGAGAATTGATATGTTAATTTTAAGGGGATATGGCGATAAGCAGAGATCATATCAGGAGGTATGTGATATTTTTAACAATATGCACCCAGATAGGCAAATTAAAAAAAATGCAGTTTTTTGAACTGTGGAGCGTTACAGAATGACTGGAAGTGTAAAAAACCGACCAAGATCTGAACGACCTAGAAGTGCTACTGCCGATGATAAATAATTAGACATTCTGCTTTCGATACAAGAAAATCCCAGACAATCCACCAATCAGCTTGCTTTGGATCATGAAATTGATCAAAAATCTGTAAGAACCGTTCTTCATACTGAGAAAATGCATCCATACAAAGTTCATGTTGTACAAGAACTTTGTGATGTTGACTATGATCGAAGACTAAAATTTTGTGAAATAATTACGAGAAAGATTGAAGAGAATCCGCATTTTCCAAACAATATTGTTTTTTCGGATGAAGCGACCTTCACACTATACGGAATGGTCAATAAACAAAATTACCGTTACTGGGGGCGAAATAACTCAAACTGGTATGAAGAATTGCATACACAGTTCCCAGAAAAAGTTAATGTCTGGGCTGGATTGTTGGCGGGACATGTAATTGGGCCCTTTTTTATCGAGGAAAATTTGAACGGGGAACAATATCTCCAGCTTCTTCGGCAAGAAATAGTTCCAACTATAAACAATTTAACTCTCGATATTAACTTAACCTGGTATCAGCAAGATGGAGCTCCTCCGCATTTTTCTCGTAAAGTTAGAGAATTTTTGGATGTCACGTTCCCAAATAGATGGATAGGAAGAAGAGGGCCTATCGAGTGGCCTTCACGATCCCCCGATCTTTTGCCCTTAGATTTCTTTTATTGGGGTCACCTGAAAAACAATGTTTATAGGAACAAATCCAATAATTTAGAAAAATTAAGAATTAAAATTTTAAATGAAAGTGAGAGAATAACAAGGGAAATGGTTTTAAATACCCAAAGACATTTTTGCGACAATTTGTATCATTGTCAGTTGGTAAATGGGGGCCATTTTCAACATTTATTAAAAATTGAGCTGTGTTTCCATGACTTGTTATACCGATTTTTTTTCATGTTAACTTATTAAATTGTTTATTGAAATTTGTTTTGTGTTTTGTAACTGATCAAAATGTCATGATATCTCGGAAACTAATAAATTTAGGCATATCATATGGTTAATAGAAAATGTTTAGAATTGACTGGACGATCAAAATAAGTAATAATATACGGGGTGTTCTATTTAAAAAAATATAACTTTGACTCTCCACAACTTTTTGGGCGTACCTGTATATTCCAATTTATTACAGATATGTAGATTTTTAAAAGCCTTACAACTTTTATAAAAGACATTTTTTGCTAACTCCTATATCTTTTGAAATAATCGACTGTTCTAGAAATTTCTCCTAACCCTGTATAAGATGCAATGACTGTAGTCAATAGTGGCAATTTTAAAATTGCGACAACCTCCCGATTGGCGTTCTTTTCAGCCTTTTTCGGATGTGGCATTGTAACATTTTAAAATTTTCACCCTGTATTATACTTGGGTTGTGGTAGTCCCGTTCAACATTCAGTTAGATACAACCAACTCGCAACCCAACCAGCTACAAAAGGATACTTTCTTGGAGCATCTTTTTACTGCTCTGTATTTTAGATATATACATAACAAGAAATTTTAACTGGTATAAATTACTCAAAATAAATCCATTTGGTCGATATTGTCGGAGCCATAAATTCAATATCTGAACTTTACAATGAAAGCGCTACTAAACTTCTTTTACTCAGTTGCGGCTCGTCGTATAAAGCAACTGAGGCCGGGCCTCACATGTAAAATTAATAAATTATTTATTTAAATATAAAAAGTTTTTTAACTTAATTTCCAATCATTAAAAGTATCAAAACAATAGAACATTGAATTACCATCAAAGTTCAACATATTATCTTTTAAATTTAGCGCGCACCCCATCCAACATTAATTTTAAAAACTGAAATCGTTGCCTGACCGCATAGAAAGAAAATTGTAGGTAATCCCAAAAACTTGAGCTTCCTTTACGTCACAAATCGCTTATAAGACGCTATGCTCTCCAACCCGGCGCCTCCACCGCTTTAATCGCGCACAACAGGAAAAATAGCCAAATTTTGCAGGCGAGTGAGAGTGAGGCCCACTTATTTGGGCCTATATCGTATTATTTTTACAGTAGCTTGCAATGGCTTGCATGTTGCCAAATGTTGATTGAACAAGGACACTTATTGACTTATTTACTTATTATTTAAATGTTTTATTTTTAAAAACATAAAAAAATAAGTTAGAAATGATTGATAGATGTTTTCATTGTTCTATAAGATATTATTAATAAATATGCAATTAAATCCCAATAACAAAAAAGTAAAAAACAGATAAAAATTAAAGATTACAGGTGGGTGCCTAGTGCCTATTTGAAACTTGGCAATGTTTTATTGTTAACAGGCTCATCTATCTTTTCTTCTCGTAGGATCAAGTGTCGGCTTATTAGGTTTAATTAGATCGTTGGAAAAGCCCTTTGCCGTTAGGTTACGAGTTACGATGCGTGCCATTCGTTTGTGATTGTTAACCTATATCGTGATTTTAGATTTTCGAGGCGGGTCTGCGGGTTAAAGTACTGACTGGCATAAGGCCATTAGTTTTTATGGTGTTAATGTAAACATAGGTATAGATGCTTAGAATATAAATAGTTTTAGATACTTTGAAGGGTACCGTTAGAAACGGCAGTTTTTGTTAGACATTCGTCGGGTACGCCTTAAGATTTGTATTTGTCGATGTTTGAGCCTATTCGTACATAAATAAGTTGATTATTAAACTATATCACTGATATATTTCGTTTTTTCTGTAGTAGTTCTTACAAGAGCAAAATAGAGACACAATAGCGGATGCACTGAGAGAAGTTGACCCTGACCTTGCAAATTGAATATTTTTCTCGTGAAACCTAGTATTTCAAAACAATTATACTGCTGGTTGGATTCTTAACTATTCATTTTAAGCCAATGACCTTGAAATCGCGAAAAATTTTCGCCTGCGGCGCTATTTTGTAGCCTCACCCCCTTATGCACCCACGAGCCGCCACTGCTTTTACTACATGTCTTCATGCAAGGAGAGTTCGAGACTTACGCAAGGACAGAAGCAAATGATCACAGGATGTGGAATTAAAAACAACAAACTATATGGAGAGATGAATTGAGGACAGTTTTTTAGCAACGCCAATGTGGGCATCCTCAATAAGTTTTTATCTTACTGACTTGTATATCTTTCTATCTGTGAGCAAAGTAAGATTGACGTATTTTTCCTAAACCTAACTAAAATCGTAAATAAATTTTCGCTACAACATAATGATGCTTTTTACTGTTAAATCAAAAGAAGTGTCAGCGAATACGCTGGAAGTAAAAGAGAGCAATTTATCATTTATCTTAGCCGCGGCATAGTTTAAATGCAGCAACGAATGACAATGAAGTGAGTTAATAAACTGAAAAATCTTCTCGAACCGTTTATTTTCATGTTGAAAAGTTAAGACTGCGGGATTAAGGGCATTAAGTGTCCTCGACATCGCGGAATGGCAAAAAAGGGTAATTATCGTTCTTCTATTGGGTCATTCTCAGTGGCGTAGAATTTTCTAAAATAAGTCCTTCCTAAATATGGAACAGGGACTGCTGTTTTAAGGGCCCTACATTAAAAATACCAACTCAAATAAGGGTCAGAATAATAGTAATTTTAAATGTTACTAGACATACTCTGTTCCAACAAATAAATCCTGTTAGAAGCAGTAGATAGGAACAGTTCATGTTTCAAGATACATATTCTGTTCTAAGAATCAGGCTTATTTGAAGAGACATACCCTATTCTGATTAACCTGATGAACTAGACTTTTTTTATAAACGTTGGCGAAGTTACTACCCTACGCCAATGCCAAAGTAAGGCAAAAGTAGGTGCCTCCACCTCCACCCACCAAGGGCGCGAGAAAAACTTTTCTCGATGACTTCCAAGTTATAATTATTCAATTAGATGCGCAGTCGGAATTGATATCTGATGAAAAAGTTTGTAAGAATTTTAATTTAAAGCCGAGTAGCACTTTTGTACGATATTATTGAATCGTAAATAGGTGGTGCAGTTGAACGGATTTCAAGCAGATATATATCTAAATACAGGGTGTCATTTTGTAACTTTTTTTTTACGGAGAATTGAATTTGGTTTCTCCCTAATTTTTTTTTTGCAAACCTGGCTATTTTTGTTCCGGTTGGCTATGAGTCTGACGTAGGTGCCTGATTGATTAACCATTTTGACAGTTACTTAACTCAATATTTCTAAATCCAAATAAGCACTATTTAACTTTTGTCTCACTATTATTTTAATAGTCTAATATTATAGTGTTTTGTGTTTGACATAAATAAATATACGTAAACCACAGTCGCATATTTTCTAGGTTATGTTGTTTGTGGATGTATGTAAAGCAGCGTGAGCGTGATCCTCATAAAGATATACCTACGTATATTCTGTATTATACAACCAGTAAAACAATATTTCAATTTAAATAATTTATTTAATTTCTTGTAATTGAAACTTTTTATAAAATATGTCTCACATCTAAAGATTGTCCCATCCATAGGTATAAAACAGATAATTTAAGTTTACCACTACCGAAATATTTCTTAAAACGAAAAGTATGTGTGCCATAAAATTTCAAAACAGTCATGTTGTGTTGTTACCAACAGGAAGAAAATAAAAAATGCGTGTTTAAAATAATTGCTTATGCGACCCAATTGAAACCCATAATGAAGACTTCATGATTCCCAAATAGAAAAAAATGATTAGAACATACCTAAAAGTAATACCGCTACAATACACTTAGCAAGAAAACTTCACCAGAACTGCTGGACATATTTTGACAATTAAAGAATGACGTAAAGTAAAACACACAATCTGCTCCACTAGTTTAATGTAAAAAATTTTTTCTCTAAACCATACATGTTTCGGAGGCATAAACCTCCATCATCAGTGGGATTAAATTAAGTCAAATTAAGGAGAAAAATACCAGAAACATTGTGAGAACTGCAAAATAAAGAGAGAAAAGCTATTAGTGAAACAAGAAAAACTCAAAAGACAAGAGGCACATCAGAGTGCGTGGAAATATGATAATAAAAGGAGAATCCTTAAGTGAGAAAGTGATATGTACCATAATAAAACAAAATGGTGTCGACTTACCTTGTGTCGCAGAAAAAACTTCGTCATTTTATATTAAATAAATTAAATTAGAAATTGGAAAAGGTTGTTATTATTAAAAAAAACATTTAGTATTAATTTAGTAGTTATAATTAAAAAGCACATATTATTTTGAATTTTTCGTTTTTTGGATAACCCAAAATTTTTGTCCAATGCGGAGGAAATAAAATGATAGATACGAACATCTTGCTAGAGTTGTATCAAATGGTATCATTTTATTTCCTCGGAATTGGACAAAAATTTTGGGTTAATCAAAAAACGAAAAATTCAAAATAATATGTGCTTTTTAATTATAACTACTAAATTAATACTAAATGTTTTTTTAAATAATAACAACCTTTTCCAATTTCTAATTTAATTTATTTAATATAAAATGATGACGTTTTTTCTGCGACACAAGGTAAGTCGACACCATTTTGTTTTATTATGGTACATATCACTTTCTCACTTAAGGATTCTCCTTTTATTATCATATTTCCACGCACTCTGATGTGCCTCTTGTCTTTTGAGTTTTTCTTGTTTCACTAATAGCTTTTCTCTCTTTATTTTGCAGTTCTCACAATGTTTCTGGTATATTTCTCCTTAATTTGACTTAATTTAATCCCACTGATGATGGAGGTTTATGCCTCCGAAACATGTATGGTTTAGAGAAAAAAATTTTTACATTAAACTAGAGGAGCAGATTGTGTGTTTTACTTTACGTTAAAATATCACTCCACTGAGAGATGGACTTCTTCCATAAAATTAAAGAATGATTGACATCCAACTTGACAAAATTATTTCAAGAAGATAAGCCATCGATTCTCCTATGCATGACCACCTTTGACCAAGTTATTTTTTCATGTCTCGGTATATGGTATATTTTTATTGTAAGCACGATATTTTAATTTTGCCACAATATACTTTCACAAACCCTTGCGCTGTATAAAAGTGACTTCAAAAAAGGCCGAGTCAGCTCGAATTTTCAGCTGCCATATATCACTCATAATTAAAACATTTTTGCAATACTTTATCCTAAACCCAGACGGCTGAATATTAAAAACTTTTCGCTGCTTTTACATTTAGATAACCAAAAAATGAGTAAAAAGTAAGCTCTAAAATTTTCTGTTTATATTATACTTCGTACAACTCTTTTGGTCGCTCGAGGCGGGTTTTTTAAATTATTAATGTGTAATTTTTGTCGAAACACAGGGGTTACTTTGAAACTGATTAAAAAAAATTGTAAATGAAATGTTAATAAAGTGTTTTTTTATATTAAATTCCGAAAAAAGTTTCATATTACAAGCTTGTTTTTATCTTCCCAATAAAAAACACGAGAAAACAAATATTGAAGAAATGCCAAACTGCTCGCTTCAGTTGTTTAATTTCGTATCGCCTTACTGCCTTTTCACCATCACATGCGTGAAGAATAAACGTCGATCAGAGTCCTCTCCATTTCCATATTTTAAATATTTACTCTTTTCCATGTCTGTCACTTACTGTAATGGAATTTCTTCCCATTGGATATTTGGGTGATTTTATCCGGTTGTCTTTAAGTTTACCAGAATAAAATGTTCGTGAAGGTGTTAATCTCCATCTTTTTGTCTATACAAGGACGCTCGAACCAGGGTGGATAATGACAGAACAAGCATGTACAGGGTTAGGCATTTGGTATCACCTATTTTCAAAAATCTGTTATAAGACCAAAAAACATTTTATTGAAACAAAATTATGGAAAATAACAATATTAATATGTGCAATTTATGTTTTAAAAATAACATCCTTTAAATGACTTCCTTGACTATCTATACATTTTTGTAATCGGGATCTAAAATTTTGCATAACTCGTTCCAACAATTCTGCTCCAATATTATTTATTTCTTCCAAAATACGTATTTTAAGTTCTTGGATGGTATTGGGACGCCTTTCATAAACCTTTTCCTTTAGATATCCCCAGAGGAAAAAATCAGGAGCCTTCAAATCGGGGGAATTAGCTGACCACGTTATGTCACCAAATTTTGATATCAAGCGACCGGGGAACATTTCTTGCAACAAAATTCGAATTTGTCGTGCTGTATGTGCGGTAGCCCCATCTTGTTGGAACCAAATATGATTTTGTCCTAGTCTTCGCAATTCGGGCCGTAAAAATACCCGTAACATGTTAACGTAACGTTCGGCATTTATTGTAACAGTTCTGTTGTTTTCTTCAAACAAATATGGCCCTATGATACCAAAAATTGAAACACCACACCATACGGTGACTTTTTCATCATGGAGGGGTCGTTCATGAAGCTGTTGCGGATTTACGTCGGACCAATAACGATAATTTTGCTTATTCACATATCCGCTTAAATGAAAGTGCGCTTCGTCTGACATCATCAAGAAATTTAACAGGTTTTCATCATTTTCTAAAATTTGTAAAAATTGTCTACAGAAAGCAATACGAACTGGTTTGTCTGCTTCTTTTTAACTTATGAGCAACTTGGATTTTGTATGGGTGGAAGTGCAAATCAGAATGCAGAATTCTTCGCAATGTCCTGTTGGAAATGCGCAACGCAAGTGACTGCCTTGATGCAGATCGATTCGGACTTCTTATCACAGCTTGTCTTACCCGTTCAATATTTTCGGGTGTTCTGACTGTACGTATACCTCCACGAAAATTTGATGCAACATTCCCTCTAACTTCAAAATCTCTTACCCACCTCATTATGGTTTGGCGTGTTGGAATTCTTCCGTGTCTTTCCACATTAAATTCGCGACGAAAATTTCTTTGCACTTGCACAACTGAATTAGTTAATATGAATTGTTTTACGACATAAATTCGTTGATTTATCGGAAATTTGTCCATGACAAATTAAATTGCAACTGTTGACATATAGGAATGTGTCACTAAAATTGTCAAAATCAAATTATTATTTCCACAGCGCACTATGATAAATAGATGAAACCAGATGCCTAACCCAGTATTATCAATAGTCTGAGTGAATCAACTGCGTGGAAGTTTTCTGTTCTTGAAACAGCGTTGGCTGAATTACACAAAAGAAGGCAGTGTTCCCCAAGGAGTATATTCTCCAAAGATTCAAAACCAACGTGAATCGTTTCCTGTGCACACGCATCGCTCACAGAGCGTCATACATACATGATTAATCCTGCAGTGCTATGCCGTATCATAAAAAAAAGTCGAGATACAAGAATTAATATATATAAAATTTATATGTTGAATTAAGTGACTGGACTAACAAAGAAATATTCTTTCAAACCAAACCATCCGCTCCCTTGGCATTAGGACTTAACTGTAATAGCACCAACTTCAGAAGGCCTGAAGCCATTGACAGTATTGTTAAAAATAGCATTATTGTAATGGTCTAAATATGTATTATTATCGGAATATACATAAGGAATACTTTCCAAGAATTATTTGTAGGCAGACGCAGAGTTTATATTAAGCCACCGTAGGTGCGCCAAAACTCACTGCGATCAACTCTAAACTGCTAATTCAGGTATGCCCAATTGCCCAAAGATATTATACAGTAACAGGGTGTCTGTAAAAGGTCTTTACAAAAACCTACCACATATTCTTCAGACCAAAATTAGCCGATTTAAGTAAACTTACCTTAGTTCAAAGTTGCTTAGTCTGGGCCCTAGGCGGCGCTGAAGTGACAATTTTTAAATGGTTTTTCTAGATTAATTCAAAAACTGCTCATACTATTTTGCCGAAATTTGGTACGTTGGCATAGCTTTATGGGGCAAAAGAACCCATGTCACAATTATTTTTATATTATATATAACACAATCACAGTTATTTAGGTCGTCTAAAAACAACAAGCCTTCACAGCGATATTCATTTGCTTCCTTTCTAATATATTTAGCACCATTCGCCTTTACTAAAATATCTGCAGGAAAAAAGTGATCCGAGTACAACTCTGGATTTTTTCGTAAAGGTTGGTTATCCAGAATACTTTCTAAAGAAAACCATAGATGGTTTTCTTTTTTCAGCATCTTGAGGAAGCCTAAATAGAATGTAAATGTGTTATATGCAGGGCTGCCCAGAAGTCCGGAATAAAATTAATATAGCCTTAACCTGCCACTTTTGGGGAAAATGCTCGGACACGTCAATTTAGTTTTATATATGCTCACATTTTGACGTTATTCGTTTGTTTCTTTATAGGCATTTATCAAAGATATGACGACATCGATCTTTTTTTTAAATGGAAACATACAGCTTGTGATACATCATTTGAAAACGAATATCTTGTACAGTATGCTCATAAATTTTGGCGCGATTTTGTCAAGCTATTTCAAAATGGCGACTGTTAAAATTTTTAAAAAGATCCCTTTTTAAATAAGCGAAAATGATAAATCATTGATGTTTTTTTTTCAAGGGAAGAAATCTTCATTGTTTCACGTTCTGACATTTTGTGACATTGTGACTTAACAATAGTTATGGCTTATTTGTTATTTATTTTGTCAAAAAAAATAAAAATGTAACGAAGCAAAACAAAACACAACAAAAAGGTGGTTTAACGTGGCAAATGCTGGAAATGTCCTCTACCCTCTACTTGGCATGCTCCCAGACGATGGTAAAATCCGTCGACGGAATTTCGAATGGCTTCAGTCGGTATGTTATGTGTCTTCAATCTAATTTTGTTTTTCAAATCTTCAATATTATTTGCCTTATTTTCGTAAATTTGTTTTTAAATATCCCCAAAGAAAATAGTCTAGAGGCGTTAAGTCTGGGGGCCTCAGTGGCCATTCAATTGAACCACGTCGTCCAATCCAGCGACCTGGAAATATTTGATCTAAATATCTTCTCACATTGGCACCAAAATGCGGGGGAGCACCATCTTGCTGAAACCAAATTGTTTCATTAGGTCGTTGGAAAAAATTACAGCTAGAGCAGGCCTCAACTCGAAGGTTAAGAAATCCAGGTACCGTTCAGCTGTGAGGTTTCCTTCTAAAAAAAATGGCCGTAAAATTTGGTTATTAATGATACCTGCCCATACATTTACTTTCTGGGGCCGCTGAGTATGCGCTTCAAATATCCATCGTGGATTTTCTTGACTTCAGAAACGATAATTATGTCTGTTAATCAATCACCCCGTTTAAATAAAAGTAGCTTCATCCGAAAATAATATGTTCTGTGGAAACCTATTATTCTCGTTAGACCGTCTCAGCATTTCTTCGCAAGATTGCAAACATCATAGTCATCTTCAAAAAGCTCTTGGACAAGACATACTTTATAAGGGTGGTATTTTTCTGCTTTCAAAGATCTTCCAATAGTACCTCTAGATGTATCATGATTTTGAGCTAATGAAACTGTTGAAACATGCGGATTAGCCTGCAGAGATACTGAATATCCCATTTTTTATCGTCGCCTAAAACACGTGGCCGTCCATTCCTAGGCAAGTCCTTTACTGTGCCATGTTCATCAAATTTGTGGAATATTTTACGAACAGTGCCCTGTCAAATTTGAGTTTCCAGATATTTAGCATTAAATATAGTGCACACTTCACTTTGACTTCTTATTTTATCTCCACATCCTAACAATATCAAGACTTCGATACGCTGCCTTTCCGACAAAACCATTTTTGTTTAGAAAATTGTAAAATAATACTTTGGAAATACCCAAATTAATATAACAAGTTCACAATGTCATAAAATCTCAGAACGTGAAACAATGAAGATTTCTTACCTTTAAAGGTAAAAAAATATCAATGATTTATCATTTCCGCTTATTTAAATAGGGATCTTTTTAAAAATTTTAACAGTCGCCATTTTGATGTATCACAAGCTGTATGTTTCCATTTTAAAAAAAGAAAGATCGATGTCATAATTTTTTTGACAAATGTCTATAAAAAACAAACGAATAACGTCAAAATGTGAGCATATATAAAAGTAAATTGACGTGTCCGAGCATTTTCCCCAAAAGTTGCAGGTTAAGGCTATATTAATTTTATTCCGGACTCTGGGCAGCCCTGTATAAACATCTTAATAAATAGGTACCTAGTTAAATTTAGGAACGGGATTTTAATTTTACAGTATTTTACTAGTCGATATCTTTTTACTCGTTTACTGTTAAGTAGCTACCATAAGTTATTTATCAATATCTACTTTTAATTGTTTCTATAACAAAACTTTTTTTATTGTGCATAAAAGTTTTAATAAAAATGGTGCTACCACAGCATTACTAAACGAACCTACACGCTACACCAATGCATTCTATAAAACAATAACCTAACCATACTTACCGATGAAATGATAAATTTGGATTAAAATGATCCACTTTTTTACACACCACACAGGCGTGAACCATGATTGTTTATTTCTACACTAATGCTTAGACAAATATACAAAGAAATCAAAAATGAACTGCAAAACGGGCACAGAAACTAGTTGTTAGGCCAGACTGATAACGTCGCAATCGCTACCGCCATTCTTAGAATCTCTCCGATTGTAAAATCGTATTACAATGTTGCCGGAGTGCCTGATATATATAATAATAATCTTAATACTTTTTTTAAGTTTTTAACAGGTTTTAATAAAATATCCGCATAACATACAAGCATGAATGCATAATTTGATACGCACACCTTAACTTTTTTGAATATTAGGTTTTGAACGTTACTGCAATTACTAACTCAATCTTTTAAAAACAGTATTCCCTAATCTTTCTAACAGACAGATAAAGTCGGCTAAGGTCCAATTTTGAGCGACAGAGATGAATAATAAAGAGGGAATGTTGATTTGCCGTAACAATTTGGTCTATTAGTTCTAATGTCTTTGGGTATGCCCTAGCTCGCTACCGCACTAGGTTTTGCTACACACGAACCATGATACCATAATTTTGGGTGGATAGTAATATTACTAAAACCACCACTTCCAAATTGTAATTTCTTTTTGATCTTTTAAAATCCGCGCAATAAAACTTCGTGTTTACTCTCCCCCAACAAAAAATCAACCTCCAGGCGGCCTGAAATGGTAAAATAATTTCCACATTTTTTTGTCTTCTGGTCGCTTTTATTTACAAAGAAAAAAACACGAACGTAAATTATTTCTACATGTTTAAATCTGCGGAATAAACTGCATATGAAAACTAACCCTTAGGCGTAAGAGCGTAAGTTTTTTTTGCGTGCTCTCTTCAAAACTGAAGTATGCTCTATATTAAAAGTGATGAAACTTCTCTTTCCATAGAAAATGCTTTTATATTTTGTAGCGTTTCGAGAGAATATTAAATTGATGCAAATTTTTACCCTTTATATCCACACTTTATGGAATTTAACTAAAAGCTATAACGTGCGAGTTTTGTGTAAAATGGGGGTTATTTAGCAAGTTAATATGGCGGTTTATATGTTTCTTTGTTGCATTTTGTTTACACCGTGACGCTTATTGAATAATACAGATTTTATTTTTAGATTTAGTTGTCATTTTTATTTACAACGCTGCACAAATGTTTTAGATATCATAACGGCAACAGCTCTTGCGTACGATCACTATTCGAAGTAGGCTTTTTTATTTTTGTCTTTTTTTTTTAATTTCAACCAAAACCACTGGGGCTGTGTACACTTTTTGAATTAGGAGGGAACAATTTTTTTGTGTATTAAGTATATAATCTTCTATAAATTAATAAAGAGCAAGCGCTTTCGGTCTTAGGCCATCATCAGTGCTTCCTTGTCAGGAAACAGGAACACTTTATTGATAAAACTTATTTTTTCCTTAAGTGGGCCATTAACACGACAATGTAAAAACTAGTTACATAAAACAATTAACACGTAAAATTGTAAATGACGAACAACTGCAACGAACTACTTTTAAATTTCAATCAATAATATAACCGCCAAATTTCGACTCGAAACCACGTTCTCACGTGGAGCGAAAAAATGAGAAAGAACAGAAAAATGCTAGTTATTGATTAAAATTTGAAAGTGGTTCGTCCCAGCTGTTCGTCATTTACAATTTTATGTGTTAATTGTTATATGTAATCAGTTTTTACATTGTGGTGTTGATGGCCCACTTAAAGAAAAAAGCTATTTTATCAATGAAGTGTTTCTGTTTCCTGACAAAGAAGCACTGATGATGGCCTAAGGCCGAAAGCCATCTTCTCTTTGTTAATTTATAGAAGATTATACACTTAGGGCCAATTGTATAGTTCTCGATTCCGATGAGTCAATATAACAAGCTCACCTCTAAAAGGGATGTGGCAACCTTTATCTCCCACAGCGACAGCTGACCTCTTAAATCAGAAGTTGTTGCCAACTTAAACAAAATAAAATTCTAGAAATATCCTACGATGGATTAGAGCGCTACAAAAGTCTGGACTTAAGTAGAACTTAACTAAATGAACAAATAACAAACATTCTGAACAATCATGGTTACATAAAACGGGGAAATAAGCGTTCTGTGAGTTAAGCGAAGCGCCGAAACGCGAAGCGAAAGCATGCGGCTGAACCTACATACGTCACATGATGACCGGCCATTAACATTTCTGAAGGGTATAATAGGATTTTGAAAACTTGACATTTTTCTACTAATTTTTTGACGTTAAAGTTTTGCTTTTTTTACAGTAGACGGTTGCTATAGGCAGCGGAAGTAAAAGTACATTTTCTTCCGCTGAGAGCAGAAGAAAAAGTGTGTGTGTCATAAATAAATAATGTTGAAAAATACAAGAAATATTGGATATTTGTATACTTTATTTATTTTTAAAAAATACAACAATGAACATCAGATTAAAAATACAGTTATTTATTGTGGCCCCAGAAAAATTAACACAAGGTGTTGCAATGTTGCGATCCTGGCTTGTTTTTGTATTTTCTAGCGTTAAACCCTTCGTGGAACCATTTGCTGTTGAATTTATGTCAATGTTAATAGGGATTGGTTCATTAAAATGAGTTGTAAATTTTTTTTTGCAATATCTTTCTTGTTGGTCATCGATTCCTCAATGTACCCTTCACCTACACTACTGGATTTCCATCCCTCGTGGCGCTTTAAACACGTAATGTCTGCACCTGCATCTACAAGCAGTGTAGCTGAAGTTCTCCTTAAACAGTGACCGGTATATTCTGTGGCAACAGGTAATTTTAAGAAAACTGCAGCTTCCTTAGAAACAGTACTTATCTTATGAATTCCCATTACCATGCGAGAAGAGCAACCATTTACAAATTTTAAAAATAATCTTTTTTCATTCGTGTCTTTTGGGCGTAATGATGTATATTTTTTATATATACAACAATAGTAAACGATCGCGGTTTTCTAGTTTTACTATCGGGAATACTTCTGTGAATGGCAGATCCTAAGTCTTGTATGTCATCAACGGTCATTTTTACAATTTCTTCACATCGGCATGCATCAGAAATACCAATAACAAGTACAATCTAAAAATACCATAATATATTTCATAAAAAACTTGTATTCTTTGACGTAATATCTAAATTTGCCTTAATTCCCAAATACTTCTGATTAGGAGCTTCAGATAGAAAATTTTCAAATTAATTGTTCCCTGTCAAATACTTTAGCTTTTTTGGGAGTGTACCCCTAATTTTGCTTCTTTAAATAAGCACGTAGCTTCAAAAAGTTGCTTGTGTCTATCCCTTGCCTAATATTTAGCATTGACCTTATCATAGAAGAATGTGACCACATTGTTGAACTTTTCATTTTTTATAAATAAAACAAAGCAGTCCTCCTCCACAGTTTATTAAAATTGATGATAGAAGAAAAGGTTCCCTACATGTTTCGAGCGCCTAAGCACTCATCATCAGGGGATACTAACATCGAATTTTCTAGACAAAACGTTGTCTCAAATTAATGAGTACAACTCATAGTAACTTGATAGTTGAAGACTTGGTATGTGAGATGTTTAATTATCTTAAGAAATGAATGAAGTTCTGGTTAAATATGAGATTAAGATCTGAGAAAAAACATTGTGAGTGGATAATGGAACAGTTTAAAATTTATAAAGGAGAAGAAGTTTTTTATAAATTATAGTTGTGCGTTTAGAATTAAATTTATATTAATATATATATACAGGGTGTTATGGAAATGACTTATTATATTTTAAGGGGCCACTCCTGAGGTGGTCTAGAGTTTCACTTGATAGTTTTTTTTTCTAAAATCGGAAGTATTTTGAATTATGTAAAATACCTTAAAACCGGACTATGTGCGCCTTCCATGATAGTTCAATGCCCCTGAACACATGTGTTTTTGACAAGACAAACTGCTGGAATGGTAATTGTTTAGTTTAGTGCAATTAATGTTGAATTTTGTGCTAAAATTTCGTATATAGACTAATTGAGGGTAGCTGATCACAATTTTCCTTTTGCGTTTTTACGGCAAATGCACTGGTTTTGAGAAAAAAAAATGTTAAAGTTTTTCACTTACAGGTTAGGGTATTCTTTTGTAAGGATGTCTTCAATTTCCTAGATTTTATGGTTTTCCCTTCAAAATATGTGATAAAACTTTCACCAAACTATCTGTTCATAAAATAAGAACAACATTTTAGCAAAAAAACAATGGAAAAGGCACAAATTTAATTAAATTCGTTGTTAATACGCCGACAAAGTAAAAGCGTCTGTTTTCAGATTCATTGCACTCACGTTGCCAGATTGTTCTTCTTTTTCTTGTAATTATTAATGGCTTCCATCCAGGAGAATGATATGCTAGCTCGAGCCAATAGGATTCATTCAATTAATAAAAATGTATTGAAGAGTATAGCCAATTTATAATACACTAACAATCTGACAACATGGGTGCAGTTTGCTTCTGCTTTTTTGGCCAGCTGTCAGTGAGCTGTCTCCCGTCTTTTTCCAGATAACGTAGAGTTTTCTGTTCGCTTACAAGTTATCCCGTTTTTCAGAGTTTCCTTGTGGCATATTTCGTTTATTTCAACTCAGAAGTGTATACTATGACTCCGACAAGTAATATTTTATTGGAAATATCAACATTTTAGGATTACATGCAAAATAACATACCGGTGAGTTAGAAAAACTTTAACATTTTTTTTCTCAAAACCAGTGCATTTGCCGCCTAAACGCAAAAGGAAAATTGTGATCAGCTACCCTTAATTAGCCTATATACGAAATTTTAGCGAAAAATTCAACATTTGCACTAAAGTAAACAATTACCCAAATCAGCTGTTTGGGTCATTGGCGCGTAGGTGTTTTGGACCTAAATTTTTGAAGGCATTTTTCTCGAATTTCTAGCTTCGAGCGCCATTTATAGCAATTTTTCCCCAATTCGTCTCGACCTATATATTTACGGGTTAAAAAATAATAAGTCATTTCCATAACACCCTGTATAAGGTTAGCTGATGTGGTAGTATGGGGCTATGCCCCATATTTTGGAGAAGTTGTAGAGGATAATCATTTTTATAATTATGATTATTTAATTGTTTAAAAATAAACTATATTTTAGAAAATTTTTAGAATTTTTAATAATTTAAAAAGTACAACCTGTTCTTCAGACACTACCGCGGAACTGTCGCAACGTGGAGGCTTCAGCCTTTTCATCTATCATCAATTTTAATAAACTGTGGAGGAGGACTGCTTTGTTTTATTTATATTACATCAACTCCACTGAAAGTATGGACTATTTCTTCAACTTTTCATTTTTTGTTTGTTCGCCAGTTCAGAGAAATACCCCAAGAGTACATTTTTACAATTGTTATTTTTGATGTCTTTCTCATTACACAATCTCTGGAATCTTTCGAACGCAGCTTCGTAAATACTACTGGATTTGGTTGGCAACAAATTGTTTACGACATCTGCTGCAATTTTGGCAACTTCCGGGGGCATACATGTAAATTCTGATTCTGACATTTTTATTTAAAGTGTTGGGTAACCTAAAACAGTACGTTGTTTTTTGTTCACACCAGTTTTTGAATTTTTCGTATGTGCCCTCATACAAACTCCTTGATTTTTGGAGAACAAGGTTCACCAATGCTTCATTTGCGGCATTTTCAATGTCTGGTTCTTCTAAATCACTCATTTTTCACGTAATATTTGCCGCAGTTTTTGACAAAAAAATTCTTTTCAATTTTT
Source organism: Polydrusus tereticollis (assembly GCA_963920685.1). NCBI lineage: Eukaryota > Metazoa > Arthropoda > Insecta > Coleoptera > Curculionidae > Polydrusus > Polydrusus tereticollis. The sequence continues at coordinate 46,333,445 of OY987334.1, read as the reverse complement.
TTTTGACAAGTGTCAATTTTTTTGCCATGAAAGGTGTAAATGAAACACAGGTAATAAAATGTTTGGTAAAATAAATTAAGTTTTTTATTATAAAAAACGCCCGTAGAAAAAATATTGTATACCATTCGTTACGAAACAATGTCTTCTAGTTACTCTGACGTGCTGTCTAACTCGGCTTCGCCTCGTGGGACAATTTTCACTTCGCGTGCCTAAAAGACCCTTATTTCGTAACTTGTTGCATAAATAGCTATTTTAAAACAGGAATTTAAAGTTTGGAAATTGCTTGTAATAAGATTCACTGACACTTGTCAAATCGAATTATGCGTTGGTATCAAACAATACAATAAAAATAAATCCATAGCAACGCTAGCAGGTAAAATTCGAAACTTCGCATTTTTAAATGAAAAAAATTTAAAATTTGTAATTTTATCTTTCTATATTTTAACGACGCGACGTTTGAAGAAAAAAAAGTATGTTTTATTCGTAGTAAAAGCAACTTGTTATGACTCGTCTGTAATTGTCGGACTCACTTTGTTCGTCCGGCAAACTTTCAGACTCTTCATAAAAAGTATTGCTTTTACTCCTAATAAAACAAAATACTATTTCCTGCATTGAAGTTTATTTCTAATCTACCACGTACAGATATTGTTCTTAAATCCAAAGTATACGTCGAAAGTGACAAAAACGACAGAATAAGTTTCGGTATTAAATTAAAAACAGACATGAGAAATGTTTCCTCAGAATTTTTTGTCTGGTACCAAAATCCCTCGATTACTTTAGCTGGCCGTCATAAATAGCTCAAGTAAAAATTTCTTTCTCCACAAACTTTATTTTAGTTTATTTAAAGTGGCGCCGGGTATCAGGAATGCTGGTTCAATAAATTTTAGCGACTTTTCACTTTAGCGCCGAGTAATGGAGAAATATGACCAATTAGGGGTTTCCGGGGCAACGACAACGGAAAATTTCGTCGTTATATTGTGGCTGTTTTGTGGTAATTTAGGTTACTGGAACTTTTATGGTGGAAAATGTAGTTTAAAGAACTCTTGTGGTATAGAAAGAGTAAGGGCCTTGAATGTAACAGCTGAAACTATACAAGGCTTTCGGGTTTTTATTCAGTCAATAGAATATTGTCAAAGAAATAGCAATATACAGAGTGATTCACGATGATGGCGTATTAGACGTTTCTGGCGAACCAGTCAATGGAATGATCCAAAAATTTGGTTTGTTGCATAAAAGAACATGCTCTACACAGCTAAAATATTTTGGATAATGCGGTGTTGCCGCTTCCACTAGAAAGTGGTAGCAACTTTGACATTTTAAATATAACACCCTGTATATTAACTTATTCTTATAATCGCTAGTAGTTGCTTAATATATTTCCTTATCACTTCCCTATACCTATGCCGATTTTGAGATATTAATTATTTTCCATTTTTTCTCGAGAAACATGACCTGCAATACATGGTGATATTGTCAACAAAATGGCGGGCTCTACATTTTTAATTATAATTTTCGCACTTCTGGACCACTGTGCGTTGAGGTCGCGGACCACTGTGCCATCCAATGTCAAGTTCAATTAAACAAGACTCAGCACTTTCGGTGTATAAATACCCGAACATTGGATGGACACGGTACGTTCGTCTCAACGACTGGTCAACCACCCTGCGACAGGAGTGCCCAAAGTGTCAATATAGATTCGAGGCCCCTCTCCTGCTCGATTTAAAAGCATCCCCCAAAAGTTTCCCTGGTCAACTACCCTGCGACAGGAGTGCCCAAAGTGTTAACATTGACTCGAGGCCCCTCTCCTGATCGAACTATAAGTACTCCCCAATAGCCCCCATCGATAGTGCCGAACTGGTCTGCACCCCCCGGAGACATGCTGGGCTTTCTCCGAGCTGCCTGGTAAAGTTTATACCAAAGTATTAATAAAGACCTGTATTGTTTTTAGTCCAAGTGGTTTTCATTCACGCCCCGTTAGGGAAACAACCCCCAGTTGTGACAATATTTTGAATAAAAAAATATACACTAGATTTAAAAAACTTTTCTGTTGATACTTACTTCACAAACCACCAACTGGTACTAAATATCGTTGCGTATATTGCCTACCGTTGATAGTAAAATTGACGGGAATTTTCTAATATTAAGTTTGTTGTTGTAGCAACAAAATTAGTGTACAAATGAGTAGATATACAGAAATTCTAGAAGAAACATAAATACGACTTGTCGCCTGTATTGTGTAATATAAAATAGAAAAACTGTATTTTTTAGGTTTTGTTTTAATCACACACGCCTGAACTTGGCTAATCTCATAAATAAATAATTTGAAAAGAAAAATGAGTCTGTTTACGAACACTCCCCTAGGAATCGATACAAATGAAGTTTGAACTAGCTACGAAATAGCTAACTCCGGCGGAATCCTTCAAGACATTAAGTTTTAGCTGGTCTAGACGTGGAGTTGTGAAACTTTCGTTATTTTAATGCGTTGAGACAATACCATGTCGACAAGTATTTAGTTGTGTATATTGTGACTTCTATAAGCAAGGTCAAAATACGATATTATACAATTATTTTATGTCTAAATTTGTTTACAATTTCTTGAAGGTCTTAAATGAATTTATTCAGTTGGCAGACTAATTACCTAGACCCAGTTACAATGCTATAAACACCAAAATGTAGGAATATAGAAGGTGGACACGTCTCTCGTTCAGTACACAGGGTGTCCGGGAAAATGTGGGAAACCTCTCGGATTCAGGTAGAACATGAGAAAATAAGATGACAAATTCCTATACATTTTTTTTCTTACAGGCCCTCTCTACGGAGATACACTATCGGACAAAAGTAAAGCAACACTTTCGAAAAATTAAAAAAATCTCGATTTTGTAATATTAAATGCATGATATCGTATTTAAATACATCGTGTCTTAAATATCAAAGTATAGGCTGCTGTTATCGGCGGCAACAGCTTTTTCCAACAATCAAAACAAATAAACTGATATTGACAGTAGAGAGAAACGGACAGAACGAGATCAGGTGGTGCTGGTGGTGCTGGTGGTGCAACTAACCCAGGTGGTGCAGGTGGTGCGTTTTACGATCTAACCCAAGTGGTTCGGTGGTGCGTTTTATGATCTAACCCGGGTGGTTCGGTGGTGCGTTTTATAACCTAACCCGGGTGGTTCGGTGGTGCTGTTTACAAAATAACCCGAAATTAAACCCGACTTTTTACGACCTAACCCGGATGCTTTCGCGAGGCGGCTTCTTATCTAACCCTAACTTGAACCTTAATATTTATGAACTGACCCGAGATAAAACCCGACTTTTTACGACCTAACCCGGATGCTTTCGCGAGGCGGCTTCTCATCTAACCCTAATTTGAACCTGAATATTTATGAACTGACCCGAGATAAAACCCGACTTTTTACGACCTAACCCGGATGCTTTCGCGAGGCGGCTTCTCATCTAACCCTAATTTGAACCTGAATATTTATGATCTGACCCGAGATAAAACCCGACTTTTTATTATTTTCCCTTAGTTGAAACGCCGCTGCTAAAGCGGGATAATTAAATCCCAATTTTTATAAGCCATCCTTAAACCCAACTTTTTACGATCCGACCTGAGCCATCCTTAAACCAGACTTTTTATTATTTTCCCTTAGTTGAAACGCCGCTGTTAAAGCGGTATAGTAAAAAACATTATTTATATTTTCTATCTTAGTGAAACGCCGCTGGTGGGTAGTAAAGCGAAATAAAACCCTAATTTATATGGTCTAACAAGATAAGTATATTAAGGCGGCACATTTGTCACCCCGCAATAATTATTTATACCTAAATAACCCTCTCAAACCCTCTGCCGACTCGATTTAAAAAGAAAGGGACATAAACCTTTATTTATTATTCCGAAGGACCCTCATTAAAATTCAGTAGCATATCTAATAATTGATTCCAATTTTTGCACCACTTATATAAAATACAATAAAATAATTACCATCTAGAACCATTAACTAGAGATTTCTTTGTACTGGAAATGGATAAATTATAGGACTATCTTGTAATGAGAACAGAGTAATAAAAAGTAAATAAAACTTAAATACGTATAAAATACCAAGCAGGTATAGGTACTATACAACTTGTGTTCGCCATCAGGTAAAAGCCCTCATAATGCTTTTATAAAAATTTCGGATAATATCATAATATAAGTAAATAGGCTACAATTTCAGGAAAAAAGTAAAAAAAATTAATTCACAGTGTAAAATTGTAGTTAAATGGATTGTAAATACGAAATAATATAAAAAAGCTACCTTTTGTTTGCGATGATGTATGCACAATAACTCTATATTATTCGGCCCTTAAACTGAAAATACCCACTAGATAGGTATCATAAGCTGTATTTGTCATCAGGTAGAACCCCCAATAAAATTATGAATATTAGGCGTAGGCATCAAAGTAGCAATCTTAACTTATTTTCAACACGAGCATAAAAATATAGGGTTGTTAAATATTTTACAACCCTAATTCTCAATGGCAACAATAAGCAAATCACGTTGGTTTTTTAATTTATTATTAATCTGGCTAACTTAAGAAACTCACAATATAACGACCATCCAAAAAAATCATAATACATTACTGGGTGTGAAAGCAATTGCGCTGCAAAATATAGTGTATACCGACTCTGAGGTAGTTAATTAAAATCCCAATTAGCGCTAAAAAAAAATCAATTAGATATTTACTTTAGATATTTTAATAAAAAAATTCAATATTCTCACCAACATTTAACTTTTGAAATTAGCATAATAACAAATCCTTTACAATGAATTAAACAAACGCATACATAATTTTAAAATCACATAATAAGAATATAAGCTAAAATCTAACAAGTTCGGACTACTCGAATGACGTCAGTTTACATCTGTAGAGAATACACAACTCTCGAATCATAAAAAATGGTCAAACTTTGTCGGCAAATACCCTTCTATGATGCAGGGGAAGGACAGGTAACTCGAGATGTTTATAAAGAAACGTTAAAGAACATTATTTGCTTATTTCTAGACTCTTAAAAATTAGATGCAATCGAACAATAAATGTTTTCATCATGTATATTTATCATTAACACATTACCTTCGACATACATAAATTCAAATTGATAATTACTTGTCTTAGTGCTTTTTTAGAAGCTTGAATCATTGCATATAACCGTCTGAGGGTACCCAAACTTCCCCTAACATATTTCTCCGCAGCCGGGGAAAAAGAGGTAGAAAAAGTAAAATAACAACTCCAAGTGTCTTTGCGAACAATCGGCAATAAAATAGAGTATTTCAGTTTTTAATTTTTCGTAAATAAAAGTTGGTTAGATTAATAGTCTCTGTGAATATAATAACATAAACAAAGTGATATGCCGTAAATTTAGGAGTACAGTATAAATTATGCCTCTATTAAAATATACCGCAATAACTAACTACCAAAGGATTTTTGATATTTTGAATATATTTGATGCTCATAGCATTATCACATTTCCAAAGGCTCTAAATTTTAGAAAAATGTTCTAATAGAATATGTCTATCAATATAAAGTAAAGGTATTGTTAGATTTTTTTAAAAAATACGACCTACAACAGGCTCTGCTACAGCATGGCTGACTCTGTAGAAACTTCTGTGAAACCATAATAATTATATCAATAATATTTTCTTCCAATATCCGACTCCACTATCCATAAAAGTTATGTTAGAAAATTCATAATTGAGCGCATTGTAATTTTTTAAAAAGAAATTCACTTCACACACAAAGATGTAGCCATTCAATCCATGAAAATAATGCAAGTCAGTATGCGTATGTTATGGCTAACTGTTTAAATGTCTATTCCTTCCACGTCTATCGGAAGAAATACTTTTTTATACTAGTATTTTAGTTGAAAATAAGATCATAAATCATCTATACAAAACAAGCGTCCCTTATGGATTTGAACGAAAATCATAGATTCGACTATTTTCATGAAAAATAAATCTAAGTACGGAATAATGCAGGAAGATTATCTATTTTCTTGGTTTAGAAAGTGATGTAGTTAAGATTTATAACTTAGGAATAAATAAATTATTATTAATCTTTTCGACCTATTTCTCTTGCATATTTAATTTCTTTGATAGTAAGAACTAATCTTTTTATTTTACAAAGTAAAAAAAAAGCTAAAGATCGGCGTTGTCAGTCAGGTATAAGAACTGATTTAACACGATGGTTTTTGTACAAACGTTCACATACAATTGTATGCTTTTTAACCGATTGTGTCGGAAAAAATGACGATTTATAGATTAGATATTTAGACGAAGAGCTAACCTTCTCAATAAACTATTGATTATTGCCCTGCTAGCTAGACAACACTTTTTATGTTAGTCAAAAAAAAAATTTTTTTTTTCGGACGCTATTACAGATTTCATCGTTAACTAACAAACATTAAGACCAAAAAATTAGCGTGCAAGATGAAATGTATAGGTTCACTTCATTTCTACATTATTTTACAACTCTCAATCGCATTAAAAACAAGATCGAATAAAAAATAACTTATGACATATGGACGAAAAATGTTTTTCGGGCTATTTAGGTTAGCGACCGCATTACGTCTGAAATACTACATTTTTCGAGCTTATAACATAATTTACTATTTTAACGTTAAAATAGGGGAAATGATGTATCGAAATGGATGCTTTTTTTTGTCGGTCACGAGATTATAGTTTCTTTTAAAATGAACTCTAATATTTACATCACAAATTATCCTTTAAGCCACTTTAGTTTAAAACTCGTCTGTCGCTTTCCCTCTATTGTGAGTTTGATTAAAGTATAGCGTAGTATATATTTAGATGAATTTCGCAAATGTTGAATACTTTCAAAACTGAAAAAGCCGCCCTTTGCAATAAATATCTCCGTAGAGTTAGGTACCCTGCAGATTAAGGGTATTTCAGCGGATAATCATATACAAATTCAAAGATTTTGTCTATTTTAATGGATTAACAAACAATATCTATAGGATGACTTTACTGATAAAAAAAAAATAACAAAAATCTATTAAGTCTAGGCTCACATGAAATTCCATAAAGAGCAGCTGCATAGCCTTATCACATCAAACTATATTTTTATTTCGTTCTATTGTCAAAAGTCTGTGTTTAGGAGATTATCGTTCATTTTAAAATGAACTCTAATATGTACATCACCATAAACTACCTCTTAAGCCGCCGTAAAAATACACTTTTCGATTTACCTCTATATTGATTTTCTAATATTAAATATCTACAATAGTCGAAATTCGCTCGCTAATACCTATGTATGTAAGGTTTCTTCAAAAAATGACAATTTTGTTGTTTAATGGCTTGAAAAAATGGAAAAAGGAGGTTTTTGCATCCATTTATTTCCAGATGAGTGTTAAAAATACTTATAAAACTCGGTATACCGAAGATCAACCATTAATGAGAGGGTTGAGTCCTGTTTGCCAAATCCTGATTTATAATTTGACGTTGGCAACGGTACAATTTTTTAACATTTATCATAAGAGGCGTATATTTTTGGGGCTTAGATCTACCAGTTTATCCACGCCCCATTTATTGTTAGTGCTTTAGTAATTTTACTTTCCAATTATTTTTTACCAAAACGCGTAGTTGAAACAGTGTCTATATCAGACGATATAATAAATTTTAAGGATTAATTTGCTTACAAATACACTTCAATTTATTTAGGCTAAAGCAGCCAGACATATACTGGAACTACGAAAACCCTATTACAATTTGGTTGCCTAGAGAAAATTTTGTAAAAAACATAGCTTTCTACACAAATGCTTGCACATTATGTACCTATCATTTTAAGATACCTGGCGACATCAATGTAAGCATTGACATAATGACGCAAGATATAGGTAGGTACTAGAATATTCAAGATTTCTATTAACGATACACTTCAGCATACATGCGAGATGTCATTAATGTCTACGGAAGGCAACAGACACACCAGCTATTTTTACATGGGATTCCATAGACTTGAACGCTTCTTGTTTAGAAATATTTGATGTCATCTTGAGGAGTTCCGTATTGAAGCATCAAACCTACCTGCCAAATAATTGACGAAATATGGGATATCATAAAATATGTCCCCCATCGAACTAAATGATCCTATAAACCAGCTTCACAGACCGTAATTTGTGATGCTAACACGATTAATACGCAATAGAACAAGATTAAGAAACAAAATTTAAAGTAGCTCTTTATCACACGAAAATAATTAAATAATTTACGGTTACAGAACAATAATTATTTTAAAAAGCTGTATAACTAAATATATTATGTTATTAGGAATATTCTGTCTAAAGTAACAGCTGATCTTAGTCGAAAATGAGATCGTATTATTGATTGTTGAATTCGTTAGGTATGAAATAAAATTAGAGATTTCGTCTATTTTTTTCACGATTAAAAAAGAATACCTCTATTTGCAATAAATATCTTCTATATTTCTAGGTAGGTTTACTCGAAAATGTTGGGCTATTTTCATCAAAAATCCCGATACGAAATTGAAAAATTTGCCTATTTTTGTCGGTTTACAAAGTGATAGTGGAATATTGATTTGATCAAAGAACAATAATTATTTTAAAAATGTTGTATAATTAACTAAATGTCGGTGTTATCAGGCAGGCAAGAAGTTATTTATCTGAATCTTATTTGTACCATTAGCGTTTATATACAAATGTTAGTGGTTTTCAAAAATTGATATCTCGGAAATTATTAGGTTTAGACTTATAATACGCTTATTAAAAAATAATGACTACTTTATGCAAAATTCAAAAATATTATAAGATGTAGGATATCCCAGTAACTTAACCAAAGATTTTCGGTCTTCTCAGGTTTGTTCAGGTTTCTCAAACGTTTGAGAAACCTGAACAAACCTGAGGGGGGCGCGTCAAACCTGAAACCGATTGCAAGGAGCACTAACCTTAGTACATGTAATCAAACCTGAGCTACCCTGAAAGATTATGATGAAACCCGACTCTCTACATGCAATCAAACCTGAGCTACCCTGAAAGATTATGATGAAACCCGACTCTCTGCATCGCAACCATTGGAGTGGAAAAAAAAAATTTTTCAACTCTTCATACGACGAAAAAACATCCGTTAATTAATATTGCTTGTTTTCTAAACCATACTAATAAGCCCTTTTTAATATACCAACCTGAAAGATAAGAATACGGGGTTTTCTGTGTGAATTTAACTCTAGAAGGAACAAAATTGCAGAGAAATTTGAGGATTTTTCAAGAAAGTCCTCTCTCAAGTACTTACAACGTAGTGGTGCATTATTCTACAAAAATATAAAAAAAAAAGATCATCTCAGTATCGCGTTTGAACTCTATACGAAATCTGCAAGCCTTGCTGCTTTGGTTATAATGAAACGATTTTGTGAATATTTCATAGTAATTTTAGAAAACATTGATTTATTCTAAATATCATTGCGTATATGTCTTATATTCATTTTTAGTTATAAGTAACATTTTTCCATCGAAAATCAGTCTATTTCAGTTGAAAAAAAAGTTATTTATTAAGTTTTCGTTTAATTTTCATCGGTAATCGCTATGTTTTATGAAAACCATAAAAACAGATAATGCTGGTAACAGGTGCTTTAAGATTATAATAATGTAATGGATGGGACAATGAGACAATTATTGACAAGAAAAGTACGATGCGTTTCTGAATAGAGGTACTTTTGGGTTATGTCGCTAGAACACGATATGTTTCCAAGAAATATTGGAGGTATAGAATTTTTATTTACTATAATACTATCTTAAAATTCTTCTTGGAGAAAATATTTAAATTTGAATGTATCTGACCCTCTACAGAATATAACCTTTTGACTTTTTTAAGATGACATAAACCATGGGAAAATTATTTTATTCTCATTTTGACAACCGAATTATAGCTTGAAATAAGATGGTATTAAATAGAAAGTCACGCTAAAAATGCATCCAGCATTTTTTTTCGTATTTTTATAAATTTTGTCCGACACATCACAAATTTTGCCTGATCCAGGAAGGAAATATGAAATTTTAACTAAGTAGCTCATAGTGTAGGATTTTTGATTGCTTACATAAATTTTAACTGTCTCTCTTATAGAACTAGAAACGTATTCCCCTAACGATTCAGTACCGACAAAAAGAGCGAAATAATAATTTTATTTAACCTGCTAAACAATAGGAAAGCAAGCTAAATAGACAAGATGATGGGTTTTGTTAGGAAACACAATGATTTTTTAGTGTCAAGGATGTTTTAAGCTCCGATATTATTAATATTTTCTGAATACTAAGGCTATATTACTTTCAAAAGCAGACTCGTTTGAGACGATTGGCGAATAAAGATGAATTGATCGTAAATAAAAATATAAGATCTATGTGCTAAGACTGTGAAATTATCGAAAAGTGGGGGTGTGCTTTTGAAATCGAACTTAAGAGCGATAAAAATATGAAAATATACTTGCTTGATTTGAGTCTTCAGACAATGAAGTTCGTTGTAGTCGATATTCAAGGATTTAACATACCTGAATTTTACGCGAAAGAATTGGCTATTTATGATGGAAATAGTATGAAAAGTTACTTTTTTAAACCAGTTAAACCATTCGACACCTTAAGTAAGGCTTGCAAGAAACAAGTCAAATATCTATTTGGAAATCATCATGGTATCCTTTATAATTATGGTGATACCGATTACAAGGAACTACATAATATCATATCCAACAATCTGATAGACGCAGACATTATTTACGTTAAAGGACGTGTTAAAGAGGAATTTTTAGTTAAAACATTTTTGGAATTAAACTGCAGGACGCCATATATTATAAACTTAGAAGACAGCATTGGTGTACCAAAATTAGAGAAGGGAGAGAGAGTTGATGGTTGTAAATATCACATTTTAGATATTCATGTTTGTAGTATTAGAAATGCCAAAGTGTTGTATCGATATATTTATAGTCTTTTACCTTAATAAATATTAAAATTTTTCAACAAGCCAACTTTATTTATTCCCCACGTAGCTCAAACGGTTTTGTTTACTTTTCGACGAATGGAACTGTGACAACGCAACATGTTCACTATTGGAGTGATGTTAATCCTATGTTCAGAATCCTAACCCGATGTCAATATTTAAAAAAAGTGAATGTTTGGTACGCTGAAGAAACGTATAAAGCTTTACGAAGACCGAAAATCTTTGGTTAAGTTACTGGGATATCCTACATCTTATAATATTTTTGAATTTTGCATAAAGTAGTCATTATTTTTTAATAAGCGTATTATAAGTCTAAACCTAATAATTTCCGAGATATCAATTTTTGAAAACCACTAACATTTGTATATAAACGCTAATGGTACAAATAAGATTCAGATAAATAACTTCTTGCCTGCCTGATAACACCGACATTTAGTTAATTATACAACATTTTTAAAATAATTATTGTTCTTTGATCAAATCAATATTCCACTATCACTTTGTAAACCGACAAAAATAGGCAAATTTTTCAATTTCGTATCGGGATTTTTGATGAAAATAGCCCAACATTTTCGAGTAAACCTACCTAGAAATATAGAAGATATTTATTGCAAAATTAGTAGTTTACATGGTTGGTAAAGTGAATTAATCTACCACTGTAATCGTTTCATTTTTAGCTAAATAGAGGTATTCTTTTTTAATCGTGAAAAAAATAGACGAAATCTCTAATTTTATTTCATACCTAACGAATTCAACAATCAATAATACGATCTCATTTTCGACTAAGATCAGCTGTTACTTTAGACAGAATATTCCTAATAACATAATATATTTAGTTATACAGCTTTTTAAAATAATTATTGTTCTGTAACCGTAAATTATTTAATTATTTTCGTGTGATAAAGAGCTACTTTAAATTTTGTTTCTTAATCTTGTTCTATTGCGTATTAATCGTGTTAGCATCACAAATTACGGTCTGTGAAGCTGGTTTATAGGATCATTTAGTTCGATGGGGGACATATTTTATGATATCCCATATTTCGTCAATTATTTGGCAGGTAGGTTTGATGCTTCAATACGGAACTCCTCAAGATGACATCAAATATTTCTAAACAAGAAGCGTTCAAGTCTATGGAATCCCATGTAAAAATAGCTGGTGTGTCTGTTGCCTTCCGTAGACATTAATGACATCTCGCATGTATGCTGAAGTGTATCGTTAATAGAAATCTTGAATATTCTAGTACCTACCTATATCTTGCGTCATTATGTCAATGCTTACATTGATGTCGCCAGGTATCTTAAAATGATAGGTACATAATGTGCAAGCATTTGTGTAGAAAGCTATGTTTTTTACAAAATTTTCTCTAGGCAACCAAATTGTAATAGGGTTTTCGTAGTTCCAGTATATGTCTGGCTGCTTTAGCCTAAATAAATTGAAGTGTATTTGTAAGCAAATTAATCCTTAAAATTTATTATATCGTCTGATATAGACACTGTTTCAACTACGCGTTTTGGTAAAAAATAATTGGAAAGTAAAATTACTAAAGCACTAACAATAAATGGGGCGTGGATAAACTGGTAGATCTAAGCCCCAAAAATATACGCCTCTTATGATAAATGTTAAAAAATTGTACCGTTGCCAACGTCAAATTATAAATCAGGATTTGGCAAACAGGACTCAACCCTCTCATTAATGGTTGATCTTCGGTATACCGAGTTTTATAAGTATTTTTAACACTCATCTGGAAATAAATGGATGCAAAAACCTCCTTTTTCCATTTTTTCAAGCCATTAAACAACAAAATTGTCATTTTTTGAAGAAACCTTACATACATAGGTATTAGCGAGCGAATTTCGACTATTGTAGATATTTAATATTAGAAAATCAATATAGAGGTAAATCGAAAAGTGTATTTTTACGGCGGCTTAAGAGGTAGTTTATGGTGATGTACATATTAGAGTTCATTTTAAAATGAACGATAATCTCCTAAACACAGACTTTTGACAATAGAACGAAATTACAAGATTAAACGAACTTACCTTAAGTGAAGTTCAATCTTGATTATATGTAGCCTCGTTGAAGTAAATAAAACATATGTAGTATCCCTCGTAGAGTGGATCCGAACACACATTTACTAAGAAAAAATCAATATGCCTTCTCAGCTCTAAGCGCGCAATCTTTAACCCAATCATTCTTTTAAAGCTTGATTGTTGCTGTAAGGGGGCCTATTAGGGTTAGGGAGGGACTTTTATTTACTTCAACGAGGCTACATATAATCAAGATTGAACTTCACTTAAGGTAAGTTCGTTTAATCTTGTAATTATATTTGCCTCGTTTCCGTAAATAAAACATATGTAGATATTTAAAGCCTTAAGCAACAATCATTTTTCCTCAGACTTATCAAATCTTTTTATGTAGTATCTATATTCAACAAGAAAACTTATATTATATTATCAAACCAATGATTCATTCACTAAAATCTAAACTATCGAACTTAAATTAAGTTGTTTATTTTGCTGGCGTCAATATCTGGAGAAAGAAATATACATAGTCTTAGTAATACGATACTTTTTTATTTTCTTTTAAATCAACATCCTTAGATAAACGCACAACCAGCTAAGCATTTTAGACATTATAATTACACAAAATAATAATATTTTAAACATTAAGAACTGTTTCAAGAAAATCTCCTTTTTTGGCTAAAGGCCTTTGATAGAATTTCGCAAAGGTCTGAGATTTAGTGGACCATCCTACGGACCTTTGAATTACGTCAATGTTGACGCCTTTCCGGGCAGCCGCTGATGTAGCGGCGTGTCTGGTACTATGTGCTGTAAAAATATTGTGTCCAAACCCCTTTTGGTTCATATAAATTTTATCCATCTACTTATAGTTTGGGTCGAGACTGCTTTAAGGGGTTTTTTAAAAGCAATAAAAAATTCTGACAGTCAGGTGCTCTTAGATCTTTTGTTATATTTAAATAATGTAAAAGAGTTTTTGCCACACAGACTTGGGGATCAGCATGGAAAAAAGGCAACGTAATTGTTGGTTGAGATCTATTCGGTCCTGACGCCTTTATCAATTTTAATTTGAAGTTGGTCGTCAAATTTTTCAATATTATAAATTTCTATGGTTCTTAGGTCTGTACACGGTGGCCCGTTGTTAAGGCTAGCAAGGTCGCTAATCTACATGATAATATTTTTAAGGAGATATTGTCATTGGATAGGTTTCGAAGGTAATTTATAACGTTAGATGGGTCCCAATTGGTGTCATATTTGGGTGTGGTAGGTCTAAGGCTGAATCAAGGCTGAATACTCCTTTGAAAAATCTTTTAAGTCTGACATCATGCACAAGGTCCTTGGAAGATATTAGACTAATAGCAGATCTGTACGAATTTAATGTCCCATAGGATGCTCTCCTTTTAAATTGGGAAGTTAAAAAATTTATCACTAAGGGCACAGATATATTAAACACAATATTTTTTCCCCTCTTGGCAGAATTGCCACCACAATTTCAGACCCGAATTATATTGGCGAATAGTAGAATCTGTGACAGTGATCTGTGCAGAGGGTGGCGGTTTCTATCAAAGAGAGAAGTAATGAGTTACTTGGTTTAAATATAATCAGCTCGCTCTTTAGTAAGGATAGAAAAACCGGAAATCAAGGCTGTGTTGTCCAGTTTGGTACAACGACGATTCCTTCGGCTCTATCTGACACATTTTTTTTTTTTTTTTTTTTTTGTAAAAACCGTAATATTAATGGAAAAGGTGGGAATGCGTAAAATTTTAGATATTTCCAAGAAATTGTAAAAGCGTCAACCGCACAGCTATCTGGATCTTTAAACCAAGAAGTAAACTTTTCGCATTTTGTGTTATTTCTAGAAGCAAATAAATCAATATTAGGATATTTCAATTTGCTAACAATTTCTTCGAATGCTTTTGGATTTAATTCCCATTCCGTTTCTACTGGTAATCTTCGAAACTCAAAATCCGCAATATCATTATTTTTTGAGCTAATATAAGAAGCTAAAATAAATAAGTTACGCTGTTCACACTACACCATTGCCATATTCCTCTCGAAAAAGAGTTTAATTCAGGAAATTGAATACTTCTCATACGATTAATATAGGCAATAGCAGTGGTATTATCAATTCTGCACAGAATATTGCAATTTGAAAGACTGTTTGCAAAACAACGTAATCCAAAAAATGCAGCTAAAACTTCTAAATAATTTACATGGAATTATTGTTCTTTTGTATTCCAGTACCCGTGACATCGTTCTTTATTGCAGTATATGCCCCACCACTTCTGGAAGCATCTTTAGATTTTTGTAAAGCTAAAAACTTTTCTCTTTCCAAAAGCTTAGTATAAAGAAAACCATATGGAACTACCGTACCAACGGAATTTAGTGTCCCTATGTATTTTTGAGACAAGGTAATAATTCTCTTTTTCTTTTCTTGAGGCAAAGAAACTGTCATATTCTTTGAATTGTATATAAAAGAGCGAACTGACATTTAGAGTAATTTATAATAAAACCTAATGATTCCAATAAACTAATTGTTTGTAAAATATTAGTTGTACAATCTGGTACGGAGGCACCTAAAAGAAGGAAACCATCTAGGTATAACACTGACTGCATTCCTTTTTGTCTATGATAGCTTACAATAGGTTTCATTATTTTAGTAAAAACAAAAGGGGCACAGCTGAAACCAAAAGGTACACATTTAAATTCGTAAAAATTTCCTTTAAATTAAAATCCGAGATATTTCCTATATGACTGAGCAACTGAAACGAGCAAATATGCATCCTTGAGATCCAAGGGTGCAAAAAAAAAACAATCTTTTTTAATAAGCCGCGTTACCGTTTTATGCTCTTCTAGTTTGAAATGATAATTTGAGACATATTTGTTTAGAGATTTTAGATTTAAAATCATTCTGTGTGAACAATCTGGCTTTGGTGCTAAAAAAAACATTTAATAAATATTGTCCCTGGCAAGGTTTAACCTTAGTTAGGGCCTCAATGTTTAAAAATTTATTTATACACTTTTGTATTCCTTTTAATTGTGTGACCTATGAAGCTCCTTAGGTGCTACAATTTATACAGGTTTCTTTAACAAAGGTATCTTAAGACCTTTTATCCATGACAATATTATTTTGTCTGAAGTTATATTACACCAAGTATTATAAAATAATGGAAGCCTATATTTTGCCCGCATCCCGTCGTCGGGATACCTGTTGTACCATGCGTCGAGGGTAAGGTTGTTGTGCTTGATAAGTTGGTTGTGCCTGCTTCCACGTCGTTCTTCTTTGTTGGGAAACTGGGGTGAAAGAGTGTTGTCTGCTTTGATAACCCAGGTTTGTAGATCGAAGCAGACTTCTCGAGTTTAAATGCTTTTTTGGGGATATTTGTCGTGGATTTACTAGTAGCTCCGCACCCGACTTTTCCAATTTTTTAGCCGACTTTATTCTCTTCCCTAATTTTTCTCCAAAAAGCCAAGTATCTATTGGAGCATTATGAAGGGTCTCCTTCAAGGGTCCTTGAAATCATAGGCGACGAGTTTTCGCCGGGACAGCGTTTCTAGATAAAACACTTCCAACAGAATGCGCCTCGCGTCGCTCAACTTTTCAATATGTTCTTTTTTCTCACCCTCATCTAAAAGAAGAGAAGTAACTGTTTGACCAATTGCTGTTAAAGCCACTCCTAACTCCTTTTGGAGATGTGCCAATCTGTTATCTCTAACTAAAACCGTCTGTGATTTCTTTGTCTTTTCTAATGCTGCCTGTACCATGCGATTAAGCTTAAAACAATGGAGATCAGGATGAGGAGAAAAAACCAAACCTCTAAAAATCTGACGTCGTGATCTATAGATTTATATAGAAGGTAATATATTTTTGACATCGTGATCAAAAATATTCTGCCATCGTGAGTAGAGGTATGTGGAGGGAATAGATTTTTGACATCGTGATCAAAAATATTCTGCCATCGTGAGCAAAGGTATGTAGAGGGAATCGATTTTTGACATCGTCATCAAAAATATTCTGCCATCGTGACCAGAGGTATGTAGAGGGAATAGATTTTTGACATCGTGATCAAAAATATTCTGCCATCGTGAGCAGAGGTATGTAGAGGGAATATATTTTTGACATCGTGATCAAAAATATTCTGCCATCGTGAGCAGAGGTATGTAGAGGGAATAGATTTTTGACATCGTGATCAAAAATATTCTGCCATCGTGATCAAAAATATTCTGCCATCGTGAACAGAGGTATGTAGAGGGAATAGATTTTTGACATCGTCATCAAAAATATTCTGCCATCGTGAACAGAGGTATGTAGAGGGAATAGATTTTTGACATCGTCATCAAAAATATTCTGCCATCGTGACCAGAGGTATGTAGAGGGAATAGATTTTTGACATCGTGATCAAAAATATTCTGCCATCGTGAGCAGAGGTATGTAGAGGGAATAGATTTTTGACATCGTGATCAAAAATATTCTGCCATCGTGAGCAGAGGTATGTAGAGGGAATAGATTTTTGACATCGTGATCAAAAATATTCTGCCATCGTGAACAGAGGTATGTAGAGCGAATAGATTTTTGACATCGTGATCAAAAATATTCTGCCATCGTGAGCAGAGGTATGTAGAGGGAATAGATTTTTGACATCGTGATCAAAAATATCCTGCCATCGTGAACAGAGGTATGTAGAGGGAATAGATTTTTGACATCGTGATCAAAAATATTCTGCCATCATAAGCAGACTTACAATCCACTAGCCGGTACAAAAATTAATACACTTACCTTCTGACGTAGATGAATCAGAAGAACTGCTTTGTATGCGCCTGACACAGCGCCTTTTTGGCTTAGGAGTAATGTCTTGGAGTAATTAGGAAGAAAGCTCCGGAGACCGGGAACGAGAACGCTTTCCTGAAGAACTACGGGACCGAGAAGAATTCTCCGAAACACTTTGATTCTGTGAATGTAATAACGACACTTCCCGTTCAAGTTCCAAAAAACGAATTCGTCTTTGTAAATTCGTAAATTATTTTTCCCATCCCGAATTATTTTGTTTATCCCGATGAGAATTTTTCGGCATCTTTAAAATAAACTAATCAGTCTAAACACTCAAAACGTAATTTAATACCGCGCACTAATCAACGTGTGTATTCGGCGAAACACACTAAGAAAGAATGATTGGGTTAAAGATTGCGCGCTTAGAGCTGAGAAGGCATATTGATTTTTTCTTAGTAAATGTGTGTTCGGATCCACTCTACGAGGGATACTACATATGTTTTATTTACGGAAACGAGGCAAATATAATAAAAATATAGTTTGATGTGATAAGGCTATGCAGCTGCTCTTTATGGAATTTCATGTGAGCCTAGACTTAATAGATTTTTGTTATTTTTTTTTTATCAGTAAAGTCATCCTATAGATATTGTTTGTTAATCCATTAAAATAGACAAAATCTTTGAATTTGTATATGATTATCCGCTGAAATACCCTTAATCTGCAGGGTACCTAACTCTACGGAGATATTTATTGCAAAGGGCGGCTTTTTCAGTTTTGAAAGTATTCAACATTTGCGAAATTCATCTAAATATATACTACGCTATACTTTAATCAAACTCACAATAGAGGGAAAGCGACAGACGAGTTTTAAACTAAAGTGGCTTAAAGGATAATTTGTGATGTAAATATTAGAGTTCATTTTAAAAGAAACTATAATCTCGTGACCGACAAAAAAAAGCATCCATTTCGATACATCATTTCCCCTATTTTAACGTTAAAATAGTAAATTATGTTATAAGCTCGAAAAATGTAGTATTTCAGACGTAATGCGGTCGCTAACCTAAATAGCCCGAAAAACATTTTTCGTCCATATGTCATAAGTTTTTTTTTATTCGATCTTGTTTTTAATGCGATTGAGAGTTGTAAAATAATGTAGAAATGAAGTGAACCTATACATTTCATCTTGCACGCTAATTTTTTGGTCTTAATGTTTGTTAGTTAACGATGAAATCTGTAATAGCGTCCGAAAAAAAAAATTTTTTTTTTGACTAACATAAAAAGTGTTGTCTAGCTAGCAGGGCAATAATCAATAGTTTATTGAGAAGGTTAGCTCTTCGTCTAAATATCTAATCTATAAATCGTCATTTTTTCCGACACAATCGGTTAAAAAGCATACAATTGTATGTGAACGTTTGTACAAAAACCATCGTGTTAAATCAGTTCTTATACCTGACTGACAACGCCGATCTTTAGCTTTTTTTTTACTTTGTAAAATAAAAAGATTAGTTCTTACTACCAAAGAAATTAAATATGCAAGAGAAATAGGTCGAAAAGATTAATAATAATTTATTTATTCCTAAGTTATAAATCTTAACTACATCACTTTCTAAACCAAGAAAATAGATAATCTTCCTGCATTATTCCGTACTTAGATTTATTTTTCATGAAAATAGTCGAATCTATGATTTTCGTTCAAATCCATAAGGGACGCTTGTTTTGTATAGATGATTTATGATCTTATTTTCAACTAAAATACTAGTATAAAAAAGTATTTCTTCCGATAGACGTGGAAGGAATAGACATTTAAACAGTTAGCCATAACATACGCATACTGACTTGCATTATTTTCATGGATTGAATGGCTACATCTTTGTGTGTGAAGTGAATTTCTTTTTAAAAAATTACAATGCGCTCAATTATGAATTTTCTAACATAACTTTTATGGATAGTGGAGTCGGATATTGGAAGAAAATATTATTGATATAATTATTATGGTTTCACAGAAGTTTCTACAGAGTCAGCCATGCTGTAGCAGAGCCTGTTGTAGGTCGTATTTTTTAAAAAAATCTAACAATACCTTTACTTTATATTGATAGACATATTCTATTAGAACATTTTTCTAAAATTTAGAGCCTTTGGAAATGTGATAATGCTATGAGCATCAAATATATTCAAAATATCAAAAATCCTTTGGTAGTTAGTTATTGCGGTATATTTTAATAGAGGCATAATTTATACTGTACTCCTAAATTTACGGCATATCACTTTGTTTATGTTATTATATTCACAGAGACTATTAATCTAACCAACTTTTATTTACGAAAAATTAAAAACTGAAATACTCTATTTTATTGCCGATTGTTCGCAAAGACACTTGGAGTTGTTATTTTACTTTTTCTACCTCTTTTTCCCCGGCTGCGGAGAAATATGTTAGGGGAAGTTTGGGTACCCTCAGACGGTTATATGCAATGATTCAAGCTTCTAAAAAAGCACTAAGACAAGTAATTATCAATTTGAATTTATGTATGTCGAAGGTAATGTGTTAATGATAAATATACATGATGAAAACATTTATTGTTCGATTGCATCTAATTTTTAAGAGTCTAGAAATAAGCAAATAATGTTCTTTAACGTTTCTTTATAAACATCTCGAGTTACCTGTCCTTCCCCTGCATCATAGAAGGGTATTTGCCGACAAAGTTTGACCATTTTTTATGATTCGAGAGTTGTGTATTCTCTACAGATGTAAACTGACGTCATTCGAGTAGTCCGAACTTGTTAGATTTTAGCTTATATTCTTATTATGTGATTTTAAAATTATGTATGCGTTTGTTTAATTCATTGTAAAGGATTTGTTATTATGCTAATTTCAAAAGTTAAATGTTGGTGAGAATATTGAATTTTTTTATTAAAATATCTAAAGTAAATATCTAATTGATTTTTTTTTAGCGCTAATTGGGATTTTAATTAACTACCTCAGAGTCGGTATACACTATATTTTGCAGCGCAATTGCTTTCACACCCAGTAATGTATTATGATTTTTTTGGATGGTCGTTATATTGTGAGTTTCTTAAGTTAGCCAGATTAATAATAAATTAAAAAACCAACGTGATTTGCTTATTGTTGCCATTGAGAATTAGGGTTGTAAAATATTTAACAACCCTATATTTTTATGCTCGTGTTGAAAATAAGTTAAGATTGCTACTTTGATGCCTACGCCTAATATTCATAATTTTATTGGGGGTTCTACCTGATGACAAATACAGCTTATGATACCTATCTAGTGGGTATTTTCAGTTTAAGGGCCGAATAATATAGAGTTATTGTGCATACATCATCGCAAACAAAAGGTAGCTTTTTTATATTATTTCGTATTTACAATCCATTTAACTACAATTTTACACTGTGAATTAATTTTTTTTACTTTTTTCCTGAAATTGTAGCCTATTTACTTATATTATGATATTATCCGAAATTTTTATAAAAGCATTATGAGGGCTTTTACCTGATGGCGAACACAAGTTGTATAGTACCTATACCTGCTTGGTATTTTATACGTATTTAAGTTTTATTTACTTTTTATTACTCTGTTCTCATTACAAGATAGTCCTATAATTTATCCATTTCCAGTACAAAGAAATCTCTAGTTAATGGTTCTAGATGGTAATTATTTTATTGTATTTTATATAAGTGGTGCAAAAATTGGAATCAATTATTAGATATGCTACTGAATTTTAATGAGGGTCCTTCGGAATAATAAATAAAGGTTTATGTCCCTTTCTTTTTAAATCGAGTCGGCAGAGGGTTTGAGAGGGTTATTTAGGTATAAATAATTATTGCGGGGTGACAAATGTGCCGCCTTAATATACTTATCTTGTTAGACCATATAAATTAGGGTTTTATTTCGCTTTACTACCCACCAGCGGCGTTTCACTAAGATAGAAAATATAAATAATGTTTTTTACTATACCGCTTTAACAGCGGCGTTTCAACTAAGGGAAAATAATAAAAAGTCTGGTTTAAGGATGGCTCAGGTCGGATCGTAAAAAGTTGGGTTTAAGGATGGCTTATAAAAATTGGGATTTAATTATCCCGCTTTAGCAGCGGCGTTTCAACTAAGGGAAAATAATAAAAAGTCGGGTTTTATCTCGGGTCAGATCATAAATATTCAGGTTCAAATTAGGGTTAGATGAGAAGCCGCCTCGCGAAAGCATCCGGGTTAGGTCGTAAAAAGTCGGGTTTTATCTCGGGTCAGTTCATAAATATTCAGGTTCAAATTAGGGTTAGATGAGAAGCCGCCTCGCGAAAGCATCCGGGTTAGGTCGTAAAAAGTCGGGTTTTATCTCGGGTCAGTTCATAAATATTAAGGTTCAAGTTAGGGTTAGATAAGAAGCCGCCTCGCGAAAGCATCCGGGTTAGGTCGTAAAAAGTCGGGTTTAATTTCGGGTTATTTTGTAAACAGCACCACCGAACCACCCGGGTTAGGTTATAAAACGCACCACCGAACCACCCGGGTTAGATCATAAAACGCACCACCGAACCACTTGGGTTAGATCGTAAAACGCACCACCTGCACCACCTGGGTTAGTTGCACCACCAGCACCACCAGCACCACCTGATCTCGTTCTGTCCGTTTCTCTCTACTATTGACGTAAACTTCCAAATACAGTATTGTAATGCGTCAAAAGTAAAGCAACATTTTAATATTTTTCTAAAAAAGTAAGGTTTTAGTAAAAGTAAAGGTTAACGTATTTTTGCAGAGTTTATTTTATGTTTAATTAATATTTCTGTGCTGTATTAATCATGCCAAGAGGTCTTCCAATTTTGAAAGAATTGAAGCAGAGAGTAGTGAATGCACACTTGGAAGGTACAATACAAGCCACAATTTCAAGACGGTTTGTTTTACCAAGATACAGCGTATCCAAAATAATTTCATTACACTCAACGGGGGTCATTTACAGAATCTACCGAAATCGGGAAGGCCGAGAAAAACAACAATTTAAACAGACAGACGCATTAAAAGAATTTCTCAAAACGATCCTAGGATGTCTGCACCTAGAATTATTGCTGAAATTCCCGAAATTATGGTTAGTCTACGGACAGTTCGAAGAAGGTTGGTAGATGCAAAGTTATTTAGTAGACACCCGGCTAAAAAGCCCCTTATTTCGGCAAGAAATAGAGTGGCTAGGCTTGAATTTGCACGTCGACATTTACATTGGACAGTAGACGAGTGGAAAAAAGTTTTATTTAGCGATGAAACGCGTTATAAAATTTTCAATTCTGATGGAATGAAGCGTGTAAGACGGCCAATCAACACAAGGTTTAATCCCAAATACGTTACACCCACAGTTAAACATGGCAAAGGCAGTGTTTTCTATGGGGTTGTTTCTCATGAAATGGGGTGAGTTCTTTAAACTTCATTAATGACACCATGGATTGATTTGTCTATAGAGATATAATGCAAAATGTAATGTTGCCTTATGCAGAGTGGGAAATGCCGTTGCATTTTATTTTCCAACAGGATAACAATCCAAAACACTCTTTACAAATCGTTCAAGAGTGGTTTCAAGAAAATAACGTTGGAGTCTTGCAGAGGCCGGCACAATCCCCAGACTTTAACCCCATTGAAAATCTATGGGAAGAAGTTGAACGTGGAATTCGTACATAATTATTTCCAAATAAACAATCATTGGCAAATAAAATCAATGAAGTTTGGACAAATCTCCCGAAAATACTGTTCAAAATTGATTGCCTCAATGCCGCGACGTTGTCAGCAACTAATAAAAAATAATGGATATTGTATTAACTATTAACATAATACTTCCAGCTACTGTAATTATTAAATGTGTTTAATGTTTTTTTATCGTAATATGTAATATATGTGTTGTGAGGATAATATTTCATTAAAATTAGCTGGGATCACAATTATATCATTAATTTTTTAAATTCAAAGAAATAAAAGCACTTTGTTGCTCTACTTTTATCCAATAGTGTATGTGTCACTGAAGGACGCCGCTGAAAAAAACGGTTTTTCTTGAATAACTTTCAAAGAACTTGATATAACTAAATTAAAATTTAATATGATGGACCCTAGTAAAAACTTCTTAAAATATTGCCCTTGAAACATATTTAGCTTTTTTAGTTTACCAGGGGTGGACATAGCCTTACAAATTAATGCTTAAACTTATAACACCCTGTATGATAAAGACTTAAAAAAAAAATCTGGATAGCTTGCACCTTAGACTATAAAACATGGTCTCTTGTTAATTGTCGATAAAAACGAACCGTAAAAAAAAACAATAAACGAATTCATGGTTTATTTTTAATACAAAGGACTATGTATAGTTTTGTATTAATTAGGGGTGATTATATTTTTGTCACTTAAAGTTATTACGTAAATAATCCACAGTGTCAAGTTCTTGAAAGACATTAACAGTGATACTTGAGACGACAGCGAACGCGGTAAACGAGTGACCCGGCCACCCTCTTAAAAGTGGTGAACAGTTCGGTTTTAGTTTGGAAAGAGAACAAGATTTTTACTATGTTATTAAATGTCATAAGCAACGCGTCGGTATAGACAAAGACTTGCCCACTATCTTATTTAAAACTAAAATAAAATGATTACACTCATCAAAATCAAATCAAATCAAATCAAAAATCATTTTATTTAGCCAAAAGTATTATAAAAGGAATGGAGTTTTACAATGTAGGTACAAAATTATTACAAAAAGTATATATTTTGGTGCAAAAATAGAATATAATACTTATGAATAAATGTTTTTTTTTTTTTTAAATACGCACCTAGATGACCTAACATCTGTATGTGCAAAAGAGAACAACTATATAAATTCTGGTTATATCTATAAGCTAGTGATTAATGCAGTAAGCGTAATATACAGAACGGCTTACCACAGACAAAAACAAAGATGAAAAAGAGGAGAGGAAGAGAAAAAAGAAAAAAGAAAAAAGAGAAAAATAAAATAAAACAAAAATAGTATTCTTTCCCCCAAACACACGAAAGGAGAAAGAAAAATTTACAAACCAAACATGTTCAAGAATGTCCATAACCTATTCTAAAACAATACCTTAAATAGTTCCAGATTTTCCACAATATACACTCTACATTTTTTTCTAAACAGTTTAATTTTTCCTGTGACCTTCAACTCTGTAGGAATAATGTTGTAGATTTTGGGTGCCAAATAATTGACAAACCTAAGACTTATGTTTTTGTTGCTTTTTGGTATTTGAATATGTTTGTCTGTCTTGTTTCGCGTTTCATATATATGATTTACATAACTCTTAAGATTAACATTCTTATAAATAAAAGAACAAATTTCCAAGATGTATAATGTCCTAACATTTAATATCTCAAGAGTATACAGTTGTTCAGTTGAAAATCGCTTACCTTTTCTGTTTATTACTTTAAGTATATAGTTCTGAACAATGTTCAACTGTCTTAGAGAGTTCTGATATACAGAGTTGTTTAGTTTATTTTTAAAAGTAACGCGATCTGTTTGGATCTACTACAGACTATCTTGTTTCTCAACAACAATGTGTGATTCGAAAGTCATTCAAACACCAGAAAGTGTAATTTTAAGTTGTTTAATTCGAAAAGATACAACAATTAAAAAAAAACGCAGTGATGTAAGAGGAGGCACCTTAACGAAATTATTGAAAACTTGATAAGAGTGTTTAACATGGGCTCAGTAAAGTCTGATACGCTCGCGAATTGAGGACCACTGTACCCGCCACAATAACCCAGCCTTGGTCCTTATCACATCACAATGAAACGTGATTCTCTTTAGAAGTTCCTCCCTAGTGCCGACCGAAGTAGAACACGCCAAGTATTTTAGATGTCCCACAGGTAAATATCCAACGGTTTAAGGTCGGAAGATCATGGAAGCCAGGCAATAGGACCTCCTATACCTATCCAACGGTTTGGATAGACGCTATTCAGGTGCTGCCGCACACTAACGCTGAAATGAGGTGGTGCCACATCGTGCATGAAGTACATGCTTCGGCGGGTTTTAAGCCGTAAGTGCGCTATTAAATCCTGAAAAGCGGTCTGAAGGAACTCTAAATAAAGTTGTTCATTCAAGCGTTCCGGCAATACGAATGGTCCAATCAAAAAATTGCCAATGATTCCTGCCAGATATTAATTGATTGGAACTGATGTTGATGATGCAGAACAATAGTGGCATGAGGATTTTCATCACCCTATACGACTGTGTTGTGTAAATTGGTGATACCATTTTTGGTTAACCTTGCTTTATCCGTAAAAAGAATTATGCTAATTCTACAAGTAAAATCTTCAGGAATCAGTTCATGTACTTTTTACAAATGATGTGGATATAACAGCTGTTCTTAAAGAACTTCATGTACCTACTATTGTTTTTGATGTATTAAACTGTGCTGATAATTTTCGAGTGCTCGTTGATGGAGTGTCATCTACAGCATTTAGAATATTTTCCTCTAATTGCGGCGTACGTACGGTTTCCCTCAGACCAGCATCAGTACTATTTTTTCGAAAGTTTCCTAAAATTATGAAGAAAATCAATAACATGTATTACCTTATTAACTGGAATCGCCCATCATTCTCTCTTAGACGTTGGTTAACTCGTCGAAATGTCTTCTGGTTTGGCATAGGATGGTTAGGAAATCTCTCGTGATATAACCTTCTGACTTCTAAAGCATTGCAAGACTCAACACCATATATCAGATGCATATCTGCATACTCAATAAACTCCATAGTTCGAATTAATTCACAATTAAATTCACCACAAAATCCGAAAATCAGTAAATTAATATCGAAGTAAAGGATCAATGTGTCAGCGATGTGAAAGATGACAAGTTCTGAAATGCGGGATATTTCAGTTATTTTGTACCATAGTGACGTTTGCAACAACAATAGGTTTTTTTCGTGCCGATAAATACATAAAACGCACATTTTTTGCGAACATAGGTCTTCTACAACTACTCGATTATTATTCTTTTTCTGGAAAACCGTTCATTTTATCGACAATAGACAAGAGTACTTTTTTTTAGTCTGAGGTGCAAGCTTTTCACAATTAATTTTTTTAAGTTTTTGTCATACAGGGTGTTAAAAGTTTAAGCATTACGTTGTAAAGCTTATCCCGCCCTTGATAAACTAAAAAAGTTTAATATGTTTCAAGGACACTATTTCAAGGGGTCCTTACTAGTGTCCATCACATTAAATTTTTATTAATTTATATTAAGTACTATGAAAGTTATTCAAGAAAAATCGATTTCCAGCGGCGTCCTTTAGGGGCGCATATCTCCATAGGGAGGGCCTTGTAGGAACTTGTCATTTTATTTTTTTATGTTCTATATGAATCCGAGAGATTTCCCACATTTTCCCGGACAGCCTGTATATTTATGATGAACACCTTATCTAATAATATGACCCGGATTACTATTTGTTAATCTTCCAATTGTCTGTTCGACGATTTGACAGAAAATACAAGTCGGTTCGAAAACCGTAATAAAAGTAATTTTGCATACATACATAAATAGTACGATAGCTCAGTGTTTTGCTGATAGTTAAGGGGGGTAGTTTCAGGACTTCGCATGACAAGATAAAGACTTTTCCCTATTAATAGCAGACAGCTAACAACAGACGAGAGCCCCTCCGTGTCAATCTTTGTTTGACTTCAGCTCAGTGCAACCGAGAGAGCAATTTTATAGTAACGTTGCTGCTTCACCAACCCTTTATCATTGTATTACTCTAGACTTACTTGGAATAGCCACATGGAAAAAAAATATCCGTAAATCTGAAATTACTTTTGCAGTAACAAGGAGAATGTACGAAAGGAAATGGGGTTTATCGCCCAAGATGGTGCACTGGATGTACACCAGAGTGGTGATACCCTTAATTACCTACGCATCCGTGATCTAGTGGTCAAAAGTTCTGCAAAAGACCTCTATACTGAAGCTAGAAAGTCTTCAGAGACTGGTCTGCTTAAGTATAACAGGGGCAATGAAATCGACCCCTTCTGCAGCGATGGAGCGCTTTCTTGACCTCCCTCGTCTTCACTTGACGATACAGAAGGAGGCGAGAATGGGCCTCCACCGCCTTCAGATGATGCTGCCGACCTCCAGAGTAAAGAAGGTAGGTCATGAACTTATAGAAGACATACACATGTGCCGGAGATGAAGATGAAATCAGACCACATGACACCAAAATTTGTTTACGACACACCCTTTGAGATACACATTTAGGATCGAACCGTGTGGACAAACAACGAACCAGATTTTCTGTCTGGAGCTCTGGTGTGGTTCACCGATGGATCCAAGACAGAAGAGGGCACAGGGGCTGGGATATACGGATTAAGACCAAGAAAATACTTGTTCTTTCCCTTGGGAAAACTCCCAACAGTTTTCCAGCAGAAACCTATGACATACTGCAATGTGCATGGGAAAACAATAGAAGAGCCTACCAAAATAGACGAATCTACATATGCTCAGACAGTCAAGCAATCCTCAAGGCTCTTACTCTCACGAGCCAGAGGGTAACATCAAGGCTAGTCTGGGAATGCCAAAATGAACTGAGAACCCTGTCCCACAGCAATACTGTTAAATCATTCTGGGTACCGGGTCACAGAGGCATTTTCGGCAACAAAAGAGTAGACGAGCTCACGAGGCAAGCATCAGCTGCACCATACATTTGTGACAGAATGACGTAGTGATGATAGACTTGCTCTAGAGCACGTGGTTGCGTGGAGACCAGCTCAGTATCATTCCGCACAAATTAATAGAAACGTTTCCCTATCTATCCTATAATCCGAATCGGGGCAAAAGCACTCTTGAAGAATCTGGCAGATCAGAGGGTATCTCAAAGTATCTTGAAGTTCTGATATCGTCGGATGTAGCCATTAATTAATATTGTTAGTACCTATTTAGATGCACTTACCCACCTGGACCTCGTCTGAATCTAGCAGTCAGTTATAGCTGGGGTAGGCTCCCTTACTCCTCTAGTCAGCTGGTCAGCAGGCACACGCACAGTATTACCCGCGTCCGCGAGACTACTGCGAACCGCAGAAGCCTCGTTAAGTGAACGTGATAAGTAGTTTGGTCAAGAATTATTATTAGCCAAATAAAACAACTACTTTCCTAAAACACTTAAGATCTATTACAAGGAAAAAAAAGTGATGCTTTACAAAAAGAGCTTTAAATATATTTACAAAGGAATATGTACATCTAGAGAGAAAGAGAGGTTTCGAAACTAAAGCCCAACTAAATAATTATTTAGTATTCAAACTGAATAATCGACATGCGTCTAATAAAAATCCCCAATAAAAAAAAATATAAGTAATGAAAATTAATTTCGAAGGTAAAATTCCCAATAAAAGAAATGAAGAAACAGTACAGAATGTACTGCCAAATGGTACACATCTTACCACAAAACACTGATTAATAAGCGATAAAATATTAAATTGAGCTTTATAAAATTAAGAAAAGGATCACTTTACACTAGAATTATTAAGTCGATCAGAGAGTTCGGTAAAAATCTCGAAACCGATTTTACGGTGTTCTCGAAAAGAACTTGTGGCCTTAATACCACACACCTTGGCTCCCAAAGTCCCGACGTTTTAACTTTAAACCAATTAAAATTCCCAAAACAAGTAATGGTCGTTCCCGATAGTCATTCTGCAAGATCAAGTTATATCCACAAAGATTCATTCTGTCACACATTGGACCTGAACCAGCCCTAGGAGTGCCTAAATGCACAGCACGAGAAGCTATTAAGCGATGGACCAAATATGAAAACAAAGTCTACAGCAGACAGAGATTCAGGAAAAGAAACCCTATATCACACTTTCAGTAATGTCGAGTGCACATATCCTGTTGACTAGGTAGGAGGTTGGCCTACTCCAACTATTTACAAGACGCACTCGTTCTGTCATTAGTGACTCTAGTTGTTTAGTGAGAACTTGGCATCCCTCGACAATCCGCTTAACGAGGAGCACAAAAAAATATGCAGTTTAATACAAATTCTTGGAATGAACTGGATATCTCCTGATATGGGAACGAAAACTACTCCAATCGATTTCTTTGAGGACATCACGACGCATATCACTTCAAGCACATAATTATAGTGAAGGCAGTAATAGAGAACGAAAACAATCAGCACTAATAATATCCAAAACAACGACATATTATTTTCTTTCCATAATCAACAAATCCCACATTTCATAACTCAATAAAAACACCTATTACTATGTTCCCACCAATTATGACAAAATCCGGCTGGCTCAGCTTCGCAAAAAGTGATAACTAGATTTTTGTATGCCGTTCGATGAGGTTATTTTTTTGGCTGTTGCAAGTAATTCGATATACACCTCTTGATTTTCGAAGGCGCGGTACTGGAAAATAATAGCCGGCCATTGTTAGAGCCGGAACATGGACAGAATCGGACTTGTTTTTCAGAACTAACGCTGAATTTGATTTTTCTTATATGGTCTGTTGTAAAATATTGACGACTCTATTTCCAGAATAGTACGATAGTGATGATGGAGTGCTCCAAAGGTAATTCGCCCATTCGGTCTCAGTTCTTTTTTTATGATACGGCACGGCACTGCAGGATTATTCCTTTAGGGTGCTTTGCGAGTGGTGTGTGTGCACAGGAAGCGATTCACGTTGGTCTTGAATCTTTGGAGATTATACTCGTCGAGGAACACGGCCTCATGGAAGTCGTTCCAGAGTGTTGACGTTCTTCAGAAGAAAGAATTTTTAAACAGCGTCGTACGAGGGCACTAAGTTGAAGCAGTGGCTCGTCGTGTATTTCTACCATACACCGCTCTGTGTGGAATCAAGCGGACAACCTCCGTTGAGCATTTGCCATGAAAACATTTGTAAAATAGACTCAAGTCGTCAAACCTGCCTTCGATGTTCAAGGCTTTCCAGGTTGTTTGTCAGATCATGGTCACCGAGAAAGCAAATGGATCTTCTTTGAATGGAATCCATTAATCTCAGGGTGTGTTTAGAAGCAGAGCCTCAAATTTGCGAACAGTACTCCAGCAATGGTCGAATTTGGGCTTTACAGAGCATTAAAAGTTGTTGGAGTGTATAGAGGTTCTTAATTCGGAAAAGTATCCCAAGCTTTTGCGAGGCTACCCTAGCAATGGCCGCAACGTGACTAGGGCAAGACATGTGACTGTCCAAATTGACGCCCAATAAATGAATTGATGAAGCCAAGGAAATCGAGTGTCCCGCCATGACTATATCCGGTTCTTCAACATTAACTTAAACCTGGGGTTTTTTACCGTTACACTCTACTTGGTTACTATCACCCCAAGACAGAATTTCTTTCGGGTCTTTGTTGAGATGGGAAACCTTTTGCTGCCTATAGGGATGTGCACTGGTAGTCGATGTTCGAGCATCCAAAGTAAAAGATGAAACGAGTGTGCTGTCATTAGCGAAGCTATATGTAGGGTTGTTGGTTTTTTCCTAAAGATCGTTAATGTATAGTAATAAGAGGGTGGACGACAATATGAAACCTTGAGGGACTCCAGCGTTGATGTTAAATGTATCCGAAAAAAATCCATTCATCGCCACTCGCAGAGAACGGTCTTTAAGAAAGCTTGACAGTCACTCCGTATGCTCTCACTTTAGTTAGAAGCCCCTTATGTCACACTCGGTCAAAGGCCTTGGAAATGTCCAGTGCTACCGCTCGGGACTCCCCATGATGTTCTATTGCGTTGTTCCAAACGTGTAACATAAGCGAGAAGGTGTCATGTTGATCTAGACTTACGGAATCCATAACTTCTGATATAACCGAAAGCAATGCGACTGGACGATAGTTGTTTGGTAAGGTCTTTTTACCTTTCGTGGGTGTGAGCTGGACTCGCGCAGTTTTCCAACAAGATAGAAAGGTGATCGTTGACTTGTCTCCAACAGCGAAACACACAACCTAAATCCCACTTAGGTGGTTCTTCGGTCGCCAACGGAACAGCAAAATAAATTTACAAAAAATACGTAAGGTGATGCCAAGCTGTCGTAAAGGCGACGGAAAATATGGCCTTTAAATTATATATCCAAGAAAGGTGATTTAGAAAATCAAAGATTTTAAAAGACCTGTTGCTTTTTTCGCTGCTGGGCTGGGTATCTAATAAATCAATCAATTGTAGAGCGCAACTATTACCATGGACGGAAATACTGCATGTAATGTAATGCCAGCTTAGCTAAAGACACCGAGAGGAGGTCATTAACCTTAAGTGGAAAACCAAGGTACAGTCGATAAAGGTAGGTAGGTAGATTCATACAGTAACCAGATCGTAGTACTTTTCCCCAGTTTTAAAGCTAAAATTCGATAATGCGATAAGTTATGATGCCAAAAATGACTTGTCACAAATACTGAATAATTACAATGTTGCTCTTATGGCACACCCTCACAGCTAATCATATCGTACCTCAATCTTTCCCCAGTCCTCTAGCAAATCACTTAAACACACAATCCAGGCACTAAAACTAATTCATGATGCACTTTGCGCCCTCCATTGCAAGGAACTTTGTACAAGACATAAATAACGCGTCCGCACGACATCTCGCCGACTCAGTGATTGCCAATGACGGAAAAGATGGTCACGTGACCACTGCATCATAAAACTTTTATTCGGGCCACCACATTTTTAATATGGGATTCAAATAATACTTTTGTCACCGGTAAATGAATGGAGTTACACGGGGAATTAAGGTTTAATAATATTATTTTTGCATCTAATGTTTGAAGGAATTAATATTTCGTTCTTATAGTAAAGCATCAATAATAGAAATTCCGGAAAAACCAAATAGGCAAAATTTAATAGACCCAATAAAATGTCGTTTAAGTTAAGAAAATATTCTGCCTAGTAGGGGTCCAAGAATGGATCCATATAGCACTGCGGGGCAGAGACGATGTGAACTATTGGTTTTCTACCGGTAAGGCATGACTTAATGAACGCGATACTAGAGTCCGAGGAGCTGTAATATTTCAGCTTTGCTAACATAAGGTTGTGGTTTATCGTATCGAACGTCTTAGAAAAGTCTAGGTCTACTAGGACCGTCAGTTCTTTCCTGTCCATTCCTACAATATCGTCAATTACGTGTGTATCAGGGCATTAGACGTAGTGTATTTCGTTTTGAACCCCGCTTGATAATCGTACAGTACGTTAGACTCGCTGTTGGGTTGGAGACTTTAGCGATTCGTCTTATAATTGATTGCTTCCAGCAAGTGGAAAACTAATTAGACACTAAAGCAAGACTATATAATGTGAACTATGTAGTGGTCAAGATAAGGATATGCTGATTGAAATGTTATCCGAACAGTAAGCTTAAGACTTTATGGCAGAGAGTAGCCTAGGTATATCATTGACTAAAAGTGTAAACGATAATTGGTCACGTAATCCTGGAAACATACTATTATTATAACTCAATCATAAATCGTTAGCCGATTGTTTGTTTATGAAGACAGAACTAAAATAATTGTTTATAGTTTCAGGGTTCTGTACGTTTCTAGAGATTTCTTGGTTGGTACGAGTTTTGTTGAAAGATTTCAAAAGTTTCCATAACCCCTTGTTGTTTTTTGATTAATATAACAACCCAAGCCCGTTCTTCTCGACGGACCGAGGCAAGAGTCAGATTACGTAGATTTTTGTAGTTTTCCTAATTGGCTATTAACATGGGCTTTAATTAAGGAGCGCCGAAAGTAGTTTTTAACGTGTATTAAGGTGTTTGGTTTGGAAGAGCATACCAGGTGTCTGCGAGGTTGCCTTCATCAATATGTCATGTCAATGTCAACTTTTTAAGAGAAAAACTGTGTGTTATTGTCGCTAAATTCTACTTGAGACAAAATATATTCATAGTTGTTGTTGAGATGTGAAATTTCGTACTGCCTGTAGAGATGTTTATGCAGCAATAGTTGTGTGAGCAAATACCAAAGATTGATGGAAAGAAAAATGCATAAAAAGGCCCCAGCAAAATAAGGGATAGGGAAAGGAAATTTTAATAACTGTGCCTCGGAAAAAATATTTAGTCCTTCTCTGACCACAGCTGATTTTAAATTGTCGCAGCTGACTGTCAATTTATTATTGTCATATCCATTTTTTCGATACATCATTCGCTTTTTTGGATTGATCATTATTTATTAGCGTCGCGTACATCGCCATTGCAAAATACTTTACATACGAGAGTTGCAAAAATCCGATTAAGCAGGAAAATAACAGGATTTATTCTGCTTATTTTGTTTAACAGCGCGTTGGACAAGAGATTTTCATTCGACCTATATTTCAGTGAATAATTCATTTCGTTGTCAATTTTTATCCGAATTCAAACTTGCCCTGAATCTAAGTATGATCAGTAAAGGGCGGAATATACAGGGTTTTTCACTTAAAACTTCGCACGCCAATATCTCAAAAACGAATATGAATATTTAATTTCTGTAAAAAGTAGTCAATGTATGGGGTCAAGTAGATATTTTTCAAAGCTTAAAAAATTCGACGCCTACTGAGAGCTAAGCGTCGCGACGCGTCGAAACTATAAATCGATTGCATTGACTTTGAAATTACGCGCATGCGAAAGTACATGTTATTTATAAATTTTTTTGTTATTTACTCGAACTTATTTATTTCACTCATTTCTGAGTTATACCGGCTTATAGTAAACATTTCTTGATTGACAAAAAATGCAATTACGGATGATTTTTACAAGAATGCCATGAATATTAGTTATTATGGCAACCATTGTTATCGCAATCGTTTTAAGTGCAATTACAAAAGTAATAAACAAAAATTATTATTGGCAATTAACTACTTACATGATTCTGAGTTAAGCTAATGAGCAAAATTATTATTGCACTTAACTAGATGATAAAACAAATTAAGAATGTTGTTCAAAATTATGTCCATCTGCTCGAATACACCTACTAAAAACTTTCAACAGATGAGCTTGGGTCACTTGTAGGAGCGTCCTTCTTGTAATAGCAGCACACGCTACACTAATTTTGTTAATAAGATCAGCCATATCTTCGATAGGTTCTTCATTGACAACGTCCTTTAGGTGACCCCAAAGAAAATAATCTGGTGGTGTAAGTTCCGGGGACCTCCCCGCCACCTTATCGGTCCGTTAGTACCAAACCATCTATTGGGGTATTCTCTGTCTAAATATCTCGTTACAATTACGTAATTATGTGCAGGCGCTCCATCCTGCTGTAGCCACATATTCATTCTAGTCTCAAAGGGCACTTCTTCTAACAGTTCCGGAAGTGTAGTTTGAAGAAATCTTAAATAGCGATCTGCATTTAAAGTGCCTTCGTAAAAGTGAGGTCCAATAAGGAATCCGTTTATTATGCCGCACCAAACATTGATGCCAAAAATTCGCTGATTACCTCTTTCTGTAATCCAACGAGGATGGTTTTCGGACCAAAAACGACAGTTGTGTTTGTTCACGATTCCATTATTATGGAATCGACTTTCGTCGTTCCATGGAATGTTCAAGAGAAAATTTGCATCTTGATACACAAATCGGCAAATCTTGCTAAAAAATCCATTCTTCTAGCGGGATCACCTAGTTCTAATTTATGCACTAGTATAGTTTTGTAAGGGCGAAAAGAGTTTCTATTTAGAATTGTCGACGATGAACTTATGGAAACACCGGTATTTTCTTTTATTTTTGATAGGGATATCTTGGGGTTATTATCAACCTGCTGAATACAGCAGCAGTATTTTCATCATTTGTAGTCGCCTTTTCTCTATTTCTCTTAGGTTTTACGAAACTGCCATATTCTCTTAAGTTTTTACATAAACTTGGAAATGTTTTTGCATCGGGGACTCTTCTACGCGGATAACGCTGTGCGTAAACTCTTTTTGCTTCTCTACGTTTGGACCTGCATTCTCCAAACACCAGTAACATGTCTACTTTTTCCTCATTGCTAAATTGAACCATTTTCATATAATTATGGTTAGTTTTGTTTAAATCGAACAAGTTTGAATATTTCTTGTGACAAAATGTGACAATATATCTTTGACGCAGCAATGACAACATCTGTCGCTTGTAATTGCACTTAAAATAATTGCGATAACAATGGTTGCCATAGTAACTAATATTCATGGCATTCTTGTAAAAATCATCCGTAATTGCATTTTTTGTCAATCAAGAAATGTTTAGTATAACCGGTATAACTCAGAAATGAGTAAAATAAAAAATAAGTTCGAGTAAATAACAAAAAAGTTTATAAATAACATGTACTTTCGCATGCGCGTAATTTCAAAGTCAAAATGCAATCGATTTATAGTTTCGACGCGTCGCGACGCGTAGCTCTTAGTAGGCGTCGAATTTTTTAAGCTTTGAAAAATATCTACTTGACCCCATACATTGACTACTTTTAACAGAAATTAAATATTCATATTCGTTTTCGAGATATTGGCGTGCGGAGTTGTAAGTGAAAAACCATGTATGCACTTAAATTCAGCCAAAACATGCGCATATATACGCCTTGTTTTTTGACCAAATGTGCATACTGGTATGCAATATTTCCTAATTTATTATAGTAAAATAGGGTAAAGGAACACCCTGGGTTCTAAATAAGATGTTTATTTAAAAAAAAATGCAAAAAAAACGAAGAAAAATAAAAGTAAACGATTTTTTAACCTGAAATTTTTTTTTTTATGATAAGGCACAGCACTGCAGGATAAATCTTTTATGGCGCTCTGGGAGCGGTGCGTGTGCGCAGGAAACGATTCACGTTGGTCTTGAATCTTTGAAGATTATAGCCGTTGGGGAACACGATCTCGGAGAGGTCGTATCAGAGTGATGACGTTCTCCAGATGAAAGAATTTTGAAACAGTGTCGTTCGAGGGACACTAAGCTGAACCACGTACCTACTTGTGGGCTGCAGTGTATTTCTACCATGCACCGCTCTGGGTGGTATCAAGCGGGCAACCTCAGTTGAACACTTGCCATGAAAATATTTGTAAAATAGACTCAAGTCGCCAACCTGCCTTCGATGTTCAAGGCTTTCCAGGTTGTTTGTCAGACTATGGTCACCGATCAAGCGAATGGCTCTTCTTTGAATGGAATCTAGCAATCTCAGGGTATGTTTAGGAGCAGAGCCCCAAATATGCGAACAGTACTCCAGCGATGGTCGAATCTGGGCTTTATAGAGCATCAAAAGTTGTTGGGGTGTATAGAGGTTCTTAGTTCGGAAAAGTACTCCAAGCTTCTGCGAGGCTGCCTTAGCAATGGCCGCAACGTGGCTATGCCAAGACATATGACTATCCAAATTAACGCCCAATAAATGAATTGATGAAGCCAAGGGAATCGAGTGTCCCGCCATAACTATATCCGGTTCTTCAACATTAACTTTTTTAGAAAAAACTGCCACCTGGGTCTTTTTAGCGTTAAATTCTACTTGGTTACTGTCACCCCAAGACAGAATTTCTTCCAGGTCTTTGTTGACATTTAAGACCTCTTGCTGCCTATAGAGATATGCATTAGCAGCCGATGTCCGAGCATCCAAAGTAAAAGATGAAACAAGTCTGCTGTCATCAGCGAAGCTATATATAGGATTTTTAGTTTTTTCCAAAAGATCGTTAATGTAGAGTAAGAAAAGGGTGGGCGACAATATAGAACCTTGAGGGACTCCGGCGTTGATGTTAAATGTGTCTGAAAGAAATCCGTCCATCGCCACTTGCAGAGAACGGTCTTTAAGAAAGCTCGACAGCCATGAACAAAATTGAACCGGCATTCCGTATGCTCTCACTTTATGTAGGAGCCCCTCATGCCATACTCGGTCAAAAGCCTTGGAAATGTCCAGTGCTACCGCCCGGGACTCGCCATGATGTTCTATTGCGTTGTTCCAAACATGAGTAACATAAGCGAGAAGGTCTCCTGTTGATCTAGACTTACGGAATCCATACTGGCGGTCACTAATAATGTTAAAGCCTTCCAGGTATTTTAATAATTTTTCGTTGATAGCCTTCTCCATAACTTTGGATATAACCGAAAGCAATGCGACTGGACGATAGTTGTTGTATAAAAGGCATTTATTACTAAATATTTTTCAAAATTTTCTACTAAGAAGGACTGTCTTCTATCAATAAAAATATGTTTATACAAAGAGAAGTTTCTTTCAACATCTAGTGATTGAATCGGACAATACTGCAACTTAGGTAGTAAAGTATAAGGCCAATATACAACTTCGTTGGATGGTTTACCTTCATAAATGCTTTTTACTGCAGTGAAGTATTAAAATCCTTCATTATTTTTTACAGTTACATCCAATTTGTTCCTTACTTGGCCTCCTACTTTACCGGGAATGTTGTTGTATTTAGCGGAAAAAGTTTCAATAATACTAATTGAATCTCTTAAACTTAAATTTCTACTTTCTAACGAGGATATTATGTCCGGTATAATACTGAAATTAATCTTAATAAAACAAGATCTTTAACTACATTTGTACTTTTCAACCACTTCTTACTTTGCACAATACGCTGCGAATCATCATCTAAATCCAATATTAGTCCTTTAATGGCTTCGAAATATTCTACGTAGAATATTGCGGCCTTAATCCATGTTCCCCACCGGGTAATTACAGGTTCTGGTGAACTAACTTCTGGTAATCTCTTCTTATACATCTATACTCTTAGAGGTGCTTTTAGAAACACTTTTTTTACATTCGAAATTAATTTATTTACTAAAGAATATTTAGTTCTGACGGTTTCTGCGACTTGGTTTATTCCATGTGAAAGACAAGTTACATGTACCATATTGGGGTACAGGATTCTTAAGTTTTGGCCTATTTTTACCATATACGTGCTGCATCAGACAAAAGCACTAAAACTTCTCATGTGGGACTGGATTTGGTAAGAAAAAGCTCGATAGGGCCTGTTGGGTTTTGTCTAGCTGCTTAGGAGCTATTGAATATAGGTTTGTTGCTTTGTCTTCTTGAAGTGCTCCAATCATAAGATGTGCCATGTATCTGCCACAAGCATCTGTGCTTTCATCAACAATAATATAGAATTTTTTAATCCACGAAGACGTTTTCGCCACTTTAGACATTTTGAACACAAATTTGAAATCACTAGTTTCACACTAAAAATACTGAAATTTTTGGACAAACTAAAACAGAAGTACGTTTTACAACCTGGTATAGATAGAGTTTGTTAAGCAGGCATTAATTAATACCTGCAAACCCCAGAAACCCCCAATGTGTATAACCAAAATTTAAATATTAATCATTATATAAATATCTTCAGATTGAAAAATCCCTGAAACAAGTGCCGAACTGGATATTAAACGTATGAGTCTACGAGTTTTCATGACCGGGCGTTTTTAATTTTTTGATAACGGCAAAAACATAAAAATATGCTTCAAGAAGTAGTCCATTTTCTGTGGCGAGATTATTAAAGAAAACAAGGTCTGTCTATACCACCAAACAAGTTTGGTGGTATAGACAGACAAAAAATGCAAGAAGCGCATAAATATGCACTTTACATATATTCCGCCCTTTAGTGATCAGTGCATACAAATTACATTAGTCATTATTTATGCAAAACTGGGTGGTGGACGCAATATCGTATCTTCCAAAGTTAGACCAGTATTCTATAAAGCTTGAGCCAGTCTAGAACCTAGAGAGATAAGCCTATTATTTTCATAATGCTAATACCTTTCTAGTAATAGAAAAAATATTTATAAAGCCGTAATACATACCACTTCTCAGTGGGCTCATTAGACCCTTTTATATTAGCAGCTAGGAAATATTAAGAGGGTTCATTTAAAAGGCCTGCATTTTAAAATAGAAAGATAATATAAAGTGGATTGTTTATAACATTAAACTATTCTCTTATTCAGTCTTCTTTTGAGTTTCGAATTGAGTGGTTCTGTGTAATTAAGAAAGTTTTTTCAACGACGAAAATGTCAAGGGAAACGCGCCGCATTTGCAAAATTTCTCGTGACAAGTTTTGTTACATTTGTGGAGAATTTCTGGTGAAGTCAGAAGCCAGACCATTTTCTGAAAATGTGTAAAAAGCCCATTTCATGTATTTTAGTATTTTAATCGAAGATCAAGACAATCAGTGGGCTCCCTCACTGCCGTCTCCATCAACAGGCCGTCATGTTAAGATGTGGAATTTATTATAGAAACTATATGCCATATAAAGTAAAAATATCTTGAGACCTTATTTAAGAAAAACCCTCTGTGAAACACTTGTTCTTTCTCATGTTAATTATTGTAACTTTGTGTATGGACCGTGTCTAGATTTGCAATGTAAGAATAGACTACAGCGAATTCAGAATTCCTGTATTCGATTTATTTACGGACTGAGAGCAAGGGATCATGTCACCTATAAACTGCCTGAGCTTAAATGGCTTAAAATCATGGACAGACAAAAATTGCATTTTGCTTGTTTCCTACATCGGTTACTTGGAAGTGGAATTCCTCAATTTCTTCGTCAGAAACTTCAGTTCCGACATTCCACGCATAATCGCACAACGCGTTTTAATAATCTATTAAATCTACCAAAGCACCGAACTGCCCTCTTTCAACGCAGTTTTTCTTATCTGGCTCCTAAAATATACAATACTGACATGGTCAACAAGCTTGATAATCTAAGCTTACTGTCATTTAAATCTAGATATAAATATTTCTTGCTAGGTCAATATCAATAAATAAATAGATACAAAATAAGTTAAAATAGTATTGCATTATTATATACATGCTAGAATTTATTTGCCAACTGTTACTGTCATATTTCTAAATTATTACTAGATAATATATTAAATGTAATTAGAATTCTAATCATAATATGTAGGTATTTTTCAAATTTGTTAAGTTTTGTAAATTTATAATGTATGCTCGGTTAAGTAAACAGCTCTGCTGACCTTCGCCTAGGTTAAAATAAAGACGTTTCTATCTATCTATCTATCTATCTATGTAGGTAATAAAATTGATATGTAAAATTTAAAGAAATAGTCCATTCTCAAAGTGGAGTTGAAATTATAGGGAGACGAAAGAAAGCCAAAAAGTCTTTCTCCACTAATTTAATAAGAGAGCAACCAAAAGCTCGATTTTTTCATATTTATAAGTCTACATGTTTCGAAGTCAGTGACCTTCATCCTCAGGTAGCTCGGTTTCCGCTGACTTGATGAGTCGGCATCATTCGCATTTTTTAAAATTATTGATTTCGCTTAGGTGAAATATAATACTCCACAGATTCTATTTTCAAGTTTGGTTATTAAATCGACTAGACCGGATTTAATTTACAGGGTAAATGACTTTATTTTATTGAAAAGGTGCAATGAATTATTTTACTTGAATTTAGAAGTATGGAATACTATTTTTCTAATTATTTGTTTTGTGACAATAGTACTTTAGCTTGGACACGGTCTAATTACAAGAACCAATATCACCTTTTGCAAATATTTCCTATCTAGTCTAATAATGGACTGACCAAGGACCGTAACCAGGCTTTTCAAATACGCATATTTGTAATAGCCATTGAAGTAATTACTAACGTAATATACAACGACAATCCGTAAATTCCAGCATCAAAATTGTAATTGTTTAAATAAAGATTATGTTTCCATTTCGACGGGAAATCGAATAATTGTCCAATAATTTAATCAAAATGGCGACGTTGATTGGTTTATTCGCGTTGACGGTGCGACGATTAGAGTCATTCAAAATAGTTGCATTAGGAAAACTGAAAATTTATTGGCACAAATAAACGTACATAATTATGTACAATTTAATTTACCATTTAGTTTTCCTTCGAGCATATTGTAACGTTGTTACTATCAGGTTGTTCTGTTTGTATTATTTTGCGTCGTAGAATCGCAACTCTGTGGATCTACCTCCGTGCGCAGAACGATTTTCGATTTTAAGGTTTCTCGGTGACCTTTCGGTGGCGGCTTGGTTTTGCCGGATGACTGTTATGAGAGTCAATTTAGTCAACCGATTCTACAAGCTGGCCGAACTTTGATTGCCTGGTGAGGAAAACCTGGGAAATCGTTACCCATCTTTATATTTTCCACCCTAAATTTAGATCGGGGCACATATAGGGGCCAGTTTTGATATAAGTTTGACACAGACTTTGACTCGAGTTTGTGATCAAAGTTTTGATTCGGTTGATCCAAGTTTTGGATTCAAGTTTGAGGCTTGAAGTTTTTGCTTCAAGATTTAATACAGTCAAGTATTCAACATGTGAACTCGGGTAATTCAACTATCTGAACAGAGGTAATATCAAGTACGTTGTCCAACCCAGCCAGCCTGACTTTCCGGCTAGATAGAGGTAGGAACACCAAAGGCCTCTGTAAAGCCATTTGAGGGCCGATTGGATTCCTACAAGTCAACCAGCCACGGGGATTTGTGATAAGTACCCTTAGTAATAGACAGTACTGATTTTTATTCGTTTTAATCAAGAGAGCCATAAGCAATTTTGCCTAATTATCTATATAAGTAATTTATCTCGTTAAAATTCACGTATCTTTATAGGGCGGTATTGTAAAGTGGTTGCAACTGCTGAGCTGTAATAGTGAATAGATACTTTGGCCAACTTTTACTTTTGCTATCGAGCTACAAGATAAATTAACAAAAGCTAAATTAATTGTCAGATATTTCAAGTATTTAAAATAAATTAATACACTTTGATTGTTGTTTTGTTTTGGCACAGTGTGTGTACCCCATTGTCCCACTAACAGGAATTAGGTGTTGCTGTGTCAGGCCAGAGCTATAAGACACTGTGAGTGGCGCCCCAATTTCCAATCTTGGACCTTGGCTTGTACGGCAGCATCCTTTGGGGGTCACACACGTACAGACTGTTGTTAACCAAGGCAGGGACCCTTTAATAAGAACCACCCCGAACTGCAACTGCCCCGAGCAATTGAGCTAGCTGAGGCAGGTGGTGGCCTCACAATCAATAACACATTTAATAAAAACATCAGTTGTATTTTGCCACCACCGAATAATGTTACAATATCTTTAACTAATATCATGACTTGTACTCCGGTAATAAAGTACAAGATTTATGGGATGCACCTCCAACCGGGGTTGTCTATGCCAGTATTTCTCAACATTTTGTAGAGCGAGGAACCTTGGAGCACTTTAGGAACCAAATTATGAGATATTCAATTTTTCATCATTCTACTTTTATAGCTTCCAAATATATAAGTAATATATTAATCATTCAAACAAACACATATATTAGTCTTTAGTTATTTTTTATTGAATAATATTTCATTTAAACAAGCTTAATGAGATGACTGAGCTTGTTTTCGTAAGTCAAGTTTGTCAAAATCAGATTCAATGTTCGAAATTTGTATCCGCATGTCTGTTTTAGAATTCAGTGTATTTCTTTGGTCAGTCCTTGTAAAAGCATACTTCAGTCCTACTTCACAACGCTAAGTTGCAGCAAATGGCAGGAGTTTTTTAGAGCATCATTGGCAATTTCTTGGTATTCACATCTATGCTGGACCCAAAACTGTAACAAAGTAGCCGAGTAAAAGTAGTTTTTGGGTTCCCATTAGCTGCTATATCAATAAACTGTTTAATTTGTTTTACTGCTAGGGATAGGGATTGATGTAAATTTTCGATTATAACTGAGAATGTATTGCGAAGCTTGGATCCTATTGTCGTGTTGGAAAATATTCTTTGAATGAGGTTTGTAAATTCTGAAGGTAGTTGGTTATATCTAACATAATTTCTGCTGAAAATGGACTCTTTGACTCAGTTACAAAATAATGGAGTATAGGAAAGCACTCTGTTTATGCAGGATTCCCAAAACTGTATTTTTTTAAACTGGGCTTCAATTTTATCATAGAGTTCAAATACCGTCACAGAATGAAGTGTTGAACTGCAGGCTCGAAAATATAGCTGCAAGATAGGGCAAGCGTTGTAACCACTTTACTACAGTTAATCTTGGTGACAACTTAAATGTCACTAAGAAACACCAGGACCCAAATTCACAAACTAAAGAGGCGTACCAAAACTTTTCCTCGAGAACTTAAGGGCCTGGAATTTATGAAATTTACGATTTTTACTGCTTCATCCAAAACGTTTTTAAGATTTAGTAGATATTTTTTATTGCTTATGCTTCTCTATGAATAACACAGTGGCTACCTTTGATTTCAGGAACGATATTTTTAACACGCTCAATAAACAAAGATTATTGGCCAGTCACTGCTTTTGCGCGTCCCTGCAGATATTAATGCATTATTCTTATATCACTAAAAAAAGCTCCTTTTTAGTAATATAAGAATAGGCCAAGTTGAAAATTTTCTCTCCGGTTGTATGGGTTATCTTCTTCGGAAGAGTTTGTGTATACAGGGTGTGTCAAACTCGATGGCCTATTAGAAGTATCTAGACAACGAAAAAAGTTAGGAATTTGAAATTTGGGTTATGTCCATAGGATATGATATCTAATTTAAAAATTAAAAAAGGACTGGCAGTGGACCAATATTTAACTGGTTTGTAAGGCGCAAAACAAGCACTTACCAATATCCGGGCCCATAGTTCAAGCAGAAGCCTCGAATCTGCTTAATATTTAGGACTAGCTAACTTCAAGACAGCAAATAGATGGTTCGAAAAATTCCGTCAACGGATAAGATGAATCAACAGACGTTGCAGGGCTTGCAGTACTACTTGTTATCGTCCGGTATATACAGGGTGCGCCAAACTCGATGGCCTATTAGAAGTATCTAGACAACGAAAAAAGTTAGGAATTTGAAATTTGGGTTATGTCCATGGGAGGCCATGGTCTCCAATTTAAAAATATTTTTAGCACTGCGGCGTTGCCAGACCTACTCTTACCAGATACCAACTTGGTTTTTTTAGTTGAAGTGCCCTGTATGTTATATCATTTTTAGATTGCCCTGAACATTCCAAAAATTTTTTGTGTAACCTATGATATATCTGTCTTGAGTCGTTTAGGAAATAAAAATTATTTTTTAAGAAATTTAGCAACAAACATCCCTTAACAAAAAAATAGGA
This sequence comes from Polydrusus tereticollis, assembly GCA_963920685.1. Classification (NCBI taxonomy): domain Eukaryota; kingdom Metazoa; phylum Arthropoda; class Insecta; order Coleoptera; family Curculionidae; genus Polydrusus; species Polydrusus tereticollis. Next base: position 46,288,689 of record OY987334.1, on the reverse strand, counting down.
TTTTTCGCAACCGACATAGATGGAGGTCTAAGCTTCTGGCTGATATTTTTATATGGATTGCTGTATCATAATATGTTATGCGAATTAAATTATTGCATACAGGGTGTCTACAAAATCTTATGCATTTGGAAGAACATAAAAATGTCAGTTATGCTGGAATTTTAAATGGAACACCCTGTATTTTAGAGTGGTGTCCAAAATATCTACTAATTCTCTATTTAAAAGTTTTATATGATGTCATATCTATTTTCAGCCGTTTTGGACTTATAAGCTAAAAACTAAAATAATGCAAGTAATGTAAATATAATTTATTTTCTTATTACTACGAGTAGGCCATAACTTCAACCAGTCAAAAAACATTTGCAAAACCATTCTTTTACATAATTTCCAAAGCGTATTTCTACACATAAATGGGTAGTCCTGGGCTTCTCGGATTGAGGACAAAATTTTGTCCAGCGTTGGAATTTTTTTTTTTTTGAGAAACTATGAACTTTTTGCCTTTTTCTCTGCGTTAAAATGTTATCCAGCTCAAGTTTTGGTCGCCCTGGAGAAGTTTTTGGAGGTTTGACGCCAACACTTTTTTCTTGTTTTAAAAGATTATATATTGTTGATTTCCCAACGTTATGCATATCTGCTGTAAATTGCACTGCAATGTCCTTCCATTCTTCCTTTTAGTAGAATCGTAACAGTTAAGAATTAATTCTTTTTCATTTACTGTATATGGACCGACTCAAGGGCGTTTGGGCAATTGTTGAAAATTCTTCATATTTAATTAAAAAAATACTGACACCTCACACTTTGACCAATGTCACTGAGGAACAAACACCCAAGGTAGGTATGTATTATATAGATATAAATAGGTGTATTATTCCAATAGAGGCACCCACAAAGGCATAATAACCACCATAATTAGCAAACAGGTAACCAGGATTAGGTATAAGAAAAAAAGGAATAAAACGATTAGAGCAGAAACGGAATAAGTACCTTGACTCTAATTAGTTTTGATAAAATTGCTTTCTTAAATTCCAGGTAAATGGCACGGCTGTACATAATTTTAAGCTTAATAAATTTAATATTAAAATATAAATCTTGCACGCCCATGGAGAAGACGGTTTTGATTGATTAATTACTTCGCATCATTTAAAGATAGACTAATGACACACCATCAATATTTACTTTTAATGATCTAAGAGACAAAACACATGATTTTGTAAAAATATGCCCTGACTCTTTCAATTATGACTTAAAATTATATCTGTTTAATAACTCAATTACATGTTTATTTTCGATCAAAACTTAAGTGGGTACACTTTCATTAGGTTTATCCCCGCTCTATAGAATGCCCCGGTTTGATAAAGCATATTGTCAAATACAGAACTTTAGAAACTTTAACTTTTCCCCAACTTTTGTGTCAGACCCAATTTCGTATTCCGGAAAAACTTCCCTCATTTTTTACCGGAAAGCTCCCATTTTAACCACATACACGCCCCAACTCCTAAAATTGCCCGCGGCCGATTACAAATTCATCGGGACATGGTAATCTGTAAACGCCAAGTTTTATTAGTTTTTCTTAAGAGTTTAAGTAAAGGTAGCAAAATGTTATCACGTTTTTTTTTGCGTAAAATACTACCTAGGGTAAATGGTCATGTGATAGTTATTGGCTACTTTAGTACGTTTTAGGAAAAGTAACAATACTTATGACACAACTGCTTCTAAAGGTATATATGGCGATTTTAACATCCTAAAATCGTAGGCGGCGCCGGCGTGGCTAAAGAAATCGAAACAATTGTTAGTCGTTGGCCATGATAATATTACTTCTTTATAACTAATTATAATAACTTATTATAGTAAAATAAGGTAATGAATCACACTCGGTTCTAAAAAAGATGTTTATTTAAAAAAAAAAATGCAACAAAAACAAAGAAAAATAAAAGTAAACTAAATAGTAATAAAAGTAAATAACTAACCTGAACTAACCTGGAATTGTATAAAAGGCATTTATTACCAAATATTTTTCAAAATTTTCAACTTAAAAGGATTGTCTTCTATCAGTGAATAGTACATTACGTATAAAGTTTACAAAAGTGGAACTTTACTTGACGAGTAGGGTTAGTTTGAATCCGAGCGAAGCGAGGATTTAATTTCCATACGAGTCAAGTAAAATCACTTTTCTGACGAGGTGCGTATACTATTTTTTCGCATTTTGTAAGTAATTAATTATTTTGCATTTCATATTAAAATCTAAAAAGAATAGTTACTGAAGAAAATCTACAAAAACTTAGTAGTATGACTTCTCGGTAACTTAGCAATATAAACAAGATGTTTTTTTGTGTTTGACGACTATTGACAGCATCCAAATAAAATCATATTTGAAGAGTGAATTTCACAAGAATTATCGAAATGGCTAATGAAAACGACTTGGAAGATATCCTGAATGCGGCCCGCGAAGCTTCTTCATGTTTGCTTCCAGTAAAATCCAAGGAAAGATACGAGAAAGCATATAATATGTTCTGCGAGTGGAGAAACACCAAAAAATTTTAAAGGCATTGACGAAAATTTGATGCTGGCATACTTTTACGAGAAGGTAAGCTATTTTATATGGTTAAAGTGTGGTATATAGGTACTAATTTTGTTATTTGTTTTAGCCAAAAGTCCTCAAAGGTTCCAGTTTGTGGTCTACATACTCTATGATCAAAAGCACAATACTTATCAGTGAAAATACGGATATCTCACAATATAAAAAGTTAATCGCTTTTTAAAACTTCAAAACGACAAATATGAACCTAAAAAATCAAAAGTTTTGACCATGGAAAACGTACTTTTAATATTTATTGTAATAAGATTCAAAATAAACGAATTTCTTTCCTGTAAAATTGTGTTTTGAATGACATTGACGTTTTATGCAGTAATGGTTGCTATGCTGTAATGGTTGCTATGCTGTAAAGTGACCCATTACTGTACGATTTTGAGGTCATTAATCTAGTGCATTACTGTATAAAACGCGAAAAAATATGTTTATACAAAGAGAAGCTTCTTTCAATATCTACGGATGTAATCGGACAATACTGCAGTTAAGTATTTAGACCCTTCATTATTTTTTAAGGTTACTTACATCCAATTTGTTCCTTACTTGATCTCCTACTTTACTGGGAATGTTGTTACATTAAGCGGAAAAACCTTCAGCAATACTAATTGAGTCTCTTCAACTTAAATTTCTACTCTCTAACAAGGATATTATGTCCGGTATAAAACTGAAATTAACCTTAATAAAAACAAGATCTTTAACTACACTTGCACTTTTTAACAACTCTTTACCTTGCACAACACACTGCGAATCGTCATCTAAATCCAAAATTAGTTCTTTAATGGCTTCGAAATGTTCTGCGTAGAATATTGCGGCCTTACTCCATGTACCTTACCGGGGAACTACAGGTTCTGGAGGTAATGTAACTCCTGGTAATCTCGCCTTATACATCTGCACTCATAGAGATGCTTTTAGAAACACTTTTTTCACATTTGAAATTAATTTATTTACTAAATGATATTCACTTCTGACGGTTTCTGCTACTCGGTTTATTCCATGTAAAAGACAAGTCACACGTACCATAATGGGGTAAAAGATTCTTAAGTTTTGGCTTACTTTTACCATATTATACGGTGCTGCATGACACAAAAGCACTAAAAACTTCTCATCTGGGACTGGATTTGGTAAGACAAAACTCTATAGGGACTACTGAAGAAGCTATTAAATATGGGTTTGTTGCTTTATCTTCTTGAAATGCTCCAATCATAAGATGTGCAATATATCTGCCACAAGCATCTGTGCTTTTATCAACAGGAATGTAAACATTTTTATCACCCAGTAAAGCTCTAATTTTTCTAAAACGGTTTCGTATACGGAATAGACATTCTTCTTTCTAAGCGTAGATTCGTCAGGACTCAGGAATGGTTTGTTGACAATATTTTTGCAAAAATCCTCTAAATTGCGGATTTTGCAATTTTTTTAAGGATTTGTTTGCTGCGACCAAAGCCTTGCATAAGTCTTCTTAAAAAATTTCCTGTTCAGATTTCGATTTTTCTCCGACATTTTGAAATGCGTTTTTTACACTCAGCTGAACTGGCTCAGATTTCATTTATTATAACTTTGATTTATGCAGCGGTGTTTCCAGATGTTGATCGATTTGCAACTTCTTTTGACAAACAATATCTTTTGCACAAGCTTCACACAGAAGACTTTCTCTCCACTAAACCCTAACTCTGGGAAATTTTTCTTTCACGAAGACGTTTTCGCCACTTTAGATATTTTGAACACAAATTTAAAATCACGATAAAAGTACAGTTTGTTAAGCAGATAATGATAAGGCATTATTAAATGACAATAATAACCCTTAACAATATCCCTGCAAACCCCGGAATCCACCAATAAATACCTTGTGTATAACCAAAATGTAAATATTAATTAATATATAATTATCTTCAGATTGGATTTTCCCTGAAACAAGTGCCGGACTGGACATTAAACCTATGAGTCTACGAGTTTTCATGACTGGGCGTTTTCAATTTTTTGATAACGCCGAGAACATAAAAATACGCTCATAAAATAATAATTTGGGAAAAATATTCATTTTATTATAAAATTGACAAAATACATAAACCTAAAAAACCTAATATTTTCTAAAAGAGAACACTTTACCTTCAATGGCAAAATAGTATACAGGGTGTTGTATTTAAGAAATTCAATTAAAATAGATTTGGAAATAGAGGTGTTTGTACAAATATTTTCGACACCCTGTATAATAAAATCGAAAAGTGAAGATCGTTTAGGATAAACTTGGCCAGTGTTAGATTACATGTGAAATTGTCAGGGAAATTAACAAGCAGAGGCGGAGATATAACTGCTTAAATAAAGTGTGTTTTTGACTCAATTTTTGTTGTTTTATGTATGAGTTGACAACGCTGTATTCGATCCACATACAAATTATTAGTTGAATTCAAAACCCATGGAGGGCTTTATACGTCATATAAAAATGTGGGGTATTCCATTTAACAAAAATATACTTTTTGGTATTACTCTTTTTTGAGACACCCTGTGTATTTGAAAATAATTTTGGGATGTAGCATAGATGAAATGTTAAAAGTTTTATTAAAAGGAGTTTCCCATAAGTTCAACGGTTTAGCCACTATTGACCGAGGCGCCCTAGTTGGCCTACCCTGTATATTATGATACTCAGTAGAATCAAAGAAACTTATAGCTTATGGCAACTAAACCAGAAATGACAGAAAAAATTCATGCAGGTAGAAATGTGGGGAATAATTTACTGAACAACTTTCATAAAGGTCACTATTTCGTATAATAATAATAATAATAATAATAATAATAATAAATGCCTTTATTTATTAAATTGAGCAAACAATACAAAAAAAAATAAAATACGGGTGGCGGTATCCAACTAAAGCTGCTCATACAACCACCCCCGCTAAAAATGTATAAAGAAAAAGTTGGAAATAGAAAACATAGATAATTACTAAAACTAAAGTACCTGGCAAATTGAAATTATACTAATTGAAATTATACTGTTATAAATTACATATTCATATTACAAAAATATAATGAAAAATCAAGAGAATTGATAAGAACCAAACAATAACGAAAATAAAAATTAAATGTATCTTTATAATATATATACACCCATACATACGACCCTTAGCGGAGGGCACGACCCCCCAAAAGATTACCCTTTACAGCCCTGCAGAATGCAGCGGAACTGGGAGAATTCCTAATGTCATCAGGCAAGGAATTAAAAATCGTTGCCGCCATGTAACTGAACGAACGCTGAAAGAACGTATGAGAATGCATGGGTACAGTATACAGGTCTCTGTAGCGTGTAGAAAGATTATGTAAATCTGAACCCTTAATAAGCTTATCAAAAAGATATCTAGGGACTTGATTAAGCCTAATTTTAAAAACAAGATGCAAAAGATGGAGCTCAAATCTTTCTTTAATAGTAAGCCACCTAGACTCATTCAAAGAAGGGGTAATGTGATCAAACTTACGAACATTATAGCTATATCGAAGACACGCGTTCTGAAGTTTCTGCAAGCTATTCCTGTCCTTCTGTACAAGGGCAGGCCAGTAAACAATATCGCAATAGCCCAGGTGGGATAATATAAGAGAGTCAGTTAAACGTAATTTAGTTGCTGTATCAAAAATATCTCTATGCATGTATAAAAGTTTGAGTTTAGCATACGTTTTTTGGATTAGGGAAGAGATATGATCAGAATACCTCATGTCTGAATCGATGGTCAAGCCTAAGTTTTTACATTTATCAGCTGGTACCAGCGTGGTGCCATTAACAATAATTTTATAGTATACGAGGTAAATCAAAAGTTACAGGCATTATGCGCGACATTTTTGCCACTCTGTATAAATGGAAAATATGTGTTACTTGAGAGTAGTTGACTGGACAACTCAACAAACTTAAATATATTCATATAAATTTTAGTATCAGAGTAAACGACTTAATTTACTTAACAACTCATTCCTTGTCAATCACCTGCCACTTCAATATTCTCTTTCCTTTTCAATTTCTTACCCTTCTTGCATATGTTTACCCCTATATCCAATGTATAAAACATAACTCAGCCAGTCTGCATATAATAGGTTCTCTTCTCCGGGTATTTTGAACAAATCAAAATTAATACACTCCCTTGTTTGCTATTCCGCGCCGCTCGCGGCATGTTTGAACGTGTACGGAAAACATTATTTGGTGGACGTGCCAAAAAGTTCGCGTTTCGCACGGCGCACTAAGTTGTTGGTAGGAGGTTGGTTTGGAAATTAATTAATTTTTGTTTACATTGTGGAAAACGAGAAGAAAATTAATATGCGGCGCAATTCGCTATTTGTCCATACACTATAATTAGTTTCTTTTTATTACATTTTAAAAAGTACTTCGCAAACAATCGCTTTTATTTTAATTTATTATCATTTGTCTTGTTCGTCAATGACATAAAATTAATTATGATGTTATGAAGGAAAAAACAGAGATTCAAAAACCATAAATGAAACTAGTGGCACAAGAATGGATTTTTTTAATAATGAATTGTTATTAATAAAGGGGGTTGGCGATTTGACATCGGTAAAGTTCTGCAATTACAATTTATTTGGCTATATCTCTGATCAAAAGAGGGTTAAACAGATGAGGGTTTCACTGGCTGTTTAGGATTCTTAGCCTCTAATTAACTGTGTAAATACAAACATACCTTACCATTTAAAAATTCCAATAAACATCGTAATTACTCTTCAGTTGTTCAACAGCGCCCTCTAGCAGCCACTGTCAAAAGAATTAGGACATCGTTTACAATGCAGGCGATAAAACGAAAGAAACTCTTTTGAATGAGACTAAGTTTGTTCAATTCGGTTAAGCCAAACCAAAGTTATCAATCAAAATAATAAAAAACAGTTAACGTTCCCCCACCACTTTATTTGGGGAGATAAAACAATGCCTGAAAAAGATTATGTCAAATTTTCTCAGTATTAGGATGCCGATATTTTCATTACATCTTTATTGAACAAATTCCGGATATAAATTATCTTTTCTAATCGGGCATGGGTGTTGCGGGTAAAAAATGAGTTAAAACATTGAAAAAATCTTAAGTAAAAGCATCAATTAGGCCAGGGGTCTCCAAACTACGGCCCACGGGCCAAAACCGGCCCGCCAGTGTTTTTAATCCGGCCCGCGACAGCTAATGGCTTACGCTGCTTTCACACTATCAGGTTCGCCGGTCAGGTTTTAAACCTGACAGAAACCTGAAGTAAAAATTTATTATCGGAACGCAATCAGGTTTTCAGACTGTCCGGTTTTATAAATTTAGTCTACTCGTCGATGTAATCAGTGATGGATCGTAATGATATTATAACTTTGTTGTAATTTTACAGAAAGCGTAGAAAGCGATGTAATCGTAAAAGGACCCATTGGATGTCTATATCGCTGGTCATTCTTTATAAATTTACTGTCGCACCTTCCACAATAACGTTGCGGCAAATAATAAACCAAGACCCTTTACTAAACCGGACGGCAAGAACCGGACAAGTGTGAAAGCGCACGTTGCTGTGCATACCCCACTACCACTTTTCCGGCGTCAGGCAGCCGGATGCTTCAGTCGACCCATCCGGCTGCATCCGGTCGCCGAGCCTGAACCTGATAATGTGAAACAGTACATTTAAACTAATGTACTATTACTTCTCCGGTTTTCTTCAGGTTTAAAACCTGACCGGCAAACCTGATAGTGTGAAAGTGCTGTTATTGTTGTTATTGTTATTGTAATAAGTTGGATAAAAAAAACACAGAATGATAACAACTTGGTTTTATTTACTTGCTAGGTAAAGCTTAATGACAAGTATAATACGCAGAAAATTTAACTTAAGCTTAATACTAACAAATAATTGAAATTAATCCAACTGATATTATCAACATATACAGGGCTGCCCAGAAGTCCGGAATAAAATTAATATAGCCTTAACCAGTAAGTTTTCGGGAAAATGCTCGGACACGTCAATTTATTTTTATATATGCTCACATTTTGACGTTATTCGTTTGTTTTTTTCATAGACATTTGTCAAAGATATGACGACATCGATCTTTTTTTAAATGGAAACATACAGCTTGTGATACATCATTTGAAAGCTAATATATCGTATACAGTATGCTCATAAATATTGGCGCGATTCTGTCAAGCTATTTCAAAATGGCGACTATTAAAAGTTTTAAAAAAGTCCCTATTTAAATTAGCGGAAATGATAAATCATTGACGTTTTTTTACCTTTCAAGGTAAGAAATCTTCATTGTTGCACGTTCTGACATTTTGTGACATTGGGAACTTGTAAAATTAATTTAGGTACTTCCGAAGTATTATTTTACAATTTTGTAAACAAAAATGATTTTGTCGGAAAGGTAGCGTATCGAAGTCTTGATATTGTTAGGATGTGGAGATAAAATAAGAAGTCAAAGTGAAGTGTGCACTTTATTTAATGCTAAATATCTGGAAAATGAAATTTCACAGGGCACTGTTAGTAAAATATTCCACAAATTTGATGAACATGGCACAGTAAAGGACTCGCCTAGGAATGAACGGCCACGTGTTTTAGGCGACGATGAAAAATTGGATATTGCATTATCTCTGCAGGATAATCCGCATGTTTCAACAGTTTCATTGGCTCAAAATGATGATACATCTAGAGGTACTATTGGAAGATTTTTGAAAGCAGAAAAATACCACCCTTATAAAGTATGTCTTGTCCAAGAGCTTTTAGAAGATGACTATGATAGGCGTTTGCAATTTTGCGAAGAAATATTGAGACGGTGTGACGAGAATAATAGGTTTCCACAGAACATATTATTTTCGGATGAATCTACTTTCTATTTAAACGGGGTGGTTAACAGACATAATTATCGTTTCTGAAGTCAAGAAAATCCAGATATACCTAATGAAACAATTTGGTTTCAGCAAGATGGTGCTCCCCCGCATTTTGGTGTCAATGTGAGAAGATATTTAGATCAGATATTTCCAGGTCGCTGGATTGGACGACGTGGTACAATTGAATGGCCACCGAGGTCCCCAGACTTAACGCCTCTAGACTATTTTCTTTGGGGATATTTAAAAGAAAAAGTTTACCGAAATAGGCCAAATAATATTGAAGATTTGAAAAACAAAATTAGATTGGAGACACGGATTTTACCATCGTCCGGGAGCATGCCAAGTAGAGGATGGAGGACATTTCCAGCATTTGCCACGTTAAGCCACCTTTTTGTTGTGTTTTGTTTTGCAAATAAACGAATAAACCATAACTACCATGTCACAAAATGTCAGAACGTGAAACAATGAAGATTTCTTACCCTGAAAGGCAAAAAAAAAACATCAATGATTTATCATTTCCGCTTATTTAAATAGTTAATAATGTTTTTAATGTTATATTCTTTGAGAACGGCTATGGTTTCATTGCAAATCAAACATAGCGCCTTCTTACTGGACTCAATTACGAAATATTGAAAGTTCCATTGATCTTTGAATGTTCTGTATTCACTGTCCATTTTTCGCTTCTTTTCCATACTAGTAAATCACATACAAGAACAACAAGTTAAATCAAAATACTGTTACGAAGATGTCTTTTAAACACGCACAAACACAAGAGACAGATTCGCTTCCTTCGCGTTCCCTAGGTGGACTGACTCGCGGTCGCCCTGCTAGCCCTTTTATGCTCCAATTACTTCCATCTAGAAGTGGAGTGGAATATACGAGAACTTTCTAGAACCAACGAGGTTCGACCAGATGTCGTCAAGTGTCGCGGTCGTAACATTAAGTACAACACAATAGTGCTAAGGGCGCGTACTCGGCGACTAGTCTAGAAATTATAGATAATGGCAGGAAAATTAAAGCGGTGTTGGCCCTTGGAAGTTACTGGAGTAATCAGTATGGCCCTAAGAAAGTTTGGAGATTCCTGACTTAGACAAACCAAACTTCATTCCTACCACACCGCCTTAACTACACATATCCATATAAAAATAAAGATATGAAGAAAAGAAGAAAATATTAATTATTTGGCAACGCTACAAACAACAATAAAAACATTTTAAAGCTTCAAAGGGATTTAGTAGATGTTTCAGTTTACATACAGGGTGCTCCATTTAAAAAAATTGAGTAAAATGAATACAAACATCCCGAAATTTGGAAGCCAATTTAGAGCACCCTGTATAAAAACGTCTCATAAAACTATACAATTTTACTCGTATAACCCTAATATAACGAATTATATTTTCAAGTATTTAAATTTTCCTCAAAATTTTCTACTTCCTTCGACGTAACTAACTTATTCACCACTGTCTCCAAATCAGAGGCAATTGATATTGTTGGATATTTCCTTAGATCAAAAAACTTAAATGAAAACTTTGTAGTCAACATTTTATCTTTACTCAATTTTTGTTTATCCCAAAATTATTTTTCCTTCTATTGAATGGATTCAAGATTACCCAAGTAAACTTAAACAGGAGTTTAAAACCTTAACCAAATTTTTAAATAACCCGTCAACGGTGATCATGTCTCACATGGAATATTTTCTATCAATGAATTATTCCTGTTTCCTGACAAAGTGCATTAAAACCAATATTTATATAAAATTTCTAAAAATAACTTTCAACAAAAGATAACATTTTTACAATTTTTACACATCAGAATTTAAGTTATTCATCTTTTACAACTACATTTTCTAAAAACAAAAATTTTCAAATTAAATACCTCTACGAATTGGGTTATTCCTCGCTTTTCAGGTTAGTTTAGGTTAGTTCAGGTTAGTTGAAGAAAATTAAATTGAAGAAAATAATTAATAACTTGGTAACCCAGAAACAGATCGGTAAGAAAAATTGGGATCATATAAGCAATGAAAAGGGATACGAATTCCGTGTAAAAAATATATGGTATCCCATTTAAAAATATTTAATTTTAAGTTGTCCCGCTTTTGTGAATGACCCTGTATATTTCGAAATGCACTATCATCGGTATTAACCTGTAACCGATCGAAATCTGTATCTCGAATAGTATAGAATTTAGAGACCAAGGTATAAATATAATATGTCTTAGCTTTCGAGATACAAGATGTTGCAGTTTTATTTTTCTAGTCAATTTATTCATCTAGCCGTTCTGGAGATAATGAACTGGATGAATTTTAATATTTATTTTAAGTTGTGCCCCAACCAAAGAATAGACATAATCTGTAAAACAATAGCTTTTGCCTGATGGCTTTAAAGTTCAGCTTTAAAAAAAATTAATGTACTCTAGTAATTCCTCGAGATGTCTAGCGTGTCTCAATACTATTATGCGACTAAAAAGCAAAAACTCGTTATTACTTCTCGCTTAATGTCTTTATTATACGTCGCGGAAGTTGCAGCTTTTTGCTTCGTGTATTTTTCATGAAGTTAATGCAAAGTAGAAATTGATGTAAATATGAAATTCTCAGATATGAGTCGAGAGGCGGGCTAGGATTGCAAAATTATAAATAGTTATTTATACTTTTATTTTTCATCTATCAATTATTTACTTATAATACCTTAAAAACGGTTGCTATAAACATCATCATTATATCATAGGAAATATTAGCGGACGATAAAGTTCAAATGTCCGGTAATTATTATGAAAGAAAATATTGAACGAAATTTGTATTTATTTTTAAATTTTTTTCCATAATATTATTCTGTTTTTCCTATGTAAACAATTTTTTAATTTTCCTGAGAAAGAAGCTGGACCAACTATTAAATTTTGCGACTCGATTGCTGAGTTTCTCGATGTGCATGCGGATTCCAGTTCCCTTTCAACATTAATTAACATATTTTCTTTTTCGGTAACAGACCTAGCTATCATTTTTGCTATTCGATTTTTCGACGCGACGCTTTCCTCTATATAACCCTCCGCTACGCTAGTACTTTTCCACTATCCGTGTAGCTTAAGGGTTGCAAGGGAAGCACCACCCTCGATAAGAAGTGTGAACGAGGTCCGATGTAGGCAATGTCCTGTATATTCCTTGGCGTTTTCTAAATTAAGATGTTTTGCTATGATTGAAGGAACACGTCCTAGTGTATTTTTACCCAAAGGCATAGCTATGCATTTACCATTTCGGTATGTAAGGAAAAATCTGCGTTCCATAATCCTTCTGGCCTTAATGCCAGGTACTGTCTAATCAATTTTAATGCATCTCTTTGATCTCCTTCGATTATAGTAAAACTTCTTGGCCTAGCAGTTTTAGTTTCTGGTACCTTGACAAGCATAACAGGCCCCCTTATCCTCAATATTATCAATGGTCACTTTTACCATCTCATCCCGTCTTTTTAGGAAGATATCCCTTTGATTTAACTTTTAAAAATGCTATTAATTGACATTATCTTAAAATATTAATGTTTTCCTTTACTATTTATAAGACTATAAGATTAATACTTTACCTGGGAATATTTTGTCCAAAGGCTATTTGGGGTATATTTTTCCGACTAAAATAGAGTAAAATAATTAAAAATTGTTATCACCAATGAGCAAAAGGGTTACATACCAATTCCTGAAAGTAAGCCATCATTACTGTTTCAGTAATCACCGTAATTTGGTTTTTTAGTTTACATTGCAGAACATTTTCATACTCCTTGTCGTACAGGACTTTAGACTTTGCCGGTAATAAGTTTTTCTTAGCTTTTTCAGCATTTTCTGAAATATTTTGTGGAATTTCCATATTTTCGTTTATAAAACGTAAAAGACGCTTAAAATAAACAACCCTTAGCAACCGTCAAACTTATTCTATGACAACCGATCAAATCTTACTAAATACTAAAAACCGCGGACCAATTAAAATTAATTATTTAGTAATAAACACAGAAGAATCGTATTTAACGTTAATATTGATATTCAAAATGAAGCTGAACTAAACTGTTTTGAAATTTACTATAAAAATTTCTCCAGCACACAAAAGGATCTGAATCCTTAAATCAAGCATCTCCAGCTCCCCTTTTTCTCCAACAAGGCCGAAATCCAAGATGAATTTCGGTTTGATTTATCGCTGCTCATAAATATGGCAGAGCTTTAGACACACCCGAATTTGTAGCTATGTTAATTAGGAAAATATTCTGCATCTGGAGAGATATGATTAACATTATTCCAGATAGGGGGCGCCAGTCGATTTGCATATTGCAAGGAATTAGTTGTGTAGAAGATGGTGCGAGGGAATTAATATGTAAGAAGCTGTTATAGGAATATTAATTTCATTGAAAAGTTAATAACGTCTGGAACATCTTAAACATTTTATGGAAAGCGGACTTGGATGTATTTTTTTCTTTGCGCAATTTAAGAATTCTGCAGTTTCTGTGACCGCACTGTCGGGTTAAACGTTCAAGTTGGTTAAATAAATTTCAAGCCTCACAATTTGCCAATAGCTGATATACCGTTATTAATTTTTTTCCTAATTTATTTAGCTATGATGGTCATTTTATAAAAATAAATTATATATAGTGTTTCAAAAGTACGGTACATAACTTAAGGGGGTTATTTCTTATGATATTCTAGGAGAAAAAGTTTATATGAACATGTGTCCGAAGTTGCCCCGTTTTTGATTAACAAGGTGTTAAAGTTTAAAAAAAAATCCGTTGGAATCGTGCGTCTTATGAGAAGGCGGCCATTTCCAACATTTGCTTTGATTAACTGTTGCATTTTTTTGTATCAATATTTAAAAAAATAATGTTATTTTTAATTTAAATGTTTTAATTAACTTTGAAATACATAGGTATTTTTTTTTGTGCATACTATAAAGTGGTTCTTATTTTTTCTCTCGAAAATGAAGCCAGATACGAAAATAATTGAAGGGACAAAAAAGTTAGATTATAAGTTTGTAAATTTGGAGAGATATGATAAACATTATTTCAGATAGGGGGTCCAGTCTATTTGCATATTGCAACGAATTAGTTGTGTAGTAAATGGTGCTAGGGAATTAATATGTAAGGAGCTGTTATAGGAATATTAACTTCATTTAAAAATTAATATCGCCTGGAACATCTCATACATTTTATGGAAAGCGGACTTGGATTTTTATTTTCTTTCTTTGCACAATTCAAGAATTATTCTGCAGTTTTTGTAACCGCTTTGTTGGGTTAAACGTTTAAGTTTGTTAAATAAATTTCAAACCCCACAATTTGCCAATAGTTGATTCACGTTTATTAATTTTTCCCTAATTTATTTAGCTATGATGGTCATTTTATAAAAATAAATTATATAGGGTATTGCAGAAGTACGGTACGTAACTTAAGGGGGTTATTTCTTATGATATTCTAAGAGAAAGTTTATATGAACATGTGTCCGGAGTTGCCTCATTTTTGATATACAGGGTGGAAAAGTTCATAAAAAAAAATCCGTTGGAATCGTGCGTCTTATGAGAAGGTGGCCATTTCTAACATTTGCTTTGATTAACAGAACTGCTGCATTCTTTTTGTATCATTATTTAAAAAATTGTTTTATTTTTAATTTAAATGTTCTAATTAACTTGAAAATACATAGGTATTTTTTTTGTATGTAAGTGGTTCTTATGTTTTCTCTCAAAATTGAAGCAAGATACGAAAAGAATTCAAGGAACAAAAAAGTTATATTTTAAGTTGGTAAATCTGGAGAGATATGATTAACATTATTCCAGATAGGGGGCGCCAGTCGATTTGCATATTGCAAGGAATTAGTCGTGTAGAAGATGGTGCGAGGAAATTAATATGTAAGGAGCTGTTATAGGAATATTAATTTCATTTAAAAGTTAACAACGTCTGGAACATCTTATACATTTTGTGGAAAGCGGACTAGGATTTGTATTTTCTTTCTTTGCACAATTTAAGAATTCTGCAGTTTTTGTGACCATATTGTTGGGCTAAACGTTCAAGTTTGTTAAATAAATTTTTTACTTCACAATTTGTCAATTGCTGATACACCTTTAATAATGTTTTTCCCAATTTATTTAGTTATGATGGTTATTTTATAGCAATAAATTTTACAGGGTGTTTCAAAAGTACGGTACGTAACTTAAGGGAGTGATTCCTTATAATATTTTAAGGGAAAAGTTCATATGAACATGTGACCTGAGTTGCCCGTTTTTGATATACAGGATGTATATATGAAGTTTAAAAAAAAAACGGTTGAAATCGTGAGCATGTTCAACATTTGCTTTGTTTAATTGAATTATAACGTTGCCTTTAAAGAAAAGAGTTAAATACACAAATTTCTTGCATTGACGTAAAATTTTTATCTGCTGATTTTTTATATATTATTATACAGGGTGTGTCGTTTTCCCGTGCAGACAACAACTTTTTTATTTTAAATAGAACACCCTCTATATTGATAGGTACTTGAATTCCCTTTAAAATTTTATGTGAATTTTGTATAACCTTTAATATGCCTATTTCTTATCGTTTAGCCAATATTTATTTTTTTTTAAGTAAAAGAATATGCGCCCTAAATGCTATTTTATGCCACATTTATTGCCACTGCAACTGTTAGAGCATATCGACGAAAGTTTCCCAATCAAGGAGTACCTTCTAAAAAAACGATTAGAAGAAACTATCTAAAATTAATGGAACATAAGTACCTTGGAAATATAAAAAAAGTCAAGACCAGACTTGTGAGAACCGAGGAACAGGCGGAAATATGTTTGGGATATTTCAACGCATATCCTAATACATCAATAAGCAATTCTATTGATAACATTGGATACTCTTATGGAACGATTTCGAGAACTCTTCAGGATTTTGGGTATAAGCTGTTCAAAATAATACCAGTTCAAAAGTTGCAACAACGACATTAGCCAAGACGTCTTCAATTCTGCAGAGATTTGTTAGGTAAAATTGAAGAAAATCCTTAATTTCTTAATAATATTTTATGGACTGATGAGAGCTGCTTTTTAACGCGTCGCATACAGCATAGACAAAATACTCGTCACAGAAAATCCACATGTGATACGAGAAGTTACGACACCAAGGATGGCAGTCTATAAATGTCTGGTGTGGGTTTTTTTTTTATTCTAGAATAATTGGACCGGTAGTTTATAGAGGCTCATTAAGTGGCCCTAGATACCTTAATTTTCTTTAAAATAATTTAGTTTAATGGAAAATCTTTCTTTAAACGAGGTAGCAGCTATTGTGTGGCAGCAGAATGGGGCTCCCCCGCATAATATTCGGTTCAAATAAGTTAGCGATTATTTGAACCAAAACTATATCAAATGGATTGGAAGAAATGGCACAATCCTGTGGCCTCCAAACAGTCCTGATATTACCCCAATGGACCACTTTTTTTGGGGTCACATTAAAAACGAGGTATACAGGGTGATTCACGTTGAGTGTCCTATTAAAAGTTCTGGCGAACTATATAAGATAGCTTTTTCAAATTCGGTGTGCCGCCTTAATAGGACATAGTCTATCTTTCAAAAATATTTTCACAGTTGCTGCGTTGCCAGTTCTACCCGAAACCAATGGCAACATTGGAATTTCAAATGGAACACCCTATATATTATTGCATTTTTGAATTCTACGCAAAATTGTAAGAAACTTTTGTTAATATTTCCCTATACTTATCTCTTGCCGTTTTTGAAAAAAAAAATAATTGATAATTTTTGATAGAAAGCCACCGTTTCAATAAAGTTGAGTATTTTCGTGCGTAAACGAGCTAGCTAATTGAAATTTTCACACGGGTTAGATAATACATGTGTTTAAGAATTTCATATGAAATATTGGCGATACTTTATACAGGGTATCTCAAAAATGTATATTTTTTAAAGCAATTTAGAAATAATAAAAAAAATGTTTTTTTAAATGCAACTCCCCCGTATTTCATTGTAACATCAAATAGGCAAATAACTTACCTACAACATTGCCATACATCTTCCTATACCTATCTCCCTCCGTTTTTTAAATACAAGCGGAGAAAAATAAATCCCTATTTTCAAGAACTACCCATAAGAAATATACCCGCTTAACCAATGATTTAGCTAGGTAGGCCATGGCAAGTTTTTTGTTTTAACTCGTCTTGACGACTATTTGACATGGCAAACAATTTTTAAATTAAGCATATGATAACAATGACGTAAAAAATGGCAAATGTAAATGAATATTCACATCTTGATATTTTAAATTTGTTTTACATGCACGGGGAGTGCAACAAAGTTATTTCAAGAACCTGTAGAAGATTTAATAAAAAAAATAATTGATAATTTTTGATAGAAAACCACCGTTTCAATAAAGTTGAGTATATAAAATTTGAAAGGAAATCGAAATACCTACCAATATATGTTCCATTTAAAATAAGAAAGTTGATGCCTGGACGGGGAAAACGAAACAACCTGTATATAAAAAAAAAACAGATAATATTTCGCGTCAATGCAAGCAATTTATGTATTTAACTTTTTCCTTTACCTCTTAAGGTAACGGTATCATGTCAAGTTAAAATATGGACACGATAAGTGGATCACACGGTACATACAATATAGTGATTCTTATTTTTCCTCTCAAAAATGAAGCAGAATCAGAAATCAGAAATAATTCAGTGGCGTACATTTTTGGGCAATAATATTCGCTAAGGTGCTTCCCGGGAAGCCACTGGACTTAATAAATTTAATCTACTTAGGACTTATTAAGTCCCTTCTTATTATGAATAACGGTACCAAATTTTAATAAGGTCGCGAAAAGGATATTTAAAAAAATTATAAAAAAACGATTTTTTTAAAAAACTTTAACACCCTATACACAAAAAACGGGGCAATTTCGTGTTCATATGAACGTTTTCTCTTAGAATATCATAAGGAATCACCCCCTTAAGTTACGTACCGTGCTTCTGAAACACCCTGTATATTAATGTTGGTAAAATGGACAGTTTTACTTAGTGTGTAAAACGAATAATTAAATTTTTAAGATATACTGGATAGCCAAAAAGTATAGATCAGACTAAATATATTGTTGCTGTTTTTTATATACGACATCTGAACTAACCTACCATTTTTGGTTTCGTTTTTTCCTGGGCTACAAACAGAGTTATAAACAAAACGCCCAATTTTCATGTTATTTTCGAATTTCAATTCTTATTCGTATTATTTTACCCTATCACTTAATGTACTATTTCTACACCTACGAATTTCTAGACAAATGTTACCTTAGATGGAATAAGAGCATTCATTACCGGTTAAGATTCTAAATGCAAAATAGTACTTACATTATTTGTTTGGTAATGAGATTGTAGAACTAGACCATAAACCAAAAAACGCATATGATTCAGTGTACTGTACCTAAAGCTAGAAAGAGAATAAAAATATTTGCAACGTTAAGGCCCAATTCAGACAGATTTATGGCTAGACTTTAGATATAACTAAAGTTATTAGGGAAATATTTCTTATTTAAAGTTATCATTAGATATGATTAACAGTGGTTGCGATAGGGGAGGATCTAATTTATATCATTACATGAAATTCCAGAAAATGATATATAATATTTCAAGAAATGTGGATAATTATGGTTATTTGCATGGTAATGGAATATATAAGATGGATTTGCTTTGATTTAGTTAAGTTATTTGGGAGTTTGAAACCTCTATTTAACTCTTTGGTTATAGTTATCTTTGTTCTAAGCATAAAAATGTTGCCGCGACTCCGCTCTTCGTTATTTACGACAGGATAACGAGTGCCGGTTTTGTTATTGTGTTTCTTCTTAATCGCGACATTGTAATTATTATTCATAGAAATTTTTTCCAAAAGGGGATTTAGTGAATTATTAAGAACAACACTCAAAAGAGATAAACATGAAAAAATTAACAGTGAAAATATTTCTATGCAAATTTATGTCAAGGGAATCGAGTGTTCCGCCATGACTATATCCGGTTCTTCAACATTAAGAAGAAAAATTTTAGAAGAAACTACCGCCTGGGTTTCTTTAGCATTAAATTCAACTTGGTTACTGTCACCCCAAGACAGAATTTTTTCCAGGTCTTTTTTGAGATGTGAGACCTCTTGCTGCCTATGGAGATGTGCATTGGCAGCCGATGTTCGAGCATCCAAAGTAAAAGATGAAACAAGTGTGCTGTCATCAGCGAAGCTATATATAGGGTTTTTAGTTTTTTTCAAAAGATCGTTAATCATAAAAAGAGGGTGGGCGACATAATGGAACCTTCAGGGACTCTGGGGTTGATGTTAAATGTGTTCGAAAGAAATCCGTCCATCGCCACTCGCAGTCATTAAGAAAGCTTAACAGCCATAAACAAAACTGAACCGGTATTCCGTATGCTTTCACTTGCATTAGGAGACCCTCATGCCATACTCGGTCAAAGGCCTTCGAAATGTCCAGTGCTACCGCCCGGAACTCCCCATGACGTTCCATTGCGTTGTTCCAAACATGAATAACACAAACGCCAAGGTCTCCTGTGGATCTAGACTTACGGAATCCATACCGGCGGTCACTAATAATGTTGGAGCCTTCCATGTACTTTAATAATTTTTCGTTGATAGCTTTCTCCATACCTTTTGATATAACTGAAAGCAGTGCGACTGAACGATAGTTGTTTAGCAAGGTCTTCTTGCCTTTTTGGGTAGACATTCGGAATAATTTACACAATATTCCAAATGTGTAAATTATAAAATAAAGTCTACGCTTTTAAATGAATAATAATCTGATAAAAATTATATCTCAATCTCAATCTCAATCTCAAATATAGCTTTATTGTCACTAAAATCCTTACAATTTCGTTGACAAAGCATGCTTAAACAATAAACACTTATAATTTATATACCACAATCATAATCCTGTTTATAGCCTAGCCAGTAGTTAACTATATAAAATGGCTGTGCGTAATCAAATAAAAATATAAACAAAAAAAGACAACCAACCAACTAAAAAAACTAACCTGAGCTAAAATAAAACACATAAGAAAATATGACAGCAGGACTAGACCATCATTTATGTTGGGCTTTCATAGAGATAAGAAAACCAAACAAGGGCACAATTTAAAATTCACAAAGTACACAATATACATTCACAAGAATTTACACTGGGCCTGGGATACATCGAATAATAATCGGACTTAAATTTAGGTTTTATCAAAAATTGTCGTCATAGTGTTCCTGCAGGCTATAATAGGCTTTACCAGTAAGAAGGTCCTTCACTTTCCTCCTGAACATTCTTAATGACTGTATAGCTCTAATTGTGCGGGGAAGATGGTTATAAATTTTTTTGCTTTCATATAGCACAGAATTCTTTGTTAAGGTACTTTTAGGAATAGGAAGCGGGAGGTTACAATTTTGCCTTGTATTATGAGTCCCCTCTATAGGCAAATTAAAATATTTTTTATGTATGAGAGTCACCGTTTCAACAATAAAAAGACAGGGCAAAGTAAGAACTCCCTGCCTGATAAAAAGAGGTTTACAATGTTCACGGGGTTTAACTTTACAGACATATCTGATTGCTCTTTTCTGCAGTATGAAACTCGAATTAAAAAGCTGTTGGCTGCAGTAGCCCCAAAAAGCTATTCCATAAGTCAGATGTGATTCAACAAAAGAATAATAAGCTGTTCTTGCTGCAGTACTTCCAAGTTCTTTCGATATAACCCTAACAGCATAACAACCTGTGGCAATTTTTTTATTTAGAGCAGTTATATGATTCACAAATTTTAGGTTGGTACTAATATGTAATCCCAGGAATTTTGTATCTGTTTTGCTTTCAATGTGAATATCTGAAATATAGAGATTGTCAAAATTAAATTTGAATGTTAATATATTAGTTTTACAGATGTTAAAGATGAGGAGGTTTGAATCGCACCAGTCTTTTATCAATACCAAATCCTTTGAAATTGTTTCCCTCAACTCCTCCTCGTCCACATTTCGCCAAACAATGGTGGTATCGTCCGCGAATAAAGTTAATTTACCGCTAATGTAAAGACTAGTCAGATCGTTGATATACAAGAGGAACAGTATTGGACCTAAGACAGATCCCTGCGGAACACCACAGGGGATCTGCGACCGGGGGGATATTTCCCCGCTAAAGTTTACCATCTGATAGCGATTGGACAAATAAGATGAAATCCAGTCATAGCAATTATCCACAAAGCCATAGTGTTGTAATTTTTTTAAAAGAATATCGTGGTTGACACAGTCAAAAGCCTTGGAATAGTCGCAAAATACAGCAGCTACCATGTCACGATCGTTCAAACTGGAATAAACACTTTCAAAAAACGAGAACATTGCATCTTCGGTACAGCTTGACTCCCGGAAACCAAACTGTGACACGCTTAGCAAATTGTACCTAGTTAAATGTGTCATAATACGTTTTTTGGCAATTTTTTCAACTATTTTCGAAATTGTTGGTAACAGGGAAATTGGTCGGAAGTTTGTAGGAGAGGCTGTACTGCCTCCTTTATGTACCGGGATAACCAAGGCTGTTTTTAAGCAGTCTGGAAAAAATCCCGTTTGAAAGCTCTCATTTATTTCCTGAACCAAAAAATTTAACGCATTGTTAGGTAGATTTTCTATAACCCTTACCGACATATTGTCTAATCCAGACGCATTTGCATTTCTGTACTTAATCTCTCGAACAACCTCCATTACCTCGAGAGGGCTAGTATCATACAGAAACAGGGGCACCTCCACGCCTAAGCCCAGGTACGACATCGGATCATGGGCTTGAGAAACATTTTCTGTCAATTTTGTGGCTATAGAACAGTAGTATTCATTAAAAGCATTTGCATCTAAATTCGAACCAGTTATACTACTTTTTGTGTGTCCTCTAAGTTCATTTATAATTTTCCAATTTGCTCTACTTCTATTTGTCGCATTAAGCCTACTATTATAATAAACAAGTTTTGCTTTTTTTATGACATTCCTATAAATTTTTTTGTATTTACAAAAGTATTGATAAAATGATGCACTGGACGTATATTTCCTTATCGTATGGAGGCAACGTAGGTTTTTTGATGAAATCTTAATACCCTTAGAGACCCAATGTTTTTTCTTTTTTACTTTTAATTTCCGCAATGGAAACACTTTATTAAAAATTTTAACTAATTCATTATGAAGGTATGTTAATTTATTATTTTGAGAAAAATCCCAGTCATGCAAACTACATGCTGTGCAAAACCTTCCAAAATTGCCATTGCTAAAGACTCTACCCAGTCTATGCCTTTTTACCGAAATATGAGACTCAAGGCTAACATCACAAATTACTGCTTCATGGTCAGACAAGCCTGCAGGAATTACTTGACAGTCAATTTGGTCAGTATCGAAATTAGAACACATATAGTCAATCTTAGTCTGTGTGAACTGGGTCACTCTTGTGGGGCTGCTTACATGCATAACAATACCCAAGGATAAAAACAAACCATTGAGACATTGGGTCACTGCTGAATCTAAATCATCAAAGTCTATATTAAAATCACCTGCAACAATCAGCTTAGAACTCATTGGCACTGTCATGAGAAGCTGTTCTAGCCTTTCAACAAAAATAAGCGCACTACAGGAAGGAGGTTGATAAATACAAAAAAGGTAAAGGTTAAATGACTTATTAAAGACTACAGAGAACTCAAACTCCCTTTCTACTAAAAGATGATCATATTTATTTATGCCAATGAATTCGAGGCCCCTACCTATACAAGAATTTACAAGTATGAGTGTACCCCCATGTGTGGAGTTACTTCGACTAAATTTAGAGATTGTTTTATATTCTGGAACAGGGCTTGAATAGAATAGAATAGGCAGTGAATATTTTGGTGAATTTTGTATAATACAACTTACCCTATAATGTGGTTTCAGTTGAATTGAATAATAAATAAGGAAAATGTTGAGAAAATCATTACCGCCACAGATAATAATAAAAATATTTTATAGTTATAAGAGGCTTTGCAAAAGTTTCAATTTTTTAACAAAAAATACAGGTATTCTTTAAGAAAATTGAGTAAATCTAATCCAAGCGTCCCGAAAGCTCGATGTAAAATTAGAGCACCCTGTATAAAAACGTCTCATAAACTCTTAAAAACAGTACCCAGATGCAATTATCTGCAAAGCATGTTGATTTAATTAAAATCAATAAGGAAACTGTAGCATATTTATTGCGACCGTACAGGGTGTCCAGTATTCTTGGGTTTTCATATTTCAGCTCTTTAATTATAAAACATAGAAAGATGGGGTTTGTGGCTCACTGTTCTATTATTTCATAAAGCTTTCATTGCCGCAAACGAAATTTTTATAGCCCTCTCACTTTCTGATATACAGGGCATTTTTGAAAATTTGTCATTTTTGACGCTATCGTATCTCGATTATTTGATAACTTGTCGATAAGGTAAATGCTGGCTTCAATTCTTGGGTCAATTGGATTTTATAGGCATGCAAATGCAAATTTTTTGTAAGAATTCGCTACATACTCATTTTGGTAATGTTCACTTGCTGTGACCGACGGCGAATCGACGTGCCTGGATTCTCACCAACACTTTCCGACACTGCTGCAATATTTTTAATAGATCGAGCGGTACGCGGCCGCCCTGTTGATTTTATGTTTCCAACTGAACCACTTTGCATATTTAGGTGTCTATTTCCGGTTAAAGTTCCTTCATAGATAAAACACTTGATTTTAATGCCAATAATAAAGCATGACACGCTAAATCCAAACCGACCTTGACGTTCTCGTGGAAATATTGCGTGTTGGGACCAGTACCTTGAATTGTTTCGGTTTAAGATACCAGAACTCGTAAAATAAGCCGCCTCGTCTGACCATACTACGATTCTTTCAAAATATGCGTTTTCCTGTAGGTACCAGTTGCAAAAAACTATCCTACGTTCTGCGTCAACAGGATGCAAATGTTGGAGGAGATGGTATTTGTATGGTTTAAATTTATAATTTTTAGTATTAAGTATTTAGATTTTTTAATCCCAACTTCATCCTACACTTTTCTGCATGATATGAATGGTTGTACCGTGGCAGAGGCCAAAACATTTATTTCTTCTTCTTTCCTGTTTTTCTTGTCGAAAAAATTGGGCCGTGGTTTTTTAAAAGATCCATGCTCAATAAGGTTGGCTTGAATTTGTTGAAATACTCTTTTATCAGGTTGTTGTCTTTCTGGATATCAACGAATAATTTAAATATGTAACAAATAGCTAATAATAGATAAAAATAATGACTAAAACTTCTTTATTTTTATTATAAATATTAATGGTACCAGACAAATGATTTTAAAACTTACCTGTTAAAAAGCAGCTTCGAGGCTGCGTTTGCGTCTTCATTAACGGTGCATTTACAGAATTTGGTTTTCTGTCGTGGCTATTTTGACCATGGCATATCCTTCTATATGAAAAATGATTAATTCTACAAAAAATGTTAAAGTTATCCCTTTGTTAAAAGAAATAAATATAGACTATTAGATATTTTTAAAACGCTCTTAACAAAGAGGACTAGACAAGGGAAATAATATACACTATAACGTATAGACGCGTTAAAGTCGGCTCCTGAGTTTTTGACTGTTTTTGTTGGTGTTTTAGCGAGTTTGTGTATTGTTTTTGGTACCAGTGGTGAAAGAAAAAATCCCCTACGACTGGACACTATTTTATACAGGTACCATACATCACTCATACTCTAATAAATAAAAATAATGCTAAAACTATTGCCTTGTATGTGAAACTGGGCCTTTTTTTTTATGTCAAACCTATTAGTGAATGCAAATTCCGAACAGATAAACAAATATATTTTTATATTGATACGAGGTGAATGACTTTGGTTTTGTTTACCTTATGTTTTGAGGTTTGCATTGTATGAAGGCGTCCATATTAATGATTTGGAAATTGTACTCCTATTATACCAAAATTCCTACAGCTTTACCTTTGTTGAATCCCCTTTTTTGAGTAATTCTCTTTGTTTGTGTTTCTGTTGAAAGTCGTCCTGACGGACCCCTGGACGTGAAACGTGTGTCCCCGTCTTTTATGTTATTTGTTAACTTATAAAACAAGTACACTGATAATGTGTACCAATGATGACATCGCAATTTTGCTTAAGAATTTGACTGCCCAGAACGCCACTATTTTAGAGCAGAATACAGAAATAAAGCAGCAAATCTGTAATATTGATCTAAAAGTTGAGTCAATTAACATAGGTTTACAGAAAGAACTCAGCGAGGTTAAATCCGTACTCGAAGTGGCCAAGTTGGAGATAGCACACCTAAAACAACTAACTGATTTGACTGAAAAAAACTTAAACGGAACAATTTATTTATCTATGGTAATAATGAGAGTGAAGAAAGAACTATGGTAACTATAGTTGACTTTTTCAACACCAAACTTGAAATACCTTTATGCGGCGACGATATTAACTGTACTTAAAGGTATGATCACACCACCTATTCATAAAATGTCGGTTTTTGAGCGGAGTTTTTCTTACAGCGTTTCGGCTCATTACAATGCTATCCCTACAGATCTAAAAGCAAAGTCAATTGCATCGTTTAAAAATTGTATAAAAGGAACTTACTGGAAATTCATAAAATTAATGTAGGTACTTTGTACATGTTTTTGGTTTTTTGTTCCTTATTTTCATATGTATCCTTGCCTTAGGTATTTATGTTTATTTATACTTATTGCCGTCGAGCTTATTGCTAATTATAGTTTCATCTTTTTCTTTTTCTAGTGTATAAATCTTTGTGAATAACATAAATCTTTGTGAGTAACATATATTGCTCCTGCACTGTTAAACTTTTTAAGTTAAGGTTAGTTGTTAGGTATTCTAGTTGTAAACTCTGTTTACATGTTATGTTTTAGTTTTTTTTTAAAGGTTAAGTGGAAGACCAACTCTTGTTTCAAACAAGAGATGAACTTCGCCCTTTCAGATAAACTTTTTTAGAAAAAAGCTAACTACGCCACTGAATTCTACATAAAGGAGTCTATGATAATCCATTCTTCCTTATTGATAAGTTATCAAATAAGGAAGATACAGGGCAGCGTCAAACATTACAAATTTTCAAAATGTCAAAAACTGAGAGGGCTTTGAAAATTTAGTTTGCAACAATGAAAGTTTCATGAAATAGTAAAATAGTAAGCCGCAAACCCCGATCTTTCTATCTTTTATAATAAGGCAGCTGGTAGGTATATGAAAACACACGAAAACTGGACATCCTGTACGAAAGCAAAAAAGTTGGGAAAATAATTGATATTTTGGCAAGACTGCAACAGATTTAGACAATAATTTGGAATTACACAAACAATAAAGAGCGGTTAAAAATATAGGGTCTCCCATTTAAAAATATTTAAGTTTAAGTTGTCCTGCTTTGTGAAACACCCTGTATATTAAAAATATTTTTAAAATATACACCTTTAACATTTCCTTGAGTTTTATATTGAAAGTATTTCCCTATCTGTAATAGTAACATAAAATGGTGATAAAGTTTGGAATAATAGGAATATTTCTGTACAGGTTAACTTAAACAAAAAACGCTCAGACACGTCGATCTTTATTTTTGTTTCTGCGTTTTTTCAGCTAATACTAAAATATACAGGGTGTTACATTAATGAATTATCACGTCAATGTCACTTTTTGTAAATGGAATACCCTGTATATTATTTCATTTTTTGATTCTGCGCAAGATTCTAAGCAGATTTCGTTTATGATGCCCTATACCTATCTTTAACTGTTTACGAATTATTGACAATTGAAAATTAGACATCTTCAATGAAAATAAAAATATAAATTGAATTGTTTGAGCGTTTTTTTTTAAGTTAACCTGTTCACAGATATTTCTATTATTCCCAACTTTATTTTCATTCGTATAGGGTGTCTCAAAAAATCAGTATCAATGTCAAGTTTGTTTTTATAAACGAAATGACACTTTTTTAAATTTTATAGCTTTTAATATAACGAGATTATTATGCGATTTATAATAGTCGAGGACATTGCTAGGTGACGAGGCGACAGCCGAGTCACCCGCAATGTCCGAGACGGTGTTAAATCGCTAATAATCGAGTTATATTCAAAGCTTTATCGTATCATTGACAACGGCGATTCGAAAATAAAAACAAGGTGTTTTGTCATTTCATTTTGGCATTTCAAAAAGTCATCATTAAAATCATGCAAGATTTTGATATTCCTGACGATATATATTAGCTGCAGCCAACATTATAAGGTTGAACTTGCTTCCGGACAAATCTAAAATCCATTATGATAAAGAATATCGGCAGTTTTGTGAGTGGCGAAACAAAGTACATGTTCAAGGTGCAGAAGAAACGGTATTGCTGGCGTATTTCGCAAAACTCTCTGAGGAATACTCTGCTTCATCCTTATGGCCGAAATATTCCATGTTACGAGCGACTTTAGAACTGAAGGAAAGAGTGGAAATCGACAAATACGGCGCCTTAATACGTTTTATCAAAAAGAAAAATGTAGGATATAGAGCAAAAAAATCAAAAGTATTTACAAGAGAACAAGTCAACGAATTTGTGTGTTCTGCCTCAGACGAGAAGTTTTTAATGATGAAAGTGGCTTTTTTAATTGGAATTGGAGGAGCCTGTCGAACTAATGAATTAGCGAAGATGACCACGGAAGATATTGACGTTTTAGAGGACAAGCTGATTGTTACTATTCCCGACTCAAAAACCCACAAGAAACTTATTTTCGCTGTGATATTTGATGGCGAAGTCAATCCTGTGCTTTTATTTAAAAAGTACGCAATGTTAAGGCCAGACCATGTCACTCACCAAAGATTGTTTGTATCATATAGAAGAGGGAAATGTACGGTACAGCCCTGCGGCATTCATTTCTTCTCTAAAATACCTCAAAAAATAGCTGAGTATCTTTCACTTGAAAATCCTAATTTGTATACTGGTCACTGCGTTAGAAGATCTACGGCAAATTTTCTTGTTAATGCTGGAGGAGATATATTAGACCTACAAGAACTTGGTGGATGGGAATCGGCGAAGGTTGCTAGAGGGTATTTAGAAGAAAGTGTGACCAAGAAAGTTTCCATTGCTCGCAAAATTCAAATCGGCGATGTTTCCGGCAGTGGATTAGGCACTGGGGAACCGCACGAAATCGAAAGGAGTGCTTTCTCGGTCATTAATCAGTCTTCAGAGGGCATACCTAAGATCGTGGACGTTAAAGACAAAGGTGTATCCATCAAATTTGAAAACTGTCAAAATATAGTTTTACATGTTCATGAAAAATAGTTCTAATATTATTTGGTATCTAACGTATTATGCTTTCGTAACTAACGTATTAAATTATGGTAACTAATGTATTATGAGTAACTAAGGTTTTATGTAGGTTTTAGTACGTTTATGATGTTAATAATTATTAATAAAGATATCATATAAAAATGACTTAATCTTCAATGATACGATAAAATAGAATAATAGGTTTAAAATTTAAAAAAGTGTCATTTTGTTTATAAAAACAAACTTGAAATTGATACTGATTTTTTGAGACACACTATACGAATAAAAATAAAGTTGGGAATAATAGAAATATCTGTGAACAGGTTAACTTAAAAAACAACGCTCAAAAAATTCAATTTATATTTTTATTTTCATTGAAGATGTCTAATTTTCAATAATTGTCAATAATTCGTAAACAGTTGAAGATAGGTATAGGACATCATAAACGAAATCTGCTTAGAATCTTGCGTAGAATCAAAAAACGAAATAATATACAGGGTATTCCATTAACAAAAAGTGACATTGACGTGATAATTCATTTATGTAACACCCTGTATATTCTAGTATTAGCTAAGAAAATGCAGAAATAAAAATAAAAATCGACGTGTCTGAGCGTTTTTTTTTTAAGTTAACCTGTTTAGAAATATTCCTATTATTCCAAACTTTATCACCACCCTGTATATAAAAACAAGCAATATCCGTTCAGGGAAGTAAACTGAACATTGAAGTGTTGTAGAAAATGCACCAATCGTTTTTAAAAGAAAGAAGAACGGAGGACAATCGATAAAAAAAATTAGGAAATAGAAAATCTCGCCGAGCTCAAGGCCTAATAAGGGCAAAGCTGTTCCCATAAAAGATTCAATGTCGCCCGGAGTACGGAGCTCTTTATTTTCATTATTGCGACGGAGAGCCGGCGAAATTTAAGGGGCATTTATTATGCCTCGTCCTTAATAAAACAGGATAAAACACGACTAATAAAAAGGAGTGCATTTTATTTACGCGGAGACAAATTTCATTCGTGATTCAGTACTGGGAACACTGCTAGGTTGTGATGGTGATTTGAGGATAAGTAACTAATACTAGATACGTAAATCGGCAACTTTAGGTTTATCATTATTCCACTGATAATCACGAGTTTTTCGTTTTAATTTTTTTAATACGACTATAGGAAAAACACTACCAAGCTCATCGTCAAGAAATGTCCAAAATACATTGAAATGCAATAAAAGTGACGCGCCTAAAATTTTGTGAAAGTTTGATCACTCGTAACTTCTGAACTAGTTAATCGATTCGAATGATTTTTTTTATTTGATAGAGTTAACCTTTAGGATTAATATACATGTTGAGTTTTATTTCTTTCTTATAATTTTGTGCCGGTTATAATCTAAAACAGATATTATGATTGTTTTTTTCAGAAAATTTAGAACACCCTGTGGATTGTTTCAGCATTCAATTTTGTTTTAAGCTAACATTAGCTTATGGAATAAAATATTGTACATCTTTTGTTTTTTGATTCATGTACCTATCTTATGTAAGTCAGAAAATACCATAGTTTTATTAAAGCAAAGTACTTTTCACCCTGCATAAAGGAAAACCACTGTCAACATTTAAAAGCTTTATTAAGAACAACAGAAACAGGAAAGTATGAAACAAAATGTAAGCAAACTGCAATTTAGTACCGAGTGTTACCACCTCTTGCCCTAATTAAATCCTCTATTCGCCTTGGCATGCTTTGGATGAGGTTGGAAATGGTCACCTGAGGAATATTATTATACTCCTCCACTAGGGCTTCTCCTAAGGCATCTAAAGTTTGCGGACCCCTCTGGCGAGATCTAACTCGCCGCCCCAATTCATCCCACAAGTGTTCGATCGGGTTCATATCTGGACTTTTTGGTGGCCATCCCATTGTTTCTATGCCGACCTCATTAAGATATGCATTGACAATTCCGGCGGTATGCGGTCCCGCATTGTCGTGCATAAGAATAAAATTATTCCCAATAAAATGTGCATAGGGAACAACATAATCCTGCAAAATATTTTCGACATACATTTGCGTCGTAAGAGCATTTTTTGGCAACACACAGAGTTCTATGCGGCCTTTTAGTGATATTTCTCCCCATATCATTACGGATCCCCCTCCATAGCTTTCTCGTTCGCTGATTAAACCTTGTTCGTATCGTTCTCCAGTTCGTCTCCAAACTCTTTGACGACCCTCAGACGAAAACAAACAAAATCAAGACTCATCGGTAAATAAAACCTGAGACCATTGTTGCTCATTCCAACCTCCATACATTCTGCAAAAGTTTCGGCGAGCTGCGCGATGCCTGAAAAGTAATTTTGGACCAGTTGCTGGTCTCCTTGCTCTTAAATTTATCTCTTTTAACCTTTGACAGACTGCATGATCACTTACATGTATACCGCGTATTTCTTTTAACAGATGGTTTGTTTTCACCGCAGTTTGAAAGCGGTTTCGTAACGTTTGCATTTGAATAAAACGATCATCGAAATTCGTTGTACATCTAGGACGGCCGGAACCTTCTCTTCTATGGTACTGGCCTGTTTCTTCATACCTTTGAATTGCGCGACGTCCGGTAGCTTCACAAACACCAGCAGCCCGAAAAGCATATCTCCTACTTTTGCCTCCTGCTACTAAAGCGATGATACGAGCGACTTGTTGTGGTGTAATTTGTTGAGGCATTTAATTAAATTACCGCACAAAGAAAAAATTCTTATTGACAAACTGACACACTAACGTTTCCAAATTATGACATACAGAATCAAATAAAAATCTGTAACATGTGTTTCATCGCCTACTTACCATTTAAACATACTGTTGACAGTGTTTTTCCTTTATGCAGGGTGAAAACTACTTTTCTTTAATAAAACTGTGGTATTTTCTGACCTACTTAAGAAAGGTACATGAATCAAAAAACAAAAGATAAACAATACTTCTTTAATAAGCGAATGTTAGCTTATAACAAAATTGAATGCTAAAACAATCCACAGGGTGTTCTAAATTTTCTGAAAAAAAAACGATCATATCTGTTTTAGGTTATAAACACCACAAAATCATAAGATAGAAACAAAATTCAACATGCAGATTAAGCCTAAAGATTAACTCTATAAAATAAAAAAAAAAATCATTCAAATCGATTAACCAGTTCAGATGTTACGAATCGTCAAACTTTTACAAAATTTTAGGTGCGTCACTTTTTTTGCAGTTCAGTGTATTTTTTCCTATTTTGGTTTCATAAAACAGCTTCAATAGCATTGTTGGAGAAGCGAGTGTTAGTTCAAGTTAAATCCAAATATAAAACCTTATTTTTGTTGAAGTTTAGGAATCACAACTAACTTTTTAATGTTGATTGGATGTGGGTCAGTGAAACAGCTGAGATGATCAATTTTCTTATTATTACCGACGTTTCGACTATAATATTAGGTCATCCTCAGAAGTCTACAATTTTATATTTTTCTTTGGATAAGCAAACAAATGAATAAATAGGTAAACATGCAATACAATATCATGGATCAGCACGGTATAGTTCTATATAATTTTATTTAGTTTGATTGATAATTCTTAATAAATATAATTCAGAGCCAGACTTCTTAGTAATATAGTACATTAATTTTATTACAATACAGAATTAAAACTGATTGTAACGATGTTACTTTCAGGTTGTCCTGGTTATGTTTTATTTGATCTACCTCCGTGCGCAAAGCCGCTTTTCATTTTAAGGTTATGTTCCCTCAAACCGCCTCGGTGGCCGAAGTGGGTAAAGCATCGGAAACGGCGTGAGCCTGCTTTCGCGCTGCTCGAGTCGAGCGGGTTCGAATCCCGCTACAGTACGCTCAAATAAAAAAAAGTACTGGGTTTGGTTGTTGTATGTGTGAGTGCAGGTACTTCTGACTAACGATTTATCAACTTTTATCAAGAATAAAATTTTCTGAGAAATCGGTGATAAAAAAATGTCCCATAAGTTGCACACTTAAATGACCACACTTGCACACGTAAATAGTATTTTTTCTACTAGCGTGCGGAAAAACGCATTTTCCGCACATGTTTTAGTGCGGAAAATCCACTTTTCCGCACCGTGCGGCAAAAATTTTTCCGCACTGTTATATTTTGAAATTAAATGTTTTAGTGCGGAAAATCCACTTTTCCGCACCGTGCGGCAAAGATTTTTCCGCACTGTTATATTTTGAAATTAAATTTAATTAAATTAAATGCTGTACGATTTGAAGTCACTGTTCATCATATTACCTTTGAAATATCTTAGTTGCTATGGTGTATATAACCAGTTGTTGATTCCTCACGCTAGTAGAAAAACTATTGTTCCTAACACGTGCAGAAACCTATTTTTCCGCACTTAAATGCTTGACACCACTCCGCTACGCGTCGTGCTGTCAACGGCATTTGCGTGCGGAAAAATCGATTTTCTGCACTTGTTAGGAAAATAGCTATTTTAGAAGAAAAAAATTATAAAGTTTTCATTTTACGTGTATCTGTTCACAAATAGGAGTAGAAGCAAAACCCCGAAAAGTTCCCTTCCGAATATTGTCCGCAACATCCCTTATTTTCCTAAAAACCACCCCAAATCGTACTTTGTGCCGTTTTTTCTCAATTCTTTCGCAACCAGTTGTTTAAACGTGAAAAATTATGGTAATCAGTATTGTTGGAAATAAAATTTTACATAAAAACTTTTCTATAAATATTTGACCTATTCCTTACTGTTTTCTCGCAATAATCGTTCAAAGTTTTTAGCAGGTTCTTAAAATTTGATTTTAATTGAAGTACTTTTACATAATTCCATAGTCTAGAAATATTACCTAAGAAAATAAAATATTTTAAGTCTAATCTTAAAGTTTTGCTACAACAGCGGCTAAGTAATTGTCTAATTTAAGCCCTTTCCACACCACCCATGAGGTAGAGCTCTTGGCGCGTTTTTTTTTAAGTGGTGTCCCCAGTAGGCCTAGTCCACTAACAGCTCGAGTTTTACTCCTTTGTTTGATCCTCTTCATTTATTATTTCCTCCTGTGGTGCATTTATGCAACCCTGGCCATGGCAGTTGGAGCACATATTTGAGCAACGTAACCCAATTCGTCGACAGCCACATCGATTACCGCAACCCATTTTACAGCTGCACGATATAAGTTTCAGAATTGAAATTGATGCCGGCTCCTCAGTAGTAAAAACTGGTGATAAAATGTTGCCTAGTTTTTTCCAACCCCACTGGATTGGCTCCATATTATTTCCTTGGCAAGACTGAATTTGGTGAAATACCCGGTATGAATGTTGTTTGAATGCTGCAGAGGTTGGTGGCAATCTAGATAAAATTACAGCATGATTGGAGTTGCCTATTAAAAGATGTGAATCGGTAGCTATTCAAAGAAGTTTCCGACGATTTAGCTTTATATAGGGCTAGAGTCATTTTCTCACCAGCGCTTTCAATTTCATTTCTCGTAGATTAAGAATTGTTGAAAATATTAACAACCTCTTCCAAATCCTTTCTCTTGTTTAATAGCCCTATTGTTTGAGATTTCCCTTTTCCGAAAAAAGCAGAAGTGGTATCACAACCACTAAACGCATGTGTGAAAAGAACAGATTCTTTAATACTCTTAATGATATTGGAAGATTGTAAATCGGAAGATCTGTAAATCCTGCTCTTTATATTTGCCTGGGCTGGTTTTAAAAACATAATCTCTTTAGCAGAAGGAGCAAGAGCAATAATAAGGGTGAGAAGATCTACATCCTGACCGACTACAACCACAGTGTCATGGTGACTAGATAGATCGATAGCGGTTGTGACGATCAGTAAATCAGGATCGTCTACAGCAGTGTAGGTATTAATATTCTCAGCTTTAAATCTCTCGATAGGTTGAGAAATTAATCGATCCTTGTTAACTAAATTACTTAATAATGTCTTCTGTTGATCGGATATTCGTGTATTTTCATTGAATGCAATTGTAGCCGAGGTTCGTTTCAGAAGTCGTTTTTGTCGTTTAAGACTCTTTGTACTACTAACATTTTCAGCGTATTCATCAAACACAACAGTTACATAATGACCATAATGTTTACGTAATGAAATGTACCTTGTTTTGGCCATATCACACGATGAATCAAATTTCCACAATCAACTACAAATTCGCAATGATCGCTCAAGTTAACCGGTCTTTCCGAAACATTGTTAAACATTTCATATAGAGATGATTTCTTCGTCTTTCTTATTGAGCCTTTTTCATCGAATAAAGATGCAGGAACCGAAGCGAGTTCAAAACTGAAACACGATTTTAATTCTGTTGGGGAGTGAACCGTGTAGATTATTCTTTGCAATAGCTGAGTTGTATCAATTTGAATTATATTGTCGTCTTTTATTCTGATGGCAGTTGCGGTAGACGCGATTGACTTTGCCACGCAGCCACCACCAGCCTAATGCATTGATTTCGTACGGTTTCTGGAGTAATTATGTATTTTAAATAGCATACTAAAAGCCTCCCTTAATTTTATCCGCAATTTATGGGAATGCCGTGAGGATTAGCAAAATAACTTAAAGAATAGTTTTTATTTAAAATTTGATTTGCAACAATTTTGATAATAAGCATTTTTTAGATTTGAATAACGGTTTTCGAGAAAATTGAGAAAAACCGGCACAACCTAAGATTTGGGGGTGGTTTTTAGCGAAATAAGGGATGTTGCGGACAATATTCGGAAGGGAACTTCTTGGGGTTTTATTCCCACTCCTATACGTGAACAGATCCACCTAAAATGAAAACTTTATAATTTTTTTCTTCTATTTGATATTTTTGTGTTTAACTTCCGTGTACTAACTGTATATTGCCGGCAGACAAAAAAGACAAAATTAAATTA
This sequence comes from Polydrusus tereticollis, assembly GCA_963920685.1. Lineage (NCBI taxonomy): Eukaryota > Metazoa > Arthropoda > Insecta > Coleoptera > Curculionidae > Polydrusus > Polydrusus tereticollis. The sequence continues at coordinate 46,253,125 of OY987334.1, read as the reverse complement.
TTTTTTGCGCTTATGAACGAGCCGGAAAAACAAACAATTTTCATTCAAAAACAAAAAAAAATCGAAATCCATTAGCACTTATTAGAAAACAAAACACGCCTGCGGAAAGCCGCTTTGCCGAAATTTGCTCATACCGCTTCAAGACTAAAAAGAAATTTGTCACTGCTAATTTCTCCGGCAATTTCATCCCGTCACCGCCTGTCCGTAGTCTTTCAAACTCCCTTTTAAAATAATTAAATTGCTTTCTCCATATAAAACGTCGCTGCTGCCGCTGCCGTCCTGTCCGTCTACTTTCTTTCTTCCATTCCTCCAGGGTTGGATGTCAAAACATAAAAATTACCCGCCTTTAAAAGGGTTATAAAGAAGAATTACCCTTTTTAAATTAGTTTTGTGGTGAGACTAATTTGCTTTTTTATACTTACGATCCACTTAGAAGGAAGCGATTAAAAAGTAAACGTTTTATTGGTTATACAAAGTGAACGCAGAACATCAAGGACAAATATTTTGATTGCATAAGTCTTTGGTCAAATCAGTAAAATTAGTACAGATAATTTTTTGGTTATGATAATAGAAGCAACCGTATAGGATCATGTTCGTTGTTTAAATCAGTCGGGGACTATTAAGGGCTACGACCACATATACAGGGCTGCCCAGAAGTCCGAAATAAAATTAATATAGCCTTAACCTGTAGTTTTTGGGGAAAATGCTCGGACACGTCAATTTAGTTTTATATATGCTCACATTTTGACGTTATTCGTTTGTTTTTTTATAGAGATTTGTCAAAGGTATGACGACATCGATCTTTTCTTTTTAAATGGAAACATACAGCTTGTGATACATCATTTGAAAGCTAATATCTCTTACAGTATGCTCATAAATTTTGGCGCGATTCTGTCAAGTTATTTCAAAATGGCGGCTGATAAAAGTTTTAAAAAAATTCCTATTTAAATAAGCGGAAATGATAAATCATTAATGTTTTTTTTACCTTTCAAGGTAAGAAATCTTCATTGTTTCACGTTCTGTCATTTTGTGACATTGTGACTCACTAATAGTTATGGTTTATTTGTTATTTATTTCGTCAAAAAAAATAAAAATGTAACGAAGCAAAACAAAACACAACAAAAAGGTGGTTTAACGTGGCAAATGCGGGAAATGTCCTCCACCCTCTACTTGACATGCTCCCAGACGATGGTAAAATCCGTCGACGGAATTTCGAATGGCTTCAGTCGGTATATTATGTGTCTCCAATCTAATTTTGTTTTTCAAATCTTCAATATTATTTTGCCTACTTTGGTAAACTTAGCGTTAGCACTAACTAGATGATAATTACAAGTTCCAGTGGCGTCCGGGGGGGGGGGGGGGCAGTCTCACGAATAAAATTGACAGAAAAAATGTACGCTACTTACTTGTTTAACCCTTTGTGTCCGGATTTATTTTATTTTACAAATCGTGATCCAATCATGCATTTTTGCATTTAAGTATATTCGAAAGTTACACTTCTTAAGATTTACACACACCCACTTGTTTTTAAGGCCCCCAGGGGGAGGTTTTACCATGAAACCAGTAGGAATTAGATAGGCAACTTGTTTTTCAAATTTTATTAAACTTCTTACACATAAATAAGAAATTAAGTTTTGTGGTAGTTTAAAAAACAGTTTTTCTTGTCTGTAGGACATAGACCAATGTTGCACCTAAAAACAGTTTTCAGGAAATAAACATAAAAATACATCTATTGGTGTTTCTTTCTCGGTAGGTATATTGAGACCGCTATCGTCATTGAACTGCTTTATATTTTGAAGACAATAATTGCTGTAATTTGTCTTGCTTGCGTTGTCGTATATGGTACATAAGTGATAGTTCATCTTTACTGTCCCACTCAGCCACGTCATCTGCAAAATCTATTGGTAATTCATTCATATCAAATAAATCCTCATTATTCAAATCTCCTTGTTCTTCAGTACCCTCATCTTCACTAACATCCTCAATGCTACTTGGAATTTCATCCAACAAAATAATAACCTCTTCTGATTGCAATTTTTCGAGGTCCCGAAAATATAAAATATTTTTCCTACCTAAAGTAAGAAGAAAAAATAAAAATTCTTTATTGCCCACCGGTTACACCATGGAACCAGTTACTTTTTTCAGTAGAAAACATACTAAAAATATAATATTTTGTTCCAAAAATGTTCTAAAAATTTTAAGCTACTCTTTTTTGCATAAGAAAACAATATTTTACTTACCTGACATTATCAAAAACACCTTTTACTTTACAAATTTTACAGATAAACAACCGTTAGCAGCTGACCACATGTAAATAAACCAACAAGTGGAAAATAAATAGATTATGGCGCCAAACCACTGGTCCGCCGCATAGAGAGCTATTGTGATTTATGGACACGCCCACTGGTAACGCAGCGAAACCGGTAGGAGTGAAGATAAAAATTAGATTGTTTGCGGTTTTACTGTGAAACCGGTGGACAACAAAGGGTTAAGAATTTTATATTGTTTTCGGATCAAGCAGCTAAAAATACATTTTTTTTGTATCTTGATATTTTTTAATATCTTACTTCGTTTTCGTATTTGTTAGGCCTCGGCCACGATACGAGCGGTAAGCGGTGAGCGGTGAGCGGTAGGGCGGCTGAGCGGCGACGCAAAGTTTAATGTTTGTATTGTGCATACGGAGAACGCCCGACACTGGCCACGACAGACGTAAGCGGCAGGGCGGCACCACACGGTGCCGCTGACCCGCCGCCCGCCGCTAATTTCAGACACGCTCAGTTCATTCTGTCACTTGCTGTGTATCATGTCGGACCCAAATGTTGTAGACTTCGTTGTTAAATCAACTAAAAATGCAAAGTTAGGAAGAAAGCTCGTGGGTGCTAAATATGAAGTTCTCATTTCTGAAGCTCAGTCAAGACCTCCTCTTTGGAATGATTGTCACAATGACTTTAATAACAGCGTAGTCACCAGGAATCTGTGGAATGAGTTCGGAGCAGCGATTAACCTATCAGATACTTAAGTTATTTAAAATTATAAACATGCATGGTGTTTAAATATAAGTGTATTGATAAGTTGCCTGCATACTCATTGCATCGGGTGGAAGTTTTATCTAATATTTAATAAATCACATCTTGCTTAATATGTAGTCAAGAGTTCCAATTGACATTCTGGTGTACTCAAAAAACCGGGTTGCATCTCTTCTCAAATGGACAAACAGATGATGATATTCACCGAACCGAACTCTAAGCCTGTTTATAGGATGAACACCGTACATTTTACGCCTGTGTAACCTATCTAACACACCTCTTTTCAAAATGCAGTTTTCACTTGAGCACAGGAGTTGGACAACCTCGTCCGGAGACTCCATTTCGATGACTAAATAAGAATTAAACTCAAAAACACCGCTTGTATCGTGGCCACTACCGCCCTGCCGGTTTACCGCTTACCGCTTACCGCTCGTATCGTGACCAAGGCTTTAGTGTTTGAAAAATTTGTAAATTCTTAACTGTTGCATGAGTCTCTATATCTTTAGATCATTGAGCGTGTGTTGTGTATGATTTATCTTTATTGTGAATGATTCCGTGAAAACATAATAACATGCCAGTTCATATATAACTTAATTGGAAATTTGAACACGTACGTTCTGCCGTTACAGAGAAAAATCAAAAATGGAAACATATTTTCCTCCGCAAAATTAGAATCACTGAAGTTATTAAGATTCCTTTTGAACATCAAATAACAATTTTCTTTTATGAAAAAAACGTCTCAGACAGACCGTGATGTGACGAGTAACCTTATTAGAAAGCAAATCGCGTCTTTTAGTACGTAATAAAAAGCTCTTTAATATTTACGGTTTATTTAAACGGGCTTGTAAAATGGTCCGCATTGTTATTTTCTATATCGTCTTGTGCGCATGCTAAATTCGATTCTAGGGGTATTTTTGGCAAATGCTTAAACATATTACTGCAATGTTCAGAAATAAATGTATTAAATGCTGTATGGATAACATAAATGTTAATTAGCTTTAGTTTAAGTGTAATACTTTCATTAATTAATTCATAGTTCTTACCTATTCTATTAGTAAATATTATTCATGACAGTTGTTATAATTAATTTATAATAACAAAATAAATAGCCTAGAAAATTCAACAACTTAACATCGGAATAATAAACAAGTGAAACCTTTTCAGTGGATCAGGTGTTCAGAATGACCACCATTTTCTGCTAAGCAGAGCGCCAGTCGATCCCTGAACCCGTCTACAAAGTTTAAAAAAAGTCCTCTGGACTGGTCCGACTTTAGCACTAATTCTGACTTTTAAAAATTCTAAGTTATTTGGACGGTTAACATAGACTTGGTTCTTTAAGTGTTCCCACAAAAAAAAGTCGAGCGGGGTTAAGTGCGGGGATTACGCTGGCCAGCCAATAGTACCTTTCCTGCCTATCCAACGTCCTGGAAATTGTTCGCTTATGTATTGTCTAACATTTGCCGCATAATGCGCAGGTGCTCCATCTTGCTGAAACCATACCTGTTCATTTATGCCATTATTTACACCCGGTAAAACCATTCTGCAAGAATAAATAAATAAATATTCTTTATTTAGCACTTGGCTAGTAATGAATACAAAAAATATACAAATTCCACCATATTACAGTTAGTTACAGTATTTCAAATATATTTGTTAATATAATTACAATGAGAATAACCTAAAGGGAAAAATACAAAAAAAGGAAAAGAAAAATTTACTAACTACTAATTATCCATTAAAAATTTATGTACATCCCTACTAAAAGAATGCAGGCTCGATGCACATTTTACCACCTCAGGCAAGGCATTAAAGGAATTATGTGATTCCTGAGGAGGTCCAGATATTTTCGCCATTCAAATTACCATATGTGAGAAAAGGTCCCACAATATGTCTACCAACTATGCCCGCCCAAACATTAACTTTTTCGGGCCTCTGAGTATGACCTTCCTGGAACCATTGAGTATTCTCAGCAGACCAATAACGATAATTGTGTCTATTAACAATGTCATTTAAATGGAAAGTAGCTTCATCCGAGAAAATGATATTTGTTGCGAAGTTATTATCGTTATTGAATCTTTCCAAGTCTTGAAAGAATCCCTACTTTTAATGATAATCAGGATTAATTATTGGTAAAGTCTTAAAAGAATCCCTACTTTTAATGATAACCAGGATAATTATTGGTAAAGTCTTGAAAGAATCCCTACTTTTAATGATAATCAGGATTAATTATTGGTAAAGTCTTGAAAGAATCCCTACTTTTAAATAATCAGCTCACAAAATTCGGCTCTTCTATCAAAATCGTCCTCGTTTAAAATCCATTGCCATTGGCCTGGATGATTGTGCTGGATTTTATGTATTGAGAGCATGATATCCTAAGCTTGGTCTCCCCCGGTTGCTGTTTTAGGTCGACCTGAACTGACTTCCTAAACACTGCCTGTTTCTCGAAATTTCTTTACCACTTGACACACCGTTGACTGATTTATTTGAGGCCTATTTGTATATAATTCATTGAAAAGTTGACAAACCTGATGTTACGATCTCTTCATATTTTCGTAACCGCTCATTATTAACTCGTTGTTTCTCATTCAGATAAACCATAGTGTATACGAGGTAATTCAAAAGTTACAGGCATTAGCTGTAAGACTTATATGACCAATGTAAAATATTATAGTTTTTCAACAATACAACTTAATTGTTTCGTACATTCCATAAACAATGTCACGAATAGAACTTATATCCAGTCTTACCATATTTGCAACTCTCTTTGCAGAAGAACATTTCTTTTTAGGTGAATATAATAATTTATTTTTCTTAACTGACGTTAAATCTGCGCTTACAGTGGAGATATTAATATGTAAAATATATATACCTAACCTGAACTAACCTTAACATACTCTTTAAATTTACTCCTCTAACTACTGTTAAGGGTAACAATGGACCATTGTTGTTAAGTTCTTTCTGAAAGTACCTTGTTAGAGAAGCTATTAACTTTTTGCAGCGCTTCGGCATTTTTTACAAGTGGTAAACAACGTAATCGACAGGCGTATCTATTTACACCTCTGTTGTTCTTAAGAGAACAGTAGTTTAATGCTATTCATAAAAAGATCTAAAGTTTTTATTAAAAAATACATTCACAACAACACCAAACGAAAACGAAACATCAAATCCTAAAAATTAAAAAAATATTTGCTGTGAGTGGGTTAGTATCAAAGAAGAAAACCTTAAGTTTTTGGTACATTGATTATCATTTTAATTCTTGTATGACTTTTTTATGAATACCACTGTAGTACTAGAAAAACATAAGATATGAGAAAGTGTAATTAGAGAACCATGAACGGGGAATCTAGGGAGGGGGTTAAAAGATGTCATAGCCCCGAAAAATCGATCACCCTATAGATCATACTAAACAGTTATAAGGCTGTGTTGCAGATATTGTAACAATTATTGTATACCAAATGATTAAACCGATCAGTTAATTTCATAATAATTTTCATAAATAAGTGTTATAAAATATTAAATCGATAATAAGGTTACTGTGCTTCCTAACTTTATGATAACACACTATTTGCAACTCGAGCATTATCCTTTATCCATTTTCTTTGAACAAACTCGCAAGAAAAGCAAAATATTTGCCGCTTTGTTAAATTTTCAGTCCCATTTCCACTTGTTTGTTTACCGTACAAGTCCATCAGTCTTAACAGCCATCTGCCTCCGAATTCGCCGAGTTTTTAGGCCAACTCTGGTCGGGAGCGTCATTTTTCTCAGTTTTTTCGGCTTTCCTTGCGTTCTAACTTTTCAAGAGTCAAAAGACATTAATTGTGGAAGACGTTTGCAAATTTATAACCAGCGGTTAGTGTTTATAAAAAACGACAGACAAGAGACAAAGTCTCAGTGGCGTTGCTGATTAAAAGACAGTTGACAATCTTTCCAGCGTAACATCTTACCATTTTTGTGTTGTGGTTTCTATTGTCTTCTTCCTACTTCATTCCTTTTTGTGCATTCCGTAATGTAGGTCTCCCTTCACATCCTGAATCCATTTTGTTCTGCTCGAGTGCAGTGTCTTTCTATTTGACGTCATCCAGTCATTTCGTTTGTGGTCTTTCAATGAGTTGCGTCTTAGCATTGAAGCGTCTATCCTGTTGTGCTTCGACTGGCTTTTTTCCTATTTTTTCTTCTTGCTTAGCACCCGTCGCGTCGGTCCACTGCTTGGACCTGGGCCTCATCCGTTCTATGCAAGTTATCAATACAAGTCCCTCTGTAGTCTTAATGCTTACATTTTAAAGTCCATCTGTGAGGCTTTTTCCTAGAGCCTGCAAACCGTTAATATTTCCCGCAGAAAACGCAATGGCAGCGTTAAATAGCAGGTAAGGTTAAGACTGCCATTTAAATTAAAAGCTCAATAATTTAAACCGCAGATCCGAATAGCTGGGCTGTGATCCCCAGATGGTTTGAGATCACGCGGTATTAAGGGATTCCAGTTCCTACTTGCAGCGCAAGCGTCTCCTACCCATACTACCGAAGCTTTGCTATTCATTGACTGATATTTGTTAGTGTTTGTGTTTCTTCTGACTTCTATACAGATAGTATTTCTATAAAATATAAAATATAAAGCCGATGTTATCAAATATCATAAGGAATCACACCCTTAAGTTACGTATCGTACTTCTGCAACACCCTGTATATAAACGACATAACATATTTAAAGATAAGTGGTCGTTTCACGTCATTTCAAGTTGTTGTGGTGTCATTCCAATTTGCTGTCCTTTAAGCTGGATTTATAAACTCGAAAAGTTGGCGAGGTTAAAGTTATGTTCAAGCTGGTGAAGTTCGATATTCGACAGTCCAGAATATGACATTTATAAAGTCGGTAGCGAAGTTCGAAAAGTTGCTGTTTGATTGGTTGAAAATCTTGTCCAATAAAATGATGCAGAATACTGACAATAAGTTGTAGTAAGTTGTAGATAAATTCATAATTTTGGATTAACTCGGTAACAATAAATTAGTGTCATCATTCTCTATACTATCCATTTCTGGTTTTCCAATTTCTGACACAAAACACAATACTAAGCTTACAACAATCAGAAAATCCAAATACAAATAACGGGAGGGCGACATAAACAACAAAGAGCGCAAACGCGACAAATAAAAGACATTTGATATTTCGCTGTAACCACATGACTTTAAAATAACGGCTTCATTGGTCGAGACGAACCTCGAACTCCGAACATAAAAATTAGTTATCCCGAACTACACGGGAACTTTTCCAAATTTACGAAGTTTTCACGAACTGTGTTTATAAATTGAACTGAGTGTTCTCTTTAGTTTAAATTGAACTCCTATTTCCAACGCCAACTGAACCTCAACCTCGCCAACTTTTCGAGTTTATGAATCCAGCTTTAACATCTAAAAGGCGAAAAACTTGAGCTTTAATTGTGAAGTGACTGGACATATTTCTCGACAAGGAGAACATCTTGGACTTCTCTGAAGTTTTTTGGTATAGCCATTAAAAACAAATTCGGTTTTTAGATGCATATTTCCAACCTCTGTAAAATGTTTTTTGATTTTACTATTTTTACGGTTCGTCGGCGTATCTAAGGCCATCTTGAACCGGTCATCGACCGTACGGTTTTCAATCGTGCGGTCTACCGACTGGGGAGTGTGAAACGGCACCTTCATCCTACGAGATATCGGATCTCATCCGGCCTGTCCGGCGTAAATAGGATGGTTTTGATGTCGATTCATTTTACACTCTTCCCTAAGATAAGAGCACGCGGTGTTTCCCAAGCGGTCACCCATCCAAGTACTAACCGCGCTCGACACCGCTTAACTTCGGTGGTCTGACGGGAACCACTTCCACTTTCAAAAGCTTTATTATCCTGTTGGTTATAATGCCAAACTTAATGTCTAATTATTCTACCTAGGACTTACTGTCCTTACACAATTAAATAAATAAATGTATAATTTCATCTCAGTTCCTAAGTATTTAATTTTACAGAGTTGGGCGCATATGAGCCGTATAGATACGGCCCAAAATGAGCCCAAAAAACAGAGCCATAAGCTCTGCGGCCGTTGGAATGGCCTAGGACAAGTTTAACATTTAAATAAAATTGTATTTTACACCCGTCCCGGCAAGTGCCTTCACGGGGTGTCAACAGAATGTATTGCCTCACAGCATAATAAGATTTTTTGACGGGAATCGGTGCTTTATGTGTCGCTAGGCCCTTTCCTCTGTAAAATGTTAACTTCGGGTTGCTTCGCTATAAGAGTACCTAGTGTCACATAAGCTGAACCAAACTATTGCAAGGACATCATAATATTTCTCGGTCATCAAAGCTCATATTACGAACGGCATTTCATTTTGGTGTAACTACAGCCACTACTTAACTAATTCATAATTTTTGCTACAGAAACAGACTTTACATTACATGTGTAATGATTCATTGATAACAACTCCCGCCAAGAGATCACCAATGTTTTGGATTCTAGAACATGCAGTACCGACCGGTGTAATTCAACGTAATAACCTAGGAGAAGGAAAATAATAACATCTCAGACCCTTTTGCTCCTCAAACCATCAATGTGTTGACATAATTTGATTTACCAACCTGGTTTCAAAGAAATAGTACCTATCAATTATTTTGTCAATTGGTGAATATTAACTCTAGCATGGCCAATAATATTTTAAGTTGTATTATAAGATCAAACAAAATTTTAATTCATAAACATACTTTTGTTTCTGACTTTGACAGCGTACTTAATTATTACTTAATATCTTCTAATTCCAACATTTCTTGTTGCAGGTATGTTCGAAAGTGGAGACAATGTTGAGAGGCTATCGCTGGTAAGATTTATACACATTAGGTTTAATCAATTAGTTATTTTAAACTAACTGATAGGCTTTGGAAGTAAAGTTAGTTTTTTTAGAATGTCAACCCTAAACCTTTTTTAGAACAGAGGACTGTTTTCCTACCGTGTCCTATGTTTAATCTGAACGCATGTTGTTATAGAGAAAAAAACCCTCAAATAAGTGTTATATAAAAATACAATTACGCCCTAAACAATAATCGGGTGCCAGTATTCACCTTAGGATAACCTAAAATAAACTGCGACAAGGCAACCTATCCACCCTTACTCTGACAATCCTACGCCCTGGACGATGTTCTTCAGACACCCCTTAGCTAGCTCAACTCAGGGTAGGTTCGCTATTTTGTCTCTAGATTGAGAGGTTTAGCACTCTTATGTAAGTAAGTTAAAGTCAAATCCTGAAGGCGCCACCTTAGTTTTATTTTACTTAAGAGCCTTTAAAGGTTCTAGTGTTTGGCATCAGAAAAAAACAAACTAGGAAAAAAAAACACTTATGTCACCATCGGTATACACTAGCTTCTTATAAGCTCTCATACACTTAAGCCCTCAAAGTCACTCTATTGAAAATAAAAGCCAAATTTTCGCAGAGGCCAATACAAATATTTATTCTTAAAGTGGTGTTAAGCCCTTGGTTACTTGGTTTTATAAATGCAAGCTCCTCTTACTTTGGTGGACAATAGATACTTAAAGTTAAAAGATAAATAAGTGAAATTTTGACAATAAAATTTCTGAAGGTTTAAATTTATAAAGTTATCGATAAAAGAAAGCAAAAAGTCAAACCCTGTTTGACAGGGTCTTGAACAAGACAACAACTGTCAGACCTACCTTGTAAAAATGACTGTTCAGTCTGATCTGGCATCCACATATACCTACATCCAGGATATTCTCAGAAAAGGAATTTCCGCAAGGTCTGTGCAAGAATCTCTCACAATTAACTAAATTTACTATAAAATCTCTGTTAGAGTATGATACAATATCTTACGAGTACCTGTGGTTACTCAATAAGCATGCTAGCCACTCGGTCATAGATAAGTTAAAATTTTAAAGTTACAAGTATTAAATTTAGAAGAAACAAATGGCCTTTAGCCGGGAAACAAAAATATTTACTTTATTATAATAAATTGTAACTATATTTACAACAAAAGTAGCTGTAACAGACTACCTAACGTTCTGAACTACTAGAGACTCTTGTGATGTCTTAACGCTATGTCGACATAAAACACTACGCAAATGCAGAATATTAAGATTTTAAGTTGACTACTATTTAAAGAAAAATGAACACAGGGTAATGATACTTAGCTGCAACTTTACGTGCTACCCATGGTCTCTGAAACAGGTGACGTGGATACTGCTACACAGCTAGTCTCCAATGATTTAAATGGTACATGGCAACTGGCACGTCCCGCGTCCAGGCATTTCCAACAAAAGTAAACTAGTACTTCAGTTTGTACTCGGACTTTTAGCCCCTACCAAAAAAAAACCCTCAAATAACTAACGAGGGTTCCAATTTACCAAATGGCGTATATGACCGCTGTTGAAGTTCATTAAAGCATTTTAAATCGGCATTCCGCCCAAAGAATAGGCAAACTACAAAGCCATACCCTTCTTTAAACATTTGTGGATGCTTTATCGGCACTACATTAGCTTGCACGGCCCAAAAAAACTAAACTTGGGAAGCTATTTCCACAAACGTGCTTTAACTTCCAATGTCCATGGTCGAAAGGGCCGATTCTTATTTTTCTTCAACGTACATAGTTACCAAAACAAAACAATGACAAAAATTAGTCAACCCTATCTACGGAAACCAACCTCTTTTAATAACATAGAAAACTAACGGTGACCGAAGTCAACCCAAGCGACCAAGCAAAAATTAACCAGACGTGGCTGTGAAATGCACAGAAACTGTCAGTCTGACACTGACCTATTATCGATTTTCTTAAAAACAGCTGATTTCCAACAGTCGAGACATTTAACCAATATCTCAAAGTTTATCAATTACCAATCAATTAGAACAAAGATTTGAAATCAAACCTGTCTGCAAGTAGTATCAAACAAGGAACAGAGAAATCTATCCACTTGGCTATGTCTTGCAAGATACAAACCATTCCTGGAATATAAACATTAACAAAGGTTTGAAACTAAACATAATGAAAATTTTGGCTATTACAGGTAACTTAATTAGTAATTGACGTTTAAGGTGAGAGTCTGCATATGTATTTTAACAATTTAAAAGCGAAAACTGTAACAATCTTTTCAGCGTTGCATCTGATCCTTCCTTGGTACATTTACACTCGTTTCCCTACCTTCCATTCTATTCTATTCGGATAGATCGATCTTGCATTCTAGCTTTAAGCATGAATTATTTCAATGCTTTGAGTGTTTGATAGTTAATGTAACTGCGTGTTTACTTTCGTAAAATGTATTTAACAAACGAAGAGCTTTGGATTTTTAAAAAATATTATGTCAACAATTTGCCAGAATAAGTTTTAAATGTTTCTAAATACTGAAATCAGTGTTATAGTTATTCCAAGCTTAATTTGATGGCATAAAAAGGCATTAAACTCCTGACCATAGGCGTCGCTCCTACCAAATAATTAAAATGCGGATTGTTATAAATTTTTAATATGATTAAATAGTACATATTACAGCTTGTTCCTTATAGTTTATATCAATAAAAGGTTTGTACCCGTGACTTCGCCTGCAAAGAACACATGCATTTAATATTTTTAAAATGGTCTTTCGATAATAAAAAAAATGCTCATTTTGCCGAAAACAATAAAAAAAATTGTCTTTGTCCAGCCAGGACCGCCAGGAGGTATAAGTTTTACATCAGAATCACAGTAAACGGTCTGTAATATAACAAGTTTTTAAGATACGTGTTGAACGAACATAATTAATTTAAAATTCATAAACAATTTAATGACTGGAATGGTCAGAACTTTGAGATGTAAAATCGTTTCCAGCTTGGATTACTCTCGGTACTATAGGTGCTAAAACAGAAAATCCATTTTCTGTTTATATCACATGAGCAACGCAATTTTTTCATATTACGCTACTCATTTCGTTATTACCTGCCGAATATTATCAAGGACAGCTACGCTTAAAGTTGGAGATTGATTATTAAGTGATATTTTTTGCTGACAAGAGCAACACATTAGGTACAAGGCCATCTTTACTTCCGGTATGATAACGCGTTTTCCTCTCGAAGACGGTGTACCAAAAGTACAATTTGTACTATCTACCCAACCATACTTAACAACATCATAAGTATCCATATCCAAGTTTCGTCTAAGTAAATGACTTTTATCGGATTCATAGTACTCCTTTACTTTGCGAATCGTAGTTCAATGATACGCGGAAATTCCATTATAACCATTAGATTATCTAATTTTTTATGTTTAAAGCCACATTTTACCAAGACACCACGCAATGTTTCTAAAGATTGGTACTTATAATCAGAGTAACCTCGCAATTTATCACGAACCAGTTCTAAAAGTTGTAAATAATTCGGGGAATAAAATCCCTTGTAGTATTATCAGCCGTTTTGAATTTTTGATTTATTGGTTTGCACTTTATGGAATGATCGGTTACAGTCCCCAAAATAATTACGTTATAAATTCTTATTAAACCGAAATTGTGTTAATTCATTACAAGTACATTTTCAGTTTTTCCCGAATTTTTCTTTTTTTAAACACGCGTACATATTTAATATATTGCGGTGACATTGAACATGTAAATCTTTGTTTCTTATTTCGCTTTCGATGGTCGACTCTGGCACCGGCTCATTATATTCCTGCGATAATTCACCATGACTATCTGTTTCAAACTGTCGCCAAAAAGCCGTACTGTAAGGTTGGATTGTGGGTCGAAGATACACCTGTGATGGTAAAGTCTTTATTAATGCACAATATATACAATTACAGTAAATGGTGTAAGTCAGGCCGGCTCCACACAAGGATGCCGGTGTACTATATGTCGGTAACACAGTGAAAGCGTCGAGCCGGATCCACGCAAGGATGCCGGTGTAGTTGGCTATTAGGATCCACGCAAGGATGCCTAAGTAGCAGTGCTGGCTATCAGGACCCACATTACTATCGGTGCCAAAGTAGCCGGGTTGGTTCGCAGAGCGTTACTTCTCCGTAAGAGCAAGGATCCACGCAAGGATGCCAAGGCAAAAGCAGAGAAGAGGAGCTCGTGAGGAACTGCCGTCTCAGGGCTCGGGGCTGCCTTTTTGATCGCTCCGGCGGCTGGGTCCGTGACGTTAGAGGGTGGGGGTGCTGGCTGGTACGGGCTCGAGCGGGCCGTGGCGACGGTGGCGGCACTGAGAGGGGTAGTACGGCGAGTTTAGATACTACAGGGGGTGTTGTGTTACAGTACTAATATAACAAAATATGGGTACCAAGAAAAAACTTACCTGACTGAAACTACACGGTTATAGCAGAAAATAAAATATGTAAATTACGGTAAATCCTTTCAATCAGTCACGCCGCTGTCCGATTCCCAATGTCGCATACCTCAAACATCAATTGATTCTAAAGCTGATAAGGGATCACCCAATTGGCAAAACCTTTAACTATTCGCTGTTCTTATCTACAGCAAATAAATGTGTATTTATATGCTGTTCTATTAATTTTCCCACTCGGAAAACATAGTTCGCACTTTAAATTGCTGGTGGGCCTCGCCAGGTTGTTGCCAGTCCTACAAAGTTTTCGTAAGTATAAGAGGAGCATAAGGGTTTGTTAATTGTTTATTTCTTTTGTGTTACAACAGTGAAATTCCTTTTTAGTTTAATTTAAATTATTTTTGTATAAATAATATTTCGGAAGTACTAAAAAAAATTATTATAATATTTATGAATGGCTTGTTCCTTCTTTCTTCGACATTGAAAATGTCTTGGTTCAAAGTACATCTGCAAACTAGCTTTCAAAGAAAGTTACTGACTATCACTAGAACACTTTTAATAATAAGAACTTAAAAGAATTTTTAAAAAAAGATCTGACAACCCCGATTATGATGCCGGTCCCTTTGAAGCCTAGTCGAAGCTTTTGTATGTTATCACACTGACTTTGGAAAAGTATACACCTTTTTTAGACATAGAAAATATACAGGGCGTTCCATTAGAGAAACCCCAATTTGTTAATTTTTTTTAGCTTTCAAATTGTCTTTTGTTTCTCTTTTTAAAATTTTCTGGCGGTTCAGATAAATCCCCACAACTCCAATAATAAAGTTTTTCCACTATTAACCTATAACATCGCCATTATTGACCGATTATTAACGCTAGAAATCGTTTTTCTCTACCTTATAAGTCATTATTGACCATGGTCAATAATAAGCCATTGAAATCCATTATTGACCGATCTTTGACCTTAACCGAATTTTGTTTGAACGCAGGTAACTTGATTTTTTAATTCTACAACATCAATTCATTGTGGTTAGGCAACCAGATAATTATCAATACATATTAGATTATTAGAGATGCTTGATATTGTAAAACATCGATACAATTATTAATACTATAAAGATAAATGTCCTATAAATGTTTGTAGTAGTGGAAAAAATATTATATTAACCACGGTTTAGACAGCTTATAGCCCTCGCGTCTTAAATCTCTCGTCGCTCCGCTCCTCGTGATTTGAACTTGCCGCACGGGCAATAATGATGGCTGTCTAAACCTTGGTTAATGTATCTCTTACAGGGAACTCTGTAGATATGACCAAAAATATCTCTGTACAACTGTCATTAATTGCAACCTCTTCCTCCACCAAAATATTAAGTTATAAAACTCCTATCTTTTGTAAATTATTATTAGCTACTATTTATCTAATAATTCTAACATTCTCTTTAGGTGTTAAGAACTAACACATTGAATATATAAAGCCTCAACTTATCACTCATCCACCACACATTTTCTTTTCGTAAAGTGCAAAATATGACCACCATATATCCTCTCAGGTTTCAGTTTTTGTTATACGTCTGTTTTCCGAGCGTAAAAACCACTAAAATATCGCTAGTAATAAAGTTAAAATTACCTCACAAAAAGCGAGCGGCAAGTAGGCGGGTCATTTATTTTATGTTGGATGTAATAGTGTTTGTAAAGTTTATTTATTTTACTTATTTAACCATAAGTCTTAGATTAGAAGTTTAATACAGAAACTTTTAACCGCTTTCCTTCCCTTTAATGCTGGTCATTTTCTGTATAAATAATCTTATAAGTTTAATATATGGTTTCTCCCTCCATGTATTATAAAATAGTGCTTTTACTTAAAACTATAGTCTATCTTTAAATGGCGCGAAGTAATAAATACTCATTAAATATGCAGAAGGCATACCGGGGTATCAAGAATAATTTAAACACCATCCCTA
This sequence comes from Polydrusus tereticollis, assembly GCA_963920685.1. Taxonomy (NCBI): domain Eukaryota; kingdom Metazoa; phylum Arthropoda; class Insecta; order Coleoptera; family Curculionidae; genus Polydrusus; species Polydrusus tereticollis. The sequence goes on along the minus strand of OY987334.1, from coordinate 46,236,872 downwards.
AAAATCTATTGCGTTTACATTAAAGGTTCCAAGTAATGACCATTCTTTAGGTAAGTCCACCCTGAGTTTATCGCAAGATATTGTTATATTTGAGGATTTGCCATTGTTATTGGAAAAATCCCTTAGCCAGGAGCGTATATTAAGTAAGTTTTTAAATCAGAAATCTTAAACATGCCTATTCTCCTAAAGTTGTATTATGTTATATTCGTAGATATTTATAACATATTATGAAAACATTTAAAAACTTAATAACTAATAAACAACAATATGTGGTGCTATTTTACATAATATAATTACAAAAACAATATATAATATAGATTCTTACAATCAAGGCATTTTCAAAAATCGAATAATACTTTGTCGTTACACAACATTTCTTCGATTATTATATCTAACTGCCACATTTTGGCTTCTTCTTCAATCACATAATCGACACACTTTTTCCACTTTTCCGCACTAATTTTATCCATAGCTTCATTGAAGAGTATTTTTAAATTCAACATTTAATAAGTCGTAATAATTTTTCCTCTGTAACACATCACAATTTAGAAGCACTTACTTGTAAGGCGGCTTATCTGTGATCAAAAAAGTATCATGTTCCGCAGAGGACAGTTTCTTAACGACATCATCAGCAACACAACATCCACAAACAATTTCTTTTAGCTGATTGGGTCAAAAATTGGACTTGCTATCATTTTTTATATCTTTCTCTAGTTGTTATTTACCTACACTTGTTAGCAATTGATTTTGCCGTAGTAAAATGCCAATTTCAATGGTATCTCGTAAATTCTTAGCATAATTCCTCCTGAAGCCGGCACTGACAGCGAAGTTACGTTATGAATTATGATGATAACGGTCTAGCTCGAAGACGAACAATTTGTAATATTTGAATTAATATCTCTTATGAGACGTTATTAAGTAGAACGCCAGTCGTATATTTTTTTGGAGTCTACGGGATCCCAATTAGTCAAGCAGATAGTAGGAACAAAAGTTAATATACGAAATTCCGTTTGTCTTATATTACACAGGTTTATTTAATGATATAAACAGATAGAAATGCAATGCTTAGAAGAAGACTAGGTGCCCAATTTGTTTTAAAACGGTTCCGGTGACTTATCTGACTTTAGTGGTACTAGGATTCTGTTTACGGTTTGAACCCTTGACTGAGTTTAAGAGGCGGATAAGGGCGGAAGCAAGATTCTTATATAAAAATTGACAAAGAACTTATTAGTCAATTTTCTTGGGTTACCTAAGAAAGCGTGCAAAATATGAACAGATATAGTAGTGATCTCAATCTTAAAGGATTATTTTAATTTTTTATATTGTATGGAACTTTTCCATACGTCGCCCATTCTAACCTTCTTTGCATTTTTTATATTATTTATAGGCCGGATAATCCGCAATAAGTACTATATCATCGGAATATCTTCTGTGGAGAAGTCTCCCATGTGTTAATGCTTCTTCAAAAGTTAAGTTATAGATGGTAGATGTTGGCTCACCCGACATCGCCCGGTGAAATACCGACGCATCGACTTAGGTGACAGAAGTTGCTCTTTGAGCTAACGTTTCATCGCTGTTCCGATGTCTCCGATTTCTAAGGTGGGAAATATAAAAAATGCTATGATGATGGTTCCAAGATCAAAATTCTTTGGCACTAAACTCACCCCCGATCGGATCTCCAGGAGTTATTCCAACATCCACCATTTCCAACAGGCAGGCGCATTTTTCGAAAGACATTCAAAATGGAAATGGTATGACACCTAAAGTCGTTAAAAGACCAAAAAAATAGCAGCTTTCAAATTGACTTCTGCAATATACATGAACTGAACTCGAACATCAATGCAATCTTATCAACATTTACAATCTACCAAGGCTCATGTACTCGCACTAACGGAAACAATGGTCAAATCATCGATTAGTACGGTCAGCTATTTATATCCTGGGTACGACTTTCATCGCAGATTTAGGCGATATTTTGGTCTATGTCTCTTTGCCCTCAGTGATATTTCTTGTTAACGAGAGAGGACACTCGACGCAAAGAATTACTAAATTCATCTGCGGCCTTTACCGGCCGCGAACCGGTACCCATTATAGAGACTTGTTCTCCTCACTTGTTATTACTATCGATTTTTTACAAACCCACCATCCCAATTCCGAAGCTGTCGTCCTTGGCGACTTTAACGTTCATAATGTCAACTGGCTCAAATACTCAAATACAACCGAGAAGCCAGATCGCGAAGCTTAATCCTTTGCAATCAGCTCTGACCTCACCCAACTCGTAGGTGAACCAACTTTGATTCCAGACCATGATTTTGCTAGTTTGTTGGATCTTTTGCTAACTGTAAACCCGGACGCATTTTTCCGTTTCCTATAGTGCTAGCGCAACCGAGTGCGCTAATCTTGTAGGGAACGGATGCGCGAGACCTGTATTTCGTTCCCTAAGTGGTCAACGCACCTTATGCAACTATTAGTCGCGCGCGCTCCTCTGAGCAGTAAATGCTGCGTCATTCGCGTCTTCAAGCCATCAGCTTAATCTGTTTGTTTATTGTGGTTAAGTAGTGGTTTATTTAGTCAGTGTTACTTAAGCCTTATTGCAATGGAAGTTATGGAAGGTATCATAAAGCAGTTTGATGATGAATGCCGAATGCTGAAATGTGATATGATAAATGAAAGCGAGTACGAGGTACTAGTTAGAACCAAAATGTCTATAGAGGACTGCAACAGCTAGTATATCGATTAGATCAATAAAATTTCTGCTGTGACAAAAACACAATGGATTGTGCATCACACCTATACTAATTTGAAGAGACTCCAATTTAGAAAAGATTTTGTTTGTCAACACAGCTGCGAAAATAAAACAAGAAAACAAGACAGCACGCGTGCCCGAGATTTGAAATGTCCTGCTAAATTGATTGTCAAGATTGTTAAGAAACAAATACACGAAAATTAGAGATCCGCTGTTGAAGAAAAATTTAAACACAATAATTGAGGTAAGGAAAAGAAGAACGGATACAACTTTAAAATCGCATCTTCAGAAGATAGCAATCTTTTGTATACAGTTGACATAACAATTGAGCAATGCGATTTTCTAGCTGGAGCGGGAGGAAAATTCTGCTAACATCTTTGTGCAGTATATAACACAGGTGTTAATTTGCAAACTACCCCACGTCTGCTATTTTCTGATCGCATTGAGCTTGCCAATTTAGCACTTGGAAATAATTTTGATTGAAACTATCAATGAGATGATACAATCACCATCCTGCGGTAATGAGCAGCCAATGCGAAATGCACTAGATGATAATATTGACCCAACTGAAGAATTGTAGCCGGATAGTCCGTCTGATGAAATAATTAAGGAGAACTTACATTATGACATATAAATATGTATACATGTGAGAACTTTATTCTCTAGCCACTTGCTGAGACCTTATACAATAAGGATTAACCAAATTATGCTAAAACAGCTATTCTCTGGGCTACATGCCTTACTATTTATTGTGTTATAGTACCATACGGTATCTTTCACATCAGATTGCTAGAAACTGCTGGAGGATGGCGCCACCTGTATTGTACTGCCTAGGCAGAACGATATTGTGGCTATAGGGTGTTTCAATTTTCCAATGGTAGGTGTGCTCGCTTGTCATGCTTGCCCTGTACTGACGAGAAACAAAGAGTTCGAAACCGGTCTACAGGTAGCAGCAGCGTAGCAACCTATCATTGGAAATAAAGATTCATTTCTTTCTTTCCCGGTAGTTTCTGCAATCTGAGTCTGTATTTTAGTACTAACAGTGTTAGTCAAAAAGTCAAAATACGCCAAATTGTGCTATTTAATTCAGCGCTCGTTGGGGCATGTAGCCCAGAGAATAGCTGTTTTAGCATAATTTGGTTAATCCTTATTGTATAAGGTCTTAGCAAGTGGCTAGAGAATAAAGTTCTCACATGTATACATATTTGGATGTCATATTATGATTACCACTTGCCAAGTAGTGTTCTCTTACTATTTAGAACTTACATTATTTCAGGATTATTTAAAGAAACTTCATATCTTCGCAGGGTCTCATCCTTCCAAATTTATGCTTACAAACATAAAGAACTTTAACGCAAAGATGAATGTTATTGAAAGTGAATAAGATTTTTATAAAATTTGTTTAGCAATACAAAATATAAGGCCTGGAGGACGCATCAAGTTTGAACCAACATCAGTTGCGCGCCGGAAGAATAGAAATTTGCAAGCAGGCACGAGAGCGATGCAGGCAGGTAGACCAGCTAATACCGAACTAAGGACGAAAGTTAATAAGAAGGAAAGATCATTGAGTTCAAATATTTTTCTCAGCACTCCAAATGTAAAAAGTCATGGCAGTGCTCACTAAATGTGCAAATATAATGGGTATTTTTTAGATTGTTCCACTGTTCTATTTTGTACGTATCTCCTATATTGTTACTTAGTATAAATATTTACCTCCTATACTAATTTGAATGACATTACTCTTGTTATACGGACATATTTAATAAAATATTTAGTAAAATTTTGGATGTTTTATAATTAAAATTATAATTATGATTTGTATTATTATGATTATTATTAGTTAGGTACATTTGAAAAAATCACACGCCTATAAACTTCATGGTATAGGCGCATACGCACATATTTCTTTTTCAGGTACTCAGTGGGCATGCTTAATTAATGTGTGAGGTGCGTAAGCCACTTAGGGAACGGAATTACAGGTCTCGCAACCGTTTCCTACAGGATTAGCGCACTCGGTTGCGCTAACCCTGTAGGAAACGGAAAAATGGCGGACGCACTTGTACACTGTCACCGTGAAGCTTTTATTAGGAACGTCTGACCAAGAAACTTATTCGGGCACTGAACAAACCACCAATTAGTTTCGAATAGCCTCCTCAACCACGCAAGATCTGACATTATACATCAGCTAAGTGGGATAACCTAAAGGACCATTTTCGAAACTTTTCCTGGCGAAACGTTGGTTTTATCTATGACGATCCATTCATCTGTGTTAGAGAAGTATCGAATGTCATCCTTACTGGCATAAAAATGGCATAAAAAAAAGTGTCCTTCGACAGGCAAGCAAGATCATTTGGGTTGGTAGCTAAGGTCGTCAGTCAGAACTTTACCAAGTCAACCATTTCACCTCTAATACGTTCTGATGTCACCATTGCGACCAAAGCACAGGAAAAAGCAAACTTACTGGCGAAACTATTCTCTTCACATTCAACGGTTAATTTCACACCACCTACGAAAGAATAAATTGTCCATAAGTCGCGACAACGAGCCGCCACTGCTGTCCGTTATTACCTGTAAACTCTACGACTTTCGAGTTTCGGCGCTGCTCTCGATCAGCCGCGGTGTTGCCCAATAACTTGAGACAGCTGTGATTTTTGGGATTTTTGTAAAAACTCGGTGCAACACTTTTTTGCATCAAAAGCAAAATATAAAATTAATTGTAATTTAAAATTGACTTTATCATTATTGTTTCTTAATTTGAACGATATTTACTGTTCTGGAAAAACTCAAATTATTGTTTCAAAAATTGAAAGTTAAAAAAATCAAAAATTGAAATAAATTCGATTAAATAGTTTTCTTATAGTTTTACACCCCGTTTTACCAATATTGAGGTCACCGAGAATACCTCTTAAATTAAACTAATACCGGGTGATGCATGGCTTAGTTGAACATAGGAAATCCCATGTAAATTTTGCGGTGGCTAAATATTAGCTCCCCTGTACATTTTAAGAAAAATTGTATCATAATTTTTTCCCACCACATTTAATTGAATAAGTAGGGATTGGCTTATTAAAATTGATTGAAACGGCACATGGGCTTACTAAATCGGTCTCTTCAAAAAATTATGATACAATTTTTCTCTAAAATGTACAGGGGAGCCAATATTTAGCTACCTCAAAATTTACATGAGATTTCCTATGTTCATGCATCACGGTATATCATACTCTTGTAAATAATTATGTTTTAAAATCGCCAATGTCATCTTTTTGTGTACAAAGAAAAACAGGAACATTTTTCTACGTATTTTCTTTCCGTTCCCGACAGTCGAGTCGGCGTAAATCATCTACCCTTAAAGCAACAAATTAAACCGGCTGTTTCTAACGGGTCACAACGAGAGAGAGCACACTGAGAACAATTCGATTACATGTATGAAAATATTTGCCGGATGACATACGAGCAAACGGCATCAGGGAATTACAAGGGTATAGTGGAAGTAATTTTAACTACGAAAAGTCCCCGGTTGGAGAATAACAATGTTTGAGTGGAAAATAATTTGTTTAACTTGAAAGCGTGAATGAATGGATTAACATTAAAGATGAACTTTTTAAAAAGTTATGTGCCTCTGTGTATAAACTCGTAACAAACATTGGAAATATTTTTGATTGAGGTGTTCAACGATCATAAAAATATTAAATTTACATTTTTAATGTATTGAAGCTATCATAACTTGTGTAGTTGTGATAAATTTGAATAAAAACAACACTGGGCAACAAGAAATTTTTTTTTGTCTGCAACCAAGCGATTCGTAAGAGTCTAAAAGTTCATTAACTGGTTGTTCGTAGTTTGCATCCATATCGTTGCCTAAAAATCCCCTCACTCATCTTACACATGAGTTCATGCGTGGTAAGCTTTTCTATAAAATTAACATCGTCCAGAAATTTTCTAATTTATGGCTCAATAAAAATGCCTTGTTTTAATTTGACGTCTCTTAACTGGAACTAAGACTTGTCTTAGGTATTAACCACCAAATATGCAGGCACCAAATATGTGGTTACAACGGGATGTAGCTCTAGCCCATTTTTCGCGACAGGTCAGAGCTTTGTTAGATAACACTTAAGAAAATCGCTGGATTGGAAGAGGTGGACCAGTTAGACGGCCTGCAAGGTCGCCCGATTTAATCAAACTCGACTTTTTTTATGGGGGGTATGTAAAAGACGGATACGGAACGTCCAATAACTGTCCAGAACTGAGCAGAAACGCGCTTGCAACAATTACACTCGCAATGCTCCGAGGTGTGGAAAGGTCATTTCAAGCAAGCATATTACAGATGCCTTAAACATTATGGAAGACATTTTGAACATCTTCTAAGATAAATGCGTTACTGTCAAAATATATTTCTTAAATAAATATGGTTGTATTTCCATGGCTGCCTAGATCTTTTTTGTAAGCCCTTAACAATGAAATGGGCATATTCATGGTTTTTGATAAATATCTTCCCGAAACCCACTTATATACAGGGTGTTCATTTGAAAACTTCCCATCACGGATTTATCGAAAACCACTGATTAAAAGAAAAAACGCCGAGACACGTCAAAAGATTTGCTAGAGGGGACAACTTTTTAACCAAAAACTACTTCACCCCCTTTTACCCTTTAAAATTTTAAATGGCAAGGGGTATCAAGTAATAGCTTGTTTGAAAGGTCTTTCAAAGTGCTTTATTTTGACGTTTGATTTTTTAAAATCGGTCGATTCGTTTTCGAGAAAATTAGAAAAATCTTTATTTATCTTAATTTGTTCAGATAGGAAAAAAAACACACGAAACTATCACTTTTTATTTCAATAAGTGTTCAAAAACCAACATAAACAGCAATTCGGAAGATTAGACGTGGCAGCAACCAAATAACAACCATACTTTTTTTCAGCCATCTATTTATAAACAGAGATAACATGGGCGAACTGTATTTATTCTGATACCTGTTTAGTTTTTTATAGTTGCTAAGGAAAATAAAAAATTTAATTTGCTGTCAGTTACCTTTGTGACAATCTTGAGATAGTGAAAATTAATTTATTGATTCAGATTTTACTTCCAAAATGGTTTACACACTAGCCGAAAGAATGGAAATGATTCTAATTTATGGTGCCCAAAATCAATGTGCTCGGCAAACTGCCGTCACATTTAACGCCAGACATCCGGAAAAGATAACTTCGCATAGGTATGTTTTGGACCTTGTTACTAAATTTACTCAAACTGGATCTGTTGCAAATAAAAAACGTAATCATCGTAGAGTTTGGATGAAGCCGCTCAAGTTGAAGTTGTGGATCATTTTGGCATAAATCCTAATACTTCATTACGCAAAATTGTTGATGCGACTGGTATTTCATTAGGCTCTGTACACACAGTTACTAAAATTACATAAATTTCATCCATTCAAAATGAAAATATTGCAAGAGTTAACCGAAGATGATTTCCATAGGCGAGTTGAGTTTTGTGAACAAATGACTGCAGCGATTAATGATAATACCATTCATGTAAAGAATATCTGCTTTAGTGATGAATGCACATTTTGTCTAAATGGATTTGTTAATAAACATAACTGCAGGTATTGGAGCAATGAAAATCCTCATGCTTTTGTAGAAGGTCATACTCAGTACCCCCAAAAAATTAATGTATGGGCAGGCATTTTAGGAAACAAAGTGATTGGGCCATTGTTTATTAATGGGAATTTAAATGGAGGCATTTATTTAGATATGTTGGAAAATACCATCAATCCGCTTATCACTGAAACCATTAAAAACCAAATCGAAGACGATGGAAACCCTATACTTGATGAGGCTATTTCCAGCAAGACGGCGCTCCTCCTCACTATGTTCTTCCGGTTCGGCAATGGCTAGACGTCGAGTTTCTAGATAAATGGATAGGGCGAAGAGGGCCTATAGAATGGCCTAGCCACTTGCTGATACCTTATACAATAAGGATTAACCGAATTATGCTAAAACAGCTATTCTCTGGGCTGCATGCCCTAACGAGCGCTGAGTTAAATAGCACAATTTGGCGTATTTTGACTAACACTGTACTAAAATACAGACTCAGATTGCAGAAACTACCGGGAAAGAAAAGAATGAATCTTTATTCCCAATGATAGGTTGCTACGCTGCTGCTACCTGTAGACCGGTTTCGAACTCTTTGCTTCTCGTCAGTACAGGGAAAGCATGACAAAAGTAATTTGGTCTCTATGGCAACCAAACCAGAAATGACAGAAAAAATTCATGCATGCGGAGATGTGGGGAATATTTTACTAAACAACAACTTTCATAAAGGTCACGTTTTCGTATACGAGGTAATTCAAAAGTTACAGGCATTATGCGCGACTTTTGCCACTCTGTGTATTTTTTCTGACGTTACATTGATTTCTACAATTAATTCATTAAAATATTTTCCTGAAGCATACACTAGAGTATCATCCGCAAGTACGTAAAGTGTTTACCTGCATCATTTAAAATAATGTCATAATGACATAGTCACTCCTAATGGGCTGAAAAAAAAACTACTAGAACGCCAGTTTTAATAAACCGTAAGTATTTATGTATGGCACAAACAAAACCAGTTAAACACCAAAACATAATATATTATGTTTTATGTAGTGGGTCGAGGCTTGTCTTACCTTAACCGTCACGTCCACATAACACACTATCGCGGGTTTAAAAGGCGAAATAAATCAGGACCGGAAGAATAATGTTATAACTTTAAATGTAATTTATCGCGGCCAGATTATGTTATTGTATACCAGTTCGATTGTGTGGCTCATAAATATAGTAGGATTTTCGTATTTCGGTATTTCGATATTAAGCATTAGAGGAAATATGAACGAGGTCAGACAAATAGTAAATTTATAGAATGGAGATTTGGCACGATAGCGATCTAAATATCAATCAAATTGATGTTTAGACCGGATGTTTTATGGAGCTATTTGAATTTATGGAACATTTATTATAAATTTATGATAGGTAGTGATTTTTTTTAAGAACATGTACAAGCCCTACAGGAAAAATCTGCCCGATCAAGCAAATGGCTCTTCTTTGGATGGCATCATGTTTGTATTATTATCACTACAGCTGCTTTAGCTAGCCCCGCAATGGCACTGTGTCAAGATACATCTTCATCTAAAGTGGCGTCAACTAAATTAAATAATAAAGCCAAGAGGATCGAATCCTTCCATGATCATATTTCAGCATCTCAGAAGCAAACTATGTTAAGCCAATCGTAATAGTTTGTAGTTAAGATGTACTAACCAGAAAATATATTGATAAAAGTCTTTAGATTTTTAGTTTTTAATATACCTAATGGTATAGTCCTTTCTTTTGATTGCTTAAAACTTCTAAGAGATGGCGCCAATTATCGTTCACTGCCTGAGCAGGACGATAAAACTGGCTATAAAGACTTGAGGCCTTTTTGTTGTTAGGTATGTCTGCGCTTACCGTATTCTGACGAGAACCAATAAGTTCGAAACCGGTCCATAGGTAGCAGCATCCTACCAACAGAAAGGTCTTCCTTTCTTGGTAGTTTTAAGCAATCAATTTAGTATTGTAGCGCTAACTGTGTTAGCCAAATACGGCCTTATAGTATAAGGTTTTTAAATCAGATGGCTAAGAAATATTTTCCTAATTAGTATTTTATATTTAAATATATTGATGTTGATGATGACATATTTAATCTTTAAGTTGAACAATGTTCTTTACTCCTTTTCTTTGTCGTTCTTCTTTTTTGGAATATTTGGATATATAGTTGTTATTCAGCTTTGGTAATTATGCTTTCGCTTGTAGAGTAGTTTTTAATGTTGAATGTTTAAAAGGTTCTGTGTCTTGGTTACTATCTTCAGGGTGGGAGCCAGTCACGGGGGAGCCTGTATGTTGCCTGGTGGGGCGCGTGTGTATGTGAGTGTGTTATTAGAATATTGTCCGATACGTCTGTCCGTGCGTAATATTTTGTGAGTATGTATTTTGTCGAAAAACTGGTGTATTGTGTCCATGTGCATGTCATTGTGCAGTACTCTTGTAGGTATGTATCTTGGTGCGTCTGTTATTATTCTTAAAATTCTGTTTTGAAAAATTTGCAACTTTTTAAATTTTGTCTTGTTTACGGTATACCAAGTTGGTATACCGTATGTCAGTACTGGTCTAATTATTATCTTGTAAATGTTTGTCTTAGTCCTGTTATCTATTTTACTGTTCTTGTTTATCAAAGGATACATTGCACACAATTGAGTTTGTGCACAAGCTAGCCGGTGGTCAACATTGTCGTTCCAGGCCATCTTTTTGTCAAACAGGAGTCCCAGATATTTGACATTGCTTTTCCATGGTATTTCCTTGTTGTTTAGTTTGACTCTGCTCTCTGGTAATCTGACTCGAGATTTTGAGAAAAAGATGGCCTGAGTTTTGGAGTCATTTAGACGGATCTTCGAAGTATCAAGCCATTTTTGCAGGCGTGAGATTACTTTTCGAGGCTGTCTTGAGGTGGCGGTTATTGCCCAGCACACGACGAAATTCCAGTCATCGTAATTAAGACATGTGCTGATTAATTGACATCGGTATTTTGTAGGCTTCTTAACCTATCTTACAAGAAATTAATATTTTCTTCTTGATGGAACACTGCGTAAGAGAAGTCCTTGCCAAACAACTATCGTCCAGTCGCATTGCTTTCGGTTATATCAAAATTTATGGAGAAGACTATCAACGAGAAATTATTAAAGTGCCTGGAAGGCTTTAACATCATCAGTGACCGCCAATATGGATTTCGTGAGTCTAGATCAACAGGAGACCTTCTCGCATATATTTGGAATACCTCAATGGGACATCATGGGAAGTCCCGCAGCAGTGGACATTTGTAGTAATCGATAATGAGTTAGTCTATGTGTTCAGTTGTTCAGTGATTGTCGGCATTTGTAAGTCATTGTGTAGAGTATGCACCATCGTAAAGCGTGGAGCACTTGTCATGATTCTAAGGACTTTGTTCTGAAAAGTTTGAAATTTGCGGAAAGTTGACTTCCTTAAGGTACACCAGGAGGCAACACCATACCGGCCGAATAATTGTCCTGTAACGTAATGTCTTTGTCCGTAAGTATAGTCTACTTCTACTGTTGATAAGAGAGTAGATGGCGCTGAGTTGACCATTTGCTTTTTTCAAGCGTTGGTCTGCATTGTCGGTTCAAGCCAGCCGCTTATCGAAGCTCAGACCCAGATATTTAACTTTCTCACCCCAGCTTAGACTGGTGTTTTTGACTTTCAGTCTGGTATGTGGAAATTTGCTTTTAGCTCTTGAAAAGTAGATAGCTTGGGTTTTGGCATCATTAAGGCGAATTTTTTATTTATCTAACCACGCTTCGATAAGTTTTATGTGACGTTGCAGCTTTGAGACTACCAACCTTGACTGGCGGTAATCGCGGTGCCACTATACAAAACTGTATAATTTTTATACGAATAAATAATGTATAAAATTGTTAAAAGTAATAATGAAGGTAACTAATAAAATAAAAAAATGATCAACAATATTCCTAAAAATTTTAATCAAAAAGGAAACATAGCACAGATCTTACTGTTAAACGAAATATATGTTTTTATATAAGGCAACATTTTGTTTAAAATTTGAAACGTTTTCAGTGCGATCCTTGTCCTTGTGTTTCTCGCGAAAGCTTTTCTATTTCTGGTTCATGTCTAGTTACTTTTAATATTACACACGCCTCTAAATTTTCTGTTGTTAGCCGACTTCGATATGGATTCAAAATGATTTTCATATGGGAAAAAACTTGCTCACACATATAGGACGATCCGAATGCTGAAAGCATTGCAAATGTCACTTTTTTTAGGCAAATAAATTTATCTGGCAAACTGGCCCAACAATTCAGTATTTCGTTTGATTTATCCTGAGGATCACCTTCTAAAACTCTTCTTTGTTCCACAAATTTTGTCTTCCATAACTTGGAGTTCCTAAATTCAATATGCTAAAGCTAAAAATCTTGAATTTCCATCCATGCGAAAAGAGAATCATTAAAAGGAATGCTACTAAAATCCATTAAGTCTGGTTTTATCAAGAAGGTGAACATGTCGTGACCATGTTTATCAAAATCTTGGCCTCTTTCAGCAAATTCTTCTTTCAGTGAAGTCATGTAGTTTAACATTTCCTCATTAAACATTATCACAATTATTAAGGTTGGGTAAGTATGTTTTTAGATTTAGAAAGTATTTATATGTATGGGAGGTAATATTGCGAATAAATAGATCTATTTTCATTTTAAGAGACTTCCAGGAATCATACAAATCTAGAACAGTTTGACCCGATCCTTGCAACTTAAGGTTTAGTTCGCCGAGATGATTTATAATATCAGTTAGGAACATCAACTTACAAATCCATTCTTTATTATGTAGTTCAGGAAAGACTTGAGCTTATTTTTTTTGCAACAAAATGACCTAATTTCTCCCAAACATTCCACAAATCTAGAAAGCACTTTACCGCGGCTAAGCCAGCGTATATTGCTGTGTAATGGAATATCTGAATATTCACTTTCCATTTCTTGTAAAAATGACTTGAATTGTCTGCGAGTTAATGAAGAACGACCAGCAATGTAGTTGACAACTTTTATAACAGTATCCATCACGGTTTTTAAGCTTCCGCTCGATATCTTTGCGCCATCTGTAGTTACGCAAAAAATCTTAGTTAAGTCTAGTCCCCGTTTCTGAAAATGTTTAACGAATTCTGATAGTAAATCTTCGCCTCTTGTCGTTCCTTCCAATGGTAGCAGACATATCAGTTCTTCATACACACGGTTATTGTCAAAGTACCGCGCAACGATTGCCAACCGGGAAATGTCATTACCGTCGACACTTTCATCCAACGAAATACTAAATACGATATTCCGTTTAATAGCGTCGATCTGTTGTTTCCGTACATTTTCTGCCATTTCAGTAACTCGCCTCTCAATATTCCGCGCTGATGCTGGTATATCTTTAATCCGGACCAGTATTACTTGTTTATTAGGAAAATACATCCGCACTTCTTAGAAACGTTTGCTTCATAAATTCCCCATTAGTGAAAGGTCTTCCCTTTTCTGCCAAAGATTGTGCAATTTTAAAACTGCATTCGGTTGCTTGATCTTTCCCTTGACTAATTTTTGTAAATAATGTTGCCTGCTTTGTATACTGAGCAACTGCTCTTTGGATTGTCTCCGTTCTATCAGCATTATCCTTAAACCCCGATTCATGTCTTGTTTGAAAATGTCGTTGAATACTAGATGTCTGAAATACTACGCTTTCCCGACATAATGCACATATGGCTCGATCTCTTTGCTGTACAAAACCATAACGACTTGTCCAAGAGCTTTGAAAGGGCCGAACGTCTACTTTCTGCTTTTTAGCCGCCATACGCTAACGTTACAGATTGATAAATAATGTTACGATTAACTATCCTGGGTCCGTCCAATAACAACACCTTGGTACAACTTTTACCACTAAACTTTTATTTCGGAACTTATCTTTACAATAGCTCGTACTAAACTAAACTAACTCTAATTGAATATACGCTTATATAATGGTAAATCCGCCTCCTAGAAGTTTCCCGTATAACCGTGGCAATGCCGCTCACCGGGCGTTCGAAAAGCCGAGAATTACCTCTGCGCGTCTTTTATTTTCTAGAAACGTCCCGTCGCGGTCGCGTCGTTCTAGCCTGGCCTGCCATCACATAGCTCGGTCGAGCTACGTTGCCAGCTTGTGTACAGTTCCGTAGATTATTTTAAATTTACAATAAGTATCCTTAAAATTAAATCTTTAATATTATACACCAAACTTCACAAAGTTATGCGTGCCATTTTAAACTGCCAGGCGTGCCAAGTCTGGCACGTGTGCCGTAGGTTGCCGACCCCTGCTCTAGATGGATATTTTAAGTTTTACTATATTATTATATTTTATTGTTAATTTAATTTAAAAAAAGGCTTTGTCGATAAACGTAATACTTTATGACAATAAAGCATATTTTGGTTTGATTTAATTTTATTTGATTATTCAGCTAACTTCTTTATGATACTTTTGCAGATGAAGTAGGATCTGAACCATATAATTTCCGGTCTTAAAGTACGAACCAATCTTTTAGACTTTAGGTTAACCAGATCGGTTTGTTCAAAGAGAAATACTGAAATTGCATACAATGGCGAAACCAAACTATGTTGACGTCGCGTCGCCTAAATAATTTAAGCAACTTTTCCAAAGTAATACAATTAATAATTAAGCAGTAACGCCACTCTAGCCGGGACAAAAACGAGAGCATCCCAGTCCGCTTCGAAGTATAATAATTAAAGTAAAGATTTGTAGATGACTCCGTGAATTATTAACAATTGGAATTTTAAATGAATAGGTGGAGGTAGAGAGATGGATGGAAAACTTAACTCGAAACTCTATGGAAAATCTTGGCGAATTTTCCACTGTTAATTATTAAAATATGGGAAACTTCTTTGTCGAGCAGAATGCACAAGTTACGTTGTTCCTTCTTAAATATTGTATTAATCTTTGCTCGCGCAAAACTTTGCTACGCCTTTGTTGGAATCG
The DNA here is from genome assembly GCA_963920685.1 of Polydrusus tereticollis. Classification (NCBI taxonomy): domain Eukaryota; kingdom Metazoa; phylum Arthropoda; class Insecta; order Coleoptera; family Curculionidae; genus Polydrusus; species Polydrusus tereticollis. Next base: position 46,221,541 of record OY987334.1, on the reverse strand, counting down.
TGTTATTTTTTTGTAGTTGTTTATATTCTCCGGGGAAATTGTTTACTTTTATATATATGTGGCCAACAAATTTGGCATTAAATATCTTTAGGTTGGTTTTACTTCGTAAAAGAGCAAAAATGTTATGCCTGGTGATGCATGGCTTAGTTGAACATAGGAAATCCCATGCAAATTTTGAGGTGGCTAAATATTGGTTCCCCTGAATATGTTAGAATAAAATTGTATTGTAATTTGTTGAAGAGGCCGATATAATAAACCCAGGTGCCAAGTTTGAATCCATTTTAATAAGCCAATCCTATCTTATTTAATTAAATGTGATGGCAAAATTGTGAAATTTTTATAGTTTGGGTAATACAGCAAACACCAGCAAATAATTTCTGTGACGCTATTGTCAAAAATCGACGTAAAGCTGGACATAACGAACAAATATTATTTTGGAAGTGATTATCAGGGCATTTAACTGAAAACGTTTCAGATACTGCTCTTAAACTGTTTGCTGCATAATACTACTTAATCATAGTTACTTTTTCCCTAATGGACCAGCTCACATATAGCTATAATTAAAGCGCCTTCAATGAAAATGTTGTCACTGACGCTACCTCCATTTCCAACAGTTTCTTTGCGGAACATTTGCTTTATCTCTGATGATTTATCCATCTATGCCAGCGAAGTATCAGATGTCATCCTTACTGGCATGGAAGCCTTCATCCCCTTCTCAAACGAGTGCACCTCCAACGGCAAGCCTTGGACACACTTCTTGAATGTCCAAACCGATCAAGATCATTTTGGTGGGTTGCTAAGGCCGTCGATCAGAACTCCACCAAGTCAACTATTCCACCTGTAACCCGTTCTGGTGGCACTATCGCGACCAAAGCTCAAGAAAGAGCACACTTACTGGCGGAACTATCCTCTTCACATTCAAATAATTTCCAGGGATAAACTCCACCGAGAATATCTGCAGCGCCTGTGACACTCGAAAAGCTTCTGGTCCTAACAAAATTTCTGTCACCGTGATTAAGACATGCGCCGATGAATTGACACTGGTATTTTGTAGACTTTTTAACCTATCCTACGAAAAAGGAAAATTTTCTTCTTGCTGGAAATCTGCGCGAGTCCCGGCCATACCCAATGACGGCAAGAAAATCTTGCCAAGCAGCTATTGATCAGTCGCATTGATTTCAATTGTATTAAAAGTTATGGAAAAGGCGATCAACCAAAAATTATTAAAGTACCTGAAAGTCTTCATCACTACCAGTGACCGCCAGTATGGATTTCGTAAGTTTTGATCAGCAGGAGACCTTCACCCCTATGATACCCCTCGTTGGAACAACGCAATAGAACATTGTGAAGAGTCTCTGGTGGTAGAACTGGACATTTCCAAGGCCTTTGGTCGAGTATGGCTTCTAACTAAAGTGAGAGGAACAGTATGCCTTCTTAACTTAGTTTACGACTGTCAAATTTTTCTCAGACCCATTTAACATTAATGCCGGAGTTCCTTAAGGTTCTTTATCATCTCCCCCCTCTGTTCCACTATACATTCACGACCTTTTGGAACAAAAGTAATAATACGATATATTATAGATGTGCTGACGATGGCACACTTATTTCGCCTTTTACTTTGGATGCTCGAGCGTCGACTGCCAATACACAATAGGCAGCAAAAAGTCTCACATCTCAACAGACCTGAAAGAAATTCTGTCTTGAAGTGACAGTAACCAAGTAGAATTTAACGCTAGAAAAATGTAGGCTGCAAAAGGTAATGCTAATGAATTGTCCTGGCATAGTTATGTGGCGGCAACAGCTAAAGCAGCTTCGCAGAAGCTTGAAATACTTTTGGATGAAATAATTAATTTATATTAACTTAATTCTTTGTCACTCGAGTAAAGAAAATTGAGTGAATGCAGAAATATAGTGTTTAAATCAAAGTATATTTACGTATGCTGACAGCATTGCTTGATTTCTTTAATATTTGCGTCAACTTCATGCAAACAACTAAATCATACAGTTCAAATAACCTGGTAATCACTTTACTTTATGGCATACAATAAATGCGTATCGATAACTATCTTATTAATTGAACATTTTCAATGCACCATAACTAGGAAATGTAGACGATATTAATAAACTCTAAACTTCTAGCAGCAAACTAACAAACTATTCACCTCCACCTCTAATTGATTATTCAAATTAATTCGAAAGCTGTTTCTATAACTAGCTAAAAGCTCCATGGAACAATGAGAGCAGACGTTTGAAGTTCCCATTGTTCAGTCTTGAATGATATCTTTCCCTGCTAAAAGATAATTAATTTACTAATTAATTTGATTTTAGTATTGATATTGTTATTATTATTGAACTAAATTTAAACTACAAAAATATGTTTTATTTTATATATTAAAACTCTAACTTTGGCCAATTTACAAGTTTGAAAGATCAAGAAGAAATATAAAGATATACAGAGTGGCAAATAATGCATAATGCCTGTAACTTTTGAATTACCTCGTACACGAAGAAGTTGTTCAGTAAATTATTTCTCATATTTCTGGTTGCCATGGAGACTTACCTACTTTTTTTAAATGGAAAACTCTGAATTTTTGTCCTGCAAGCGTTTTCGAGATAATGACTAATGTGGAAATATTAATAATGAGCGGTTACGGAAATATAAACAGATGGCAAGATCAGGTTTGAGAACTTTTCAGTGAATTATACCCAAATAGGCCTCCAATAAATCAGTCAACGGTGTGTCAAGTGGTAAAGAAATTTCGAGAAACAGGCAATGTTAGGGAAGCCGCTAGATTAGTTTGACCTAAAACAGCAACCGGGGGAGACAAAGCTTTGGATATCATGCTCTCAATACATAAAAGTCCAACACAATTATCCAGGTCAATGGTAATAGATCTTAATGTGTCTCATCAATAAGTGAAAAATGTGAAAAATTTGTTTAAGCAGGAGAAGTTGCATCCCTACAAGATAAAGTTTGGGCACGACTTAAACGAGGACGATTTTGATAGAAGAGCTCAATTTTGTGAGCTGATGATGGAAAGATGCAATAACGATAATAATTTGCAACAAGTATCATTTTCTCTGATAAAGCTACTTTCCATTTAAATTGCATTGTTAATAGACACAATTATCGTTATTGGTCTGCTGAGAATACTTACGGGTTCTAGAAAGGTCATACTCAGAGGCCCGAAAAAGTTAATGTTTGGGCGGACATAATTGGTAGACATATTGTGAGACCCTTTTTCATAGATGGTAATTTGAATGGCGAAAAATATCTGAACCTCCTCAGGAATCACATAATTTCTTCTTGCAGAATGGTTTTACGGGGTGTAAATAATGGCATAAACGAACAGGTATGGTTTCAGCAAGATGGAGCACCTGCGCATTATACGACAAATGTTAGACAATACATAAGCGAACAATTTCAAGGACGTTGGATAGGCAGAAGAGGTGCTATTGGCTGGCCAGCGCGATCCCCGGACTTAACCCCGCTTGACTTCTTCTTGTGGAGACACTTAAAGAACAAAGTCTACGTTAACCGTCCAAATTACTTAGAATCTTTAAAAGTCAGAATTAGTGCTGAAATTCGGGCCATTCCAGAGGACTTTCTTTTAAACGTTGTAGACGGGTTCAGGGATCGACTGGCGCTCTGCTTAGCAGAAAATGGTGGTCATTTTTAACACCTGATCCACTAAAAAGGTTTCACTTGTTTATTATTCCGATTTTAAGTTGTTTAATTTTCTAGACTATTTATTTTGTTATGATAAAGTTTGTTACAATTTTAAATAAATAAAAGCTTGAAATACAAATAATTCAGAGTTTTCCCAGTAGAATCCAAATATGCAATTATATGCAGGGTGGGCCATTTAAAAAAAGTAAGTTTGTCTCTATGGCAACCAAACCAGGAATGACAGAAAAAAATTCATGCAGGTAGAAATATGGGGAGTAATTTACTGAACTACTTTCATAAAGGTCACTTTTTCGTATACGATGTAATTCAAAAGTTACAGGCATTATGCGCGGTTTTTTTGCCACTCTGCATACTATATGATACATACAGTATTGTCACAGGTGACTAATTTAATTTTTTGGTGCAGCCTCTCAGCAGTTACCTTATCCATACCATAAGTTTATACAGGTTGGAGTAGTATTTGTTAGTATAGTAGTAGCTGGAGTGAGATGACGCCTCACCCCTTTCGCCATGTTTATACTGCAGACGTACCTAGACAAGAGCAAACACAGCTCTATCTATTTGCCGACGACACGGCGATAACTGCCACCTCCAGATCACCAAGGTTGGTGGTCTTAAAAATGCAGGGGCTTATAAATATTCTGCAAACTTGGCTTAATTAGTTTGATTAGTTGATTCCTGCTAAGGTTAAGTTAATAAATTTTTATAACCACATCTGCATGAAGAAAGAGTCATAACATTCAGACTCGAGCTACGATTAGAAGAGAGTAGTCTAGTGTGATTTCTCCTCATCAGTTAATACATTTGTCTTTATATTTTCTTCTTGATCTGAGTCTGAAGGTCATTAAAAAAATCTGTGGACCACTAGTTATACTAAATCGCAATTTATTTGACCGATCTCGATGAATTTGATGGTTGCCACGGTTATATCCAAGACTTCGGCTTCGCTATCTGTACATAATGATTAAAAATTGTGGGAAATTAAGGTTTCATAGGTATTGGGGTATTAGTCTGGAGGTTGCAAGGGGCCCGGACGGTACAAACAAACTTGAACATCCTTCAAAATGGGAGAAAGAAACATTTCGTTTTATTACAAGGCTAGTGGGTCGATTATGGTTTATTATAACATTCGTGGAAATATATACGCTTTTTAACAAGCACCATAATTAATTTTGCTGACTTTCCAGTACATTAATAAAATCAGTATCATTAATAATAAAAATTATAAAAGCTCTTCGTCGGAATCAAAATTATACTTTCAGCTTGTAAGTGTTTCTCATTATACTACAATTCTAGTTTCGAAAACAATCAATATTTAAACGATAACTATAAATCATGTTAGTTGAGATTCAAGCGAGAATATTAAATATTCCTCTAACGTATACTTTAAATTATTGATTTAGCTGCAGTGTTATAAATGGTATAATTAAAAGTATCGAGTAATAACATAGACGGAGTTTTTGCAAGTACGTTTCCTTTATGTTTGCTTAAAACTGGTATTTGGGTTATCCAATGTCATTGTTAAGTTAAATAGTGATATTCAGATCCCCACATTGAAATTTCAGCACATTTACTGGATCATGTTTGTTCTTTAAGTGAAACATACGTCTATTACTTCTATTTTTCTCAGTACTGCGTCGTAATTAGATCTTTTTTAGAAGGGTTTATTTATTTATTTTTTATGTATTTAATTATTTATTTCATGCGAGGATCACAAATGTAACATACATACGTCAAAATATGGTAAAACAATAATCAGACTGCAGGAAAAAAAATTTTTTTTTCACTCAAAAACCAGATTATACCAATCATAAATTTAAAATTTAAAAGTACCGTTAGGGTTCTGATACGTGACAAGATGTAAACACACAAACTTAAAATTCAAAATGTAAAATTTACGTCACAATATGCAAACACATAGATTCAAAATTCAAAATGTAAAGTTTACAATAGCAGATACATTATACAAAAACTACGAGAAATGCGACATATACTCTTCAGGCGAATAAAATTAGTTTAAAATCAAAATTTGTTTCATTTTTTTTTTGAAGCTAAGAAACGGCAATTGTTTGATTTCTAACCGGAAGAACATTGAAATATTTTACTGCCAAATATCCGGGACCATCCCGACATCTTTTTATGCACCAGTGACCTGGGACAAGAGCACAGTTTACAATTGAGAGTTGCAACACGTGGCTACATCTCGTGGCAATCACACGTATCAACCCAACCAGGACAGCGAGAACATTCAAACGCTGGCAAGGCGGCCCATTGCGGGCAAACTACGTTGGGTGTCGCTGGTAGCCAATGTATCGGTTCAGCCTACCGAAAGCATGTATATTCAATCATCGCTGTCCTGGTTGGGTTGATACGTGTGGTTGCCACGAGATGTAGCCGCGTGTTGCAACTCTCATTTGTAAACTTGCATTGCTGTGTTAAAGCACTTTGAGGTCCCTGCCCTTTCCGTCAGACCCGGAGCCTTGCTGAAGAGCCGTAAACGGCAAAACGCGTCCAAGGATTGGGTCTGACGAAAAGGATAAGGGACAACAGGTGGATGTTCTTTTTGACATAGAGGAGGTTCTCTAGGATATACAGAGAAGGAAAAGTAAGAATATCCAAATCTCTGAAGGACGCTCTACAGTCTTCCCTGAAGCCCAAGCCACCCATCAGTCTAACCGCCTTTCTCTGCAAGCCAAACAGACGCTAAGAGCCAGGAGCGTACCCTCATGCAAGAACGGCATAAGAAAGATAGGAGTGGAATACAGCGAAATATGCAGTGTATAGTATAGCGTGGGACATATTGTCTGCAAGACTGCGAAGCAGATATGGATTTTTGCGCAACTTCAAAGCCACAGCCTCAGTGTGCACGCCCCACTGTAGCCCAGGGTCAACACTGACGCCAAGGAATCTTGTCCCTCCCACATGGGCATTTACAGTACCCATATCTCTCATAGAAAAAACCACCCGCTCTGTCTTGCCTGTATTCAGCAGTAACCCATTAGAGTTAAACCACTCTTCCGCCCCCTTCTGCGCCTATAAAGAGCCTCACATTGACGCTTCTAATGTACGCGCCCAAACAGAAATGATTGCGTCATCGGCAAAGAGGGTAAACATGTGATGATGTATCGTTTAATGGTAGATCATTTATGTAAATCAAGAAAAGTATGGGGCCTAGAATGGAACCTTGGGTACCTCGATAGTTATCTCCTGTTTTGCCGAAGTTACACCATTATACTGCACGGCTTGACATCTGCCTGTAATATAAGATTTCAGTAGCTGGAGACTTTGGGTATTGAAGTTGTAGGCCTTTAGTTTTTGCAGAAGTATGTTATGGTCGACACAGTCAAAAGCCCTGCTGAGGCCACAAAACAGAACGGTGTCATATTATTATTGCTCTTGAATGGCATCCATGATATCTGAAATGAGGTTAATGATTCCTAGGACGGTGTTCTTATCCTTCCTAAACCCAAACTGGCGCTCATTAAATAGACAATTTTCCCCAAAAAAAGGATATTATCTGTATCAACATACATTTTTCAATTATTTTGGACACTATGTGAAGGAGTGATATTGGCCTATAATTTTCTATCTCATCTGGACTGCCTTTTTTAAAGAAAGGAATAACAAGAGCCTCCTTCATGCAATTCGGAAAGATTCCTTCCTTAAGACAGAAGTTCAAAAGTTTAGTAATGGGTACCAAAACCAAATTCTTTAAGGGTTTTATTATCTTTACGTTTAAATGGTATATATCTCGGCTGGTTTAATTTTTGAGATTGTTTAAAATATCTCGCACCTCATTGAAACTCACTTCCGAAAACGAAAAACTAGTTGTTGGTGCTTTAAGATTTTTTAGATATTTCTGAGGATCAATATTTAATCTTTGCATACCATAATTTACCAGTGTATGGGCAATATTCAAATAGTAGTTGTTGAAATCGGTAGAGGTAAGAGTATTTGAATCAATTTTTTTGTTTATATTTCCTATAGTTTTATTAATAACTTGCCACATGCACTTACTGGGATTGCTGGATGCACTAATCAGGTTATCGTTGACCGAAATTTTAGCCCTACGAATGGCTTTAGTATATACCCTTTTGAATTGCATATACTGTTGTTTATTTGCATAACTATTAAACTGCCTGCATATATCACCATCACCAAGCAGTCCCAGATGATTCCTCATTGCTCGCAACTCCCGAGTAAATCAGCTGATATTGTTGGACTGATCAGACCTGACTATGTATTGCTTCTCTGGGAAACTCTTTTCATAATTTTCCCTCAATACATTCATAAACCTTTCACACTTATCACTGACACTCAGATTTTCACACTGAAGAAAGTCCCATGAGCTTTCAGAAACACTGTTGTAGAACACAAAGAGTACTCTCTGAGTCACGGGTCTAAATACTTAGCCTAAGAAAAATCATTACTCTTAGAAGGAACAGAAACATCAACAATCTGACCCTTATGGTAGATATATCAAGATCTACAACCCTAGAACCTCTAACGTCCACATTTGCACCCACAAAGATATTATCCAGACAGACACCCTGTCTGGTTGCTTCGTTTATAGTTTGTTGAGAGCCAAATCCAGACATAGTGTCACACAATTGCAACGCAGATTGGAAGTAATTCTTATTTAACTTAAGAAGTAGCTACTTCTAATTCTTGAATTGCTTGATTATATCTAATCATTAAGGTCAAGGTAGCAGCCAGTCCCTGAGTAGTTTATATGGTTTGTTTGGAATTGCATGTATATATGATTGGGTAATGAGTTCGTTCTGGGAGACGTCCGTCCATCTGTAGTAGTCTATAATCAGTTTGTCAAAATGTTTAATAACACTTGTCAAAATAAATTTTGGCCCAGCGAGTGTGGTGGGACTAAATACTACTTGGATAGAAGAATACTCAGTTCCAATAACTCTATGAAAGTTAATAAGTAAACTTGCTAAGACCAAAGCTGCAGCAAGCCGCGATGATAAGGATACTTGCATTAATTGCCTATCAAGCTACGTTAATATTGGGAGGGCACAGCAAGTTGAAGTGCACCAAAATATGTTTAATATACGGTAAATCTGTTGAAGGTAACCATGTTTACTTCAATACATGTAGAATACCCCGTGATTAGAGGAAAAGGAAAATTGCAGAGTCGAGTTTATTATCGTTCGATATTCTTTGTATAAAATAGAGTCACAGTTTTCAAAGATACGAAAACTCTTTTAGTTCCTTATTACTATGGCACGTTGTGTTGATAAATTCACTACTTTGATCGACTCTTTTTAAAATATTTAATTGGCAGGTTTGTTTTCTCGTCTTTGACTAGTATTAATGACTCCTCCTGCTTTTGGGAACTAAATAAAATATTTAAAATCGCTTTTTTGAGATTTAGTGTTTATCGTAAGAGAAATAATTGGTGCAAATATACAGAATTTTAACAAGAGGAAATTCTAATTTGATTTATACAGGTAGCTAATGGATTTCTGTTTTGTTTAAATAGAAATTAAAGATAAGGAAGGATATAAAATATATTGATGAATAATTAAAGACACATCCTGGATTCACTCACGTTATGTGAAATAATGACAATAGTTTAAATAATGTCAATGACTTTAAGCAAACAAAGACTGTACCTTGCCAGTAAGTTTATTTATAATGCGTCTAGTCAACTTTCAAAGTTTACATTGCGTATTTATTTTTCCTTTTACGGTCTTCCTTTGGGTTAGTTTAGCTTTCTTTTTTGTTCTTCTTCCGAGGGTTCGTCCAAATGCCAGATGCACTTCGGCCAAATTTGACCCATTGTGCTCACCCTAGTTTGTTCTAATACCCACTTATTGATTCCAGTTCGGAATATCCTCTGATTCTAGTCTTGATTGCCCGACTATTTGTTGCCTTTTCCGATTCAGTGACTCGCAATTGCAAATAATATGCTGTACCGTTTCACTTTCTCGTCCGCATAACCTGCAGCTTCGGTCTCCGTTGTACAGTTGCATGCGGTGCAGGTGCTGCTTGACGGCCACGTGTCCTGTCAGAATTCTTGTGGTAATTCTCAGCTGATTTTTGCTCACCAGAAGTAGATGTTTTGTTAGTTTCGGGTCTGGGTCTCCAATGTAAGGTTGGCTATGGTTTAATCCCTGTCTGTTGTTTCAGTAGATTTTGTGTTGATTCCTTGTCCATCGTTCTATGATATCTGGTACTGTGCACCTTGGGACTCCGAGTACCTTTTCGTTTCCTGTAGTATCTTCATGTCCTGGTACTCATTGTAGTATTACTGTGTTGGCTTTTCCCGGGGCCACTAGTTCCTCTTGGCATTCCCATACCAGTCTTGATGTCACCTCATTGTATGTTAGCACTCTAAATGCTGCTTGGCTGTCAGAGTATATGTGGATTCACTTATTAAGATAAGCCTCCTATTGTTTTCATACGCGCACTGTAGGATGGCGTAGATTTCCACTCGGAACACCGTGGGAGATTTACCCAGGGAGAAATAAGCATCTCTCTTCGGTCTTACTCCGTATATCCCTGCTCCGGTACCGTCTTTGGTTTTTGAGCCGTCTATGTACCAGATTATTGCCCCAGGAGTATCTGGTGGTTTATTGTTCTACGCATCCCGTTCATCGATTACGGTCTTGAATGGTATGTCATGGCAATATGCAGGGTTTGTGTGGTCTGATCTCATTTCTAACTCAGGTCCCCTTATGATAACGCATAGACATGCTGTTCAGTTCTGTGCCACCCAGAAAGTAACGTAGAACTCTGTAGTCTGTATAGTCCCATTATGGTCTCTTCTTTAATCACCAAATGAAGTGGAGGAAGGTATAGGATGTTGTCCATTGCGGATGTAGGGGTCGCTTTCATGGCCCCTGTGATGCTCAAGCAGGCCAGCCTTTGTAGGCTTCCTAGCTTTGATATTATGGTTTTCTGCTGTGTCCCTGGCCAGCAGTATTGCATACGTAATTGTAGGTCTCACTACCCTAGTGTACAGTCAATGCATCAGCTTAGGTGAGAGTCCCCATGTTTTTCCGTACATCCGTCTAGTAACTGCCAAGGTTACTTCCGTCTTACTCCCTGTATGATTAGGGGTCCCAATCCCTCCTTTTTCCTGCGTTTTGTTAGTTTAGCTTACTCGTATATCAAAGTTGATTTCTGGTTGTTCTGATGAATGATTGGCAACTTTGGTTCATCGTCAGCTCTTAACCAGAGTTCTCCACTTTTGGACGCAGGTTTTTGTCAACTTGTTTTATGTATGTTAGTTTTGGGCATTCAGATGTTTATTTTGTGGCATCTATTTAGTTTAGAAGGATTCCTTGTTTCTGCAGCGTCTTGTGGAATTCTTTCCATTGACTTGACGTAACTGCGTTTACTATCTAATAAGTTTTCCTATTTGTTGCAAGCTGTACTCATAAAATTTTAATAAGTCCTAGTTAGGATACATTTCATCTTCAAATAAATTACTTAATTTTGGCATTAGCTTTATATTACCAACAGTAATAGTTGAGATGGGCTCTAGATTGTCTCTTGACAACGTGGGTCCTTAAAGAATTTTCACTTCACCATAAGCGTAAAACTATCTCTATAAGTCCTCAACGTGATCTTCGTTAAACCAGAAACTAAATGCGTCACAGACTCCTCTGAACTACACCGGTGTATTTTCACCTACCTGCAAGCTGTCCAGATTGGGTCTTCCTGGATACTGATCAATTGCAGGGGCTTCCTTAGGTTGCAGTGAAAAGTTGTGAAACATTTTCGTCGAGATATTTGTTCAAGTTGCGATAGGCAGTTATACCAGATGGAAGAAACCAACGAAAACACTTATTGATCGCTTCTTTTTCATATATTTGTTAGACATCTGCGTAGACTTCAAATAGGCTGGTTGTACATACTACAATCTTATAGGATTACTGATTTGTTTTAGAAATGCCCGGAGGTTTCTAAGTTAAATTCCTTTGATGTATCCTGGGTTCATTCACAGACCTACGAAGAATTTGTGATTAGACAATTTTTGTATTCTTTTTTAAGTTTATCAATTGCCGCTAGTTTCTATCACGTTTTTTTTTCTATAGTATCGTAATATTTTTTTATTATATGAAAAGAATAATTTGGTGATTAATTATTGTTTTTATTTAAGAAGTACCGCTAATACTACAGCATTAATAGGTAAAATACTGATTAGGCATCCCTATATTCGAAATAATCTTTAAACGAGACGGGGACTCCCTGAATTTTGAGGAATACTTATATAAATCAAGACTTCGAATAGTCCACATTTAGTTTCATGCGAAGCACTTAAATGACAACTTTAGTTTCTGTTTCGGTAAAGTAATTTGTTGCAAAAATGTTGCGTCGAACTTGCAAAAATATGCCTGATGATTTTAGATACGTTTGCGATAACTTTATTTTGAAAAAGTACAAGAGAAGTATTACTGACTTTGTTATAAACGCGTATTTGCATACTTTAAAGTGAAACTCGGAGATCAGGTGGATACCGCATGTGGTTTGTAAGATTTGCGAAGAAGCTCCAAAGCACTGGCTAAGGGAATAAGGAAAGAACTATCCTTTGGAATACCGATGGTGTGGAGAGAGCCCAAGAACCATATAACCATTTTGCCTTTGCAACATTTAAGGTCATAATACCAGAACTTTAAAACACATTGTGTATCCAAATATTATGTCGGCAATCAGACCAGCCCCCATAGTGTTGATTTCCTATACCTGTGACAACAAAAATTTTGTAAAGTGATAATGATAAAGATGACGAATCCTTAGCTATTGCGAAGACTGATGTGTTTCAACCTTCTTCTTTAAGTCAAAATGTATGAATCTTAAAGAATTTCTCATGATAATAGACTATAAAACTCACAACTGGCTACTCTGCAGCGACTGAAAAATTTCAGGCCTTCTATTAGGTCAGTAATCCAGATTTACGAAATACTCATGTTTCTTTATGTGAGGGGGACAGTAGAGCTAAAGACCAACACTGGGTAAAGAGAACTTGGAAAAGAAGAGAGCATTTAACACCTAGCAACAAGAATGTTGTTCATGAAAGTCTAGTAAAGTCTAGTTGATCCTTTAAAGTATTATTACCTCCACTCCATATAAAACTTGGTTTAATAAAGTAATTTGTTAAAGCGTTGGATAAAACAGGTCGATGTTTCCAATTCTTGGCTGAAAACTTCCCAGTCTATAAGAAGCGAAAATTAAAGAACGTGATTTTGTTGGTCCGCAAATAAGAACGCTAATAAAAACTGATGAGTTTGAATCGGTCATTAACAGCATCGAAAAAAATGCGTGCAAGGCTTTTATGGACGTTTTAAATAAATTTCTGAGAAATAATAAAGACCCAAATATGTGGATACTGTGGAGAACATGCTGGACAAATTTAAAGAATTATAATATGAGCATAAAAATTCCCTTTTTATGCGTACATTTGGACTATTGCAAGCCTTGGTGATGTCAGTGCAGAGCAGGGTCACCAAGATATTTAAAAAATGGAGAAGAGGTATCAGGGACGATGGGATACAAAAATAATGGCTGACTGTAGCTGGATGTTGAAAAGGGATGCTCCTATGGCTAGGTATAAGGAAAATTCCCCAAACGGAGTTTTTTGGGCAAAAGAGAAAACTTTTTTTAAGAAGAGCAAAGAGTAGTTTGTTTTCCTTTATATTTTCTTATTAATATTTTGGTTGTTTAAACTTTTTTTATAAATAGATTATTATAAATTCATACCGTCGGTCATTTCAGGATTCAATGTCTCTTTAGTGTGCTTAGATGAAGCAATGTTACCGCCCCAAGGAAATGAGACACTTCTATTATCTTATGTTAGGATCCCAGCTGTCTGATGTTCAACAGATCTCTGATTTCTACTGCTTCCATAGGATTTCCCGAACTGATTTTGATCCCGTATTGTTTAGTAAACGACAAATTTGATCAACTATTTAACTGTCTAAAAATTACAAATATGCACATAACTAATAAGTGTAGGCGTAAATTTGGAATGGAAAATACAATGCTTAATAAAACTCTTTTTGTAGTATCTCTGCACCAGAATAAAAACAAGATTACCTTAAACCTTCTCCGATCCAATTATGTATAACGAAAAAAGATCTGCGGTGGATATTTCAGCTTTGTCGATGGTTTCCAATTGATTAGATAATGTTAAAAAGGGTAGAAGATATCCTTAGTCTGTTTTTTATTGGCTGAAAAAGGGACAATAAAGAAATAATTGGGTTTTCGGAGGCGACTGGAATAAAGTTGTATTTTCAATAATTTAATTATGATAATGCGCTGCTATGCCGTGTTCAGTGGCGGCTCTTTCAAAAGCACTTTCTAAATTGCAAAGTTTCATTCAATATTTAAGAAATATTTTAAAATATCTGCATAGTGAAATAAATTATTAACAACTCAGAAATAATCTAGGAGCATACCAAGTGCTTTTTAAGATCTGGAACAAGCACGGGAGAAATATTTTAGGGCGCTCTGCAAGCGGTGCTTGCGCATAATAGCCGATTTACGTGGGTCTTTTGGGGGTTTTATTCGTTTTCGAACAGAGTGATGACATTCCCCAGATATATCAATAGGCAAAGAAGTAACATAAATTTACAGAATGTTACTCTTCTAAGGGTCGGGTTTAATAAGTTTCTTTTAGGTGTTGAACTATTTCGAATCCATACCTACGATGATTTGGATAATCCTGATTCGAATGCAGCTTATCTTAGAGCTAATGTTGAATTTGCAAAACAATATCCCAAAATAGCTTTTCCAACATTTTCAATATTTTTTTCTTTGCACTTATACTTTTTGATGGATCCTATAATTTGTTTAACGGTTTCCCTTTTTTCCGCCATCTTCAAATATTCACGTTAGTCCCAAAACACACAAAAACTGTTTAAAACAAAACCATTGTTAACAGTCGATTTATCAGCCTTTAAAGCAAATTGAAAGGATCCGCATGCAATAAAGTAATTAGTCATAATAACAACCATTTAAATTTTTCAAAAACTAATCTGTGTAATTTTTAAATTTTAAAAACGTAAATTTTATTACTGTTACAAAACGTTGATGGTCCCAAGTAAAATCGTATATAAACCTCCGTAGGAAATTTCATATCTGTCTCGAGATTAGTAATGAAATACGTCCCACCTCGATATGTAATATACTATTATTACTTTGGTTAATTACCTAAAAAAATAGATTGAAACTTATCCCTAAAGGGCAGAATATATGCCTTGCTTGCCTTTAAAATATACAGTTATATTCATTTCTTTGACCAAATATGCATACTGGTATGCAATATTTCTAAATTTATTATAGTAAAATAAGGTAAGGAAACACGCTGGGTTCCACAAAAGATGTCTATTTAAAAACAAATGCAAAAAAAAACAAGAAATATAAAAGTAAACAATTTTTTAACCTGAAATTGTATAAAACGCATTTATTACTTCTTCTATCAGTAAAAATATTAGTTAGAGCCGCGGTGACAAAAAGACCTTGGAACTCCCAAACGGATGAAAAGCACGTTTTTGTATACTTAGTTCCAGTATCGTTCTCGAAATCCGTGTTGTCGAGTAGGGGTCTGGCGCTCGACGGTGGGCGGCTATAATATTTTTTCCAAATTTTGACCAGCGGTTTAAAAAAACATTTCCCAAATGGATGAAAATTACTGGAGGGCATCTAGGCAACCCCCCAATTACCGCAAAAATATTTTCATCCGATTTGATCTTTGCAAAGAGCTCTTCCAGGAGCTCAAAAAAAATGGAAAAAAGGGGGGGAAAAAATTTGATCATTTAAACTTGAAATTTGGCAGGGAGCTAGAGTTCGTGTCTGAGAATATGTAAAAAATTTTTTTTTGCTCCATGTGTCGCCATCGCTTTATAACAGTTTTTCAAAATTTAAATGGGCAAAATTTGATAAAGTAATTCCCACATGGATGAAAATTTGCACACAGGTTCTTTGACACCTACAGAACATCGAAAAATTATTTTCATCCAAATTTATTGCGGCCAAGACCAGATCTTTCAGAACATGCTCCGATATATTCATTATCACCGGAAACTCCAGGATCCGAATGTTCAATCTTTAAAGTAGAAAGGCCGATTACAATCAAATTGTATATTATTGTCCTAAACATTCATGAGCATATTTTCCTCTGATTTGACGATTATGAAGTAAAAACTCTGACTTTTAGACCGTATGAAGGCGACAAGCGCAGGGTCTAGGACATTTAGCCGTCGCCGTTTCGCCGTCGCCGTTTCGCCGTCGCCGTTTCGCCGTCGCGACAATTCGCCGGCAGCCGATTCGCCGTGGGCCGTTTCGCCGTCAAATAGAAATTAATAAAATACGTAAAAAAGGTTATAATATATATTGCTAAATTTTAACAAAATTGTTTGATAAAAATATACCTACATAGGCAAGTCAATAATAATAATTAGGGTTATTGGAATTCGGGTCTAGGACGTTCAGCCGTCGCCGTTTCTAATCTAATCCACCTTTTTGGGTCCAATTCGGTATATGCTAGATATAAAAAAATTGTAATAATTATAGACTTATATTGGTTAAACAGCGCTAACACGGCATCTAATCCACCTTTTTGGGTCCAATTCGGTATATGCTAGATATAAAAAAATTGTAATAATTATAGACTTATATTCTATTTGACGGCGAAACGGCCCACGGCGAATCGGCTGCCGGCGAATTGTCGCGACGGCGAAACGGCGACGGCGAAACGGCGACGGCGAAACGGCGACGGCGAATAGTCCCATCCCCACAAGCGCATACTTCATCCACATTTTAGCTAGTATATCTTTAGTAGGGTTTGACTCGCTTTGCTCGTGGATGAAATTTGGTTATTATAGTCGCCTTATATTTTGTGTTAGAGATTCGGATTTTGACTAGATTAATATTAGAAGACGGTTCTTTCCCATCCTGGTGACTCCCCAAGCAAAAATCTGCTTCTGACAGCAGGATCATTGGAATTTCAGCTATCGTCCAAGCGTCTCGTTTTTCCGGTTGCTCCGATTGATACCAAAGTATATATATAGCCACATATTTTCGGATATTAGAGGAAGGTTCTGATCCAGGTTGGTGCCATTCCGATGGGACCTCTGAAATCGGCAGCCGCAAAACGCGCTACTCAGCGCACAACTGATCGATCATAAATCGATGAAAAAAATGATCCTAACTGAAAACTGGTTGCTCCAACTGGCACCAACCTTGAGAATCTTGCTTCTGGATGTCAGAAAAAGGTTATGAGCCTGTTTGGTGCCATTCCGATGAAAACTCTGGTTCTGGCTGCAGGTTCATTGGAATTTCAGCTCTCGTCGCGCCTCTAGTTTTTCCTATTGCTTCGATTGCTACCAAAGTATATACAAATATTTCGGGATGTCAGAGGAAGGTTTTCTCCCAATTTGGCGATTAGTGAATCAAAATTCTCCTCCTGGCAGCCGACATACATGCGCGCAGGACGTTTTTCGCCTTTCAGAAGGAGAGTTTTAATTTATTTATCACCAAATTTGTTCAGAAGCTTCCTCTGCCAGCCCAAAATATGTGGTTACTGTATGCTTACTAGTGGGCAATGTTATTACACTCATATTATGGAAATAGGTTAAAAAAAATATTCGATCTGCAAAATCAAAAACCGCCCATAACTTTCTAACCAGTGATGGAAAATGAGTCGTGGGTTCATTATATTTGGGGACGATTAATGAAAGTTGCCCAGGGTTCAGGAACGATGAGGAAGACAGAAAAGCGGAAGCGGGCTGATAATTAGCCAATTTTCACGAAAATATACGTTATCGTGCTTTCAATTACAAAATCTAAAAAAATTTTACTACAATACTAATTGAGTCTCTTAAACTTAAATTTCTACTCTCTAACAAGGATATTATGTCCGGTATAAAACTGAAATAAATAAATTAATAAAAACTAGATCTTTAACTACACTTGCACTTTTTAACAACACTTTTGCACAACACACTGCGAATCGTCATCTAAATCCAGAATTAGTTCTTTAATGGCTTCGAAATGTTCTGCATAGAATATTGCGGCCTTAATCCATGTTCTGCATCGGGTAATTACAGGTTCTGGAGGTAAACTAACTCCTGGCAATCTCTCCTTATACATTTGCACTCTTAAAGGTGCTTTTAGAAATAGTTTTTTTACATTTGAAATTCATTTATTTCCTGAAGGATATTCAGTTCTGACGGTTTCTGCCACTCGGTTTATCCCATGTAAAAGACAAGTCACATGTACAGGGACATTTTTTTAAGTGTCTCACCCGATTGACGATTTTCCTGCTGACTATTTTAAAAACAAATTACATATTTCTCAAAGATTTTTGATAAGGATGCCGAATTTAATGTCAAAAAATACATAGATTTACAAATTTGACAGATGAGACGCCATTTTGAATTTTCTTAAATGGCAACCCCCATAAATAACCACACGATTGAATTGCATTTGGCGATCCGATTCTAAAACTATGTAGTTGTTGATAATTATTTTCAGCCGTTTCGGAAATACGGGGGTTCCTAATTTGCCTCCATCGATTTTGTCCTTTAAGTGTCTCACCCCTTTTATAAATAGACCTTCTAAGCTGAACACCCTAATTTCTTTTACAGTGATAATTTTCCGTGAGCAAGCGATCTACGCTATAGTCAAATCCGACAGATGTCAAAAAGTGACAGAGACGACGCCATTTTGAATTTTTTTAAATGGCAACCCTCATAAATAACAAGACGATTCAATTGCATTTGGCGATCCGATTCTAAAACCATTTAAAAAAATTAAGGTGTTCAGCTTAAAAGGTCTATTTATAAAAGGGGTGAGACACTTAAAAGACAATATCGATGGAGGCAAATTAGGAACCCCGTATTTCCGAAACGGCTGAAAATAAATATTAACAACTACCTATATACTTTTAGAATCGGATCGCCAAATGCATTTCAATCGTGTGGTTATTTATGATGGTTGCCGTTTAAAAAAATTCAAAGTGGCGTCGTATCTATCACTTTTTGACATCTGTCGGGCTTGACTATAGCGCAGATCGCTTGCTTACGGGAAATTATGTCACTGTGAAAAAATTTAGGGTGTTCAGCTTAGAAGGTCTATTTATTAAAGGGGTGAGGGGGGATGGGACTATTCGCCGTCGCCGTTTCGCCGTCGCGACAATTCGCCGGCAGCCGATTCGCCGTGGGCCGTTTCGCCGTCAAATAGAATATAAGTCTATAATTATTACAATTTTACAACGGCTAAATGTCCTAGACCCGGGGTGAGGCACTTAAAAGACCAAATCGATGGAGGTAAATTAGGAACCCCCGTATTTCCGAAACGACTGAAAATAAGTATCAACAACTATATAGTTTTAATTTAAAGAAGTAGTCCATTCTCGAACAGTTTTCTCTCTACTGCTAATAATAACTGCAGCACTACTTTTGTCTCCTAAAGATGAAGGTTACTACCTTCGAAACATGTAGAGACGTTTTAATTTTAAAATTGAGCCTTTGATAGCTCACTATTAAGTTAGTGGAGAAAGACTTTTTGACTTTCTTTCCCCTTTCCCCTATATAGTTTTAGAGTCGGATCGCCAAATGCAATTCAATCGTGTGGTTATTTATGGGGGTTGCCATTTAAGAAAATTCAAAATGGCGTCTCATCTGTTAAATTTGTAAATCTATGTATTTTTTGACATTAAATTCGGCTTTCTTATCGAAAATCATTGAGAAATATGTAATTTGTTTTTTTATTATAGTCAGCAGGAAAATCGCCATTCGGGTGAGACACTTAAAAAAATGTCCCTGTACCATATTGGGGTAAAAGATTCTTAAGTTTTGGCCTACTTTTACCATATACGGTACTACATTAGGCAAAAGCACTGAAAGCTTTTCATCTGGGACTGGATTTGGTAAGAAAAAGCTCGATAGGGGCTGCTGAATAAATCAGGTTACGGTCACATTGTTAGTCTAGCTGCTTAGAAGCTATTAAACATGGGTTTGTTGCTTTATCTTCTTGAAGTGCTCCAACCATAAGATGTGCGATATATCTGCCATAAGCATCTGTGCTTTCATCAACAATAATGTAAAACATTTTATCACCTAGTGAAGCTAAAACGGTTTCGTATACTGAATGGACATTCTTCTTTCTAAGCGTGGATTCGTCAGGAATGGTTTGTTGACAATATTTTTGCAAGAATCCTCTAAATTGCGGATTTTGCAATTTTTTTAAGGGTATGTTTGCTTCGACAAAAGCCTTGCATAAGTCTTCTTGAAAAATTTTCTTTTCACATTTCGATTTTTCTCCGACATTTTGAAATGCGTCTTTTACACTCGGCTAGACTGGCTTAGATTTTATTTTTTTTTAACTTTTCACAGACAATAATTTTTGGACAAGTTTTACAAAAGACTTTTTCTCCACTAAACTCTAACTCTAAATTTTTAATCCACGAAGACGTTTTTGCCACTTTAGACATTTTGAACACAAATTTGAAATCACTAGATTCACACTGAAAATACTGAAATCTTTCGACAAATTAAAACAGAAGTACGTATTACTACCCGATATAAATACAGGTAATAATAAGGCATTATTAAATAACAATAAAAAACCCCTTACAATATGCACTTCCGCCCTTTATTTATCACCAACATTAATAATTTTTAGAATCCGATTTTCTGTAGTAGGTTTAATTTTGACTATCCCGTGTAATAGAAATATCACTTCGCCATATATTTTCGTATCGCCATGTATACACGGAAAATAAATGTATTTTATATTTTTGTTACACGCGCCTAGCATGCATATTAGGAATAACGCCAGCTCCTCACGTTTCCCGCCTTCGACCCTCCACATTTCAAAAGTGAATTTCATGTTAAAAATATGTGAAAGAGATGGCTAATACATTTTTTACGTTGCAACTTTTCGCTCCCTTCGGTGTCCTAAATCACCCGCCATTTGAAATGATGTAACGGAGAACGTGTATAGTGTGAACACAAAATGCAAAATGGCAAAATAAGAGTTTTTTTCTACCATTGTTTACTAATACTTACTTTACTGAGAAAAATGTTTAATTGGGATAACCTAAAACGAATTCATTCAATAAAAATATTTTTTTTCAGCCATGTATGTAATATTGACATTCCTGTCTTCTTAGAAATTTGAAAATGTCACATTTCTGTCTTCTTACTTCCGATTCACATTTTCCATCCTAGGACGAAAAATGCGTTTCCATCCTAGAACGGAAAATGCGTTTCCATCCTAATACATTTCAATCCTCATTTTCTTGCCCGGTATTTTTGAGTAGGTCTTATAAAAACGGGGTAAAATAAGAACACAGGAACTACTTATCCGATTCTTTATTTAATCATATTTTTATTTATACACGTTAATTGTTAAAATGGCATTGTTATTTATTACAGAAATTTTCAAACCCTCTTGAAGTTGAGTTTGATTTGAAATTCGTATTACTTGCGATGCAGCTTCACTTGAAATACTTGGTAAATCAACAGTTTTAGAGGAAGATGATAACATTTTAGCAGTCTTTCGTTTGTTCTCTAGTGAAGATTCTACATATCCCTCCGCAACTGCACTCGATTTCCATCCGCTGAGTCTTTTTAGCTGCAAAACATCAGCTCCATTATCAACCAATAAAGTAGCGGCGTTCGTCGAAAAGCATGACCCGTGAAAGACCCTACATTTCGAAATTTCAAGAGAGCAGCTATCTTTTAAGGAAAACTCGCGATTGAATGATATCCAATAGCCTGATTATGCAATTTTCCATTTCTCCATTGGACGAAAAACCTGTAATTTTGAATGTTGTTTCACAAAGTCACATATTTCTGAAAGACGTCAATCCAATTTGGGTCACTTATGATGAAGGATCTATTTATATATGTCTTCGTATCAGGGATTTCGATGACGACCTATTCTTGCAAAACTTTAACATGGGAAATTTTCATCTTTACTAGTTCATGACTCTTGCATGCTCCCGAGACTCCAACAATAAGCGCACAATTCATACACAAAAATTCTTCAGGTGCTTTAACCAAAAAATCTCTGATGTTTTCTCTTGAAAAAACACTTGACTTTTTAGGCCGAAAGCGTACACTTTTTCGCTTCAAAAAAGCCACAAGTTTTGAATGCTTGGAAATGTCGACCTTTTCTCTAAGTTTCAGTATACTTTTTATCATACTGTAGGTAGCCCATAAAGTGGAAGATTTTTTTTCTTTAGAGATCTCACCAAAATAGACCAACAAAACGGTCTCTGATGTAGCATTGGTTATTCCTCTGCTGCTGCACCACGCCTGGAATGTATTAAAAGCTTTCTCATAACGTAGCTTACTTTTTGTAGGTAGCAGACTTTCTTCAATCTTATCCGCTGCTTCTTTCAAATCAGGCGGAGTACAGCTAATTAACTCGTCGTCACTATCGAAGAACAACTTTAATCTGTATTCTTTTTCTTAAAAAAACGCTGACTTTCAAAAAATTTTAAGCGAGAACTGCTGTCAACTGGTTACAACGACTAACAATGGAAATGAAAGGTAATAACCGGTGCGACAAAATTTATTATTTCAAAAAAGTCTATCATGCAAAATCATGAATATTACTATAAATATTACTTGAATCATAAATTCATGGCTGAAAATAAAATAGTATACAATCCTCGAAGGAAAATTTCATTGCGGTCTCGAGATTATAGTTTATCTCTCGACCAGCAATGAAACATTTTCCGTCTCGTATTGTAATATACTATTAACTGACTTTAACTTACTTTTAATTCGACTGAATTCGCTAATGATTCCGTCAGTATGTATTCATATAAATATTTAAAAAGAATTGTATCAATTAAGTTGCAATTGCGTTGTTCTGTCTTCACTTCTGTTACACAGAGTGAAAGGTTTACTTTCCAATACCTGAATATTTTTCAGTCAATGAAATAATTTAATTGCTAATGGGGAACTAAATCTTGAATTGATAGAAATATGTAATCTATTTAAAATGTCCATTAAAACATCATTGACCCAACACAATAATTTAAATAGTCACGGTAAATTTAATTGTGTAAATTTAAATAAGTTTGATTTAACTGTAAAGTACTTCCCAACATTTCGTTTGGCTTAATGACTGCAATAAAATCCCTCATAAACTCGGCTTTCGCAGAGACGTATTAACCCACATTTATTTTTAATGCCAATTTATAATAACAATAGATAGGTACATTACTTGATTTGTTATCAAAATTAATAAAATGTATAATTACGGTTTTCTAGAAACAACTTAATTATTAGGATATTTCTCAAAACTTTTTAGTTACAGGTACCTGTTTATATAGCTTATAATAACGAGTGATTTTTAATTATTTTGCTCAAGGGAGGCCATGCATTTTAAAAGCATCATGGCCGTACTGCGTAGATAAGATGACACGATTGTTTTATGACATTTACGTCTTATTTAAATTTGTGTATTTGTAAAGTTTAAAAATTGGAGAAATTTTGTAATTTTTGCAGTTATTTGAAGGTAGGTTACTAGTGCTTTAACTAATATTTCTCCGGGGAGTCGTCTTTTGACTATTATAAAGTGCTATTTGCAGGATATGATTTAATTTTTTTTTTTTTTTTTTTCAGCGTATCAAGTTTTGGTGAAGCTTTGTTGCCGGATTGAAAGTTCTACAGTAAAAATGTTTAGTGAAGCACAAAAAATTTTTATTGTTGAAAGTTTTTTTAGAAATGGAAACAAAATAGGCGGTGTGTGGAATTACTCTATGCATGACTGCTTTGATGAATTTCGAACCGAGTTTCCTGATGTTGCGGTGACCTTTCATAATTTTCGTACTGGGTCACAATACCTAATTGATAAATTTCGTCAGACTGGTTCTGTTCAACATAAAAAAGGGGCTGGATGACCAACGAAACGATCGAATGAGGTTATTGAAGAAGCGCGACAAATTATGGAAAATAATCCTTCAACTTCTATTAGGCATTTATCTCAACAAATTCCGCAAACGGATTTATGCTACAGTACATGTCAAACACTTTTGAAAAAGGATCTGCATCTATACCCTTATTGTGTTACGGCTATTCATGAACTCCTTCCCAATGACGTTCCCCAAAGACTTAATTTTTGTGAATGGCTTTTAAACAATTTTCAAGAAGAAAATAGTGGTGCTTTTGAAAAAGCATTTTTTACCGATGAGGCTTATTTTTATTTATCAGGCTTAATTCACAAAATATGCGAATGTGGAATACGCAAAATCCGCATGATTTTGTAGAAAGACCTCTTCATCCTCAAAAAGTTGGTGTGTGGGCAGCAATTAGTTCTAGAAGAATAGTAGGCCCAATTTACTTTGATGGCACAATTACAGCTGAGAGATATCGGATCGAAATTCTGACAACATTTATTAATGAGCTTCACGATGATGAATTGCGGGAATGTTACTTCCAACAAGATGGCGCTACACCTCATGTAACCAGAGAAAATTTAAATTTTTTAAGTGAGTTATAAGCCGAAATACGCAACAAATATGGCCACCTCGTTCCTGCGATTTAACACCCTGCGATTTCTTCTTGTGGCCTTTTATAAAAAACTCCATTTATCGAACACCAATTGAGGATATAAATGATCTTAAACGAAGGATTTCAGAAAAAATTGCCGAAATTAATAATTCTCCAAACGTATTGGTTAATGTGTCTCTGAGGGTAAGAAGAAACATTAGAAGGTGTCTAGAAGTAGAAGGCGGCCATATAAAGTAGGCTTTCAAAGTAAGATAGCTCAGGATTTTATATTACATACCGTCAAAAAACATTATTTTAGGTTTTCAACGTGACAACGCTGCTTTCTTGCAAATTCGCCCTATGATTTAATCTACGCGCTACTGCTACACTATGTATACTGGGTCACAGCCGCCCTTGAGCAAAATAATTAATAATCACTCGTTATATAAATAGTAAACATAATATTTGAAATAGATTAGTAGCTATCTATTTTAGTTTGAAACAGTGTGCAACAAGTTAATATTAAAAGTATGTGGAGACCTTGGGAATCTTCAGCTAATGCGGTATCTAGCTACCCTAAACCATCCAGGAAGCATTTATCTTCTGACGCCAAAGTGATCGTGAAAAATGTATATGAATCGTTATTAAAGAGCGGCCACTTTAAAGTTATTGCCATTAAATATACCAGTGAAATGACGAATGTTCGATTATCGACGGTACGAGATATTATGCCAAAAGGACATTATAAAAGAAAAGTTCGCAAAAATACCGGAAAAATGTAGTGTGTAGTTGAGTGTGACCAAGATGTTATTCGCAGGAAAATACACCAAATGTATCGAGAAAAGACGTTAGATTCTTTAAAAACACGGTTAGCAACTGATGATACAACGATATCATGTAGCAGGACAAGTCTTCACCGCGTTTTGCAAGAGATGGGATTTAAGTATAAGACAATAAACAAGAGACAAATTATTATGGAGTCCGAAAGATTAAGAAAAATGAGATTTCTGTACCTTAGGGAAATAAAAAAGTTAAATCCGAAAAACGTTCAATAGTTTATCTGGATGAAAAGTGGTTTGACACTCATGAGACTGTCAAAAACGGTTGGGTTGATTTAACTGAAAAATGCCAAAATAGAGCTCCTTCAAATAAAGGAAAACTAATACAATAATTCTTGCATGTTGGGAGAATGGATGGATCCCCAATTGTTTATTACTGTCGGCAAAAAATATAAAGGATTCAAGTCTGGACTATCATAAAGATACCAACGCCGCTCTTTTTGAAACCTGGTTTAAAAACAGTTTCCTTTCAAATGTACCAGAACACAGTGTTATTGTGATGGACAATGCAAGCTACCACAGCCGGCAACTGGAAAAAGTACCGAATGCATCGATCAAAAAATCTGAAATAAAGGAGTTCATGTTAAAAAATGACTTGTACTTCGAGGAAACGTACAGTAAAAAACAGCTGTTAGAAGTGTTAAAAAAAGAGTATGTGTGTGATAAAATGACGGAAGAAATGGGTCACACTGTGTTGCGAGTGCCACCCTATTATTGCATTTTTAACCCTATTAAACACATCGAATTAAGGGGCATATTCAGTGAACCGCGTGGTCTGACTGGGAATTTGCCGCGAAGGAGGATAAGTCAGTGTTATTGAACAATCAGGCAACATGGCTATTCCTACATTCGTCGCCGCGCCGCGAGACTAATATAATTTACCGCTCCGAGCGGCGAGTGGCGGTCAGGACTGGCTAGATAAACCGCAGTGTTGCCAAATCGCTTTAGATACTTCCGGTTTTAGGTATTTTTTTCCCAAAAACTCGGTTTGACGTTTTTTCACATTAAAAAAAAGGTACCTATAAAATTAATTGAAATTGTAGATAGTTGAGGAAATACTTTCAAAAAAGACTGTATGGGAACATTTTCTCAGCTTCACCTATATTTATCGTTTAAAAAAAAAATATTTTTTTTTTTTTAAATTCAAGACCATATAGTCATACAGCACCAAATTGCGAATCTAAATTCAAAATTTTAACAAATTCTATTCAATAGTTTTCTTGTAGTTTGTCAAACCTTTTCACCTTAATGGAGGTCACTGATAAGAGCTCTTAAGTCGAAAATGAGAACTGAAAATATCACACCTACTCTTAGTGGCAGTGTAACAGAGCTAATAAAGAAAGTTTTCGGTGAATTTCCAGATGAAAGTTGGAAAAATTCGGTGAACCATGTCGTAAAAATTGAAGACTCTTATATAACTACACAACAAAACGAAATACATCGGCTTATTATAAATGTGGATGATAGTGATAGCGAGACTGAACTAGGAATATATTAAAACGTTTTATCATTACAATTAAACCTTCTGTGTATATATGTCAATGTATTTTTTTAAGTAGGTATGATAATTGTTATTATTACTTTTACCTAAATGCGTGCGAAAAGTTACATTATCCAGAAACAATCAAACACTCTTCTATTCTGCTTCTTCATCTTGATATCAAATCTGTGAAGCCACGTTGTCATGATATCTGCTGTCATCCACGCTTTTCTGTTCGAGACCCATTGGAGATGTAACTTATCGATATGTGCGCCCTTAAAACATCGAGGATTTTGGCTTTTACCTATTATAAGTAGTTCTTTCCACTCACGTTCCATATTTGCACAGAGCAGAATTGTAAATCGTTGTTTTGCTGTTTTTTCCCAGTACACTTCTCATCTCTCAATGCATATGTTTTTGTTGGCAATGCACGATAATAGAGACCTGTCTCATCTGCATTAAATACGTCCCTTGGGGCATAATCTTTTAAAATGGTCAATAGCCTTTTTCCAAACAGTTACGTCTTCGATATTGATATCGGCTGATTCGCCACATATTTTCTTGAAGGTTGGTTCACCGTTGCCACGTTCTTGAAACAAATTTCTAACTTCTGCTTTATTTTAAAGCAACATAGTCACGTGGGTCTTACCCACTTTAAATTGTTCAGCCAATTTCCTGGTGCTGAAACCAGTTTTTTCACTTTCTCGATTATTTAATTTTTTTTCATATACAGGGTGTTATGGAAATGACTTATTATTTTTTAACCCGTAAATATATAGGTCGAGACGAATTGGGGAAAAATTGCTATAAATGGCGCTCGAAGCTAGAAATTCGAGAAAAATGCCTTCAAAAATTTAGGTCCAAAACACCTACGCGCCAATGACCCAAACAGCTGATTTGGGTAATTGTTTACTTTAGTGCAAATGTTGAATTTTTCGCTAAAATTTCGTATATAGGCTAATTAAGGGTAGCTGATCACAATTTTCCTTTTGCGTTTAGGCGGCAAATGCACTGGTTTTGAGAAAAAAAATGTTAAAGTTTTTCTAACTCACCGGTATGTTATTTTGCATGTAATCCTAAAATGTTGATATTTCCAATAAAATATTACTTGTCGGAGTCATAGTATACACTTCTGAGTTGAAATAAACGAAATATGCCACAAGGAAACTCTGAAAAACGGGATAACTTGTAAGCGAACAGAAAACTCTACGTTATCTGGAAAAAGACGGGAGACAGCTCACTGACAGCTGGCCAAAAAAGCAGAAGCAAACTGCACCCATGTTGTCAGATTGTTAGTGTATTATAAATTGCCTATACTCTTCAATACATTTTTATTAATTGAATGAATCCTATTGGCTCGAGCTAGCATATCATTCTCCTGGATGGAAGCCATTAATAATTACAAGAAAAAGAAGAACAATCTGGCAACGTGAGTGCAATGAATCTGAAAACAGACGCTTTTACTTTGTCGGCGTATTAACAACGTATTTAATTAAATTTGTGCCTATTCCATTGTTTTTTTGCTAAAATGTTGTTCTTATTTTATGAACAGATAGTTTGGTGAAAGTTTTATCACATATTTTGAAGGGAAAACCATAAAATCTAGGAAATTGAAGACATCCTTACAAAAGAATACCCTAACCTGTAAGTGAAAAACTTTAACATTTTTTTTTCTCAAAACCAGTGCATTTGCCGTAAAAACGCAAAAGGAAAATTGTGATCAGCTACCCTCAATTAGTCTATATACGAAATTTTAGCACAAAATTCAACATTAATTGCACTAAACTAAACAATTACCATTCCAGCAGTTTGTCTTGTCAAAAACACATGTGTTCAGGGGCATTGAACTATCATGGAAGGCGCACATAGTCCGGTTTTAAGGTATTTTACATAATTCAAAATACTTCCGATTTTAGAAAAAAAAACTATCAAGTGTAACTCTAGACCACCTCAGGAGTGGCCCCTTAAAATATAATAAGTCATTTCCATAACACCCTGTATAAAGATATTTCATATAACAAGAAAAAAAGAAATTTTGTCGGCAAAATTTTCGAAAGGTTAGTTCAGGTTAGTTCACCTCACGGCTCGTGATTTTGTCAAAAATGTCATGAGCGAAATTGCCGAAAAGCAACAAACTTGAATAAAACCTTGAGAACAATTTTGCTTACACAATTTTTTCTCGAGTGGTATTCGACATGACTATTTCACGAGAAAAAAGACAAAGAACAATAAAATTAGAGAGCTTTTATTTAAGAATAAAACAAAAAAATAACTAATTTATTGATATAAAAGTTACAGTGATAATTAAATATTTGTGCATTATTTGATTGATTTTGATTTGATGATATTACTTGATCTGGTGCTTTTTTTCTTAAGTTTTCAATTAATTTTAACTGATGTTCAGAGTCTAATTGTGCATTATTTGATTGATTTTGATTTGATGATATTACTTGATCTGGTGCTTTTTTTCTTAAGTTTTCAATTAATTTTAAATGATGTTCAGAGTCTAACTGCAAATAAGGCTTCAAAGAATTGGCATGGGAATGTCCTGTTAATTTGATCATTTCTTGCTCACCAAAGCCATTTTTTGCAAGGGCAGAAATAGTGGAATAGCGATGTGAATGGTGTGTTACTTTAAATTTTTTGATATTTACGCCGATTTTTTCTGCTGAGAGTTTGGTCCATTTTGACATGCTGTTGATTGCAATAGGCATGTTTTTGTATCAAATTATTTTTTCCAATTTGGATGAACTGTCAAAAAAAGCCTGTCACTTGTAATTTCTGGATTGGTATTTCTTTTTTCAAATAATTTTAAAAATTGACGAAAAGGACAAAGATCTTTGTTAGTGTTGTTTCTTACCAACCATTTGTTACTGGCCAAGGCTTTTGCACCTCCTTGTGTGGTCTTTGAAAATATGGGATTGTATTCGATACGTCTCGTAAATTCTTCTTTTAGGTCTAATTCTTGTTGGACATAATGTACTTTGCAGTTCACTGCTGCGTTGCCTCGCCAGGCAAGTTCAAAAGAGAATAAGTGAAATATTTTTTTCTGTGGGCCGTCTGGGGTGTCTTCGCCATGAATTTTTATCATCTCCAACAATTCTTGTGTTGTAAGGGCTTCCGAACTTTCTTTTCTTTTTTCTTGGTTACTTTGAAGTTGTTTTCGTTTTAAAGCTGGACTTATATACTCGAAAAGTTGGTGAGGTTGAAGTTATGATTAAGTTTGTGAGGTTAGATATTCCGAACTCCGAGCATAAAAATCTCGAACTACCCGGGAAGTTTTCGAACCTTACATGAGCTTTACATGAACAACATGAACGAGTGTATAAATGGAACTGAGTGTTCCCTTTAGTTTAAATTGAACTACTATTTCCAACACCAACTGAACCTCAACCTCGCCAACTTTTCGAGTTTATAAATCCAGCTTTAGTCCTTTGCCAAACGGGCTGATTTTAAAACAATGTCGATAAATGGGATTATTTTTATATGTTTTTGATACTTGACTCTTTGTAGTCTCTCCGTTTAGTTTTTTCATGTTGTAACTATAATCTTTCATAATTTTTGCTAATTCTTCGGCTGGAGTATGCTTTTCAAGCTTATAGTCTCTTATCAATAAAAGCTGCGACTACTGTCGCCAAATGGAAGTTTTGGAGATACGCGTATTGGAGGTATATTCTCCGACGCAATTTTCTGTAATGGATTGTATTCCAAATCTGTTTTTTTCTTCAGAAACACTCATTTTTGAACTGAACTAATCTGACGTTTGTTAACAAGAAATAATACAATGACATTTTAAATAATTAACAGAACCATGGTAACAAAATCTCTTTCGATCAAATATTAAAATTTCGTCGCTGTAAAAATCACATGTGAATTTTGTCCAGGTAGGTGCAGGTAGTAATTTTGCCAGTAGAAAACAGGCCGTTGCTATGACATTTTGCCAGTGTAAAACATTCTAGTGAAATAGTCGCTTAAAGAAAGACACTTCCTTTTTCTCGCCAACTTCAAGTATTCTCGTACCAAAACACACAAAAACTAATGTTAACAACCGATTTATCAGTCGTCAAAGCAACTTAAATGGATCCGCCTGTAATAAAGTAATTAGTGTATATATCTATATTTCTTAAGAATTGTCGGATAGGGTTTTACTGCCCCTAATGGAGGGTGTTGTTAGCATTAATATTTACTAAGAATTCCTATTATTAGTACCCGCGGTCGTTGATCAGATAGGTCGGTAAAGAGGAGTATAAAATAATGGGATTTCCTTTTTTAAATATGGGGAATTAATAACCGGACGCTTAACGCAGGTGGTCACTTTATAGAGGCGGTCGCAAACAGAGGTTATACTGTAATAATGCCAAGAAAACACTTAAGGATATATCCATACAGCTCGTGCAACAGACATTTCCCTAATTTTGACCCCTTTGAATATAATAAAATAACTTTATAAGAAATAAGAATTAACACTTGATGTTGCGGTTATTAATGTAAGCTCTTTACAAGATTTTACAAATATGTCATAGTAAATAATATTTTATTTCTAAAAAAAATATCTAGTTCGTCGATATGGCGCGGGCACTACGAACGATTAGATACGCATGCGACCAAGATTGAATTATGTAATAGTTATAAATTGCGTAATTTTCTTACCTAAACACTGCTGATAACATTTCCAAGTCCCAAAGTTTCAGAAATTCGTTAATTTCAGTCATCGCCACCAAACACACGACGCACCTTCGAAATACGCATAACAAATGCACCAAACAGCAACGTCTATATTTTTTGTATTCATATGATTATAATATTATTTTTGTATCCAAGGTTTAGAGAAATTAATATTTTATTCTAATAATTATGGTATTACTAAGAGAAATTCCGCAGAAAATTAATTTAGCAAAACTTGGCAGCTTTATACTTTCATTGAATCAACTATATTTTTTTCGGTTAGTATGTTGCCTGCAATATATTTCACTTGATGAAACATAGGCTGTATTGCTACAGTTAACAGAAAATCAATTAATGGTTTTAATTCGCACAAGAAAAGGTTTTTTCTCAATGTTGATTACTTAAGATTATATTATTTATATTTTAGTTGGGTAAGTATTAACAACAGCATTTGTATCTTTTTTAATATCCATCGTATGTATAACAATGACAAAAAAGTCAGGTTTCTCGACTTTAAAATGATTTTGATTGATTTCTTTTAGCGCAAAATAGGTAGAAAAGCGTACAGTGTGAGTTCGACAAAACGTCGAAAATATTCGTTTTTATTTTAGAGCTGGTTTATTGACACTAAATGTTTATATATGTAGAGGCTGATATGGATATCCATGTAAATTACATTTTATACGTATGCCTTTTATTTTTACATTTGCGCTTAAGGCAAGAATGTTACCAATGCAAGAACAAGTCTAGACAGAAAAATATACCATTTCTTTATTTATCGATGTAAGTGAGTCAATTTATGTAGCAGATTTGCTTTTTATGAGTCATGAAGACTGCAGCTTAGCTTTTTCAATGTTCTCTAAATTAAAAATTAAAGGAGAGATGAAGCTGCTTTATGGTATTTTAGCGATGATAAACTGATGAGCGAAAATATGTGCTGGGCAAAACCTTGAATCGGATAAACACCATCCGTTCTTAACCATATAGTCTTAACAAATCGTCTCTGCACCGACTCTACAGAATTTATATTAATATTGTAACACGATGTCATTAATGAAAAGCGTAAAAATAGTTGTCTCATGATAGAGCCTTGAGGTAGTCCAGATGTTGCAATATAACCAATAGTTTTCGATCTTCCAAGTATAATTTAAAAAATAACAATAAGGGGTCTAAAATTTCAAAAGTTTGAAGTATCTGGAGCAAAATGGTGTGGTCAAGCCGATCAAAAGCTTTGGAGAAATCCGTGTATATAGGGTTGTTTATTTTAATTAAAGCTACTTCATGTGACCACCGCCATGCAATGCGTAACTCAATCCTTCGTCGGAGTTCTCGTTCTTCATATTGTTATTCACCTCATAAAACATTGCATGAATAATCTGGATTAGTTGGTCCTGGTTATTAGAATTTCCCATTTATTTGTCTTCACATGTCCCCACATGAAAAAGTCTAGTAGGTCGCGATGGCCAAGCAATGGGACCCTCTACACTCTACACACACAAGACATGCTGGTCAATTGCCTCAGCCAGGAACTAAGTAACATATATTAAATAATTGGATGTGAACTTTGGTTCTTTTCCAGATGTTTAGCATTTTACACAAGTTTATTTATTTATTTAAATACTTGCTTTACAGGTTTACAAACTCGACTATAAGGCAAATACAGAAATATTTACAAGAGAGAATATATATAGCATAAATAATTTAAAATAGTGCAGTAAAAAAAAGTATTTTCACCGTTCTTTTAGTGAGCAAAAATTAAAGTTTTTAAGCAGCTCATGATGCAGATAGCCCTGGCACGGATGAGCTCTATCACGGTTTAACGAAATATATTCCAAAAAGTGTTGCCATTATGAATGTTACAGCCCAAGGCCCATACTACCGCTGCATATTCAATTTTTATCCAGACGTATGTATTGTATAAAGCTTATGCTAGCCTTGATACTCATAAAATCCCTCGTACATCTCAAAATAAATCCATAGGCCTTAGAAGCTTACTTACTTACCAATATTCAACTGCTATCTATTTATCACACACCAATCAGTAATCACACTGAAGTTCAACACAGTTATCTATGTTTTTTACTCTTTTATATATTTTGACATCGTCAGCGTTTAACAAGAACTTAACAGTAAGATTAGAGCCAATGTCATACAGTTGTGAAACGCCTAAAAGCAAAAAGTTGTTGATCTACCCTTATAGAAACCATGTTGAGCATAAATTTTGTTTTAAGGGGAATATAAAATCGTGTAGAAGGAATTCAAAAACTTTACAAAAATTAGAGATTATTGACACAAGTCTATAATTAGTTACCTACGATTTTCCATATTAAGGGAAAAGTTCCGGTTTTAAGACAAAGATTAATTTTTAGAAGTAGATCAATAAGAACA